>JAJQWJ010000004.1:21247731-21949731 GCA_023637945.1 Phaethornis superciliosus
GAAAATAGCTGCCTACATTTTAGGAAGGGCAAAGTAAAGGAAAAGAATAGTGCTATTTTGATTCAATTTGCTTTACCTGTTTACCTATTTTTGATTTATGAGAACTAAAGAAAATTAATACTTAATTTGCATTCTCTTTGATAAGTAACAGTATAAATAACTTGCTAGAGACCATCAAATTTCAGTCATATACATATACAGTGATTAAATCCCAAGGTACAGTAAAGTTAAATTTTGTGAGCAGGTGGTCTTTTGCTGCTACTACTAAAATGTTAGTTAAAAAAGTTGATGGATGCAATATTCTTAGAAGTTCTTGTAGAAAGATTTGGAGTAGCACGTGACATTGAAAGGTGCCATGTAACCAACTGCACATTTAAAACCTCTTGTTTGACAAAGTATAAATGCCTATGAATTAATTTTGATTGTGTCTAATAAAGTTTAATCAGAAGCATGTATTTGTTCCATTTGAAAAAGAGCACTTGCAATCCATTCGGCGAAATCATCAGAACAGATTTCCTTTTGCACTCCAATTTTAAAGGGAAGTCAGTTAAAGTAAGTTTATCTAGATGCTTAGAAAGCACAAAATCTAAACCAGTATGTCAAAGTAGTAAAAGGTGTCCTTCTGTTAATGAAATGCTGGGGAAGCAGCCTACAGCAATGTTATTAGTGAGAAGCTGGAGACTGCAGAATGTGAGAAATGCAGGAAGTCCACCTAAAATATGTGAGATGCTAATATAGGACTTTATATAGATTATAATGCTATAATTTGGTTTTAGGTTAGATGATTCATATTTTCCCCAGCATATCAGGTGAAATAATATTTCATTCTTATGATCCCTTCCTCTCTTCTTTGAACAACTCACATATGTTAATCTTTTGCATGTATCTTAAGCTGTTTGGGAGAATGAAACTTTTATCTGTCTGTCATTTTTGGCTCAATGAAGAAGCCTGTATGTTCTTTTTGCAAGTACCAGGCTATGCAGAACTCAAGCTAACCTTTTATTCTGTTTCAGTTGCTTGTATGGATGCTGATTATCCTTTATTCCTTCCCTACCTTCTGTACTAAAATGCAGACTTTCAAGTAAAAAGTATTCTAGACTGATTCGAAATCTTTATTCACAATTACAAATGTGTTCACTTTCATAGGATCTAAAATACCTATTGTCTAATTAAGAGGGAAAATTCTGAGGAATTCTGGACCTATTTGAGTGGGCCCAGAGGAAGGCCTTGAAGATGATCAGGCAGCTGGAGAACTCTCCTATGAATACAGGCTGAAAGAGTAGAGGTTCTTTTACCTGAGGAGGGACTTCTTATCAGGGAGTGACCTGATAAAAAGCACATCAGCAACCTGGTAATTGTCAGGGTTTTATTATTAAGCATTCTTGTGGAGACCAGAGATAAGGAAGAAGATGAAGGAATTAATAGTGAATTCATTTTATGTATCTATGTGGGGATGGTGGGAAATGTTGCTTTGAAAAATTGATGATGGCAATACAAGATAACTTTATTAACTAAGTAGGAATCTCCTTGTTGATTTTAGATGAGAAAATAGTTTGCAAAAACAAATAAAATGAGCTGCTTAGCACTCTTAGAAAAAGGAAAAATAGGGGCACTTAAACCATCAACGCAGTCAAGCGGTGTTCTAGAAATGTTTCTTGTAGAAAGGGTGCATGTTTATATGATTAAAGTTCTGTTTTGAGTGTGGGCCAGGAAGTGTGACCACAGGAAGTCAAGTGGGAAACAACTGAGTAGAGTTGCGGGTCAGAGTAGTGAGCAGGATGCTGATGATTTCTACAGAGGTAATCAGAGTATGTGATGAGAACTCTTGCTGGTGGTTGAGATGAAATTCTGGTTATATGCACACTGAATTTAAGTAGGAAATCCCCAGAGATGCTGATTGGAAGCTTTCCTATGAGATGGAAGATAACATCAGGGATACTGAAGCGTTAGAAAAGCAGTGGAAGCAACTCAGGGCTAGGAAGAACATTGAAAAATAGGGACAAGCAGAAGACTAGAGAGGACTGGCCTAACCAATAGCACAAAAAATCTCAGTCGAGTGGGCAAGGAAGGAAAAGGGGCACGCACTTTTATTGAGGACATTTTCATTGGAAAGGGTCACCTGTAGAGCAGTAGTAGATCTCTCAGCAACCTTGGAACTGAGATGCTGTCAAGTCAAAAAAGTTTTTATATTCTTTTTTATATATCTTTCTTTTTCCTTTTTATTCCCATACCTCTTTAAGAGAACATTTTGACTGACATTAAAATGCTTCTTAAATTTCTCTCCTTTTGAAGCGTGGGAGCTGTAGTTTCCTATACATGATTACCCAGGCATTTGTACATCTAGCAAGATTTAAGTTTAAGACTCATTAGTCTTAAAGGAGTGGGTGTTAGATAAATTGGTTAAGCTCTGCCTCAGTGTTTGCTGTTTTGTTTTAGATACTTGCTTGCCAAGTCTAATTTAAGCTGTTGAATGTTTCTTTTTCACTGGGAGTGTTAATAGTGCTACTGCTACCTAACTACTTTGACTCATTCTGGTCTTTATTTTTATAAAATAAGCTGTTAGCATTTCTTCTCAGTCCAGTCTCATACTGCTGGGAGCACCAGACAGCTGTGAACTTCAGATGTGTTATTTTCTAGATTTGTATAGTTTTATGGAATTCTGGACTCTATTGAATCGTTTAATCCATGACATTATCAGTCTGTCTCAGTTCTGATCCCTTAATGGTATTAAAATGAAAGCTGGTATCTAGAATGGAATTAGTCCATTAATCTCACTACTGATCTTTACTGCTGAGTTTTTCCTATGCTAGAAAAAAATGTTAGTGCTTTTTCAGCTGTTAAAAAAGATGACTGACATTTTAAAAATCAACCTATTTGAAAAGGTTGATTTTTTTTTTTTTTTAATGTCATTATCTTATTGCTAGACTGACAATTTAATCTAATACAGTTTAATAAAAGTCTGTTTTGCTAAGAATTTAGAACTATGTTATCTGCAGGTGAATAGGTAATTAAATACAGACTTAATTGTTTCATCCAAATCTTCATCCAGATCTTACATTGGCTTGTTGGAGAGGATCTGGAAGATCCAGAAGAATTATTTTGACATTAGATTTAACAGATGTCAAGTTTTTTTTTTAGACCTGACATCTGCCTATTTCCTTCTTTACTCAGAAGTGAGAATGGGGCTGTATTGAAAATCAAAAAAACCCCAAACACCAAAACCTCCCTTATTTAAGTATCAGTTCTAATAATGCATTTCACACATTACTGGAAAATAAGAAGCTGCAGTAAAGAGAATTTTAGAATATTTTGGATATGTATAAACATAATCTTCAAAGTGCCTTGTAGGGCATGCAGTTTGGTAGCACTTCTATCCATGTGTGAATGTGATTCCTCAGTGTATTTCTACAAGATGACCCTTCAAAAAAGGAGAAATTGCAAATGAATTGAAACATACTGGTGTTTTTCAGACTACCCACAAACAGCAGTTTCTGCATGTTAAGCTTATACTGTGTTTTTTTAAATTAAGTTAAATAAAAGTTTAATAAAACATGATTAAGAGCGAGGCAAAACAACTCTCACTGTAAGGTCATTATCAAAGGGAACACAGCAAATTTGTATTATGTTCTTTTCCAGACACTGTCATCTTCTACCCAGGTTTTTGAATAGCAATTTTGTTCCTTGAGTTATTGGATTCAGAGGCTATCTCTGCATTGGTTACTTCCAAGTGCAATCTGCAGAGGGTTGTTATTTTTCCTAGGCAGAACAAATCTGAAAATTAATTTGAATTCATTATATTTCCTTACATTTTCTTGTGAGCTGAGGATTACCTTGCAAGTTTGCAGTTTCAAATGATAGAAATAGTGCCAGTCCATCCATGAAACAAATCACTTCTATAACAGTATTTACAACATGTAATTCAGCTTGCAACAGGGGGTTGGGTAGCTTTGTATTATAAGGGAAAAAGTGACAATCTGCTGCTTTGTCATTGACTCTTGGGCAGGTAGTAAGGAGATCTGATGGCAAGCCAAGGCTTAGTTTTGAGAAATTGGCTCAAACCATGAGATTAAGCAGCAGCATTAGTCTTTTCTATGAGTAATGTGATAATGTCAGAGAGACATGGATCATACCTCAGTGGCAGATGGTGCATGCCTGTATGACATGTAATGGAGTAAAAATACATTTTATTTTGATGTTGTATCTGCTTAGTCACAATCAGTAGCTGTTGCAGTTAGTTATGCATTTAGTATTGATTCAAACAGGAAACTTCAAATTTCAGTAAGACACCTCTTCAATTGTTCACAGCTTACTAAAAAATTTTAATACAAGACACTTGCCTTGGATGTATATCCCTACTTCAAATATGTTAATTTTAATATGTCTCTCTGATTCTGCTTTATTCCTCCTCCAGTATCTAACTGCTGTTTTGAGTGCAGAAGTGTATTAATATTTCTCTTGTCTTCCTTTGTTATTGTTCATGAAGAACACTGACATTCAAGAATCGATCTTCATAATGTGCATATGGGGTGAGGTAATGATATACAGTGTTAGGACAGTGATTTTATGTGCACAGTAAATGGCAGCTGAAGCTATAAAAAGTATTTAACAGGTTTTTTTCTTTGAACCCACTCAAACTAGCAATAACACCCTAATATTTTGGTGTCACTTGGTATGTTAAGAGCACAGCTGAGATAAATTTCATTTGTAGCTGTCAATGTTTGTCAATTTTGCAAGCAGGTTCTCAGGCTGCTGATTGTATATGTAATCAGCCTGGTCAGTGAGGTCTCATAATTCAACTTTGTAAAATAGTGATCAACAAAATAAATGCATAAGGAAGTAAAAGGTTCATAATAGCAATCATTAATTGGAAAGTCATGCCTGTACATGTGTATGGGGAATATGATGTCTAAAAATAGATTTAAATGTCGCTCGCCTAGCACTGCTCACCTCTGCCCTGGAAGGAAAGGGAGCTCAGGAATTTACATACTCTAACAATGGCTTGGCAGGCAGAGTGAGATCTATAATTAAATATACAATTATAGCAACTGTTTACTGTTATTTTCTGCTAATTTTGAAACAATTTTAATTTTAAGTCTACAGGATGCTAATCCATCTTCTAATACCTATTTTCTAGCCTATTACAGGCAGCTCATGGACTAGCTGGTAGCAATGAAAGGCCACAGGGCAAATTAATATACTTAGGATTACTACAGACTTTCACAGAATCTGTAAAATTTGCATTCTGACTTCTGTCTATGCCTAGGTTTTTGCTGCAGCATGTATTTTAATAATCTGAAGCAGCCCTAGGATTCAGTTTTTGCAGAAGTTGTGACATAACTGGAAAAGTGTCTGCCTGATACACGAGCTATATTGAGACTGTATCTGTCTGTCTAGATTCTAAATGGATAGAAATATACCACCTTAACTGTTCTTATTAATGGAGTATAAGTAACAGGTTGTTCATCAGGAGTGTTGGAAACAGATACTTATGTGTGGTCCAAGAGAAATTGCATCTCATGTCACTTGTATTTTAGGACAGAAGTGCACACTGTGACAGTCTTGGAGTCATTCAGATGGATAACTCATCCTGGGACTTGTTTAAGTTTCACAAGTTGCTTTTGGTAAATGCGGTGTACAGTTAAATATTGTATGTAAAATCGTTTCCAGAGGTTCTTGCTCTGTGTGATTTCTTGTGCTTGATAGTCATACTCACATTAGAATCTAAATAATTTCTCTCTTTCTCATACTACATACTTAAAAGGTTTATCTTATGTTAGTAGATCAGCATCTGCTCAATGCAATATTTACCTGATCACTCCTTGATCACTGTAGTGTGGATGCTGGGTGCCAGCAGCATTTTATACATGACCATGGCCACTAAAAGACATAGTACTATATCTCTTAAGTACTGTGCAAATAAAATGAGGTGTGTATCTCCCTAAAGTATTTCAATATCCAGTAGAAGATGTGGGTGTGATAGTGGAAAGAAAAGGGCTTATGTGATAAACGGCAGTAGGGAAAAAGGTATAAGGGTCATGAGAATACATCATAAAAGATAACCACCTATGTTATATCAAATGTGTCCTTTCTAGAAGTGGTAGTATATACACTGATATACTTTAGTGTGTGTGTGTGACTCGGTTTCATGTTTTTAATTACAAGTCTTACTATTGATTACATTAGTACATCCTATGCCAAAAGTATTCCTGTTCTCGTAGTAATTTCTTTCCTAAATTTTCCACATTCCTGCTGTTTCCTATTATCAGTCTCTTGTGATGCTGTGAAAGAAGGCTGAAGTCTGAAAACTGTCACTGTCTAGCATCTATGTGCTGGTGGGAAACTGTTAAGAATGGAGGCAGAAAAAAAGGGTAGAAAGGAAGGGGGTCACAGAGGAGCAAAAGGTGAGGGCACCAGGTCTAGATAGTTTTCTGAAGGATTTCAAGCCTCCCTTGAGTCACCTGTCTTGTCCTCTCCTCTCTCAAGGAATGTTGCAGGTGTGACCCCATTATTCCCTCAGCTGAAAGTAAAATTATGAGATAGAAAATTAATTCTATCCTAGCCCAAACCAGGACACCTTGTTATCCCAAATGCTCATGTCACATAGTTTGTGGTGCTAATTTTCCTCCTGATGTGATTTAAGTATGTCCAGTCCTCCCTAAAGTTGTTGTCAGTTCTGTAGCAGCTGTGGAAATCTTGGCAATGGCTGAAGCTGGGGTAAGAGTTGTCCTAGCCTGTGAAGAATGGGGGTCTTTTTAATTTTCCTTACCCCCTAGATTGAGTAAAGTTGGGTTCTTTGTGTTATCACTAACAGCAAATGCTCCTTAGGCTGAACTAGGCTTTGGTTTGTAAATTAGCACAGCTACTCACTTCTGGTCAGTGAGTTAGCACAAATGTCACGTGGTAAACAGTTGTGACAGTGCATGGGATGCAGACTGATTCTGGTTGGAGACCTGCTGGTTTGGTTGTCCCTAAGGTTGGTCTCTGAAGTCAGGGCATGGGGTTCACACCTATGAGGTTCAGGAAGCCATATCTCCTTGATCAAAGACCTCAGATAGTTTTCTGTTGTGCGTGGTTTATTTCTTGTTTTTTGGAGTTCAGATACTGTAGTTTACTTCAGAGGCAAGTAAGAAATTGACGTGAAAATAGGTCACAAAGCAATTTTGTGTAAAAACCTGTAGGTGTAAAAGCCACCTATATTAAATGAATACAGTTTTTAAAGATGCCAGGTATATTAATATTTCAAATGCCTGGTTTTAAAGTCTGTATAATATTCTTACTTTTTAGCATGAATTTTGGAGTATAAAATCGGTGTTGTGTATGTTTTCTGTGTTTGCATTCCTGGCTTGGTTCCTGGTAGTTTGAGCTAATGCAGTGGCATCATGGTAGCAGAGCCAGTAAACATCAGTAAAACCTTAAGCAGAATTACAAGCAACAGTATATAGTAACAATTTAATCCTCTTCACATTTACTGTTCTGCAAAGCAACCTAAATTTATAAAAATTAATAACTTGCAAGTCAGTGAACACGGATCTACTTTGAATGTATTTGTTACATAGTAGTGCATGAATTGGACTACTATAAAGGGGAATTTTGAGCCACGGTCTGCTTTTCTAGATTTAGTTAAATTTATTTTGTTGTAAAACTGAGCTTTGGACTTGGAACACTTACACAGTGAGAGATTTTGCAGCTATACCCCCGTAAGTGAGACTCCTTGGTCTAGTAGAAGCTGTCCCTGCCCCTAGTTGGGAAGTTGGAACTGGGTGATCTTTAAGGTCCCTTCCATTCTATGATCTGTTCTATGAACTTATTTGGAAATAGTTTCTTTAAAGAAATCAAATTTGCAGTCTTCATCAATGCCTTAGAGAACCTTCTTTGACCACATTCCTCAAGGCAAAACAATCAACAATAGAAATGCTTTGATCTGATTTATCTGCTTATGGGTAGGTATTAATATGTTTCTTTAACTTTCTTTTCCAAAAGTGGTGTTACAACATTGCAAGTAAGGAATAAAGTCTCATTGTTTAGCCTCTAGGCAATTCAATCAGTTTTAAGGTAATTAAAAGTATCTCTAATAGAGCTGTGCACAGAATCATCGAATCATAGAATGATTTGGGTGGAAGGGACCTCTAAAGGTACTTTTGCAAAACAATGAAACTCTTAATCTGAAAATAACATTAGTATAGCAAGTTAGCCAGTCAGACACCTACAAAAGTGCCCTTTCCATTCCATTGTTGTTGATAAGGATACCGATATCCCTTGGCAGAACACTTATCAACTGTGTGTTCCCTGAGTATACCAACAGTGTTGCCAAATACAGGTTATTTTTGTGCACGCTGGAAACAAATGTGACTGTGTGTCACAGGGAATCACTGCGTGTGGCTGAGAGTGCTCCATCAGCTGTCCCCTTTCTGTGTTGAAGGATAGTACCTTCCTGGTACTATGAGGTAACAAATCAATTGCCAGCTTTATGTCAAAGAGCCAATGCATGTAGCGGAGATTGTTTCTTTGCTTTATTCAAAACATTTGGCTTTGGTTCAGACACTGAAGTGATGAGAAACAGCGAGACATGGTGACAGCATCTGCTTCCAGAGAAAATAAGATGAGCTCTTTGCTGAGAGTGGCCTCTAAGTCCTTCGTGCCTCCCTGGTCCTCATCTCTTGCCCCTCTCTGTTTCCCGGTGGAGCAGTCCAAGATTAACTAAACTGTCTGGTGTGCAGACCTTATACTTCATGCTAAATGCCTGTTTGATTTCAAAAGGTATGTTATCTAGGGAGAAATATTTTACCAGCTGTGTTTATCTTTTATTTCCTCAATCAAGATTATATGTTACTCTTTTTTCAAATCTAGCTCCACTGTAAGGCACACGTTCCTCACCTATTTAGCAGGACTGAGTAAGAGTCTTGCCAGTAACCAAGAAAACTTAATATTGTTGTTCATGAAATAACTATGTGGAGATATATATACTTACCCGATACTTAAAAATATTCTGGTTATGGGTATCCTTCCTTCATCGAGGACAGAGATGCAGTTGCATTTCCATGGCCTGCTTCAGAACACCTTATATTCATATTCCCCATCCCAAAAGGAAAAGAAAATGTAATTAATCTCATTGCCCAAAAACTGTTCTTGGCATACAAGATAGATCTTAGTGAGTATGAGTTTTATTTCTGCTGAATGTGTGTGTCTGCTATGGAGAATCTTGACCAATCTAAAGACTCTTTATCTAAACTTTACTTTCTCACTGAACATGAGTGGATGTTTAAGGACAAGCACAGGTAATCTGGCTTTTGCAACACTCTCCTGGAATTACTTAAAGAAATAATTCACTGTTTTTACTGCTTCCACTATTTAAATGGAGGATGATTTTCAGGGGTTAGAGGCTGCATGAAGTATCTCTGAAGCAAGTAATTTTTAAGGTATCCTCCTATAAGATACTTCCAACCCTTCCATGAATGAAGAGCATAAGTGTTATGATTTCCCTGAATACTTTTTATTTTCTTTTTTTCTAAACAGACTGCATAAAGTAAAAACTGATCAAGGGTTATTTGTTGTCTTTCAGCATTGTGAAGTAAAAACCTATTTCCTGATCTGTGTTAGTTTCCCAAATACTCTCCCCACACTTGAAGTTGAGTACTGGGGCTCTTCTGTGATTTTTTGGTTGGAGGAACCTGACAGATATTGAGACTTAGTGATGTGCTTGGAGGGGAGTTAAATGAGATTTTGTTAGGTATTTTTACCCTTGGGGCATTTTATCACTAGTCCTTTAGAGCACCTGTTAGCTTTTTCTACAAAAGAAGTAGGAAAGTGGTGATTTGAACTAGTCAAGGTCCTAGGTTGCTTGAGCTCCTCTGAATACACTGGTTTGTTTTATTTGAGAGATTGCTGAGCTTTCCTGCAAGCTGGACCTGATGATGTCACCTATGTGGAAGCCTGGAGGGTTCTTTCTGTTGGAGACTTCAGTGCTTACAATTGCAACTGCAGCACAAACAGGGTTATCTGACTCAACTTCACAGACACAGTTTCAAGTGGCATTAAGATAACACTAGTTCGTAGAGAGTTAATTGTTCGTGCCTGCTTCTGTAACTGCTCTCTTTTGTTCAGTGTATATAGCTGCTTAATTTCCAAAGCAGAATGACCTGAAATAATCCAGGTGTTGGTGTGTATTCCTCCCCCCATGTACATGCATTGCACTTGCTGTATTACATCTTCTGGATAGTTGAGCTCAGATGAGTTCCTTGCTCTTCCTTACCACTGGATTTTATTCTTTGGGGCATTTTAACAGAGGCAGCCTAACTAGTGCCAGGAAATGATGCAAAAGTAATCCCTTTTTGTTTGTTGTTTTTGTGATGATCATGGGGCTAGCTATTTCTTTGATTATACTCTGAATGCTCTGCCTGCAAAGTCTTGACCTTACCCCTTTTGCTTTCAGAGGCACAGTCACCTGACTGTCCCACTGCCAGACACAGTCCTGCACTATCATATTCTCTGGATTAATTCTGTTTATCCTAGCAGACCTATTGCAAATCTGGATTTCTTCTCTTTGAAAGCTTGTGTACAGTGCCACTGAAAAGCTGCTGTGAAGATCAAATAGCTTTTTAGTTGGAGCAAAGTGCTATGGGAAGGAGAGTGTAGCTGTATCAGTTTGACAGACTCTCCCAACACCCCAAGTTTGGGAATTTTATTTGATCCTTGCTGGGTTTTTTGATCTTTTTGATTGTCTTGAGTGCTGTTACATATTTCTGAGGCTGGCTAAACTGATAGAGGCTGTTTTCAGGAGGAAGCTTGGAAGACTTGAGACTTTAGTAATACTTTTACCTATATTACTTTCCCCCCTTTCTGTATACATGTCCTGGTTGTCCTTCCACAGAAGATAAATTGATTTTTGCAGTGTGGTGCATTAGAGTCCATTTGGTATGAATGCAGAAGCTGGCATCTGTGACTCCTGAATGAGGGACAGCACATGTAGTGTAAAAGGTGGTTTTAGCATAGTCCCACTGTTACAATCCTGACTTCCGAAGTATGGGAGTTTGTTCTGTGATTGTTAAAAAAAAAAAAAAAAAAAATTTCCCTTTTCTTGTTTTTTTTTATCTCAAACTACAAAACTTTCATTCCTTCTGGAACAATTTTGATCTAAAATCTATTTTATCATTTTTGTGGGCACAAATCATGATTTCATGATGGACTGATCCTGCTTTTATTGAGAAGAGATTACATATAGTTCAATTTTAAGGTAAATTCATTGAGTGAAGCTACTACATATGCTCCCCCACAATTTAATTTTTTGTCTAGGTTTAACAAATCTGAGAGATTATATTCTGCCTGACCCATCTTCTTAGCTATGTGACTTCGAGCTCAGTTAGATGATCTGACTGACGATAGTGACACTTAATACCTCTGAAGAGATGTTCTGCTTCATTGTTGGAGGCAAAATTTATTCTTTACATAGCTCTAGCCACTAATTTTGTATGTGCTCAGTCAAATGTGCTAGATGCTTTTCTTTGTAGTTTTTCTATGGGGGTGAGGGTATTGGTGATTTGATATGCCTTATTTCAGGCATTGCAACTTTCTCAAATTTTATCCTAAAGTTAGTAAAACAGAAGTGTGCTTTTTAGATTTTCTGTTAATTTCTGATGTATTTCTTTAATGCTTTTCAGAATTTTGTGCAATAGTTGTCTAATATAAGAAATTAAATAAAGCAATTAAAATGGAGTAAAAGTTAAACAACTTCATAGTCAGAATGTTATAAAGTAAAAATGAAAGTACGATTAAAAAGCTGCGTTTTGTACTGCTACACAAACAAATAATCTCCCACAAAAGTATATGTGTAATTTTTACTATTTTGAAAGTCTTTCAAGTTCTCTGAATTCTTTGAGCTGCTGTTCACACACATGTGAAAAACAAAACCAAACTCTGAAAGCAAACTAAATATCCAGTGCAATGAGATTACACCTTGTTCTTATTCAGTAGTGATAGGATTGACTAAAATTTGTGTACCTTTGTCTTAAACAGAATGTTGGCTTTGAAAGCTCAGGGAAGAAGCAGCAGAGAGAAAAAAACAGCACAGTGGTAAGTACATTATTTTTATTTCCTCTGGTCCCAATGCACAATACATTAAAATCGAAATCCATAATTACATCCAAAGTACTTGAATTTTATTCTGCATCATCTCATGTTATCTTGAAGACAGCTTTAAAGTTTATAAATACCTGTTGAAGAGCCAAGTCAATTCTAGGTATTTACAAGTAATTGTGCTCATATATAGAAAGGACAATATGGGAAGCTAATGTGCAGGAAAATAATTCTGTTTTAAAGCTCAGTGTTCATCATTAAATCCTTTGTCTTGTAGGTAAAGGTTTAGCATTTTGTACTGTTTTTAAAATACTATTTTTTTAGTTCTAGGAATGGTAAGCATGTTTTTGAAAAGCCTGAATAAAAGATAAATAAAAGCCTGAATAAAAGCTTAAAAATGCTTTAAAATGCTTTTGGATGTCTGTCAGGTTTGGTGAACATCTCATTTCTCTCTCACTGCTATATTAACATTGTTTAGCTAGAGAGAATACTTAAGAACATGAAAAGTATTATGAACCCAAATTAAGTTCAATTTTCTGTTCAAAGCTGTATGGAAAAGCAACACATGTTCAGAATCAGCCTTTTTCTTCATTAAATGGTGCCAGTGCAGATGGCACTAAGTTGTTCATGCTTCTTATTGTAAGAATTCCTAGAGGCAAGTATTACTCATTAATAAAAAGAATGCTCTGTAAAATAGTTTGTCTTCAGAACTTCTCTATGGATTTCTGTTGAGTCATTATTGTGTACCCCCTATGAAAAAAACCCCAACGACATATGATTGTTTCCAGCTACCATCTGCTCTGATTTTATTAATTGTGCTGCTTAGACTGAGAAAATGATAGAAAATATTGAAACGTCTGTGACTGTAATTTTGAGACTTACTATTAAACACCAATTTAAAACCTAGAAAGTCTTCATATTTTATCTGGGTTTAAAGAAGCTCATACTGAAGAAGATTGAAGCATGTGCACATGCTTGCACTTTCCAGTCCTTTGTGTCATCTGCAAGACTGCAGGTTTTTTGTGCTTTGACATTATCTGCTGAGCTAGGAA
The DNA here is from genome assembly GCA_023637945.1 of Phaethornis superciliosus. NCBI lineage: Eukaryota > Metazoa > Chordata > Aves > Apodiformes > Trochilidae > Phaethornis > Phaethornis superciliosus. Next base: position 21,260,853 of record JAJQWJ010000004.1, read on the forward strand.
ACTGCTGTTGCTGCTCTGTTTCAGCTGTGCTTACTGCTTCTAAGGTTTGTTGCTTCCTATGGGCAAATGACTAGCAATGCCTCTTGCCTTTACCCCTAGATTTCTTCATGTCTTTTGACTATGCTGTTACAACTGGATGAATTAAGGCAGTATCTCTTCCCTTCTGCCTGAATAAACATTGACAGTATGTGATATGTCATTTGTGTGTGACAGCATTTACTCATACAGTAGATCCAGACATAATCCCTCAAAGCACTAAACCCAAGGCATAAGCGGTTTAATACAGTTTTATATGTCTTCCAGAGCCTTGCTATCTCTTAGTCTGGTTGCTCGTTGTATTTAATTTTCATTGTTTTCTTTGTATGGAAGGTCAGGAACTTGTCCTGTGCATTTCTGTGGATCTTTTCTACAGCAGCAATGGAAGGAAATTGAGTTATATAATGTAGAAATATGTAGATTCTGAAACCAAAGCAATTCTGCAGTGATTCTGATTACTAGCAAAGCGGTTCTGATTACTAGTTTTACAGTAGCTGATTGTTTCTACTGCACATTAAAAAACCCAAACAAACCAAATCCACCCCCACCTCCCCCTCCCCCCAAAATAAAAAACAAACAACAAACAAAAAAGCCCCACATGGTGGCTAGCAGGGGATGGAGTTCACACTTTATTGTCCTATTGGGATAAATATTTTATGTTCCTGGATATGTATTAAGTTAAAAGTGACAAATACGAACCCCCAAATATCTCAATTTCATAATATAAAGGAATTCTTCAGCTATTTAAAAACATCAGTGTTGAAATACTGAACTATTAATGTCATGGCTTTATAAAAAGTTCAGTTTCTAAATATTCATTAAGGTTTGAGGGACTCTTACAGCTTCCTTTGACATTCAGTTTGTCAGAGTAGGTAATTTTAAATTTATGTGGGGTTTTTTTGAGTCAGGAAGGAGAAGTGGGTGAGACTCACACAGCACAGCTGTAGCTGTTTTAAAAATAAATTTATTCCTCTTAGTGTTTTCATAGTAACACCACAAATGCATACTCAAAGAATGTGCAATCAAGTCGAACATTAGAAATGAAGTTTAGATCCAATACTAATCTCAGTAGCATTGTTAATGGTATATAATTAGAGACCATTCTTCAGATGAAATGTTATAGTGGCACTTACATCGATGTCCAGATGGAAACTAGTTTATGGGGCTGCAACAGAAAAAGAGCAAGAGGCAGTGTGGGAAAACTGAGTTGAAACCACCTGGGTTGCAGTTGTGTGGTGACAGGGTGTGAGTGTGCTACTGTGTAGTTATTATATAATGTTAATAGGAAAAGTCAATATAAATATTTTAAAGAGCCAAAATCACAATTATTGGGGTATCTGAACACTTAATTTTTTTTTTACTGTAAACTGAAATTATAATTTTTCTCATCCTGTTTTTTTGCTAAGGATGTTTCTGTAATGGATCTTGCCTAAAATTACAGATCTGTACTCTCTCATACCTGTGCTTTATGTATACTTTTGGTGCTAAGATTACTAGAGTGCTTTTATTGCTTTTCAGTGTGCAGCATACTGCATTTCAGTAATAAGATCATAGTTGAAATAGAATATTTTATGATGTAGGTATTTGCTATGAGGTGTTTTACATTGTTTCTCAGCTTAAAAATTATACTTTTGTTGTTTTTACAGTATCAGTCTGGTTTTGTCCTTGTTAAGTTTTTGGTGTGTTAAGGCCAAGTACTGACTGCTTTGTAGTGCTGCTTTTTTACAGTTACAGAAATTAATAGAAAGAAACATTCAAAAGTTTTTTTTTAATATACTTATTATGGTTTTAATTCCTTGATATAGTACCTCTTATGGTATGTTTTAGAAGATGAAGTTTATATAAATTTCTAAGCTAGAAAATAACTTGCAACAAATACCTGATTAGATAGTCTCTAGTTTCTATAGGGTGGGAGAATGCTGTTGTTGAACCAATAAAATGTTATTGGTAACCATTACATCTAAGTAAGGAGTTTTTATAATATTTTTTATAATTTAGTTGTATAAAAGATTTCTGAATATTCTAAAGCAAAATAAATTAGAAAGAGTAAATTGAAATAGGATTATAATTTACTTAATAGAATACAAAAAACAAGATCATTTAAACTAATGTCTCCAGAATTCACACCTGGAATTGCTCTTCTGGGAGTAACATAAAGTTATTTTGATGTGCTGGTGCCTGTTGCTATGTATGTTTGTTTCTTTGTAATTTTGCTGGGTTATATATATATGCCTATATATATATATGTATATATAGGCATTGAGAGCATTGAAAGTAGTTGACCCCAGGAGAGCTTTGAGTTTTACTACCAGTTCTGAATTTTGTATTTCAGCAAGCTAGAAGTAAAAGTATTGTTAATTTTGCTTATGTCCTAACAGCTGTTGAATCAGTGAAAGCAAAACTGATTTCTGCCCTCTCTGTTCCCTTTATTTAAAAAAAAAAAATGTAGCAAGCATCCCTCATATTTTTTCATTTAACAATTGGTTATTATTCACTATATTTACTAACATGTTCCTCCTTCTGTTGTTGCCATTCACCATTGTGTTTCATGAGTAATGCCTTTTCTTTCTTTCAGTCTGAATGCTGTATATGAGCAAGTACAGTTTGTTATTTTGTTGTTCTGCTGGCATGGATGCAGTTCAGCATTGTTTTCATATCAGGAGTGGGAAAGCTCAGACTGTCCACATTAAATTGGTGAAATGGTTCCAAACTCCCTTTTATTTCCTTCCAGTTGTTCTCTTCACCAGTGTTCATTGGTTTGTACTGACCTGAGTTTGTGTCATTCAGTGATAGGAGTGGGATAACCAGTACTTTTTTCTAGAAGAGATGGAGCAAAATTGCTTGGATGGGAGGGAGAATGAGTTAAAGATGCCTTAATTTGGCATTGTTACCACATGAGGTTTTGATACCTCAAACAGAATGCCAAGGTCACTTGGGAAGAGACAGTCTCTTCACAATATGTGCTGTCTTTTCATGTTTCTACTCCTAGACAGTGGCTATCAACTTTGAGTTGTACTTTCTTCTCCTAAAGCAAAGAAAAAGGACTGAGTAGAAACAACCTTTGAAACTAAAGTTCGGATGGTGCTGACTGCTGGTTAAGACCTCACTATTCTTGTTCAAGAGGACTGGGTTGATTTTATGGGAATGATTTGCTGATGAGCAAGAGGTATCAAGTAATTTCTGAGATTAAAGAATGAAGAATAACTGTATCCTTACTTTACTGTAACAGCCAGGGATATTTTCTGTTCCTTAAAGTATTAAGATATTTATTGTTTTCCTCAAACTAAGTACTGTTGTTAGCTAGCATACAGTTGTTTAAATTTTGCTGTGAGATTTCACAGTATAGCATCTTTGATCAGCAAACCAAATAGCCTGTGTCTTGGTATTTTCTGTTGTTCATGTTGCTTCTTTAGAAAGAAAAAACTTTAACATCTCTAAAGACAAATGGGCTCGTGTTTATTTATGTCCAATATGAGAAGCTTAATTTCCTACTGATTTTTTAATGGAGAAGAAGTGATTAGTTCTTTTGATTAATTGATTAAATAAGATTCTTAATAAATAACTTCATAATTCTTGGTTTCAACAGGAGTGTGTTGGGACTTATGTTGATTGGGCAAATTAGCCGCCTTGCATTTCTTGCTTGTTAGTCTGCATGTTCCCTGACACAATCTTTCCCTTTCCTGTGTTGGCATATCTTCTACTTCTAGCAAGACTGAGTTCAGAATTTTCAAATAAATATGATCCCTGGGGACCTGTGTGGTGTGTTCTGGGGTGGCTTTTTTTGGGGTGGTTGGTTTTTTGGGGGGGGTTTGGTTTTTTGTGTGATTTTTTTTTTTTTAATGTTCATCAACACGTAAGTAGATGTCTGGTTAAACAGAAGTGTCCATAGGGTTCTGGCACATCTGCAATTTCTGCTGGACTTGGATGACTTGAGGTGTGTAGGGAATCATCAAAGAATTCCAGGAAAGAGTGATGTTTCACTGGATGATGCTCTCTCTTCTGGATTAATATTTAGTGTGTATCCACCCTTATTGTTGTTTTGCTTTCTTTCATAGACTTTTGTCTTTCAAACTTTTTTGCTTTTCTGCTTCAAGTGTTTTCTTTTCAGTAAAAATGTTTCATTATTTATAGACTGCATTGGCTGTAGGAGGTAAGGTTTTGGTAGGGGAGTGGCTACAGGTGTAGCTTCTGTAAACCATTACCAGAAGGTTGCTCCATATCAGATGGAGCAAGTTGGAGCCAGTTCCTGATAACTCCCAAGATGGACTTGATGATGGCCAAAACTGAGATTGTCAGTGATGCTGCTAGCACCCTTCTGATAATACATTTAAGAAGGGGAAAAAAACAACTGTAGTACAGCACACAGGAGTGAGGATATGTGAGAAACCAATCCTATAGACACCAGGGTCAGTGAAGAAAGAGATGCTACAGGCACCAGTGCAGAGATTCCCTTGCTACCCTTGATGAACACCACGGTGAGGCAGGCTGTCTCCATGCAGTGCAGGTCCATGGTAGAACAAAAATCCACACTGAAGCAAGTGAAGGACCCCATGCCAAAGCAGTTGGATGCCTGAAGGATGCTGTGACCCTGTGGGAAGCCTGCACTGGAGTAGGCTCCTGGAAGGATCTGTGGCTTTGTAGAATGGATTTTCTGATGGGACTTGTGACCTCTTGGGGTACACAAACTGGAGCAACTTGTTCCTGAGGGTCTGCGCCCTGTAGAAGGGACCCATGCTGGAGTAGTTTGTGAAGAACTGCAACCTGAGGGAGGGACTAATGCTGGAGAAGTTTGAGAAGGACTGTTTCTTGTGGGTGGGACCCCACACTGGAGCAGGGGAAAAGTGTGAGGAGGAAAGATCCTCATGATAGACTGTATGCAGTCCAGTGCCACCTGTGTGCCACTCAGGAGAGAAGACAGAGAAATGGGGAGTGATAGGGTGTCTCGATGAGCATCTGGCAGCCAGTCAGGCTCACATCACTGCATAGATAGTGCCCACTGTTCGTACAGTGTAGCTGTCATGGAATGACAGCGTTTGCTTTGTTTTTCCAATATTTTTTTCTGGGTATTCATTAATTACACAGTATTCTTAACTTTTTATTTCTCTGGCTTGCAAAAATGCAGGGCTGATAGCTATAATTAAATCAGACTGGTAGTAAATGCTTTTTCTGCTGTTTGATCAGTTGATGAGGGGGAAATATGTATCTGGGAGTACAAACCCTCAATTGCAAAATGGAAGAGATGATTTTTAGGGTATTTTTTAATTGGATATTGTGGCCTTCTTGAACCAGTACCAGTTTAGCTTTGCTTATCCGTTCTTAAACTTTGAAGTTCTCCCAGTTGTTCATGGTATCAAGTGAAGCATATCAGTTGATACCTATTAATCTAGTTATATAGATATAAAACAGGAAAAGAAAGATGAAGTTTTGATAGAGGTTGTATTAAATAAATTTGATAATTGTCTCAGTTGTAAACTCTTTATCTCCCTCTGTTTTTGGTCATACAGACTAAGCACTACCGTTCTACTGTATCTATATACATTACCATACTTGCATCATGAAAAACTTAATTTTTCTCACAAATCTGAGACTTTGTAGAGTAATGAGACTTCACCACAACTGAACCTCTAGAGGAAAACCTGTGTAGTCTTTACGATCTTTAGGATATAGGCAGGTCATGGAATCATAGAAAGTTAGGGGTTGGAAAGGACCTCAAAAGATCATCTAGTCCAAATCCCCCTTCCAGAGCAGGGTCACCTACAGTAGGTCACACAGGAACACATCCAAGTGGGCTTTAAATGTCTCCAGAGAAGGAGACTCCACAACCTCCCTGGGCAGCCTGTGCCAGCACTCTGTAACCCTCACAGTGAAAAAATTCTTCCTTATATTTATACGGAGGCGCCTATGCTCCAGGTTGTAACTTTTACCTCTTGTCCTATTGTTAGTCACCCCTAAGGAAAGCTTGCCTTCATCCTCTTGGCACTCACCCCTTACATATTTATAAACATTGCTGAGGTCACCCCTCATTCTTCTCTTCTCCAAGCCGAAGAGACCCAGCTCGCTCAGCCTTTGCTCATAAGGGAGATGTTGCACTCTTTTAATCATCTTTGTGGCTCTCTGCTGGACTCTTTCAAGCAGTTCCCTGTCCTTCTGGAACTGAGGGGCCCAGAACTGGACACAATATTCCAGATGCAGCCTCACCAGGGCAGGGGAGATGAGGAGGAGAACCTCTCTCCACCTACTAACCACCCCCCTTCTACTGCACCCCAGGATGCCATTGGCCTTCTTGGCCACCAGGGCACATTGCTGGCTCATGAGCATCCTTCCATTCACTAGCACCTCAACGTCCCTTTCCCCTCTGCTGCTCTCCAACAGCTCAGTCCCCAACCTATGCTGCTACCTGGGGTTGTTCTTTCCCAGATGTAAGACTTTACACTTGTCCTTGTTGTAATATGTTAAATTTCTCCCTGTCCAACTCTCCATTCTGTCCAGGTCCCTCTGAATGGCAGCACAGCCTTTGGGGGTGTCAGTCACTCCACCCAGTTTTGTGTCATCAGCAAACTTGCTGATAGTACACTCTATTTCCTCATCCAGATCATCAATAAATATATTGAATAGTACTGGTCCCAGTACTGACCAGTAGAGGGTCTCCACTAGAAGCAGACTTCCAACTGGACTCCATCCCATTGACTACAACTCTCTGGCTTCTATCCTCCAACCAGCTCCTGATCCACCTCACCACCCGATCATCCAGGCCACACTTCTTGAGTTTAGCTCCAAGGATGCTGTGGGAGGTGGTGTCAAATGCTTTACTGAAATCAAGATAAACAACACCTACTGCTCTGCCATCCACCATCCATTCTCACAGAAGGCTATCAGGTTGGTCAGACATGACTTCCCCTTAGTAAAGCCATGGTGACTGCTCCTGATAAGCCTGGACATGGCATCAAGAGTGAGTTGTTCCATCACCTTTCCACAGATGGAGGTGAGGCTGACAGGTCTCTAGTTACTCAGATCCTCTTTCTTGGCTTTCTTGAAGACTGGAGTGACATTTGCTTTCTTCCAGTCCTCAGGCACCTCTCCTGTTACCAGCAACTTTTACTAAAGCTGATGGAGAGCAGCCTAGCAATAGCATCCCCCGGGTTCCCTCAGGACCTGTGGGTGCATCCTATCAGGACCCATGGATTTATGGATGTGCATCCCCATTAACTGATCCTTAACCCAGCCCTCATCAACCAAGGCAAACTCATCTTTTATCCTGATTTCCTCACAGGCCTTAGGGGCCTGGGGCTTCTGGGGAGGTCAATAGGTAATATTTTCCTTTGTCCCATTTTGTCCAGTAATTGTGGAATTGTCACAGTTAATTTATCTGAATGAGTGAAGACTGTACTTCATGTGTACATACACAGATGTATAGTTTAAACCATCCATTTTTCAATTTAATACAGATAGTACATTGTCTCTGATCCTTGTGTATGATCCTCAAACTTGGAAGGGTGTTGTGGAATCAATGCAAAAAAAAATTCATGAAGCAGAAAAAAATATCAGAAATCTGATAGTTTTTGATTAGCAAATATATGATTTTAAACTAGGTTTTTTTTTTCAACGCTGAATTTTTTGAGGTGGTAGAAGAAGTCTTTAAGAACAGATCACAGCTAATTCTCCCTTAAGCCTTCCAACATTTGACCCTTTGATGATTACAAAGAAAAGCTTATGATTAAAGTGATGTTTTTTCCTTCCTATTCCTTCAACAAAACCAACAAAACCCAACTGTGTAGAAATCCTGATTTTTCCTGTTGCCTATGAATACTGAACCTGAGGTAAAATTGGCTTTAATGGTTTAGAGAATAAGGGGATTTTGTTTGTGTGTTTCATTTTTTCCCTCTTCTGAGTTTGGCTTCATAAAAAATTGGAATTGCTGAGTGGTGGAGAAAAAAAAGCCATTGCAGTGATGTAGATCTGCATAGCTATGTTACATTGTTTGATTTGGTGCTGTCAGATGGCCTAGTGTTGCCTATTGTGATATTAAGATTTTTCTGTTTGTTAGACTTCCCTGTTTTGTGGGAAGGGAAACAAGCCTATATTTCATGTTCCCTTCTACTGTCTGTGTATATATTTGGACTGTCTGTGGATAAATTATTTTGAGGAGTTGAAGAAACAAGCATTTACTGTGTGACATAACATTTTACTGTCTTTGGTAATTATAGCAGGGGACTCTGTTTTATAGTACATCTTTCCTTTTCTCCATTACAGCTGTTCTGCTTGAGCAACTGACCACAAGGTAGGTGTGCAGGCAGACGGATAGGGAGAGTGGTGTGTGACTGTCCATGTATTTTTATATTTATTTCAGAAGAGGGATGGTGTGGGATACTGCTGCAGCTGTTCTGCCACTCCTATTTCTTAGTACTGGCAGCCATCTCTGTTGCAGAACACCAGTGCTAAACAGTTCTTCAAATATACACATAGAAGCAACATTGGAACAAACAAAAGACAAACTTGAACTAAATCCTGTTACATGCTTTATTACATTTACTTAAATGCAGGTCTTTTGGTTCATTGATTCTGAAGTATTACAATCAGATGTATGCTCAAGTTGATCAAATCCATGGTTTTGGGAGAGATTAGTTTATTTGATACTTAAACATGAGTTTGACTCTTTTGGCTTGAGACATGACCTTTGAGTTCAGTTACTTTAACTAATATGATAACTGGCTAGAGGTACAACCCTAATGCTGTAATGTAATACAAGCATTAGTTTACTGATCTGTATTTCTAGTGCTGTGGATGCATGTGATCTTCTAAAATCTGTTCCTTCTCAACCTCTCCAAAAGCTCAAGATCTTTCTTAAGAAATTAAATAGGAAGTTGGGAATGCTAGTTGAGTCTTTCATTGTTAAGCCTTACAAATCTTGTTGCTGCAGAAACTTTTGATAACCTGAGCATATAAAACCAGGTATGAAGAGAACAGCCACTTGAAAAGAGGGACCAAAAAGTGTAACATATGCTTTTTTGAGCCATTTGATTTAGAGACTGTCTTCTTTATTTATATAAACCATATAGCGAACTTTTCATATACTATAAACCAAAACAATTCACACATGTAGTGTGAAAACACTGGATGAAGTCAACCTATTGATAGCTGCAGCTAGAATATATGGATGTGTCTTCCCCTGCTAGGCTTGTGGTAGTCTGCTCTCAAGTACAACCTCTTGCTTCCAGTCCATGTTCTTCTTTCCAAGGCACATACTCTTCTGCTTAAATGCCTTTATGAAGAGACTATTATTGGTGTTTCTTTCTGAAGTGGTGTGAATTTTTCCCCACAGCTCTGCAGATCTCTGAAATAATATTTCTTTCTGTTAAAAGCTTTTTTGTTTGTAAATGTTGGCTATGTGATTTCCTCTTGTGTCTCCGCTTGCAGCCTCTGAGGCTTGGAGAAGTCATGAGTAGCACTTGGACCCAGGGAGCACATCAGCTTCTGTAGCATCTTTAGCATCTGGCTGTGAGCAGATGGAGGATACCATGCTGGAGCCTGTTCTTGTGGAAAGAGCAAGAAGCTGTCTCTTTTGCTGACTTTCCCATTCTGTAGAAATCCCTAGCATGGAATTTGCAGTCTCTAAGCTGTTTTCATTACAGTACAGTTACATATTTTTATTTGTAGATCACAATTTATTTAAATAATGTGGCTGGAGTTTTATGGGTTATGTTAAACTTTCTGCTACATTATAAACATTATTAAATCCTAGCAACATTGAAGCATCCTTAAAAAAGGAACTCTTCATATGGGATTATTCTCAAACTGTTTTCTTCCATCTTTTTAATGGGTGGATGTAGGATCTGACTGTATAAAAGCTGAGTGAAAAGTTATTTTACTGTTTAGCAGTCCCTTGACCTGTTGTGATATGTTTCATTTAAACACATTATGAAGTACTTGGCAAACCAGCTGCTTGTAGAGGAGAATCCAAGTGCATGAGGTTTTTTTTTCTTGTATTATTAGGGAAGGTCTTGCAACCTGTGTCTTTGTATACCCTGGTGGCCATAGTGTTTTATTTTCTTCCCATATTACTAACATTCTGTCTGAAATTTGAAATGCAGTCTGCTAAATATGTCTCAAAGACTTTCTGGCACTTGAATAAGAAAATTTCCTGTCACTAATCCAGTAGCTGAGGTATAATTTCTGCAAATTAAAAAAAAAAAAAAAAAAAAAAAAAAAAAGTGTATATTTTAATATGAAGAGTCAACAGACTAGGTAAATAGATACTTGGTGCTGTTTTGGAAAATTAAATATTTTTAGATCAGTTCACTGAGGAGATGGAGCAGACATCATTGTGTTGTCTGTCTGCACATATTTGTCCTTCCTGAAAAATTGTTGAGTCTGTCACCTGATTCCAGACAAACTCAAAACTTGAGGTGGCATTTTGAAGATGATTGTTTCAGAATTTTGTGAAAAATTGTTAATTAGCTTGAAATTAGGTGTTAATTAGGACCTAAACTTGTACTCTTGCTGAATGAGAAAAGATGCAGAAGGTGACAGGTGCATGCTGTCAGCAATCATGTAGTCAACATTCACTGTTGGGGTTTGCTGTCTCCTGGTGAGTAGGAATATTGTAGGTGCCATAGTAGAGGGGTACTGTTGGTAGTAGAGGGGACTGTTGTAGGAGTGATTGAGCTTAAATGGAGAAAGATATGTTTCCATATGAAGAAAATATTTCCTTACTTCCAATGTACATTGCAAATGTGTTCAAGTTTTCCAAACAGAATGGTGTTGCAAGAAGAGGTAATGCGTTTTTCTGAAGTTGTCTTGATTTGTTAATTGAAAAATTTCTATTTTTCAGTGCCTGAAAATGACAACAAAACGGAATTTGTTTGTTCGGCTGGTGCCATGCCGCTGTCTTCGTGGAGAAGAGGAAACAGTCACTACACTTGATTATTCTCACTGCAGCCTGGAACAGGTGCCTAAGGAGATTTTTACTTTTGAAAAGACCTTGGAAGAACTCTATTTGGATGCTAATCAGATTGAAGAGCTTCCAAAGGTATGGAGGGTTGTTTTAGTTAAATTATTAACTCTGTTACTTCATGAGCATTGTAGAAGCTGATAATGTCTAGCTTCCCACTACAGCATTTAGGCTGTAGTTTGCCAAATATTTCAAATAAATGTTGGTTCCAGAAGAAGCAACCCTGATAGAAGGAATGCTTATTCACTCCTGCTTAACTTCCTACATCAATTGATATGAAACTGCTTAAGCAAATGATCAAGCCCAAGAGAGGCACATTGAAGAAGAAGCTGGCTATTTTATTTTGTGTCAGTGTCTGCTCAAACTGATTAACTATATTCAACAAATTGAGTCATTATTTGAGCACACAAAGATTAGAAGAAGCAAGATAAATGTGCTGTTAGATCTCTGTGCCCACAAAAGATAGTTACAAACCAAAGCATCTATTCACTTGAAGTCCCGCTTTCTTCTTAGGTACGTGACTGAAAAGACTTTCTGAAGTATCTCAGTTCACTTACGTTCAAAAACTAGAGAGCTGGAATGACACTCTGATTACATCTTCATTATGGAAATTAGTAATTGTTCTGAAATTTCAAGACCAGCTGCATGCTTAATTAGCAGTATACTAAATGAAAGAATGGAGACTTTTGCCAGTGAGACTTGTGAGTAGTATAAAGTGATCATTGCAATAGACTTGTTTCCATTGCAACGTCCTGTCTTGGTGAAATGAAAAACATAGTAGTTAAATGGAAGACAATATTTAAAATAATTTTGTCAGAATTATGTGCAAATCTTCACTTCACCATGGAACAATTTCAGATTTTTGTAGAGATTGCTGTAATGACTTAAGGTTTGCTGGTTTGTTTTTTGTGGGGGTTTTTTGTGGTTTTGTTTTTTGTTTGTTTGTTTTTTAAAGATAAATGAAACAAGAAACAAAGCAATTTCAGGATAACAGCTAGACAGTTATTAGAAGCCTTGAATTCCAATAAAGCTGACTTATGCCAGCTATGTGCTTTTGAAAATCCAACCTAAAATGCTCCTGAGAAAGCCATCAATGAAAATCTGTATTTGTAACTTAAACAGAGCTATTAATGGATAAGTTTAAACTAGACATTTTGTTGAAGTTTAGAACTTTGACTGCTTTATTCTTGTACCTTCCCAAGTAGATTTTTTTTCCCCTCTGTTATGTAATAGTTATGTAAATTTTTGCTATCTTGCTTTTAAAGATTTTGTATCAGCCTTTGAGGTTTTTTCTGCTTATTTCAGAACTCCATTCCTGTTCCTCATTGTTTGTTGGAAAATAATAAAATTGCTTATAAAACAAAAAAAACCTTTCTTGGCCAGAATAATAGGAAATTTTCTGAACTCTTCTTGGATTTAAATTGCTGTTCCCAAAATCATAAGAACTAAGCAAACATCTTCCTTCCTGACTCCTGATTTTCTAAAAAGTTTCTTTTAATAATACAAAATGAGGAAGACTGTGCTGTAGCAAATAGATGCATGTTAGTGTTTTAGGCCAGAAAAAGTGGGTAGTCTGTTTTATCTTTTATTTCTGTTATATGCCATTTGATTTCATTAGTTTTTATATGAAATCCACTTTTGATACATTAGGAACTTACAGGTAGGCAGTGTACCAATTGCCTTTTTCTAGTCTCAGATTAAGTTATCCATGTCATTTGAAAGACTGCTAAAACATTTGTATTTTGTTGTTCCCTATTGCTTTGCTGAACTGCAGGAAGTGGTAATAGCTTACACTTGCTTCATGTTAATTTGTACATTATATTAAGTCATCCTTATAGATTTGTTTTTGAGAAGATAGGTATCTTTTCCAGCTTTAAGAAATTTTGGTCTTTTTTTTTTACTACCCTTTTGATTTTCAAGATAAAAATGCACCCGCACATATATTAAAATACTGTAAAAGAAACAGAGTAGTGGAGACATAGTAAAAGTGGTTTGTTTATGAATACTATTTCAGTAAAATAATTAAAGCTATCCATTGAACACCTGTAAGGGAAGGCCTGTAATGTTTGACATTATCACAGCTGATTTGGAGCCAGAGTTTCAAGCTGGATATGCCTTTTCCCTAACCCAAGCTTTTATTTAGTCTCTTAACTCAGAAAAAAAGCTTCTCATTAAGCCATCTCAGACAAAGGGTGTGGTTGTTACTAGGCTGTCTCCAGCTTTCTGTGGCCTTGTTAAGACATCACAACTCTAGTGCTTCTTTCCCCATGGTAGCATGTTCTTATGCCTGATTTGTGCCCTTTGTATGCCACAAGACAACTAGGTAGGGGCTGTCTTGTTAATTGGATCACTGAAATGGGCTGTCATTGTGTGCAGCACTTACAGACCTTATTGGTTCTTACAATATAGCTCCTTAATTTAATTGACTGGCCAAGGGGAGACAGTATAGGCAAAATGAAGCGGAAGAAGGAAGGGATGGTAGAAAAGCACTTAGCCTTACCCAAAGCATTGGTGTATAGTTTCAGTTTTGAAAATCATTGAGCATTTGGGAAGTGTTCATCTCGTGTGCTAAATCACAACCAAAAAGACAGCCAATTTATCCAGAGTGCCATGGTGTGCATTTGAGCCGAAAAACTCAAACTGTAGCAGTTTTAGTTTTCTTTCTCACTTGGCTGTTCAGAAGAAATTGGAATTCTACAGTAAAATAGACTTTAATTAACAGTAAAGATGGTCTGTTTAATCACTGAATATGCAAATATTCAAAGTCAGAACAACACAAAACTCCATTTCTCTCAATTTCCTTTAGTGAACTTGCTATTCCTTGTGCTATGTTTGCTTTCACCTGCCTAACTAGGGAAATTCCAATTATTATAGTCAAGCTCATTTTTCAGGATTAGTTTTAAGTACATATTCTTGCTTGAAGTACTGAAATAAAAGAATTTCCCCAAAACACATGACCTCATCCAAGTTCTCCATCCCATAGACTATTGTAAATAAGTTGTAACTTTTCAAAGCCTTAATTATATCAACTAGTTCTAACAGATGGATTTTTCTGAGGAATTGGAAACATCAGTAGAGAATTTTAAGCTAAGTCCTTTAACATCTTGCTAATTATATGTCTGCTTTTGTTCTGGGCTGCTATATGCAAATATCATATGAATGGGCCTTGCTCAACTGTGAGCAATGGCCTCATATCTGAGAGAGACACAGTAAATATTGGTTGAACTATAAGCCCATTGCTAGAATGTTGATTGGGATAATTTTATTTTTTTTTTTTAAATCATGGAATGCTTCCTGGGTGTATATGTACTTTTCAGCATTTCAAACAAAAAAACCATTAAGCCCAGGTATTTACAAGTTATCTTACCCAAAACTGTCAGGAAAGGAATATTCATGATATATTGGCTAGATTAACCAGTTTCTTATGCATACTTATTTTGTACCTATCTGTAAATTTCCTGTATATAATTTGAATGTTTCTTCCATTGCACTGATATCACTTGCCTTGTTTTGTCCATTCGTAAAGCTTACTTTTTGTATCAGATTATATCTCTCTCTGAGCTAATATTTGATACAAATAATCACATATACAGTAGAGATGATACAGTTTTCTGTATCCTTAGATCAAACTTGCATTAGTTTTCAACATGACTTTGTTGAATTGCTGTATAATTGAGAGAGGAAGCATGGAAGGGAAAAATACTGTAAAATACAATAAAATAAAATTTGAACTTTATAGGATATCAATACCTACTCAAGCCCTATGTTCCAGAAGTATTTGACTTTAAAAAAAATAATCTCTACAAGTTTTTAAATATTTTTTTTTGTGAAAGCTGTAATTACCTCTGAGGTATCATGTGGCCTGTCTATTATGGAAAATATTTTGTGATGTTTGGAGGACCATATTCACATCACAGTTTGTGATACTGGAAGGAATTTGTAGGAAGTGTTAAGCATAGCTGCTTCCTTGTGACTGCAGTTTTTTATTTACCTAGGCATTGTAAATGTAGGCAGATTTTATTAAAAACTAGTTAAATACAGTTTTGTAAAGACTCTAAATATTCTGGCCTTCAAGCTGTGAGATCAGAAGTTTAAAAAGATTACAAACAAAAGCTATAAAGAGGAAACTAAGAGAAAGTCACATTCACTTTTTTCTTTGTTTCAATAGCAACTTTTTAACTGTCAGTCTCTGCACAAGCTGAGCTTGCCAGACAATGATCTAACCACATTGCCAGCATCCATTGCAAATCTCATTAATCTCAGGGAACTGGATGTCAGCAAGAATGGTAAGTCACTTCACTTACTATACGGGGCAACTGAGAAGCAAATCACCATTGGCTATACAAAGACACTAATGAAAGTTTTATTTCTATAAACTACAAAGCCAGTAATTTTTAAGTTACTACTTTAAATTAGTACTTAACATTAAAAATGCTCTTTTATGGTGTAGTTGTGTTATTTAGTGTTACCTCCTAAATTGATTGGTTTGTACTTTCAGATATATTACTTGAAAACTGATGTAGCAAATTATGTTTTATTCTCTCAAAATGCACAATCACAAATTTATTACTTTGTGTCTTTCCTCATGTTTCACTTTATTGAAGTTTCAACAAGAATTTGTGAAATATTTCTGGATTCTATTCAATTTTGTTTCATATGAAAATTGCTTTCAGTTTATTTTTTTTCATATGAAAATTCTTTTCAGTTTGTTTTAAAGAAATTTCAAAAAACTGTAGAAGATCTTGGCTGTTGTGCTGTCATGCTCTGGGGATGTCAGCCTCTTGCATGGGGAAAAGTGTTTATGGACACTGGTTCAGTTGTCTGAATTGTTACAAATCTGTCTTTCTGTGTAAGTCAGCCTGTTACAAATCAAAAAACCATTGTCAGCCAAGTATTCTATACATGGAGTTTTATTAGTGGTGCTGCTTTATCAAACTGGAAGATGTGTGCAACTGTAAGGAAAATCATATTTGAAAATAGGAGTTACATAAATATGCCAAGGGTTTTATCTTATTACATTAATTTTTTTTATTCAGACAGCAAGCTAATTATGAGTCCTCAAAGTTAATAAGTTTGGCTTTATTAAGAAAGCATTCCAGTTCTTGAGGTGTTGGCATTCTTCTGGATTGTTCATTGAGGCCAAGTCTATACTTAAACTTTGTTATTTCTGCCTAATGAAGGCAGCATTCAGTGTGATAAATTGACCTGATTGTCACAGCTCTGCTCCTGGTACAAGTGGATTAATAGTTCTTTCTCAAAGAACGCTGGCCTTAAACTCTCATAGTGACATACAACAGAGAAAGAATCATCTTTTTGTCCTAGACCGAACTGTTGAAAGGATTAAGTGTTTCCAACACAATTTCTCAGTGCAGAAGACTTAAAAACAGCAAAAGGGCATTTGAGTTCTAGCGCTGGCAAATTCCTTGGCTTACGTACATAAATAGGCAGCTGGTCACTTACCAGCCAGAGGGTTACTTGTCCATCCAAAATGGTGTAACCTTTAGCTAAGCCTTCTGAAAGCTGCTGAAAGAGCACTTGTTTCTCTGAGGCATATAAAGCATTTAAAGAGACAATATGAACAATATGCTATCTGAGTAAACTGCAAAGCTCTGTGTTCTATGGTTGTTTTATTTTGTTTTTAACACCTTCCAGAGAAATGACAGGACACAAACTTATTTAAACTATCATGTGCCTGTTCTCAATCTTATC
Source organism: Phaethornis superciliosus (assembly GCA_023637945.1). NCBI lineage: Eukaryota > Metazoa > Chordata > Aves > Apodiformes > Trochilidae > Phaethornis > Phaethornis superciliosus. The sequence goes on from JAJQWJ010000004.1 coordinate 21,277,546, forward strand.
ACAGTTTGGATAGCTTCTCTACCTAGTACTGTATAGCAAAAATACTCCTGAGGTCACATGCCTACTTGGGACATCTTGTCTCCCACTGTTCCTGAAAGCTCCGTAAAATAAAATAAAAAAAATCAAAATAGCATCCATGTTGTGTGAGGTAAGAAATAGTGCTATTTATTCTGTATTATTTGGTGTTATTTGAAGCTTTGATTTGTTGTTATACATGCCTTTCCCTTTCTGTTTCCTGATCCATGGTTGCAACCATTGAACATTTTTTTCCTGACAACTGCAAGCTTATTCTCTTCCTTTGTGTCTGTTTTTCTCTTGGTAAGAATTTACTGCTCAGTTTCCCACTGTCCACAATGGTTCTGATGTGGGTCTATAATAGAGCCAAATAGGGAGGGCTTTTCCAAGACTAGCAAAACTGATAATAATCTCTGATTCTTCCTTTTTCATTGTTAGATATTGAAAGAATACAGTGTGGAAGCAGTGGACTTTGTTACAAGTACAGGGACTGATTTCCATCGATTTATATAGAAAAATTACCAGAGATTAATCACCAGTCTTGGTGCAGGATAATGAGAGATGCCAAATTCTAAAATAGTGTATGTTTTTCAGATTCCTATGGTTCTGGCAAGTGAAGGTGATAATTCCTGCATTTTTTTTATAGTATTGAAACATCACATTTTATTCTCATGTGGGTGGAGCTGACTCTTGGAGTGCAGATGGCTTTAGGTCAAATATGAATTTAGTTTTAAAGGCTGTATTTTAGAAGTGTGGTTAGTTAGACTTCAGTTTTCAAATTACCAGCATATGTGAAATAGAATATGCAGCTGAGCTGTTTGTGGCATAGGTATTATCAAATGTATTGACTGAAGAGAAGTATTTAATTTTCTAAAAGGTCAATGGCATAGAGGTAGCCTAAAATATCGGTCTGTTGCTATATGTGCAGCAAGCATGGAACAGTGTTAGAAAGGATCAAGAGATACCCTTTTCTACCAGTCCTACTGGGTTACATCCTAAAGAAAAGTTGCAGTGTACAGAATATGAGTACGCTGAAGTAGAAAAATGAGTGTTTTATTTTTTAAGCTAAAGGAAAATTTTAAAAATCAAATCCTTTATGGCTATGTCAATTATTTACAATTGTACAGGGGGAAAAAAAGGACACTTCCAAAAACAAAACAAAAACAGGACCAAACCACACCACCACTATTCATCCCTAAATCTGTATCTTTTAGGGTCCACTAATCTGTAGAGGACAATAATTTCCTTGTGGCTCTGGCATGCCAGCCTTACCCTATATCTAGGACAACATGAAAGACTGTCAGAGGAATATTTTTGCCCTTTGTTTGAAGAAAGGGAAAGCATTCAGCTACAGTATATGATGGAGTATATAAATGGACAGAAGAGATGGGTTTGCAGGTTACTGGAATCAAGTTATTTGAAATGCAGAAGAATGGGGTCACTGCCAAGCAAATCAGGCTTTCCTGGAAGCCTGGGAAATGGGCTTAAAATCACATGCATCTGTGGAGTTAGCATAGTTTGAAACAGGGAGATGGGCTATTTTTCTCTGCCTGCAGATGGTGAAAGAAAAAGGTTAAATTTTTAAGTTCTGTACTGTTCAGGCCTTTGGAGAATTAAATTGCAAGATTAAGAAGTAGCTAGAAAGACCAAAAGAAGCATGGTGTTTTGGAAAAAAAGGCATCCTCAGTAGTCTCATAGATATTTTTAAGGGGTGGTTCTCTTTCACTGTGATGTTACAGCAAATTTGTACATGTCAGTTTGTCAGTCTGCATTGCAAGGAATCATCATAGAAAAATACACAAACAAACACCAGGGAAACAAACACATCTGTTTCCAGACACATCTGCCTACAAAACCATTTTAAGTAATTCTGAAGAATTTCATGAACAGATGCAGATTTAGATCAAATATGTTTTCTTCAGTGTTTTACAATCACGTGTTGATTTGGAAAACTAACTATGATACAAGGTGTGCCAAAAGTTGGGGAGCTGGGGAATGGAATTAAGGAGAGTGTGTAGTGCTATGTTGCCCATCTGTTATTTTTAGGAATATGATCTTTCAAGGAATTGAGAATTATTCTTAGTCAATAGGAAAATAGATCCAAGTTTTATTTTCCAAATGGAGAAGGGATTAAAAAATAACTCATTTTAAATTTGCTATTTCACAGCTTGTGGTGTAGAGGATAGAGATGGGCAGACAGCAGTGGGAATTTTGTAACATTCATGACAGTGAAATGGAAAATAATAGGTCTGCTATTGACTCTTGATTCTGTAGATTTACTGTAATGTATCATCACTTGGAGGTCATAAATTTGTCTTTAAAAAAGGCAGTTACTCTATTTAAACTTACCAATTCAAGTGTTTATGGTATTTTTTCTGAAATATATTGTCTATTTTATTAAAGATACTGAACAGGATCTGCCTCTGCAGAATAAAATTACCTATGTAAGACAATACAAAGAGAAAGGTGCAGTTAAGGTCTTGAATGTCAAATTTGAGTATAAATATATATATATATATATATATAAAAAAAAAAAATCTATGTATGAAATCCTGAAAAGAGCTTAATACAAACATCTTCCGAGACTCAGTAAGATGTAAGACACTGCATAAGCAAATATGGGGGTTTTAGATGTAGATTTGCATGTAAAGGCAGAGCATACCTTTATTTATGTAATTGGATGTGCTTTGAGTGGCAGTCATCAATTACTAAGATGATTAAGGGAGTGGAACATCTCCCTTATGAGGATAGGCTGCGGGAGCTGGGTCTCTTTAGTTTGGAGAAAAGGAGACTGAGGGGTGACCTCATCAATGTTTTCAAATATGTAAGGGGTGAGTGCCAGGGAGATGGAGTTAGGCTTTTCTCAGTGGTGACCAGCGATAGGACAAGGGATAATGGGTGTAAATTGAAGCATAGGAGGTTCAAGTTGAATATCAGAAAAAATTTTTTTACTGTAAGGGTGACAGAGCCCTGGAACAGGCTGCCCAGGGGGGTTGTGGAGTCTCCTTCACTGGAGACATTCAAAACCCGCCTGGACACGTTCCTGGGAGATGTACTCTAGGTGGCCCTGCTCTGGCAGGGGGGGTTGGACTAGATGATCTTTCGAGGTCCCTTCCAACCCCTAGGATTCTAGGATTCTATGATTCTATGATCAATGAAAAGTGACTGGACAGACAACACTGAATTTGCAGCCCAGGGTAGTAGGTGTTGTGTGGGGGTGGGGAGGTGGAGGCAGCAAAGCTGCTTTTGCATGTTTATGTTACACTGTAGTTTCAGTTTACTCTGGGAACTCAACAACACTCCTGCCATGAATTAGAGATAATTGAAAAACCACTTGGATCTTGGTAATTGTGTAGAACAGCATTACGATCAAAACTGATGCCCACCAGCTTCTGAGTGTTCCTCATTTTACCCTGTCCTGGCATGTTCAGGTTTATATAAATTAGTCTGTCAGGCATGTCTTCAAGAAACGGCAGTATTGGCTATAACTTTTTTTTTTCCAGGGAACAGACTACTCACATTCCCCCTCTCTTATTTTGGGTAAGGAACACAACAAGAGCAGGCCTAGAGATGCTTTATTCTAAGTACTGAAGTTCTAAATCATTTGAGGGCAAATACCTGAAAGACTAGCAGGCTTGCTGGAATATCCTATACTATATACATGCATATAAAAGGAATAAAAAACCAAAACACATGAAGCCCCCACTAAGCTATTGTCTTGTTTTCTCTGCCTGCATCAGCTCTGACAATTTAGCAGACAAGTTGTTGGAGAAAGTGATGAGGAGGCAGTATCCATTTAACCAGATCAGGAGGGTATTGTGGAGTATAACAGGATTCATTAATGTCTGAACTTCATGGAATTGTTGTGAGTTTTTAGCCTAAAAACTTAAAATTTTAAATTTCATGGGTAGTCTCAAAAAAACCATTTTAAAAATATGAACTTGACTCAGAGTCGTAAATGTTTCAAAGCTATAAAAAAGCAGTTAACAACTTAAGGCTGCTCTTTTTTACACATGTGCACTTCTATTCTGCTAAAAAGCCTTTCATCTTAATTGTGATGTTATATTCCTATATAAATGTATGTAGTTAATCACTCACTTTCATGAACACCAAATACATTGCCAATAATGTATTTTAGTGTAAATCTAACTATATTGAAATAGTTATCACAGCCAATGAGAGTACATATTTTTAAAAAAAATTCATTAGAAAAGCTTTAAAATCTCCCCATGGAAGTATTTCCTGGTTTGTTTTTCTGTTTTCTGTCTGTTTTTCGAATGAAAACACTGCTTAACTTGTTGTCACATTTGTAGCTTGACTGACATTTTTGCATTGATCATTACATGGGCTATACAAACGTTATCTATTTTTCCATACAAAAGAAACCTCCTAACAGTCCTCCAAATAATGATTCAGCTTCCATTTTTCATTTTATAAACTTCAGAAAGAAGCCCTTGGCATAATTATATCTTATAACTCTGCAACTGGCCATCATTAAAGGGAAGACAAGTGGGAAAGGAAAGTTTGAAATTTTAAGGATGTAGAATTGCAGAAGAGGACTTAGTAAAATGAAGATGGAGAAATAAATCTGATTACTAAGCTATAAGTGCTTACTTGTCAAACAAAGTCACTGCAGAGAAGAACCAGGAAATACAGTGGAGTATTTGTTTACAGAAACAAATGGAGTTTGTTTACAGAATTTTGTAAATATTTTGAGAGACTTTTGGATTAGTAATTTCATTAATGAAAGCAGAAGTTTTTCTAGGAAGGGAACTTTTCTGTGTAAATGAACTGGAGAGAATAGATTATGGATGGCTATATACGAAAGTGTTAAAAGTGTAACAATAAGGAGTTTAATTTTTGAGAAGGTTAAGTTTCTTCCAAGTTTATGTAATTTTTGTCTCTAATATGAGACAAAGCCAGGCTTCTGTAGTAATCATATACAAGGAAAATCAAGTTACAAGGACTTTTGCATTTTTGACACTCTTGAGAGTGCAAGAAGAGCAACTCGTGACAAATAGGTTTCAAAAACTCTGGGATATCTTTCTGCAGAACTAAACAAAACTATGTCTGCAATAGTTCCTCTTTTTTCTTGAAATGAATGATTTTTTAGGACAGATTTTCTCTAAATAAGCTAGCAGCTCCCAAGCTGCTTCGCCACAACTACACAACTGAGTAACACACATGCAGGTACGCTGAGACCAACCTTGAACTGAGGTGAAACTCCAGCTCTGAGCAGGATGGTGTAGCTACTGCCCTACAGCCTGGGCAGACATCTTGGGTGGAAACCTGAGATCCCACTTAATCTGAAACAAGCTGCTGTAAGGGATCCTTTAAGAATTTTTGAAAGGGGAATAAATGTTGTAAAGGAAGGATGGATGCATCAGCATTGTACAGTGAATTGATTGGGCTCCAACACACTGCTTACTGTGAATAATGAAAAGTGCTGCTTTTAGTTCAGGAAGTATGCAGAAATTCCAAATTAAAGCAAAATATAAAAAAAATGTACTTTAAGCTTTCATTTCAAAATGTCAGGTTTTGTAAACATTTTTAATGTAATCTGGGGGAGACTTGTGGCATGTATTCTTAAGCTCTGAAAATATTTTGCTTGCCATGTTTGATCTATTTTGGCTGGAAGGACAGTTGTAGCAGAGGCCTGAGTGGAGGAACAAACAAAAGCTGCTCTTTTTATGGTGGAGCTGCTTCCAGGCCGGTCCTAGTAGCTGCTTGCCCCACAGTTTATACTAGTATGACGGGATTAGCTGAGGAGAGAATAAGCATAATTAAGGTTGCTTTCATGTTCATGCAAACCAAGCCTCTGTGTTTGTCTCTTTGTCCTCTATACTTGTAAAGGGTGCAGAGTGGGGGAGGGTGCACAGCAGGCTGCAGTTTCACTTATTTTGCATCTGGAGGACTTTTTGATGTGTCTGTTGCTTGAAGAGGTTTGTTGTTTGGTTGGTTGGTTTTTTCTTTTTTTTTTTTTTTTCTTTTTTCCCCTCATTGTACATAAATGTAAGAGATTTAGCTGTTTAGCTGTGAATCTCTTTCCTTTAGAGACCTCACCCATGTGGCTTCACATATTTGCTAGTGATTTTATCTGTACTTTTTTATGACTGGAACCAGGTTTTTTGAAAGCGTGTCTTAAATGTTTCTGTGTGAGAAGAGACACTGCCATTGTTGTGCAACAATAGCAGTTTCAATAATTAAATTCTGGGTGTACTAGTTCTACCATTTGACTGTGATGAGAAAAGCTACTACTACCTGTCAAGAGTAAGAACACAGAGCGGGCCCCAACTGTAATGGGGTTGAAACATCTGTGGGACCTGTAGCAGTGAAGGACCCTGCCAGCAGCAGATATGACTTTAACAATTTTCTGTGAATCCAGAATTGCCAGTGCTTCTAAGAAAAAAATAATTTTACCTGCTGGAGAAGAAAGTCATCCCAGTTTTCAATACTGCACTGCAGGTTATGCTGACCCTGCTGATAGGAAGGGATCATGCTGTGTAGGGAAGGATATGAGTGTGCTTCCAGATGGTGAGTGGCACCCCCATTATGCTTAAAATTGCCTTAATCCAGTCTAAACAGGAGGACATTTGTGCACATTTGGTCTGAAGTGCTGTGCCAAAACAATCATTGCTCTCCAGGGAGCTAGAGCTCAGGCAAAAATGAGTGTTTCAGCAGTGTTATGTGATTGAGAACTGAGGCTGATTATCTTCAGGTTTGTGTCCATTGATCTGAAATCCCTTTATGACCTTTTTGCTAGGCCCTTTGAGCATGTGCCACAGTTGGTCTGGAATCATGATTAAACACCACATTCTTGGTTTGGCTGGTTAACTGGTGGGTTTTTGCCAAGAGTTCTGGATGATTAATGTTTTCTGCTTTTGGTTTAGTTCAGACAAGAATTTGATTCCTCTGCCTTACTGCCAAATTCTCCTTAATTACCTCCCAGTCATGGTGCCCTCCCCTCCTTTTACCCTCACAGAGTCACAGAATGTTAGGGATTGAAAGAGACCTCAAGAGATAGAGTCCAGCCCCCCTTCCAGTGCAAGATCCCCTAGTGTAGGTCACACAGGAGTACATCCACATGGGTCTTGAATGTCTCCAGACAAGGAGACTCCACAACCTGGGCAGCCTGTTCCAGTGTTCTGTCACCCTCACAGTGAAAAAGCTTTTTCTTATATTTATGCAGAACCTCCATCTTGCACCTATTTACCCTAGTCCTGTCACTGCATAGCACTGAGAAGAGCCTGGCTCCATCCTTCTGACACTTGCTTTTTACATATTATAAACATTATTGAAGTCACCCCTCATTCTTTTCTTCTCCAGGCTCAAGAGACCCAGCCCCTCAGCCTTTCCTCATAAGGGAGATGTTCCACTCCCTCAGTCATCTTTGTGTCTCTGTGCTGGACTCTTTCAAGCAGTTCCCTGTACTTCTGGAACTGAGGTGCCCAGAACTGAACACAATATTCCAGATGCAACCTCACCAGGGCACAGGAGATGAGGAGGAAAACCTCTCTTGACCTACTAACCACCCCACTTCTAATTCACCCCATGATGGCAATGGCCTTCTTGGCCAAAAGGGCACATTGCTGGCTCATTGTGATCCTTCTGTCCACTAGGATCCCCATGTTCCTTTCCTCTTATGCTGCTCTCTAATAGGGCCCAACCTATACCAGCTCATGGGGTTGTTCTTTCCCACATGTAAAATTCTACATTTGCCCTTAAAGTATTTCATTAAATTTCTCCCTGCCCAACCCTCCAGCCTGTTGAGATCTCACTGAATGGCAGCACAGCCTTCTAAAGTGTCAGTCACTCCATCCAGTTTTGTGTCATCAGCAAACTTGCTTATGGTACACTCTATTCCCTCATACAGGTCATCGATTAATACATTCAATAAAATCGGTCCCAGTACCGATCAGGGTCTCAACTGGATAGATACAGCCTCCAACAGGACTCCATCCCATTGACTACAACTCTCTGGCTTCTATCCTTCAACCAGCTCCTGATCCACCTCATTACGCAATCATCCAGGCCACATTTCTTCAGTTTAGCTCCAAGGGTGCTGTGGGACGTGGTGTCAAATGCTTTACTGAAATCTGATAGATGACATCCACTGCACTACCATCTTCTATTTACCTGATTATGTCTTCATAAAAGGCTGTCAGGTTGGATAAACATGACTTCCCATTGATAAAATTGTGTTGAATGCTCCTAACGACCCCTCCCATCCTTGATACGCCTAGATAGGAGCACTGTGTTGTTCCATCACCTTTCCAGGGATGGAGGTGAGGCTTTCTGGTCTGTTCTCTTCAGGGTCCTGCTTCTTAACCTTTTTGAAGACTGGAGTGACATTTGCTTTCCTCCAGTCCTCAGGCACCTCTCCTGTTCCAAACAACTTACCAATGATGATGGAGAGCAGCCTAGCAATGACATCCACCAGTTCCCTCAGGACCTGTGGGTGCATCCCATCAGGACCCATGGATTTATGGATGTCCAGATTCCTTAATTGATCCTTAGCCCATCCCTAATCAACCAAAGCACACTCCTCCTTTTATCCCAACTTCATCTGAGGCCTCAGAGATTTTGGGCTCCTGTGGACAGTCTCTAGCTCTCATTCAGCACTGAGCCTTTGTTAAGTTTTTTTTTTTTTTTTTTGTAGTGTATTTCAAAAATGCCCTTTTTGTTGTGTCCCATCTCTCCCCTTCCCCCCCTCCTTGTGGCTGAAGATTGTTAAATAGCCAGTCTGTAAATGTAACTTCCTATGAAATGGTAGAGGTGCAATCTCCTAATTTTTTTTTTCTGTCTTCTGAATGGGTACTACAAACATTAGGTATATTTCTTGCTGCTGTTGCCAATTTAGCTCTTTTTAATTTGGCTTCCATTTATCCATACTGAAGTTTTGAGTGAGATTGGTGGAGATAGTGTGTTCCATAACAATCCTGGTCTAACAAGAAAAACTTAGTTCATGGGCTTTTTCATTGTGAGCTTTCTCTTATCAGTAGAATTTCTGTTGTTACTTTGTTAAAACAGTTGCAGCCTTTTCCCCAGGGCACAGTCAAAACAGGAGGCTACTGCAGAGTCCTCTGGTTATGTACAAAAGCATGCTGATTTAAGATGTCTGTATTTGGATAGCTAATATTTTATTTGGCTATTCTTGTGAGTGTAAGTTTACTTTGACTCCACTCCAGCAGATGTGCTGTGTGTTATGTTTTCTAGGTAGTTATCATAGAATTGGTCAGGCTGGAAAAGACCTTCAAGTTCATCAACTCCAACTTTGTCCTAACCCTTTTGCCCTATTTCTGATGACCCATTACTAAGCTATATCCCCAGGCACCACATCCAGATGATTCTTAAACACATTCAGGGATGGAGACTCGACCACCTCCCTGGGCAGCCTGTTCCAGTGTGTAACAACACTTTCTGTAAAGAAGTTTCTCCTGATATCCAACCTAAATAAATTTCCCCTGATGCAACTTGAAGCCATTTCCCCTTGTCCTGTCATCTGTCAGCAGTGAGAAGAGACCAACCCCACTCACTACAACCTCCTTTCAGATATTTGTCAAGAGTGATAAGATCTCCCCTCAGCCCCCTTTTCTCTAGACTAAACAGCCCCAACACCCTCAGTTGCTCCTCACAAGGGATGTTTTCCAAACTCTTCACCAGCTTTGTTGCCCTTCTTTGGACTTGCCCCAACACCTCAATGTCCTTTTTGAATTGAGGTTCCCAAAACTGAACACAGTACTCGAGGTGGGGACTCACCAGTGCTGAGTACAGGGGCAGGATCACTTCCCTAGTCCTGCTGGTCACACAATTTCTGATACAAGCCAGAATCCTATTGGCCTTCCTGGCCACCTGGGCACACTGCTGGCTCATATTCAGCTGCCTGCCAGCCAATACACCAAGGTCCTTTTCTGCCAGGCAGCTTTCCGGCCACTCTTATCCAGGGCTGTAGTGTTGCCTGGAGTTGTTGTGACCAAAATACAGGACCCTGATTTAAGATAGATTTGAGTCTTCTTTCATGCATTCTTGGCAAAGGCAAAGGTAGCTAATGTTGATACTAAAAACATGAAGTTCAACACTTTAGACCAATGCAATCTTTCATCCAAGGACCAAGCCAAGTAGTGTGACCATCTCAGAAAAACTTAAGGTTAGAGAATCTTTAAGTGTGATTCAAACAGTAAAATTAATGGCACAGACTAAGTCTGAAATAGGACTTTGCCTCCAAGGAGGAGCTTAGAAGTGGTTTACTCTGGTTAAAGAAGACATAAGTAGGTAAAGTTATCATCAGCATCATATCATCATCAATAAAGAAATCTTGATGTACATTTTACAAAATAAGACCACTTAATACAGATCATCCATAGCTGCATCTGTACAGGCTTCGTATGTGTTAGATTTTTGTTCATCTACCTGAGCTATGGTTCAGGATACTGTGTCTTTTAGATCCTTTTCATTTGCATGTTTGGCTATTTTTCTTTGTTGAAAGAGACTTCTTGCTACAACTTGAATTAAGACCATGCATATTTTAGTATCTGGAAAATGTGTTTCTCTTAATACAAAGATTATATAACAGCAAAAGGCAAGGTCATAGAATCACAGAAAGTTAGGGGTTGGAAGGGACCTCAAAAGGTTATCCAGTCCAACCCTCTGACAGAGCAAGGTCACCTACAGGAGGTCATGTAGGAATGTGTCCAGGTGGGTTTTGAATGTCTCCAGAGAAGGAGACTTCACAATCTGCCTGGGTAGCCTGTTCCAGTGCTCTGTCACCCTCACAGTGAGGGTAAGGTAAATAAGGTACATTTCTAGGCTTTCTTTGGTAATTTTGTAATCTTTCTTTATATCCCCTCCTCTGTGAGGGACTGACGTAATCTGAGAAAGGGCTTCAGCTGTATTGCACGTGTGACCCTTTTACTCCTTTTCTCTTTCCAGAGCATCAGATGTTTTTCAGAACCGAACAGTGGCCTTGGTTCTGCATACAATTCCCTAGCTGTAATTATAAAAGTCGAGCATTATCAGTCCTAGAAGCAAACACTGACTGAGCCATGTGCCATTGATTTCAGAAAGTGCAGTAATTTAAAAGAGACTTAACTGAAAGTAAAATTACAGGAAAGAAAATTCATTCTGTCCTGGCTCAGACCAGGACATCCCATCCCTTTTTGCATACCATTTGCATCATGCTTCAGTCACCAGTATCTCTTGTCCCTAGACGTATATATATATAGATTATCAACATCTTTCTGTACTAAACATCTTTCTGAATTAATTTAGTCCATGAACACTGTTAGTATTGTGCAACAATTCACGTAACAAATCTATTACTCCCAAAATTCCATGCTCTATCAGTTCAGCTAATAGAGCAAAAATTAGGTACTCTCACCCAGTGTTAGATTCCCTTGAGGTTCATTGTATTTCGTAATCATCACCCACAAACTATGTCCAGGCTCTTGAACCAAAGCAACCCCACAATATGGGTTTGCCTTTGCCTGAAGCAGGAAAAACCAAACCATTTTCCCCATCAAGTTCCTTTCGTGTACCATGGGCACTTTATCTCCATCTACTGTATGTAGAAGGTCTGACTGAGCAGGACCAGCTCGATCGGTAGAACTCCTGATGTTAACTAACCAGCTGGCTTGTGCCAAGTGCTTGTCCCAGTTTTTAAAGGTTTCACCACCCATTGCCTTCAGGGTAGTTTTTAACATTCCATTGTACTGTTCAGTTTTCCCTGAGGCTGGTGCATTATAGGGAATATGCTATACCCACTCAATACCATGTTCTTTGGCCCAGCTGCTTATAAGAATGTTTTTGAAATTAGTCCTATTGTCTGACTCAGTTCTTTCTGGCATACCATGTGGCCACAAAACTTGTTTCTGAAGGCTGAGGATGGTGTTCCATGACTTGAAGCACAGGATATGTTTCCAGGCATTCAGTACTAGCTTCTACCATTTTAAACACATATCACTTAGCCTGGCAGGCTTGGGGGAGTGTGATATAGTCAGTCAACTTGCCAGACATCTCCATACCTGTATTTCAGACATCTTCCCCCATACCACAAAGGTTTCAACCATTTAGCTTGCTTGATTGCAGCACATGTTTCACAGTTGTAGATAAACTCTATAATAACGTCCAAGGTTAAATCCATCCCTCAGTCATAAATTCATCGGTATGTTCCATCCCTTCCTTGATGACCTGAAGTGTCATGGGCCCACCTTGTTAAAAATAATTCACTCTTACATTGCCAGTCCAAATCTATTTGGAACACCTGAGCAGCCTCATATGCTTGTTGGTTGTTTTGATGATCCTTAGTAACTTGACTTAGAGGTATGTGGGCATCTACATTACATTCTTTTACACTGAGTTTCTCTAACCAAGCAGCAATGTCTTGCCACAGTTTGGCAATCCAGATAGATTTACCTTTATGCTGCCAGTTGTTTTTCTTCCACTTTTTTAACCACAGCTAGCCTTTATGGCACTCAGATCTTGAGATCCCCCTGTCACTCCAGAAATAATGACAGATTCTGTCTCTTTCTGGTTTGATGGCATTAGGGTGCACTGTGCACCAGTGTCCACTAAGGCTTTATACTTTTATAGTTCTAATGTGCCAGGGCATCGAATCCACACAGTCCAATAAGTTCGGTTGTGAAACTTTCAAAGGAAAAAGTGATTCCTTCCCAGCAGAGCCATCTGGGTATCCTCTCACTGGGCTTGGAATTCAAACTATTCAGGCAAATTAGTCCAAATTTGAACCTGGGCTTACGCTAATGAGCTTAAGCTGCATTGGACACCATATATCTATCACTGTTTAATTCTGGGAGGGCAAGTACCTAAATGACAGATGGTCTCTATTAATCACTCTCCCTGACAGAGATAGGGGAGAGAATAAGGGAGAGAGACATACAGGTTGGAAACTGAACTACACAGATTTAATGAAACAGTGATGATGAGAAGGAAAATTACTACATATACACAAAAGCAATATCATGTTCCTCCCTGTCCTCCCCCCAACAATGCTCACATCACCACCAAGGCTGCAGGGCAGCCCTGGAAGAGCCCAGGCTGGGCTCCTGGAGTCAGCAGCAGATGGGATTGGATGCATGAACACATGGACTCAGACTGAGATGGATCAGAACCACAGTCAGAGATGAATGGATGGTATCCTCCCAGGACGCCAGCCATGGACAAAGAAGAAGTTGACCTTCGTGATCCCTCAGATTTATACTGACTATGACACGTATGGGATGGAATACTCTGTTTGGTCAGTTTTGGTCACCTGTGTGCCTTGCTCCTCCCTAAAGGAAGGTGTCAGGTGTGAATCCTTCCTTTCTGGAGCATAAGATGTTCCTCAGAACTGAGTAGTGGCCTTGGTTCTGCATACCATTCTTCATCCGTAAGTTAGTATCAGAAAATCTTAATTTCTTACAGAAGTAAAAGCATTACTTAGCAGTAGATGCTTTGCCATCTTTTTTCTGCTTTACTATTCTCAGAACAGAGACATGGAGCAACATAGCCAAGTCCCACCTGTAAATCTGAATGAGAAGACACATTACCCTTGTCTTTCTGTCTGCAGCTGGACTGCAAGAGAGTTAATGTGACTTGGACCAGCATGAAGTTTCTCACTATTACTAGCCTAAAAATGAGCATACATAGAATACAATTCCTTCTTAGTCGTCTTGTTCCCTGATAAAGTACTCCAATAGCAGACACCATGGCATGCATTAAATGAAAGACAAACAGCTAAGACAATACCTGTTGTTTTAAACTAGCTTTATTCTACTAGCATATGGGTTTTTCTTGAAAAAATACTCCTAATGAAAGTGGAAGGATTGCAGTATGAACTATTTTTATACTTAGGACAAGTGTATTTAATATAAAAACACCTATCCAAGTCTGTAAGAACAGTGTAGGGATAAACCTGCAGTTGTTGTAACCATAGTTTAGTTTATTTTTGTGGTATTCTAAAAACTGTGGTGAAACTCTGGCATTAGAATGATTCATTACTGATCTCCCACTGATGTAGTAGATACCTCTCTTCTGCTGTCAAGGCCTGCTTTGTCAATTTCTGACAAATATAATTTGGCAAATACATGGTTTTCAAATTCACTGCAGTTTCTGGAGAGACCCTTAGAAGCAAAGGAGGTTCTTACTGTTTTAATTTGCAGACATAAGAGTTTCTGCAGCATTTTTGTCCTTATCTACAAGTAATATGAAGCTAAGACCAGGCATATGTCACATTTTGAGATATCTCTTCAGAATCCTGAATGCTGCAAGCATACTTAGTATTTGAAGCCTTACCGTTTCACCTGGATGTCATAGAAGCCATGCATTTACCAAACTGATCCTGTTGGAAACTTGGTTCTACCATCTGTGTGAATGCCCCCTTTTTAGGACTGAGTGCTTGATCTTAAGTACATTGTAAAGTACAAGTACTTTTATTATTTAGTAATAAGCAGTAGTAATTATTAGTGTATTATATTTCATTAATGCTGCTTGGTGATCTGCCTGCTAAGCTGCAATCTGAAATGTTTTAAGAATAGAATAGTTAAATATTTGATATTGCATAAGAGTGTTTCATTAATGAAAACTATGTCTAAAATGCAATGTCAGAGAACCAGTGCACTGATTGCTAAATGAAATAATGTTTTTATGGCTAACAGTTTTATGTGCATCATTTGCATGCCTGTGATGGAGTTTAATAATTTGAAAATATTTCCCTGCCTCTCCCTGTATCTTGCAGGCATACAGGAGTTTCCAGAAAATATAAAAAACTGTAAAGTCCTGACTGTTGTTGAGGCCAGCGTAAATCCAATTTCAAAGTAAGTTTTTTTTGTTTCGTCATATCTTTTGCAAACTGCTGTGTCTGAGACTTGCTCCAGATATGTGCCAGTCATTGGAGGCAGAAGCAGAGTTACCTGGGATGTATTTTCATTAACCTTATTTCACTGTGATAGAGTATATTTTGCACAATGTAATAAAGCACATGAACAGTCCTGCATTGTATTTGGTGGCTTTCTCACCTTTTTAAAGTATATCACTTTTCTGTTAAAATAGTGAGAAATATGGAATGAGTTTTCTGTCTTCTTCTTCATCTTCTTTTTTTTAATAAAAAAAAATAATAACAATAATGATAATAATGATATACTCTAAACCCTGTACCACTGTTTTTCAAATTTAGCTTATATGTATAGATTTCCCTGCCACTTTCGATAGTAAAAAAATTCACATGCCAGAAGTAGCACTGCCAGAGTTACAAACTTTGTACAATGAAGTTCTTCTGGATTAAAAAGGTGTTGCATAGGTTTTATCTTATTGTCTCTAATGAATGTTTCATCCATATTTAGTGGAAGTGTTTCAAGAAGTCACAAATACATAGCAGGACTACATTTGTGGTTTGTAGTTTTTATTTTATGTGAATAGTCTCAATACTTTAAAATAATTTTGAAACTAATCTTACAGAGAGAAAGTATCTAGTCCTGATTTTGTAGGAATTCTGGTACCTCCTTAATTATAATGCTACCAATATCTAGGACCTCAGTTCTGTATTATTTAAGAGAATGTGACTTTATGCCACGAATGTAATTAAGAGAAAGGCACTACATGATTTTATTTTTATGCAGGCTTCCAGATGGATTTTCCCAACTGTTAAACCTAACACAGCTGTACCTGAATGATGCTTTTCTTGAGTTTTTGCCAGCCAATTTTGGCAGGTAAGTTGAATTTGAAACTTAATATCTACCTTTGGTGCTATTTCTTATGCAAAGTGTGAGCTGGAGGTGAGGAGTAAGTGTACATTACCAGTCCATTTATGCTACATGCTAGCTATAGAAAAAAAAACAAACAAACCAAAACTGAATATTTACTACCATTTTTAATAGAGCATTTTAAGTACAGACAGAATGCTTGTAAAGAGCCAAAAAAAGAAAACTCTCATACTTGCTACTTTCACAGTGCAAGTCTGGTAGGTATGGGAGACTAGTATTTCTGAAATATGGGTTGTTTATCATTTAGTAATTGGAGGGAAGCAAATACTGACATAATTCTACTTATCCTCTCCTGGATGCCTAGATTCCTTCATGTGAATCTATAATTCTCAAATTCCCTGTCTGGAATCTTTCTGAGGACTTAACATATTTACAGTGTGCTGACTAAGCAGATTTTTTCCATGCAATGCATACAAGATAAATACCCAATCGCTGTCTCTTTAAAATGGATTAAGTTGTAGAAGCAGAAGTGAAAGGATAATATTGTTAAAAGGAAGACTCTTGGACGAGCATAGTTCATCCTGTGCTCCTTAGCATGCTGATTTAGACATTTCTGGTTTTTCCCCTCCTTATCTTCACTCTTGTATTCTCTTTTCCTAGATAGTGTCTCCTCTGGCACATGCTATGGCCAGCAATCCTCTCTTACATGAAATATGACTGTTAGTTCACCAGGCATGTTACTGTGTGGAAGCAATTAATAGACTTAATAGCATTATAGTTGAGCCAGCATAGTTTACAGATACTAGAAATGTGCCCAAATCCAGCACTGCGGAAGTCTGGCAGGTAGGAGATGTGGAATGAAAGATGAGCACAGGTGCAGTTCATTAGTGACCATTAGTTTATTACTCATCTGTGTTTGGAACTGTTGGTCCATTCTTCTCTGTCCAATTAGCATTCATTCTCTGATAAATGATTAAAAAGCACCAGATCAGTTACACACTCGGATAACAAAGAAGCTGCTTATGATGCAGGAGCATTAGTTATGCCTGTTCCTGGTACATTAATTTTACATTTCAAAAGCATTTATTAAGGCTGAAGAAAATATAACTGGAAGATGCATTGTCTTCACCTGTTGGCATTTTAATGATTGCTTATTCATTTTTATGTTCTGTTTTTTGACATTCCAACCAAGCGGCAAGGTTTTCCTAGTAAAAACAGACACTATAGATGAAATTTGAAGACTCCATGTTGACACATTTAGTCTTAAAGGTATTTTAGCTTACATATAGTTTAAAAAACCTCATTATAATTTTTTCTTCATCGCTGTCCACTTCTATAGTGATTAATGGTCAGGAAAATTGTGAAGTCATTAATTACTAAACAGCTTAAGAATGAATTAGTTGCTGAAGGCAACTTGAAAGCAAATTCTCCAGTGTAGTGTTTCTCTTAATAGCTATGAAGAATTCAGCCTTGGTTTTAAAAATGTGAGTAGAGACTTGCAGCATCCTGCCTCGTACCTAGGACAATGAAATTAAGACTTTTCTCATCAGCTTCTTTTAAATTAATTCCAAGTATTGATATAAGTCCACTTGCTAATCATGGTATTGCACAGAATAGACACTACTCTATAGGAAGATATTTAGGTCAAATAATCTAGAAAACAATGAATTTGCAAAATGTAATTTCCAAGTAGGGTTCAAACCCCTCTGCTTCAGTACTTTTATTTCTGAAAGTGACCAACTGCTCTGCTACTCCAGAACTTTACAACTAGGTGTAAGCATGTCTAGTGGTGCAAAATAATATTTTTTCTTTAATTAAAAAAAAAGCTTTGCTAGAAGTTTTTGTGATATTGGTTGTTGGTTGTTCCCATAAAAGACAAACCTTCAACTTCTTGCACTTAGTGATTTCATTGTTTTGTATATGACCTTACAGCTATTACTTTTCATTACATGGGAACACATGAAATAACTGAATTCTGTTGCCTACTCTTTCTGGCAACTATAGGTAATAACGCCTCTTAAAAAATAGCTATTGGTATATTAAAACTAGCAAAGTTTTTATGCTGCATGTATCAGGGTCTTTTTTCAAGCAGAAAGGGTTAGAAACCCAGTTTCTCACATCAGTTTCTCTCTGACTCTTTGTATTCATTTGTTCCATAGTTTAATTGCTGTCATCTTTCAGGTGTGTTGTGCCTGATTCTCTCACCTACTTTTTTTGTAGTGTTATCATAACCCCCCTTCAGTTTGTCAGACTAAACAAAATTCTGTTTCTTCCTGGTATGGCAACTTTCCATTTGTGCCTGATTATATTAATACATCTTGGAACAAGTTTCAATATGAATTAATCACCTTTTTGAAAGAGGAAGATAAAATATGCAGCTATGTTTAGAATTCAGATTAAGATCTCTTCATGGCTTGTACAGTGTCATGATTATCATCTTGTTTCACTTGGAAATCTCTATGGTTTTACTCTAGTGTTTCACTAGCCCTTTTTTCAGCTGCCTAGTGTCATTTCCCACATGATCAGCTAATGCACTGGACAACTCAGAAGTACTTGATGACTCTACAAGGAAATCAGGAGTACTTGGTCCTATGGTATTTTCTCCATTTTCAATTTTTACAGTCCTTACAGTTGTGCAGGATTTTTTTCCCTACAGTGCCCTAATAATACACAGTATTGTCTGTGACTGCCTTTAGTGTCATCAGCTAACTTAAACATTTTTTCTGTCCTTTAAAAGTGCTGCTAAAAAATACTGAACAGGTTAATCCCAAAATGGACTTTGGTTTGTGAGTGACATTCAGCCTGATGCTTATTGTTGCTTTGAAAATTTTGTGCTAAAACTTTGCATACCATTGAGGTCTTGATATCTGACTTTTATCCCCTGTCTTTATGAGCATTACATACTTGCTGTCCCTCAGTGATGTTGTAGTGGCATGGCTCGTTATCTCATTAAAAATCATCAGACTTGTGATTGAAAGCGCCAGTTTCTGTGGAATTCTGATATGATAACGTGATTTTTTTCCTTCACTCCCAAATTCTAATTTTAATGCATTAATTTAGGGAGCGCTCCAAGTCTTAGCCTTTATGCCAGTGCTCAGAAATCTGAGAAATATTTATGCTTGCTGAAGAAGACCATATCTGATATATCTAAATACACCATATATATTTATATTTAAATATACAAATATATATGCAGAGCATTCTAAACTTGAAGCTCACTGTATGCTCATTTTCAGACAGTAACTTAAATGAGAAACTTTTTTTACTGATGGTTGTTTATGATAGGCAAAAAGTGTCACCCTAGAATGACTGAGAAAGTTGCTTCTAAGTATTGCTTCTAGAAATTTTTATTGTGACGTTGCAATAATTTTACTGTTAATCTTCTTTCTTACCAGTTTGCTGTTAGTATTTGCAATAGTAGATAGTTTTATTGGTATCTACTTTTTACACAAATGTACAGTGATAATAAAAATGGAGACTTTGAGTTACATACATACAATTTTTCTGAAACTTCTGTGAATGCAATCCGCTAAAGGATGCACACATTTTGGCCCTGTAGCCTTGTTATGTTAAATACAATTTTAAAAAATTAATTGCTCATTAAAAAAAACTGCAAAGAAGGTGAAAAATAAAGAGCATTTCTTTCTGAATATTTTTACCTTCTGAAGAAATGACTGCTGTTGAACAGCAAGTTCCTTAATTTACCTGCTATATATTTATTTTACTTTTTTTGCAGATTGTATATATTAAAGAAATCATATTAAATCATTATGTTAAAGAAATCATGTCAGGGAGAACACCTGGCAAAGTGTTAATGTAGAAATTTTGTTTTATTAAAAAGCTGAAGTACATTTGACAGCAAGCTAAGTTGATTACCTTAAAAAAGAATACTGCAACAATAATTTTGTTGAGACTGTTAGACCAAGTATACTAGAAGTTGAAAAACATACTGTTGCAGCTTTTTGTTCATGTAGTGTGTAAGTATTTCTGTGGTTATGGGTTTTTCAAGTTGGGATGTATATTTCCGTACGAGTATGACAAATTCTTGTGATAGAGTGGCTCAGGAAATACATGTTCTGACACTATGATTTTATTTTTCTTATAGTACAGATGACCTGGTTCTGTGTCTCTTATTTAATTTCCAAATTAAACACAAGTTTTTCAGTTCCGTTATAGTAGTTCAGATGCTTATCGTGGGTGTTTACATCAGTAATTTAAAGAGCAGATATGCTGAGTATTTAATGTGTATTTGTAACTTAAACTTGAATTAAGCCTTCATAAAAAGGTTGACAACAGCTTCAGTCTAGTATTTTTCATCAATCACTGCAAGAAAATGACTAATTTAGACCCATCCTTATCTGCCAGCCAGGAGAGGTTCAAAGTGTTTTCCTAGTAGCCTCTGTGTAGCTCTACACATAAGAAATTTGAATATTTTATCTCTAATTTCTTAAGAGTCAGTTGAAAAAAAATGAGGACATGAAATATGGTCACAAAGCTATGAACCTTTCTATCACCAAAGGCAGTCTTTAAGTTCACAGAATTTGTTCATTAGAAGTGTAGTACATTCATTTTTGGATAAGAGTGAACAAAGTGTGGGGATATATATATATATATATATAGTTCAGCATATGATTGGAGATTTGCTTCTACTGCATTCAGCTGAGATCTTTTACTGCATGCATGTGTTGTGAAGAGAAACTACAAATCATATGGTATCTTTCCTGACATCAAAGCAAAACATGAAGTGTAGCAGTGTTTTATTGGTTTTATTGGTTTCAGAAGTCCAATTCCAAAGCGACTGTTCAAATCTGATGGTGCTTAAGCAAGTTCTGTTGTGTTACAGATTGGTTTTTTAGTATGCAGGTAGAGTAAGAAGACTAGAACAACCCTTCCAGTTACATCATAGAATTGATGTTAGTTATTAATTGAAATAGTGTACT
Source organism: Phaethornis superciliosus (assembly GCA_023637945.1). Classification (NCBI taxonomy): domain Eukaryota; kingdom Metazoa; phylum Chordata; class Aves; order Apodiformes; family Trochilidae; genus Phaethornis; species Phaethornis superciliosus. The sequence goes on from JAJQWJ010000004.1 coordinate 21,298,196, forward strand.
TTCAGGAATAAAAAGTCACATAAAAGAAAACAAAAGACACAGAACAAAAACAGAGCTTACATGACTATGGAACAGCAAGAATTATAGAAAAACACCACCCAACTAGTCAATAGCCTTGAAGCAGGCCTGCAAAACAGATGAAAGGGATTGAATAGAGTACTCCCTACAGTTTATCTTGGTTATAACATTGAGCACTAGGTAGCAAACACTGAGTAATTGGTTTCACTGTATTAACATACCGTTAGCTTATTAATGTACAAATAGCATGCTAAAATACCCACCTATAGGCTAGAGGATCCCTACTAACAAAAAAGCCTTACTGGGTGTGGACCAGCTTCTTGCACACCAGGTGAAGGACCTCACTTTTGGGACAACAGACTAACAGCAGTAATATGAACATGAGCTGGATTTTTATTAGAGTATTCTTTCAGTACTCTTAGAGTGTTGTTTTTTCTTTGAGAAGTTGGCAAGAGGAGAGGTTCCTGTCTAGCAGTTGCTACCAGATGGCACGTAATGCTTTCATTGCTGGCCTGTGTTGACCTCTGCTCTGTTTCAAGGTGGGGGGCTGGACTAGATGATTTCCAGAGGTCCCTTTCAACCCCTAACATTCTGTGATTCTATGACTCTTACATTCTTAGGCTATTCATAGGTGCAGCAGAGGTGCATCAAAAAATGAGCAAATGTCTAGGGGAAAAATGCTGTTTTCAGCTTTCTGTTTTTACTTTAAATAGTTTTTACTACTTAATAAAAGATAAGGTTTTTATTTCTGTCATTACAACTTATTATATTAACCACCATCAGGAAAGATCTGTTCACTAGGCTCCTTTTTGGGTCAGGGAGCTTAATGCTCTGTTTAATGTTTTGAGGGCTAGGGCTGTTAGTGGGTCACATGTAGAAGTCTTGTCTTTACAGTCCTGTGCATATTTAAACCAGACTCAGTTTCTGCATTTTATATAACAACGATATTCTTGTCACTGCTGTCCTGATGAAAAAATCCTACTGGCATGTACATTGCTTAAATGTCAGGAGTTACTTTGAACTGCCATGGACAGCTACATACTGTTTAGGAAAGAGAGATCATCAAATCAGGGAGGCAGAGTGTCTCTTTACATGAAAGAGCACCTGGAATGTATCAAGCTCTGCCTAGGAGAGAAGGAAGAACGTGTGGAGAGCTTATGGGTCAGGCAAACACAACTGACACTGTGCTGGATATTTATGACAGGCCACCTAATCAGGAGATGGATGAAGCCTTTTACAGACAGCTGAAAGTAGGCTCATGATCACAGGCCCTGGTTCTGCTGGGCAATTTCAATCACCCAGTTATTTGCTGGAAAAGCAACGCAGCCAGGCACACACAGTCCAGGTAGTTCCTGCAGAGTGCTGATGACAACTTTCTGATTCAGGTGGTTGAGGAACCTACGAGGGGATGTGGGCTGCTGAATGTGTTATTAACAAACAAAGAGGGTCGTGTTGGGGGCTTGAAGGTTGGGGGCAGCCGTGGCTGTAGTGACCACAAAATGGTGGCATTTACCAGTCTGTGTGGAAGTAGAGAAATAAGTAAGATTACAACCCTGAACTTCAGGAATGCAAATTTTAGCCTCTTCAAAGATCTATTTGGTGGAATTCCACAGGTCAGTGCTCTGGAAAGTGTGGATGCCTGTGTGAGCTGGGCAACTTTCGTATGCTATTTACTCCAACCTCAAGACCAGTGCATTCCTGTGAGGAAGAAATCAAGCAGAGGAGATAGAGACCTGTGTGGATGAGTAAGGGTCTTTTGGAAAAAATTAAAGAAAGAAGGAAATTTACAGAATGTGGAAAACAGGACTGGTCACTGGGGATTAATATAGGAACGTAGTCAGAAAATGCAGGGATGAAACAAGGAAAGCTAAGGCCCATGTGGAACTAAAGCTGATGAGGAATATCAAGGACAAGAAGATTTTCTTTCAGTACATCAATTAAAAAGAAATAATAGGGGTAATGTAAGCCCATGCTCCAGTGGCTGAAGACACAGGGAAGGCAGTTATTGAATGCTCTTTTTGCATCAATCTTCTCTGAAAAAGCCTACCTTCTTGAATCCTGTACCCCAGAGGTAAGAGATAGGTCTAGACAGAGGAAGAATTTCCTTTGGTAGAGGAGGATCGGGTTAGAAACAACTTAGCCAAGCTGAATGTCCATAAATCCATGGTCCCTGATGGGATGCATCCGCAAGTTCTGAGAGAGCTGGCAGATGTTATTGCTAAGTTACTCTTCATCATCTTTGAGAGGTTATGGAGAACAGGAGAGGTGCCTGAGGACTGGAGGAGGGCTAATGTCGTTCCAGTCTTCAAAAAGGGCAAGAAGAAGGACCCAGGGAACCGCAGGCTGGTTAGTCTCACCTCTGTCCCTGGTAAGGTGTTGGAAAAATCTGTTCTGGACATTATCACAAAACATGGGAAATCAAAGAATGTTACTGGGAGAAGTCAGCATGGATTCAGCCAAGGCAGAGAATGCTTGACCAACCTGCTTGCCTTCTGTGGCACTGTCACTGGCTGGCTAGATGAGGGGAGAGCAGTGGATGTATCTACCTTGACCTCAGCAAGGCTTTTTATCTGTCTCCCATTAACATCCTCATTAGGAAACTCAAGAAGTGTGGGCAAGATGAATGGACAGTGAGGTGGATTGAGAGCTCTCTGTGTGACCCTGAGGGTGATGCTCAAAGGAGCAGGGGTTGAGTTGGAGGCCTGTAACCAGTGGTGACCCCCAGGGGTCAGTTCTCAGTCTGGGCTCATTCAACATGTTCATCAATCAGCTGGGCGAGGGGACAGAGTGCATCCTCAGCAAGTTTGCTGGTGATACAAGGTTAGGTGGGGTGGCTGACATTCCAGAGGCTGTGCTGCCATCCAGTGTGACCTGGACAGGGTGGAGAGCTGGGCAGAGAAGAGCCTGATGGGATTCAGTAGGAGCAAGTGTAGGGTCCTGCACCTTGGGAGGAAGAACCTCAAATACCAATATAGGTTAGGGGTGGGCCTGCTGGAAAGCAGTTCAGAGGAGAAGGATCTGGGGGTGCTTAAGTTGTCCATGATCCAGCAGTGTGCCCTTGCTGCCAGGAAGGCCAATTCTCCCTCTGTACTCTGCCCTTGTGAGGCCAGAGCAGGAATACTGCATCCAGTTCTGGGTTGCCCAGTCCAGGAGAGACAGGGAACTACTGGAGAGAGTTCAGCGGAGGGCAGCAGAGGTGACTGGAGGATTGGAGCATCTCCTTTATGAGGAAAGGCTGAGAGAGCTGGGACTCCTTTGCCTGGAGAAGGCTGAGGGGAGATCTTGTCAATGTCTGTAAGTGTCTATGGGGTGGGTGCAAGGAAGGTGGAGCTGGACGCTTCTCAGGAGTTCCCAGTGACAGAACAAGGGGCAAAAGGCACAAGATGGAATGTAGGAAGTTCCATTTAAACAGAAGAAAAAACTTTTTTACTTTGAGGGTGACCAGGCAGTGGAACAGGCTGCCCAGGGAGGTTGTGGAGTCCTCGTCTACAGAGACACTCACACCACACCTGGATGCAGTCCTGTGTAATGTGCTGCAGGTGATGCTGCTTTATTGGAGAACTGGACGAGATGATCTCTAGAGGTCCCTTTCAACTCTGATAGTTATAATTATTATAACTTAACTTGGCCCCAAGTAGTTCAGTTTGGGCTTTAGAGGTGGTTTATCTTGAAGCCAGGGATTTTGTGAAAGAAAGGCCAGACTGCCTTCTAACAGAAATATCAAAATGATAAGGGATTAAGAAGCTAAATAGAAAGAGAATATGGCAGGAAATCCAAGATTAATTTAAAGGGCTTTTTTTACCCATGTGGAAGATCACAGGTATTCCTTTGATGATGCTTTTAATATTAAATGTTTTGATATATTGCCAGTATTCAGCATCTTAACTTGTACGGTCTGTTCCTACCTTTCTTCTATTACTTCCTGCGTACTTCTGCACATGATGATAACATATGCCAATAATGAATCCAGTAAGTGCTTTAAAATCTTTGGGATGAAAGAAAACAAATATGTTTACACAGGTGCAGAGAAGCAGACAAGATCTAGTTTGTTTGCTGCTTTACCAAACTCATTAAATTAATTTAAAAGAACATGCAGATTTTTACACAAAACATATTTGTATTCTTATAAAAAGAAATATTTCGGTCTTGTAGATCTTTCTTTGGTATTCAGCAATATTAATAATTCAGAAATTGCTTTTGTTGTAAAATACCGTATGTTATGATAATTTGTTATGCCTTTCTGTTACAGATTAACTAAACTCCAGATACTGGAACTTAGAGAAAACCAGTTAAAAATATTGCCAAAGTGAGTATGGATTACATATATTTAAACTACTTGGAAGGTTATTTTTCTGTACATATAATAATAATAATAATAATAATAATAATAATAATAATAATAATAATAATAATAATATAGTGCACATTGAAGAGTAAGTCCCAGCTTAAAATATGTATCTGATTAAATGGACAAAGTTGTCACAATGCATTTTCCCATCATACAGCTGAAATTGTCTCACTTCATACTAACTTGTCAGTCTTTTAAATATGCATGTGGGCACCCCAGGATGATTATTTCACGATGTCCAGTGCTTCTTGAAAACACACTTGTGTGGGACCCAAGTGCCTGTCTGGGTACAGTTCCGATGGCTTATGTCTGAGACTAAGGCATTGCTAATTAAGATCATTATGTCAAATGTGGAGTTTGAGATGCTTGCTCACAATATCTGAGGAATGCAATTCACAGGACTTGAAAGAGCTTTTTTAGCTTGATGTACTTAAAGGCTGAAAAAAGTTACTGTGTTGCATGGAATTTGTTACACCCTACCCTATTCTACAGTGCAACAGGCTTGAACATAATGGCAACATACTCCGCACAAGTGTTTTCTGAAAGAGTATAATAGTTCTGGAAATTCGTAGAGCATTTGTTTTAACAGCAAATCCAGTTGTAGCCCTCTTGTAAAACACAGCACCTTTCTGAAATTGTCTTGCAATTCTCACTCATTGCATCAGATAAGCCCGAGCCAGTGGTGTTGTACTTTAAGCTGTTTGTATGAACTACAGCAATACTCTGTATTTTCTGACTTGGACCCTGGAGGTATAAGTGGGTTAACAGAGCTGTAGATGGTCAATGAGGGGAGAAAGAGAGATCCTAAAGATGGGATATGAGTAACAAACTGTGGAGTCCCGAATATGTTGTGGTGTTCTATAAAAGGAGTCCTCCTCTGGCAACAGAACCTAGGAGAGGTACTTGTTCTGGGAAGTGCAAGATGTTTTGGTGGAGAAGAGGAGGAGCTAACTCTGTCCAGTTTATATGCTAGCAGAGACTTGCATTAGACTGAAGTGTAAATTGCCAGTCCTTCAACTGCAACAATTTTATTAGTGACTGTATAATTCGTGACTAATTATATATGCCTGAGACATGACCAAGTGGTCTGCTCTGCTGGAATTCCCATTTTGTGTTCCTAGATACTGTACAGCCTGCTGTGTAAACATGTCAGAACTCATGTTTGGAATGAAATCTATAGCATCAGAAAGTGTGAATTTGAATCTTCCACATATTAATAATTCTGCTCATTCATATGTTACTAATACGAGCAGTCCTCCTTTGTTCTTTTTCTGTAGAAAAATATTAGAGGACATGTAATGTGGGGTAGTTGCTCTGCATATTACTCCTAACTGAGAAACAGTGGCTATAATTAAAACTTAAACCAAATACGGATTTTGCTTATAAAATTATCCTGACTTTAATCACCATAATTAGCACTAATAGCATGAATTACGTGTGATATTTAAAAAAAACTAGTTTGTGGCGATCTCTTGTCATGATAAGACATTTAAACAAATGCTGTAACATTTTTAAGCCAAACACAACTTCTGTTGAAGTTGCTGGGGATTTTTTTTTTACTTCAGTGTTTGCAGGATTTCGTATGTACTGAAAAAATAAACAAGCTCTCATGAGGATGTCCTCTGCAGCATCTCCATGATGATCTACAGTACATGTGGAGCTGCCACCTTACTCACTTCTGGTATCCCTGTGGTTCAGTTAAGGGAGATAAAAGCTACTGAGACTACCCTATAATTTTTTTTGTCTGTATTTTTTTTCTTTAGTCTTTTTTTTTTTCCTTTTCCTTTTTGTTTATTTATTTGTTTATTTTAAACTTAAGCACATTCATATGGATTTTATACTGGAAACATACATTGCATCTCTGATGAACACTGGGGAGAAAAAATTTACTGTGCTGTCCGTGGCATGCAACAGGTGCATCTGCCTGGCAAGGCATCTTTGGCATGTCTTTAATTATTATTTTAGGACAGGAGCTGATACAAAAGTTGAACTTACACAGTTTTACAAACCTGAGTATGAGGTCTAAAAGGAACATGCTATACAGTTTTTAAGAATACAGAAAATCCAAAGGGTGGTTTTTTGGCACTAAAAAAAGGCAGCATGCTAATATTTGCTGTAGGATACAACTGTCTTTTCTTCTTTCCCTGTTGCTCTCACCTTATAATATTTTCATATTGTTGTGGGTTAGGCCTAACTGGCAACACAGAATCACATGTCCTCTTGCTCACTCCTCCCTCCACTGTGAAAAGGGAGTGAAAAAATCCAACTAAAAGCTCAGAGGTCTAGAGAAGGACAGGGTTCACTCGCTAATTATGGTCACAGTCAAAACAGACTCAACTTGGGGGAAAAAATCAATTTAATTTATCACCAATCAAAATCAGAGCAATAGAAAGTTAAAAGAAAACTCGATCTTAAATACATCACGCCTTCCTTTCTCCTGGGCCCAAATTATTTTACTCCCCATTTCTCTACCCTGTCAACCCCTACAGCTCAGGGGAACAGGAAGTGTGGGGGTTGTGGTCAGCTTGTCACATTCTGTGTCTGTCACTCCTTCCTCATCCGGAGAAGGAGTTCTCACAGTCTTCCCCTGCTCCCACGTGGGGTCTCGCCTGCAGGAGAGAGTCCTTCACAAACCTTCTGCTATGAGTTCCCCCCACAAGATGCAGTCCTTCAGCCCCCCTTTCCAACATGAGCTTCCCATAGAATCAAGGCTTTAGTCAGGTGCAGTCACCTTCCCAATGTGGGGTCCTTTGTGGCTTCAGTCCACATCTGCTCCACTGTTGTCCTCCAGGGCCTGGAGGTCCAGATCTCTTCACCACTGTCCTTCACAGGCTGCCTTACCATGCTGTGTCAGTGGGCTGCAGAGTACATCTGCTACCTCAACACAGATTGCAAAGGAACTTCTGCTCAGGCACTTCCTCCCCCTTCTTCGTCACTAATCTTGGTATTCTCTGCTCAGCTATTCCTCTCACCAAACCCTGTCTTCTGCCCTGCAGGTCTTCCAGCATTTTTTTCTTCTTCTTCTTCTTGAATACTTTAATCACAGGTCCAAGGAAGTGATTCTGCCCCTGTACACTGGTGAGGCCACAGCTTGAGTCCTGTGTCCAGTTCTGGGCCCCTCAGTTCAGGAAGGAGATTGAGGTCCTGGAGCAGGTCCAAAGGAGGGCAACCAGGCTGGTGAAGGGACTCCAGCACAAGTCCTGTGAGGAGAGGCTGAGGGAGCTGGGGGTGTTCAGCCTGGGGAAGAGGAGGCTCAGGGGAGACCTCATCGCTCTCTACAACTCCCTGAAAGGAGGCTGGAGCCACGGGGGGGGTTGGGCTCTTCTCCCAGGCAGCTGTCAGCAAGACAAGAGGGCATGGTCTCAAGTTGTGCCAGGGAAGGTTTAGGTTAGATATTAGAAAGAATTTCTTCATGGAGAGGGTGATCAGACATTGGAATGGGCTGCCCAGTGAAGTAGTAGATTCTCCATCCCTGGAGATATTTAAAAAGAGACTGGATGTGGCACTCAGTGCCATGGGCTGGTAGTGGATCAAGGATTGGACTTGATGATCTCTGAGGTCCCTTCCAACCCAGCCAATTCTATGATTCTATGATCTTCTCACAGGAGCAAGATCTTGCTCCTTCCATCACTACCAAAGTGCCACCACACAGACCGAACACACAGATTTACAGTAAATTCTTTTTCATTTGTAATGAGAAATGTATTTGGATGAATTTCTACAAAGTCAGATAGACTTATTCCTCAGCAAAACATGCACATAATTTTTAATGCTAAAGACTGGAAGACTGTTAATCAAAATAGGTAATTAATGCCAACACATTAAATGAACCTAATGAACCATGCCAAAAATGTACCGTTTTGCTTAGAGCTTATTCACAGCCAGAAACTGCAAAACTGGAAGTATTATAATGCAGAGCAGCTCAATGAAAATACTTCTACTGAAAGGAAAGCAAAAATACACAGGAGACTGTTTTAGAGGCATTTATCTCATACGTAGTTGAAGACTGGGGATATGGTCCTATGGAAGTATAAGAAGCTTTTTTGTTTCTTTTTTTAAGCTTCTGTCTGTTGCCTATTTGTGAACAAAAACAGTGATCTTTTTAGAGAGAATAAAGTTATTTCAGAGTGTAATTACGATGGCTCAGGGCCCAGTCTTGCTACCACACACAAACCTCTTGAAGTGTATGCTGCTTGAAGTAAGCTGTGGTGTTAGCCTTAGTGAAGAAGCTATTTACAGCGTCAGAATCTGAGTCATAATTTAGACTACCTGATCTCTTAGTGTTGAAGTAATTCAGCAGAAAGTTCAGAAATATGAATTATGAAGCAAGCTTTCCAGTTTATAGAAAGGATTATGTAGCACTGTTGCTAAAATAGAAAATCACTATAGCTCAGTGATCAAGTAAACTTTTGTTCCCAGTCCTGTATTCCTCTTGCTTTAACATTGAATTTTTCCTGTTAATTTAACATTATTGGAAGCATTGTTTGTATTTTGACTGAATGTATTTGCTTTTTGAACATTACAGAAAAGCAAATATATATTAGTTACAGAATGGCTAAAAATGCTACAGACCAGGCCAGATGGTAAGGGGAGGAAAGTAACTGAGGCCCTGGGCTTGCAGACTTATTTGTATATGTTTTATGGTTGAGTGAATGTGTCTGCTAGATTACCACTATTTTGGCAAGGAAAAAAAGAAACAGTAAAGTTACTTTGTTAAACTGTCAGTGTTACATAAGATAAATTTTGCATATAGTTTAAAGCAATTTGCAGGTATTTACTTTGGTTTAAAATGTTAAGACCAGGACCCGTGATGAAAAACCATAACAGTGACTTTATTTTATTTTAAAATAAATAGTGTAAGACAGTAAAGATTAATAAAAAATGGCAAATTGGGGTTGCCTTAGAGCCTTTAAGGATTTAGCACTAGCAGGGTGTAAAGGCAGCATCGAGATCTTGGGTTGGACTAGAGAGGAATTTGTGGAATCTAGTGTGAAATGACAGCAAAGGGACAGTTTTATTGCTTAGATTCCATGAATCTGGTGTTAGCTGTGTAAACAGTTTGGCTTCAGAGTCAAATAGTACACAACAGAAAGAAAAAAAAATCCCTCAGACCTTTGAGTGTGTTGGTCTGGGAGACTGATTTTTTTTTTTATTTATTTAATCTTTATCAAACCATTAAATAAAAAGAGTAGAGTTTGTGTTAAACTAATAGAAAAAAATCAATTCATTTTAAGTCACAGTAAAAAAAACCCATGTGACTTTGTTTATATTCAGTCTCATCACTTAATTTGTTATTGTTAATGTTATTTTGTTCATGTTACCTGTTTTATTTCCTTCTCTTTTAAAATCTGTATTTATTTCTAAACTGAAAATTAAGGTCAAATAAAAATTGAGGCACTGTCTTAAAACTGTTGAAATGAAACAAAATGCCAGGTCCTGCGCTTTGCTTGCAACAACCCTGTGCAAGGCTTCAGGCCTGGGGAGGAGTGGCTGGAAATCTTCCAGGCAGATAAGGACCTGGGTGTGCTGGTTGGCAGAATATGAACCAGCAGTGTGCCCAGGTGGCCAGGAAGGCCAACAGCACTTGGCCTGTATCAGGAATAGTGTGGCCAGCAGGAGAAGGGAATTGATCCTGTCCCTGTACTCAGCACTGGTGAGGCTTCACCTCAAGTCCTGTGCTCAGTTCTGGGCCCCTCACTACAAGAAAGACCCTGAGCTGCTGGAGTGAGTTCATGAAAGGGCATCTGAGCTGGTGAAGGATCTGGAGCACAAGCCATATGAGGAATAGCTGAGAGAATTGGGATTGTTTACTATGGAAAAGAGGAGGCTGAGGGCAGACCCTATTGTTTTGTACACTTACCTGAAAGGAGGTTGTAGGCAGGTGGGTGTTGGCCTCTTCTCTCTCAAGTGATTAATGATAGAACTAGAGGAAATAGCTTGAAGTTGCTCCAGGGGAGGTTTAGACTAGATCTGAGAAAGAATTTCTTTACTGAGAGAGTAGTTAGGAATTGGAACAGACTGCCCAGGGAGGTGATGGAATCACCACCCCTGGAAGTATTTAAAAACTGTGTAGATGAGGTACTTCAGGACATGTTCTAGTGAACATGGTGATATAGATAGTGATAAACGTAATTTTTGGTTTTTATTTTACTGGTGGGGGAGGATGTTGACAGTTGGATGTGTTGATCTTAAGAGGTCATTTCCAACCATGGCAGTTGCGTGGTTCTGTTGACTATAAATATGTTAAAATAAGCATTTTTTCCCAAATAAGTATTTATTGAACCTTATGTATCAAATTCAATCCCTCACAGCTGTGAAAAGTCTTTATTCTACTCTCTGAAGCTGAACTTTAGGTTATCAGTAGAGTTTTGAATTGCTCTCTCTCGTAGCTCACCGTCTAGCTAACATAACTTGAAAAAAGAAATCTGAAACCTTTTTAAATTGAAGCCATTGGCAGAAGTTCCCACGAAGTTTTGAAAGCTACAGGATGATATGCTTTATCCCTTAAGAGAGTCTTCACTTGTGCTTCTGGAAGACACATTGGGGCAAATTTGTTAGCAGCATATGGCACTAAAATTGGTATTGGCATGGTCTTAAAAAGCTATGAGGAATTCAGTCTTTGCAGTATTTCAGAAGGACTTTATGTCAAAATTGGAATATTAATTTCATCAGTTGACTTACCGATAATCATCCTCTTTATTAGCTTCAACAAATGAGGGAATTTTTTTCTCAGATTCTCTCATGTATTTTTTTCCTTTTCTTTGAAATAGTGGGAATGGGAGTTAAAGACCTTCTCCTAAAGCCTGTCTATGGTATATGTGCAAAAAATGGCTTCTACTTTTGTCTTGATCATGTCTTTACCTGCTTATGCCAAGCTCCTAGTTTGTCTCCAACATAGTTATTATAATGTAATGAAAATCAAATCTACAGACAAATCTTAGTGTAATCCTTTTTGGATTTTATTTCCTGAATAATATAAAACCATTAACTTACTTTCAATAAATAAGGCATTGTTTAATGTTATAATAAGGCATTAGAATGTTATTTTTAAACTTTATACTCAGAGCAACAGTGATGGTGTATTCAAAGTACACCTGAATCTTTGAATAGCTGCATAGAGCATCCTGTGCTCATGCCAATGCTTTTTAAAGATATTAGTGTTCATACATATATTCTGGTAATATAAAAGACTACCATTTAGAAGATCTTATCCTAAGTTTTTCCAGAACTTTGCAGTATATACAGGGTTACAGTTTATATGTGATATCTTTAGATAATACTGATTTTTCTGTGGAAATCTGTCATTAAGTAAACACAGAACATAATGTCATATGAGGGATTCACAGCCCCTTTGAAAATAGTATCAGGTAGCACTGTGGTTGACTGAAGTGCTGACCTTCTACATCATGTCCAGTTGTGGATAATGGCTGTGGGGTGACTAAAGTAAACTTAAACAGAAGAAAACTGTTGCCAAAACACCACTTGAAATAAAGGATTTTTTCAGTCATTGATGTGTCATGAAATGCAATTTAGTTTTCTGATTTTTTGGTAGGGTTAGGGAAATAATTAGGATTCCAGACCATACCATATGGAAGCAACCTTGTCAGCAGACTGGAGAGGGAGGAAAGTGTTGTTGGTTACAGTGATTCAACAGTGGTCTTTGTTTTAGCTGTTCATTAGGTAGTGATCTGTCTTGTAGAGGAAATCATGTAGTTAACCAGCCTGTGGCTGCTAAGAAGATTTATTTTGTCTGCAGGTGAAAAGCTGAAGCACTCAGAAGAAGAATAACTTCACTGACTTACTCTCTATCATAGAGGTTACTCTAGTGGTCTTTAGTTTTTGTAAACTGATTTGTAGATGATCTGTGGTGTACTCTGTGCAAGTCAGCAGTCAGTGTGATCATTAATATGTGCTTGATTCAACAGTGTGTGCAGATTTGACCTATTTACATAGCAGTCCATCACTACTTAATACTGATTAAAATAATATATTTGCATGAATACAGGAAGATTGGATGTAACTGGTATTTTCTTAAATCTAATTCCTTATTAATCCCCTTCCTATGCAGAACCATGTCCAGACTGACCCAGCTGGAGAGACTGGACTTAGGAAGTAATGAATTCACAGAAGTGGTGAGTTTTGTCTTACTGACAGTGCTTTGTATCTTTTAGAAATCTCTTTATCCTTTAATCTACTCTTAATCTATATGAACATGTAAATACCAGGATTAAGTGTACCACTACTGAGCAAATATGTATGCCCTGTACTGCTTCCTAGACCCTGTTATTAAAAGTAATATGCATATTCTGAGGAATCTGAATAAGTTGTTTCTCAATTTGAAAATAACATTCTGTGACACAGTATGGTTACTGTACTGGTAAAAAAATAATGGTAGTATTTGTTTCAGTTACAAAAATAATTGGTTTATAATGTATACTAAGCATTTATTAATTATAATATATTTCTTCAAGTCATGTGTAAGCCATGTGTAAGCATAACCTGCTTTTATTATTGTGTAACAACTATTTAGCTTGAAGGGAAACTGTATTAATTTTAAGCTTGCTTATTGTCCAAAATAGTTTTTACACTTGAGGTGCTCAGATTTTTCCTTCAGCATGGATCAACTTGTTTTCTGTTCATGATCTCACAGACAAATACTCCTTACACTTAAAATCACTTAACATCTATCTGCTCCTACAAGCACATTCTCGGATAAAGAAATTGAAATGGAAATATGGCAGAACATATTGACCTGCCATGTAATAAAGTCAGTCCTTTGTGTATCAGTAAATCATGCAGACGTGGACATTTGCCTTGCTATGTGGTTTGGCAGATATGGAAGTGTATTTCAGGAATTGTACATTAGTACTATTACACTTCTAGGTATTTTCACTGCTACCACATTCTCTATACAGGGTAGCTGTTCATGTGAGAGCCTTAAAATAACGTGCCAAGGCACAAGTTAAGCAGAACAGCCAGGAACTAAGTATAGGCTGCAAAATTACCTGCCTGGGTATATTTTTAGCTGATTGCTTCACCTTTGCAAGTGTTTTAGCTACAAGTCAACTGCTGGTAACTTACTTCATTGTGCTCTTCTTGTAAAAGCACAAATAGTTTTGAAAGGTCTTTTTTGGATAAAGAACTGTCGAAAAGGTATTTAACATTTTCACTTTAAAAATTAATTACTGGGAGTCAGGACTGCAGCTGATTCAGGAATGCATAACATATCGAGTATAAGAGAACTGGGTTCTGCATGTATCTGAACTTGCAGTTTTTAGGGTGTAGTAGCACTTGCTTTGTATTACTTTCTCAGGAGAGAAGTTTAAGTAGTCAAGCATATGCAATCAGGATGTTTACCAAGAAGCAGTCATTCCTAACATGTAAGCTACTTCTAACAGTAGTCTAACAGTGGAAGCACAATTGTGCACTTCACTATGGATGGAATTGTTTGCTTGTATAATGCTGATGCAGCCTTTGTTGCTAGAAAATTAAAATTCATTTCTCATGCCCCAAATCCACAAAATCATTGTGGTTTTTGAAAAAGGTCTTCTGAGTTGATGGAATTTAAGTGGTTTTAGACCTTCTCTGGGAAGGAAGAAATTGCACACATTTATTTGTGTGCTCCTGCTGTAAAATAATACTTTCTGTAAAAAACTAAACAAAACTAAAAAAAACCAAGCACTTGCTATAAAGATTATTTAGTTCTGTGATAAAGTTCTTGGTAGATTTTTGTATATCTAGTATTTATTTGCATTTTAATTAGTGAATTATCTGGCTAGTCTTTGAAGAACCAGTGAAAAAATTGTATGTAACAGTTATAATAAGACAGTACTTAAATCTGCAACAAATGAATCACTGATGTTGTTTTTGCCTTTCACATTTTCTTGTATTAAGTCTTTTTAAAATGGCTTTCCTTTACAGCCTGAAGTACTTGAACAACTGAGTGGATTAAAGGAATTTTGGATGGATGGTAATAGACTAACGCTTATTCCAGGGGTAAGTCCCTTTGCTGTGTTAATAATTTAGTATTTTAATTTAGAATGGTATTTGCTTTGTCAGTGATTATCTGTGTGAAAGTTGCTAGGTAATTTTAATGCTACTTAAAACCAAAAGGTTAAATGCCACTTAAATGCTTAACCAGTCTACTTGAAAAATGTCACTGATTGTGAGAGCTGGGTACACAGCTTTTCTTTCACTGAAAGTTATATACCTCTCATGTAAAAATTATGTTCTAATTCAAAAGAAAGGATAAAAATCCTGGATCAAATTTAGGTTTGACCATCCTTCCAAAAAAGGATTATTTTGTGTTAGATAGCAAGCAGGAATTTATAGGATAAATACAGTGTAGATTTTTACTGGGCAAAAATACCTTGTGTAAATTTTTATTGGGAACAGCTGTAAAGCGAGCAATACCTGTTCACATGCATTAGCTATAAAGGGAACATAACCAGTTACTGAGAAAATGTTCTGTTCACTTTGTCTGGGTTCCTGACATAATTGAGAATTATGGTACTTTTGAACATCTGCTCATGTTCTAGTAAACTAGTATTTGAAATTTGGGAAACAGCTGGTATGTTTTCAGACTTAAAATCACTAGCAGTCTCCTTACATGAAGGTTTCTTGCTTGTAGTCAACTTTTCCTCACTACAACAAATTCTTCCTTGAAGACCTGAGTAGATGTATTAAACTTTTCTACTTTACAAAGTAAAATTAAAACTGTATTTGTGAAAGTGCCTCTTTCCCTTGAAGATTTTAGTAGAATAGCGTGCACAAATGTTCAAGTTTATCTTTGGTTGATACGGAAAGGTAATGCATGCTTATATTTTGGCTTGTTTCTTCAGTTCAAAACAGCTAGGGTTTAATTGTTTTTGAGGTGAAGTGGGATGCAGTTTTACACAGTCAGCAAAAATAAACATTAAAAGACTTTACTGGAGCCTAATGAGGGTCTTACATTATTTGTCTTTGTCTGAAGTCTGTTCAAAAGCTTCAGTTACTTGATTTCATGGTAGCTGATCCAACTGTTGAATTTGCTGCAGGCTGACTTCAGTGAGTTGAAGAATTGCCGTGGTGTTTCTGGGTATATGGAAGAACATTAACTGTGTGTATCTGCACAGAATATTTTATTATAAAGCTTGGATATTTTGCATGAAATGTATTTCAGATCTATAAATAGGTTTTCTCTTTTCCTCTGGTATTATGCTTGAGACAGTTGTCAAATCTGCTGGATATTCTGTATTTAACTTGCACTTCCTAGAATGCATCATTTTCTCTTTCTTGTAGTTCATGGGCACTTTGAAACAACTGACCTACTTGGATGTTTCAAAAAACAACATTGAAATAGTTGAAGAAGGTATTTCAGGTTGTGAAAGCCTACAAGACCTACTGTTATCCAGTAATTCACTTCAGCAACTGCCAGAGTCTATTGGTTTGTATTTTTGGTTAATTCATATTCTTAGAACCTTATATTTAGACACAGAACTCTTGATAAAAGACAAATGACATTGTCAGTCTACATTTCAATTGATTAGACGTGCTAGTTTTGGATAAAGCTGTAAAGAATAGCTGAATAATAAAACTCGTATTTATTTTGGAGCATATGTGACTTCATGCAGTAGTTTGTACATGGATGAGAATCTGTTGACTGAAAAAACCCCCATTTTTATTCTACCCCCTACCCTACGCAGCACGTCCACCCGCCCTGCCATGGCTAGCACATGGTAAACTGGCAGACAGTTCTGTAAGCTTGTCTTCTTATTTCCTTAGCCATGTAGCATCATAGGTATGTCAGGGAATACAGATGTGGCTGGTTGTCCGTAATATTTTTTTCCCTTAAACGTAAACTAAGCTTAATTAGCTCAAATGTCCTTTTTATTTTACTTGTTCATTTTATTACAGGTTCCCTGAAGAAGGTAACAACACTAAAAATTGATGAAAACCAGTTAATTTATTTGCCAGACTCCATAGGAGGGTAGGTATCTCACCTGCTTAACATGCAGGATTGCCTTTCTGCACACTTTTCTGTAACATTGACTCCTCTTCAGAATATTTTTACATCTCTTTGGTTTTATTTCTTCTACATGTTAATGTCATAATAAAATTAAAGCAAGTGCTTTTATATCTTTCTTCTAGTTTGTAGCATGTATGTTCTTTTTGTATTATTTAGTGTCAAAAGACCATGTATTATCGGAGCCACCAATCCATAAAAGAAAAACTGAATGGAAAAGAAAACAAGATGTTTAAAAAGGCACTCAGCTGCCTGAAATTCAGCTTAGCAGTAACATGGGTGTGGCTGTGGTAACGACTGCAAAAAATTGGCCCACTTTAAGAAAGGTTATAGAAAGTGGGTCTAAACACACACTCCCACTTACCTTTTTTACATTATAAGGAGAATTTTCACCTGTTGGTTAGCATGTATAATTTGGTGTTCATTTTTTAAATGTGTATGTAATTTTTCTGGTGTTCATAATTTAAAACTCTAGATGATGGCAAAAATAATTGGTTCAAAATTAAGGGCTATACTGATTAACAGTATTTTTTTCAATTTCTTTTATTGTATTGTAGTTAATATAGGTTATATTTGTTGTCAGAATTTACAAAATACCTCTCTGGCAGATTTTTAGGTTTGCTGTCTCTGAATTTTGAAATTCTTTTCTTGTTCAGAAACGGCACTCAGCTCCTGTTTGGCTATGATGTGTTCCATTCTGAAAACTTTCAGTGCTATGCACTAGAACATTTTCATGTAGTACACAAACATTTAAAGTAGCTGACCCCTCTGATTTCACTAAATGCTCTCTCAGGAGGATAATATAAAGGAGATTTTAAAACTCCTTTTTTAAATTTAAAAATTAAAAAAAAAAACCCACAATCAACCAACAACAAAAAAACCCCCAAAACACATTTAGGCAATTAGTAATAAATTTTTCTTGGATTTCAATTCTCTTGCACTTCAGAGTTTTATTTTTAATGAAATTTTATATTTTTAATTAATAGTTACATTAACTTTTTAAAAGTTATTCAATTAATGTTGAATTAAGTAACCTGTATAGTGGAGTAATTTTAAACTTTTCTTTTTTTTAGGTTAATATCAGTAGAAGAACTGGACTGTAGTTTTAATGAGATTGAAACATTGCCTTCATCTATTGGACAGCTCTCTAATATAAGGACATTTGCTGCAGATCATAACTTCTTAACACAACTGCCATCAGAAGTATGTATTTAATTAAACACTGCAAAATTCAGCTTTTTAATGTGTTTTGAACTACATAACAGGTTTTGGATAACAAGTTCATCATTCATGAATAGATTTTCTTTGTGTATATTTTTAAAAAATGATGTATTCAAATTACAAGTTTTCAACTAATGAAATTCTGAATTTTTTCAAGGAAGAATTAGAAATACCTTGCTAGCGTATTGAAACCAAAAGAAGGCTTAATATGTAAGAATTAACCTAATTATACTTTACAGGCAAAACCAGCTATAATACTTACTGTTTTAAACCAGTAAAAATCTGCATTTTTAGGGTTGTGAAGATGAATTAATACTTTGGATTTTTTTCAGATTGGGAACTGGAAGCATGTAACAGTGTTGTTCCTGCATTCTAATAAGCTTGAATTCCTCCCTGAAGAAATGGGGGATATGCAGAAGTTGAAAGTCATCAATCTGAGTGACAACAGGTTTGTGAATGCATTTATTCAAGTAGGAGTTGTATAATATGCAATAATCATAGAACAGTCTGGGTTAGAAGGGATCCTAAAGATCACATAGTTTCAACCTCCCTGCCATGGGCAGTGACACCTCCCACTAGACCAGATTGCTCAAAGCCCCATCCAACCTGGACTTGAACAATTCCAGAGATGAGGAATCCACAGCCTCCATGGGCAAGCTGTGCCAGTTTCTCACCACCGTCAGAGGAAATAATTTCTTCATAATTTATAATGTGAATCTACCCTTTTCCATCTTAAAAGCATTGCCCCTCGTCTTACCACTACATACCCTTGTAAAAAAATCCACACCTTTCCTTGTAGGTCTTGCTGTAGTCTGGATCTTGCAGTTCCACTGTATTAAGATGTCATTATTTTAATGACATGGCAAATAGCACATGCTTTGAATCACTGTTTCTATACATTCATGATTGTTAGCGTGTATTTTTCTGGGGAAATATTTTGGTTATTTTCATAAAAGTTTCAATTCTTACTTGAAA
Organism: Phaethornis superciliosus; assembly: GCA_023637945.1. NCBI lineage: Eukaryota > Metazoa > Chordata > Aves > Apodiformes > Trochilidae > Phaethornis > Phaethornis superciliosus. The sequence goes on from JAJQWJ010000004.1 coordinate 21,316,762, forward strand.
GTTAATAGCTTCTTGTGTTGCATATGGAGGACACAAAACAGCGTATGGAGGATATATCATGGAGCTGTGTAAAACTGTTTACTAGAGCTGGTCATTAAACACAAAAAGTACTTTTCTCTTTCAGGAATTGCCTACTTGTAGAATGGAAATGTTTTGGGAGATATGAGTTCTCCCTCTTGTTCTGCCAGCCCAGCCTCTCTGTGCTCCATAGATTCATAGAATAGTTAGGCTTGGAAGGGTTAAAGATCATCCAGTTCCAACCCCCTTGCATGGGCATCGCACCTCCCACTATACCACCTGTGCCTCCATTGATATCAGAGCATCCACTATGCAGGGCAGCCCCTTTCTCAGACATTTATCTTGGGGGGAAAAAAAAAAAAAAGCTTCAGCTATAGCACTTTTTTTTTTTTAATTGGTATTTGTGTATATTGAAAGATAAAATGCTGGGAAAGATAAAATGCATTGAAATGGATTAACTCATGTTAATTGTCTTCAAAATCTTATTCAAGTCACTGACCTGAATAAAATTCAAGTTACATTGTCACCTTTTAATTTTTTTAAACTGCATGCTAAACTGGGCAGATATTTGGCTTGGTTTTGTGTTTTTTACTTGTTTGTTTGGTTTTAATTCCAGGTATGTCTTTGAATCTAAATAAAATGCTGCTGCCTTTCAGTGGTCAACAGTTATTAATTTAACTGCATCTGCCTTTTTGAACATTTTTATAGACAAACATAGGATTTTTTCTTAGCAGTCTTAATGGTATCAATAAGTGTACTTACCTGAATTCTTATTGTAATTTACAGACTGAAGAATTTGCCTTTCACCTTTACAAAACTGCAGCAGCTCACTGCTATGTGGCTATCAGACAATCAGGTAAACTTTGTAGAATTTAAGAATAAATTATTGTTGACTTTATTCCTAAGAAATATGACAAGTGCAGAGCCCATCTGTTAAAAATGAGACCTGGCATTGTGTATATGCATCAATACTTCCTTGACATTCCTGTGTCGATTCTCCTGAAATAAACAACACTGAGCCTATCTGTGTTTGGAGACTTTCATACTTCTAGCAAAGTTCCATGCAATTTCCACAGATGTTGGTTTTCTGGGGTTCTGTTTTTCTTTTTCAGGCTTGTTTACATGGGAGAGTTAATGCTTTACCAACTAGTACTAGACTCTGTAGCAGGTCATTTATTCCATGGCAATATCATTGGGGAAACTTAGCACACCTTTTTTTGAGCTAGATTTCTTGCCACACCGTTGAACATTGTGATTGTCTGAGTTTCTATTAAGCAGTAACTTTTGTGTTTGTGGCTTCTACTTCCACTGTGTATCGAAGCCTTTTGTACTATGCTGATTTTCTGAACAGCATTATGTTATACAGCCCTGCCAGAAATCCACTAGCCTGAGATGTAATTTAATGTAAGAATTTTTAGTAATTTTAAGAAGTCCCTATGCTTTTTTGTGTGAGCTGGGGGATATTCATTCTGATGTCAGTATGAAAAACTGAGTAGTTATTTTTTTTCTTCTGATTTTCTGTAGCTTTAAATGGCCAAATATATCTGTGTGTTCCAGATCAGCCTCCTTTGACATAGTAACAAGTCCTAGCAATAAATGGGGTTATATTTTTAGTGTCCACTGTCTGCTTTTCTCTTAAAGCTGTTGCTGAGTTTCAGTTTTCAGTCAAAGCCAATCTTCCAAGACAGACATGCTAATAACTTCATTTCTGAAAATTATTCAGGGGACAAATGGTTTCACACAAGGCAATGAAGTCTTCAGAGTAGTGAGACAGGCTTGCTCTGTGATGTGTAGATCATACTTATTTTTTTATATCTGTTGTCAAAATATATTCTTCTTTTGTTCTCTTCTTAGTCTAAACCACTTATCCCTCTTCAAAAAGAAGCTGACCCTGACACACAGAAAACAGTGCTTACTAATTACATGTTCCCCCAGCAACCTAGGACTGAGGATGGTAAGAATTTCTGAAATATTCTGCTCATTTGTAAAATTAACAAGTAGATTACTTTCCAGCTAGTACAAAATCTAGTAGACAATACCTCAGTACAAGTTTGAAGTAGACTTGTAAGTGATGAAGAGTGACATCCGAACAGAGAGAACACTAACTTAATGTGATCTGCTCATCAGTAAATGCTAGGAGAAAATGTATCAGTGAGCAAGGTGAGGAATGTACTAGTGGGATTCCGTTCTGCTTTGGTTGCTGCTTCCCTGTGTGATACCCAGTTGCCTTCTGTCGGAGCTTCATAATTTGTGGTGAAATGGTCCTTAGGCGTCTCCTTCTGTTGTAATGGAATGTTAGGCAAAATGTTTCCTTCATTACCAAGAACATATTTTTGGAAAAGTACATCACATTCTATGTTTTATTTTGAAAGAAAAAAAATCATCCAGAATTACGCATTTTGCTTGCCGTTAGTTTGAACTGTTTTTATAAAAGGTTAGGCCCAAAATATTAATGCCTTGCTGGAGAGTTATTTCTGCACACTTGTAAAATAGTTAGGAAAATAAGTAACATTCCACAAGTAACCCCCAAGCATTAGAAAAGGAGAGTTAAATCTTTTATTTCTCTACCTCCTGAAGCCAAAAGGAAAAACTTAGGATGCTGTAACAGAAATGGTGTGGAAAAAAAAAAACCCAAACAACTGGCAAGTGGCATAATTTGCTGTTCACAGCATGAATATGGGGTACACTGAGAGGAGTAATCAAAAATATAATAAAAAACAGTAAATTGGATGTCAATTTTAGTGCCTTCTCATTCTGCGATACATCTGGTAGAAAGTGAGAATCATAAAACCATCTGAAGATTCAGTGAAGTTCAAGATTGGCCCTGAATGTGTTCTCTCCATCTGAACTTTTTTTTATTGGTGTTTTTTTCTGTACACAAGGAAAGAGCTGCTTGTTTGGCTTAAGATGGCAGAATATCTGCTCTGAGGTGGTGATTCTAAACAAGTTTAAAGTTCAATATATGGAGGTTTCAAATATTAAAGTTTTTAAAATTCTTTACCAACTTAATTTTTGGTCAGAAATAGTTTCAATGGTAGTGAGTGCTTTTTGAGTATTTTTAGATGTGTCAAAATTATAAATTTACCCAATAAACACAGAGTAAGAAATCCTCCAATGCACTTGTTGAGCTCTGTAATTAAGTGTTTCTCTATTTCAGGTATGGAACTAGTTAGTATGAAGAGTCTTGGCATTTCTAGTGAAGGAAAAACATTTGCTGGGGTGGTGATGGCAGATTTATTAGACTATTTGGCATGCTAAAGTAGAACCTGACTGAAGTAACACAAAGCATGGAGAAATGCTAGAATAAGAGACAGTGGTTACCCAAAATATTTTTTTCTCATTTGTAAAATTAAGCAAGAAATACTTCATAAAGCTTCTGTGACTTCTCTGTGACTTCTGCAAAATCATGTGTTTACCTTAAGTTTTTAAGGTAAAACGGCTTTAGGTTTTTGTCACTACGGTTTGAGTTTTTTGTCTTTAAGTCATTATTTATTTTTTAAGTTTCACTGAATGAAATCAGGTGAATGCTCTTATACATGTGTAGTGTGACCACCACACTGTAATCTCTATATCTGGAGATTAATCTCTAATTTCTATAAGTACAATTTACATTTCTATATATACAAATATGTTATATTTATACACATATATAAGTAAAAATGCCTTACAGCAGAGAGTTCTGCTGAAAATTTTCAAGTCTGAGTGCTGTGCAGCTGTGTGTATGAAGTTTTTTACTTTACAGGAATTTTATTATTATGATAATACAGCCAAGTTAATAAAGTAGCGGTAGTGAGTCCATAGTCTCCAATTAATGGTGCTGCTAGTATCTTTATCTTTTTAGAATGCATACAAAAGGACACAAATCCCATCCAAAAGAAAGAAAGAAAAAGAAGATTTTCATTTTGCATAATGTACCCTATTTATGAGAGTTGCTCTTTTTTTTTTTTTTAGTAATGTTCATATCTGATAATGAAAGTTTCAATCCATCTTTGTGGGAGGAACAACGGAAACAGCGTGCTCAGGTGGCATTTGAGTGTGATGAAGACAAAGATGAGAGAGAGGCACCACCTCGGGTTAGTATTGCATTTGGTTTTGACTGCTTGGTGTTTTCCTCCCATTTATTCCCACCTGTGAATCACATGCTTTTCCTTACTTGGGCTGTGGATTTTGTTCTCCTGAAGAAATCAAGTCGTCATTTACCAGTTAAGAATATGTAACAGGATGAAACATAATGAATTTTGAGTGGGGTTTGAGGGTTTTTTTTGCCAAATAATTTGAAGTGGAGCACAAGGGAAAAACTTTCAATTAATGTAAGGCGATGTAGCTTACTTAGGAGACTACATGGACTGGTGGTACCAGGAAGAAGGATAATGGGAAAAATTATTAATCCTGATTTTTCTTTCAGTGAATTCTCATTGTCGTAATTCTTCCTGCTTACAATCAATGGACACATTTAAGGGCAGGAGGGAAAGTGATTTGTAGTCTTGATGAGTTTTATAAATTTAAACTTGCAGCAGTCCAAGTAGACTCAAACAGAAAAGTGGAGATCCTAGGTTGTTCACTGATTTATCCTAACTAATTATGTGTTTTAAAGCAGATGTTTTAATCATAGTATTTAATTACATGTAGAACATCATTGCTTTTTGTTATACAGGAAGGCAACTTGAAGAGATATCCAACTCCATATCCTGATGAACTGAAGAATATGGTCAAAACAGTCCAGACAATTGTACATAGGCTAAAGGATGAAGAATCTACTGAAGATATTGCCAAGGAGCCAAAACGAGAAGGCCAGACAGTTTCTGTAAAAGATGTGGGGGTAAAGGTTAGAAATAATAGTATCTTCTGACTTTGGAAGAACTTCCAAAGATCTAGTGTTACCGATTCCTTTTAATTATTTAATTATTTAATTCCCTCAATTAATTAATTATATTAATTAATCCCTCTTCACTACTGCTTTAGGAAGAAAAATTGTCCAATCAAAGAATAAAAATTCCCTCTTCCCTATCTAAGGAAGCCTGTAATAAATGTCTGGTTTGAAGTAGCCATTTTCCTCTGACACTAAGAAGAAGGAAAGTGACTTGATTCTTAGGCAATTACAAACTGTGGATTTGTTAACAAGCTGACTGACTTAGTTTTTGAGGGATGGCATCTTTGTAATTTTCTGAATGGCTTTTGTCTGCATGACTTCACAATGAAATTCAGGATAATCTCTGAGGATCTTACTTCTGCCCCTATAGCTGGAGGTTTTACATGATAAGTTGGAAAAGCAGTTGTAACAAGTTGACACGAGTCAGCAGTCTCTGATCAGTTAGTGTAGCATGATAGATGATAAATCTACTTTTTGGGGCTGACATGTCTCATTGTAAATATTTTTTTGCCTCTTTTTTTATTTAACTGGAAATTTATTGATAAAAGTTCACTCCAATAATGTTGGAGAGTGCAGCCAATTAACAGAGGGTAAGGTTCCTCCATAATATGTAGAGATTTCTCTGCATTTCATACCTGGTGCATTTTGTACTTTGTCATTTCAGAGCTTAAGTTTTTCATTCCATAGTTTCTCAAAATGTGTAATGGTAACTCTAAATAACTAATAACTCTCTTAGTGAAAACCTTTCAGGATGTTTTTTCTGCTAATGTTCTTAATCCTGTAGACTTCAGAAACTGCTGCAATAAAAAACAAAGCAGATGAGAGAAAGCAATATTCAGCAGGAAGCTCTGTGCAGAAGCCTACTGAACCAGAAGCTGAGCACAGCAACACAAATTCACAGATGACTGTGCTTGTTAAAACCTTGCAGAATGCAAAAACAGTTGTCAACCATGAAGACACGCTCGAGGTACAGCATTGTGATAAATATTATAGCAGTCAAAGAATTGTGCTGGTGGTGTATTGTATTTCTTACTCTGAGATATGAAAATTTATCTTGACAGTAGAAAAAAAATTCAATTTTGTAATTTAGCTAGAATTTTCCAGGTTTTGCTTGATGGTCAGTTCTTAATTAAATAATTTATTTTAATTGCCACTGAAGTGACAAAATACTTGATAAGTGGGAGCAATCAAAACCTTCTATATCCAAGTAACTATACTCAAATATTCCAATATATATTCCTCGGTACTTACGAGTAAGCTGTTGCAAATAAGTCTTGGATGGCATTTACCTCTTACAAAGCATCAGAGATTTTAAACTCTTTGTACATTTCTCTGACAAACACCATGTGTGCATTTAAAATGTTTCAGTTTTATGACAAATGCTTTTTATCATAGTATCACAAGCAGATTGATTTTGTCTGTCTCATGTAAGCAGTGGAACATGCATGTGTGATTCTTTTGCTGAAGACAATTTGTGACAAGAAGTTGTGGCTGTTGCTGTTTCAGTGGTAACATTCTGACTTGAATTCATCTGGAGGTTCTCTCCAGTGTTGGAACAGTGGCAGCATCTGTTTGCTCTGTCTAGAGCTTTGCAGCTGAAGTTACAGGTTTGATTGCCGTTCCCATGGCATTTGTTAGTAGTGGCAATGCAGTATGCATGAGTTACTGCTTAAAGGTAACTCAGTAGCAAGTATTGCTAAATTCAGATGACTTGCTTTACAAATATGCTACACAGTTGTCATGTTATGCCTATGTTAAGTTGCTTCTATATTTTTTTCGCCTGTGTTATTCAGTGGTTTAGTTTAGATACCATTTACATAACCTTTGAGGAATTTAAAAAGCACAGCATAAAACTATTTTTCCTTTTGCAGGAGTCTGAAGAACTCTCCTCTGATGAAGAGATGAAAATGGCAGAAATGCGACCACCGCTGATTGAAACCTCCATAAACCAACCGAAAGTGGTAGCTCTTAGCAATAACAAAAAAGGTTAGATACAACAAAGTGCTGTGTGATTTTGATAATTTCTCGACTCAAAGTGGCCAATTTTCCCCGATAAATTATGTATAAGTAGATTTAAGATCTATATTTTAAAAGACAGGAGATCAAGTCTCTAGTTAAGCAAAGAAAGCAGGCAAAAAAATCCGCAATCTCTTATATTTGAGTGTGTGGTAGAGACAGCCATGTTCACGCCCTGGTTTTTGGTTATTGTCAGTGTAAAAGCAGAGGGGGAAAGGAGATGTGTGTATCTGGGGGGACTGGTAGCTTGAAGACACTTGATACCTTAAAAAAACTGTTGGCAGAGAGTGGTATTTACCTTGGAAACTTTCCATATTTCCCCCCTCCCTCGGATTTTGTAATTAGTGTTCCTGTAGGCAGCAATATCACTTGTTTATATTTCTCAGAATAAGCTGTAGTCTCTTCCTAAGGTCTAAGAATAGGCTTCTCTCACAACTTTTCTTTCTCCAGAAAAAATTCTTTTATATTACTTCTTTCATCCAACATGAAGCTTCAGGACATTGTCTTTTAGTACCTTAGTTCTGTATTCTCTGAAAGCTAATTTTGGTCTGGGTAACCATTTCCTTAACAGTAAGGAAATACACAGAATTCAGAGAAAACATAACTTAAAAGTGGAAGAGCAAATTGTATTTTGCTTTGCATGGTACCCTAATCCAGTACCTTCCAGGACAAAAGGTTTTTTGACCACTAGGTATCAAAGGGTGAGAACTGGTGCAGATGGAGAAAAATCATATGGAGGTAGCAGGAAGAGTCTGCTGAGGATCACATGCAGGGGAAAAGACTAATGTTTCTAAATGCAGTCTTTAGGGTTTTTTGCCTGACAGAAGTAGTAAGTCTAAATTTCTTTCTTGTCTCTAGAAATAGACATTAGTTTCACTAAGTTTTTGGTTGTGGCACCTGGGACTATGTCTTGAAGCAAAAATTTAAATGCATTTGTTTGTACACATATCAAAATGATTGCTCACTTGAGGTCCCACAGAGAAATTATTTTTATGTGCATGTAGTATGTAAGTATGCATACATTGTGCATGAGTCAATGTCCATAGGTGTAAATTACTCTCAGAATGTTTTCCTAAGTGATACACAAAGCATGGGAATGCATCAGATTCCACCTCTGCAAAACACTTTTCTTTCCTGATTTTGTTTTTTTTTTTTTTTTTTACATTTATGAAACTATACAGATCTAATCCAATGATGTAGGTCTTTCCAGAGTTCTTGGTCTAATAAATAGCTATTTAGCAATGATTTAATGTTCAAAATCAGGAATTTTTTACACATTTCAAAATACACCGCATATGAAGCTGTGTGCTTCATTTTCACAGGGGCTAGTAGACTCATGTAATTCGAAACTCTGAAATAATTGTGAAAACAGAAACACAGTTTGATGGCTTTTCTGGGAAATGTGACATAATGCAGCACTAGCTTATGCCAAGGAAGCTTAGAATAAAGCAGCAAGTTAAATATCATTAAGAGGTGAGGGCTGTTTACATTGAGACAAATATTTAAAAATAGGAACTCTTGCCAATAGGTATTTGTGAGTTTGAATGAAGTTTGCAAAAGTGTTAGCTTACATTTTAGATCCCAGTAGTAAGAATCACGGGAGAACAAGAGACACTTTCTAAGTACTGTAACATACTGTTACAGTTTAACACTGGCCCAGCAATTAAACCAAGTAACAGATGCTGTCTATTAATCTCCCTCCCCTCCCTGATAAAAGAAAGGAGAGAGAATAAGGGAGAGAGATTAATGGGTTGGAAACTAAACTACACAACTTTAATGAAACAGTAATGATAAATAGGAAAAAAATTACTAAATAGATACAAATATACAGGAAAAATGATACCACGTTCCTCCTCCCCTTCCCCCCAATAACTCTCACATCACCCCCGAGGCTGCAGGGCAGCCCTGGGAAAGTCCAGGCTGGAATCCTGGGGTCAGCAGCAGTCGGGAGCTGGAGGCAGGAACACACAGATTCAGGCTGGCAGGGATCAGGACCACAGGCAGATAGAGGGATGGAATCCTCCCAGGATGCCAAAGCAAAGAGGGACAGGTGAAGAAAGGGAAGTAGGAAGGGGTTTGACCCTTGTGATCTCTCAAATTTATACTGAGTATGGGATGGAATACTCTGTTTGGTCAAATTTGGCCATCTGTCTTGTCCGTTCCTCCTCACAGGAGGGTTTCAGGTGTGACCTCTCACTCCTTCCAGAGAGCAAAATGTTTCTCAGAGCTGAGCAGTGTCCTTGGCTCTGCATACCAGTCTCTAGGTGTAACTATAAACATTGAGTGTTATCAGTCCTAGAAGCAGACACTGACTGAGAAACTTGCTGTTAATTTCAGCAAGTCCATCTACTTACAGGAGACTTAGGTGAAAGCAAAAGTACAGGACAGAAAATCACCTTTATCCTGGCCCAAACCAGGATACATACATACATTAAATGACCATTAAACAGATGTCTTTGGAACTAAACTGGCAAATTTTTATTTCAGATGATTCAAAAGATACTGATTCCTTATCAGATGAAGCTACCCACAACAGCAATCAAAATAACAGCAACTGTTCCTCTCCTTCTCGAATGTCAGATTCTGCTTCCTTAAATACTGATAGTAGCCAAGATATTTCTCTCTGTTCTCCAGACAAAGAAACACATGCTGCTGCCTTATCCAAGATCAGGTTTGTAAGATACTGTATACCACTGAGCAAATGTAATAGAAAAATGTTACATAATATTTCATATTATGTGTCTGTTCCATTAATTCATAAATTTATTATTCATTAATTAGTTTAAATACTAATGTTTTAAAATAATGTTAAATAATGCAATAGCTCCTTGTTTTAAAAAAAAAGTAGTTCAGAGGCTGATTTTAGTATACAAGACATAGTTCCCATCTGCTTTGATAATAGGCCATAATAATTTCATCCTTACAATTTTTTCTCCCTGCAGAATACTTCAGTACAGCATTTTTAAAAGCTCTATGTGTTTATTTGCGTAATGTCAAAGAATAATTTTATTCCTAACATAACTATAAAAAGGTCTTAGAATCTTACTAAGAACGGATTTGAGGTTGCTACTCTCCTTGAGGTTTTCGTTAGAAGGTCCTTTTTCAAAAAGAATACCCAAATAGGTACATGACATTTCTCAAGAAATTGTCATGGGACTTGCAGATCTGTGATTAAAAAGATGGAATAGCAAATCATGAGTCTGGCTGTATATTGGTCTTTGTCCACATGCACAGTGTGGCTGTATTGCATGTTAATGTTTATTTTCTCTGAAACAGTCTTAAGGGAATATCTTCCTTTTGGAATTTCTTTTAAGAGCTATCTTTTTTTCCAGGCGAGAAGATGAAAATTTGAATAATCTTTTGCAAAATGGTGATGAGTTGAACATTACAGTAGAAGAAAAAATAATTGTGCAAGAGAAGGTTACAAATTTGTCTGAATATGAATTAAGCATCGAAGAAAGATTAGGCCTGATAGGAAAAGGTGTTGATCTAAGCACTCCTACAGAGGAGACTCACAAGTTAGACCAAATAAACATGAATATCAATAAGCTGGTTAGTGAAGAGGCAGTGCCAGTTCCTGTAGAAAGCTTACAAACACAGGAAGTAGTTTCTGTAAAGGGCTTCTTGGATAACAACACAAAAGAAGAAAGTAAGCACTTGGAAAATGGAAATAAATATCCTATAGATAAAATAAATGGGCATCCTCAGGAAGCAGTACAGTCTCCCAGTAAAGACAAACTAACAAGAAGCACTGCAGTTGATGGCGATTCTGTTGATCTGTCTGTTTCAAGGAGCACTGAAGATTTGTCCCCACAGAGAAGCGGTCCTGTGATGAAACTTCAGAGTATGGATACTGGTGGTGTGAAAATCTGTGATGCTGTCAACGAGAACAGTTCTCAACAGCCAAATTTGGCAGTAAAGTCAGCATCTGATAGCGCAGATGGAAAAAACATAGTCCGAAGTAAATCTGCTACTCTTCTTTATGATCAGCCCTTGCAGGTTTTTCCTGGGTCATCATCATCATCTGATTTAGTATCTTCTACAAAAACAGTGTTGAAGTTTGACTCAAATCACAATCCCGAAAGTGCTAATGCCACGAGAGGGTCAGCAGCAAGCGGTGCACAGAAGTTCTGCGCTCCCCAGTACAATATTCAGTACAGCAGCAGTGCAGCAGCAAAAGACACCTTGTGGCCTCAGAAACAAAACACCCAAGTAGAACAGGGCAGCTTACCTCCCTCACGCCTGGTGAGGTCTGACAGCACAGAAGCCCCTGGCTATGTGAAGCATTCTGCCAACATGAATTTCTCCAATCATAACAACGTCCGAACCAGTGCTGTGTATAACACTCACCAGCGGATGTCTGGGAGACACATGGATATGTGGGCTGTTCCACCGGGTGATAGGCTGCTCCCAGGAGCAACCAGACACACTCTCCAAAGGCAGAGCAGTGTGTCTTCCACAGCTTCTATCAATATTGGGGATACTGGACCTTCAAGGCGAACTCAGGTTCCTGAAGGGGACTATTTAACATACAGAGATTTGCATTCAATGGGAAGAGCACCACCAATAATGCCTGGGCAGCAGAGACCTCTTTCTGCCCGGACATACAGCATTGATGGTCCCAATGTACCCCGACCACAGAGCGCTCGGCCCTCGGTGAATGAGATACCAGAGAGAACTATGTCAGTGAGTGACTTCAATTACTCACGGACTAGCCCTTCAAAGAGATCAAACCCAAGGGTTAATTCTGAGCACTCTTTATTAGACCCTCCAGGAAAAAGTAAAGTCCCTCATGACTGGAGGGAACAGGTGCTGCGACATATTGAGGCTAAAAAGCTAGAAAAGGTAAAAAAAATTTTTTTTGAATTTTTCTATCTTTCTGCTACCTAAATGTAGAGTGAGTTAAATACTCTCTGTTTTGAAGTGCTTTTAATTCCTAGTGAAAATGTACTTCTGATAGTACCTTTAAAGGGATAAACATGTTTGTGATGAATATCTGAGGAGCAGCCAAATGAGCCAAATTGCTCAATGTAATGAAATTTTCCCCCAAAAAAGAAAAGTCCCAGATGTTTTTACATCATACTTGCCAGCTTAGTCCAATTATTTTAGAATATACTAAATAATGTCACACTGACCTGCTGGACTGGAAGGCCAGCTCTTTGAAGCCAGGCAGTTTTTTCCTGTTTCTTGTAGCATTGTATTTGTATTATACTAAAATATTCCCTTACACTTCTTGATCTTTCTGTTCTGCCTTTTGTCTCCCATTTCTTCTCTTTAAGAACAAGAAAAGGAAAACCGGTAAAATCTCTTTGGAATTACAGGTCTATAGCTTCAGTTGCTAAAGAATTAAAAAACTGTAATTAACATGTATTTGCCTTCAAGCCAGTTGTCTTTTGAAGCAGGTTATCTGACAGATTGTTAAATTAGTATTTATTGTTGTAAGATGTGAGCACTTAAAAATCTAGTTCATTTCAAGAAATCACAGGAGGTTTGATACAACTAGAAGTGATGAACAAGATTCTTAATGTACTGTAAATGCTATCAAAAATTTGAGCCACTGTGTAGAGCTGTACAATTAAATGTCTTCAAAGATTTTGTGTAGAGGTGTAAGAATATAATCTATACTGCCCAGCTAAACCAGTTTAAAATATCACTAGGTAATGGGTAAAATGTGATTAGCCTTGTTCTGTTTCCATGAAAGGGAAGTGAGCCAAGCAGACAAAATATTTTTCTATTATTTGATGATCTTTTTTGATTTCTTTTGAAAGAACAAAGTTTGATTTGTGATTATTATGCTTAGTATTTCAACATCCATGATATCTAAAGAAATTTAATTTGAGATGGTTGGAAAAGTTACATTTAGCAATAATTTTTCTTTGAAATTCAACTACTTGAAGGGAATGGGTTCCCTTTTGTTTAAGTTGCATAACTTCTGGTGAAAGGCAGGGATGAGTTTTGTTTTTTGAAGAAGCCTTCACAATGGCTGCACCTATTCTTCTGATCCTGTTTGAGGCACGTAGATATTTTAAGGCTTTCACAGTACTGTCCTGTATTGTATGGTATCTGTTCAGCTACTGCCACTGTACCGTGGCAGTCAGCTTTACTGAAATGAAATTGGATGACTTGATTGCCCTTATGTCCTTCCATACTTTCTATCATGCTTTATATGTAGACTATTTTTTTTCCTTTTTTTCCTACTAGATATGGAATAGCAGCTCTTAAAAAGTTAGCAGAGTGTCCAAGTTATCATATCTTAGAAGTCTGCTTTGTATGCAGGCGTTTCTTTTCTCTCTGGCCTGGAAGCATTTCAAAGTAGATTTTATGGGTTTAAAAGTGAACCTGTACATAATTGTCTATTTTATATTCTCTGGGATACGGCAGACTTAAAAAGAAAAATCTAAACTGTGAAAAATGTAGATATGATCCTATATGGCAGCTGGCAAATATGATAATGTGGAAATTCTACTGGATATTTTTTTCTTCTTTTAAATGATGGTTTGGGTATTTCTGTTTGCCATTAAAAATTAGTGTGTGGAGGTTAATCTAAAAACCAGACTATTGAAATATTTTAAAGTCTGAAAAAAATTCAGTAATTACAGAACTCATTTAAGGAACACGCATGTACAGAATAAATTCAATTACTGAGCTCATTTAAGGAATCGTTATTGGAAATTTACAACACTTTCATGGATTTGAAATGGCATTTCTTTTTTTAAAGCATAAGACACAACACTGACAAAAACAGGTATACAAAATTATGCCTTATGATGCATATTTGACTCCAATTTCGTGCCTGTGGTTTTATACAATAGTAAGGGCTGATAGTCTTACTTTTGCTTCAACACTTCAGAGCCTGTTATTGGAATTTAATCATGATCATTATTTCTCTCTTCTACTTATTAGGAAAGAGGTGCAGTGATGTTTAGGGGTGAATTTTGCTGTGGGTTTTTTTTTCCTTGTGGCTGTGCTGTTAAGTACTTGTTTATTTCATTTTTATAAAATTTAGTAACTGAAGGAAGAGAGCACTAAATAAACAGTGTCTAATTGTTGGACAAATTTAAAAGCTAGCTATTGTTTTATTTATTGGCCATTTTTACCTGATGAAGATTTGCATGAGAAGAGATACAGAATAGCTTTAAGCCCAGGAAGAATTATAAGCAGTGAATTCCAGGCCAATAACCAGCATTTGTAATACCTTTGACTAGCTGCAAGGAGGCAACTAAAATTATCCATCTGGTTGAAGGGAGGTGAAAATAGCTCATGAGAACATTCATAAGTAGGCATTTTGCGTATTTTCAGGAGAAACAATTATGTAACACAGAACATTTTGTGGCATAAATAGGAGAGCCTATTTAAATGTCAATATGCTCTGTAGTAGTTATATATGTAAGCTGGTGGAAAGCATAGAGACAATTCTGCCTAACTACCAACCTCAAAAGTCTAGTGCACTGGTGAGGTTTTAGGAACAGTAATACTTTTCAGATTTTTTTCTTTTTTCTGTTTTGAATGTGACTTGCCAATTTTACAACCTGATGCATCTCCAATAGTCTTCTATTGTAGTCTGGTTGAAAATACTCATTTTGGAATTTAAACTAAAATACTGCCTATGTAAAAACACCAAAGTAACATACATTTTATTGTGTGGTAGAGGAATTTCTCATCCATTAATTGCAGTAATGAATTTCTACAACAGTTACCTGCAAATATATTTCTATGTGCTGAGTTGGCAGAAAGAGTTACTGAATCCAACTCTGTCCTTTCCTTACATTTGTTTTTTTTTGTTGTTGTTATGGATCCTTTGGGAGTTCTTCCCAAGATCCATGTCTGCTTTCAATTCTAAATTCACTTGGACTTAAGTACTACATTTTTTGTCTACTTTTTCTATATATCTAAAATGGCAGAGTTTTGAGATGAGAGGTCATGAAGTTCTGCTTTCCAATTCAGAAATCAGACTAGATGTTCTTAAAGGTTGCCTCTGTATAGTACCTTATTAAAAGAAAAATGTCCAAGGGTTTCAGTACAGATTTAGGAGTGCAGTTTTAATAAACGTTTGAAAGGTTTTATTAAATTGTTTTTCTGTGTTACATATCTAGTATGCAAGGGAAGTACTTTTAGTGGGTATTGCACACTTTAAGTGCTTTACTGTTTACAAGATCTTAGCCTGAAGAACATCTTGACACTGATAAATTACAGGAATGCTATCTATTCCATAGCTGGTAGTTTTAAATTTTTATATTAGTGGGTTTTTTCCCCATTTTACATGGACTACTGAACCATCCGTATTTTATAATCATATTTTGTGGAGTTCAGTACATCACACTTCAAAAAGAAGAAAATTCTTATGCATTTGGAATGTAACAAAAGTTCAAAATGCAAACATTTTATGACAGAATTTAAATAATATATAATTTTCTGTATATTATTCTTCAATAAGGTTGCTGTCAATTACTGAAGATACATTTTTTTGCATGATCAGAAGGCTAAATCCATGCCTATTTGTGTTTTCCCTCTCTCATAACTGGAAAATAGTTTCATAATATTTAAGCTCTTCCTTGAGATAAAACAGTATCTTGAAATACTAAGATTTCAAACAGAGCTTTACTTGTGTGGTTTTATTCCAAAAGGCTGAAAATATTAATTTTGGGCGTTTCAAATCTTCCAGAGTGCCTTGAGCAACTTTTCCTAAAGAAACTTTGGTAGTCAAAGGTGGGAATGAAAAGTGATGGGATTTCTGGACGCATAATACAGCCTCAAGGGCTTATGTCAACCTATAGTTGGCAACTGAAACTAAGTAGTGTTAAATAAATAAATAAAAAACTTACACTTAAGTTTAGCAGAAGTTTCCTGCAGATACTTGGAATTTTACTACTTCCTGTTCTATACCAAAATTTCATGGGATTGTTGGGGCAGACTCTAGACCATCTTAAAAGTATAGCACTATTGTCCAATATAAGTAAACCTAGGAAATTCCATTATTTATTCTCTTGCACCTAAGTAAATGTGTTAATGCACATCACTTCCGCAAAGACACTCATTTGAAATCTGAAACTTAATTCTCTTGTAAGCTGGAAAATGGAGAATATATTTTGACTCTTAGCATTCAAAAAGAATGTAAGTAAACTCCAAGCTATGCTACTAGCTGCCTGCAGTTAAACTTATTCCACTAGAAGGCTGAGTTTGACTACAAATCCTGATTTATAGGTGGAATATTTTTTTTACTTTGCGCATAGACGTTTTTTCTTGATTTCTTAATTTTTCTTGATTGAAGTTTTTTCTTGATTTCTTAATTTTTCTTGATTTCTTGTAGTTTTTAATGTGTTTTTCACAGACGAATAGCTGATTTCTAGTGCATGTAGCTTTTGCAAAATGTAATTGAACATGGCATCTGTATTGGTTTAGAGTAACTGAAATGAGGTTTCTCAAGCCTCAAATATTTGAATTATTATTTTGCAGGCCATTTTGCTGTAAGGCACTGTATTAAAGCAGGTGGAGAGGGGAGTTGGTATTTGGCATTAGCATTCATGTTTAATCTGAAGTTTAGACCATACATTTATTCAATTTTTAATTTTTAGTTAATTGAAGTTAGAACCAGGTGTTTTAATGGCATCTGCATATTCAGATTTCCAAAAATGTCTTTTCTGGTGCAGCAGTCTACAGGAATCTCACTAGGAACCCTCAGCATGCTTGTATTGAGATGCAAAATTGAAGAGAGCTGTTCCTACTCCAAGTACCTCAGTTTCTCTCTTCCTATCAGAGAATAGGTAGAGGAAGAATACTTCCTAGATGTGTCACTAGAAATCTCTTACTGTGTTAAACTAAAACTTTCTTACAACTCCATGTAATTTTAAATAGTGCTTGCCCTGTACAGTTTGTACTTCTGGGTTCCTTTTGGTGTAGTGCTGAGATGCTAAAGAGGAGGAAAAATGTAGAGGAATGTTCAATGTAGAGGAGGAGAAAAATGCTGATTGTGGTGGTTCTCATGTCTTCCTACATCAATTGTATGGTAATTTTTTGTACTTCAGAAGAAGGCTTTGCCAGGAAAGCAGATTTTATAAACACCAGAATAAAACTGTTCTCTGGCTATGTAAACACCTTGAAACTCACTAAACAGAATTAGCAGAAATCTTAATTCTTGATGGTCAAGTTTGTGCCTCTACAAATGGTACAAAAGTTGTAACTTCTGTAGATATATCTTAAATTGTAAATATAAATCTGGATTTAGATTGTCACTATTCCTTAACAATCTGTTTGGAACCTTCTAAGACAACAGTGAATCTAGTGGATCTAGGGATACTTATAGTGTAATGATATGCTAGAGACATTTCAGAAGATAACTTTCTAGTCTCACCAGGCTTTCCTTCTATCTTTATCTTGTCTTTCTGCCCCTTAAAGAAGATGGAGAGATGTAGGTATCTGAGAGGACCTTCAGGGACTTGCCTTTACAAGTCAGGGAAAAAGGCCACCTTGTCTAATCAGAGTGTATTTTGAGAAGAGTGATAAGAACATGCTTTGAAGCACTAAATTTAAATTTGGTGGGGTTTGATGCTTTGATCTTTTACTATGATTGTATATTTACATGGGTCTTTTGTCAGTTTTTCAAGATAGGTTTGTTTCATTTGTCATCTGGCATGTAAAGAATTTTCCTTTTGTTCTTCTGTGTATTCTTTTGTTCTTAAAACCATGAAAGTCCATGGTGGCAAGATGGTAATGTCTGCTGCTTTCTTTCTGTTAACCCTTGCCAACATTGCAGAGATCAGGTTTGCAAGGTAATGAAGCTCAAAACCAAACCACTCCCACATTTGTCCTTGAGCTCATGTTACCTGTTTGATGGCCTACAGAGCACACAGATGGACTCTGAGGTTTCTTACCAACCTGTTTTTCTTTAAATGAGTCTCGTTCACATTTTTGAATGAAGAGTTATTGGAATGCATTTGTCCTGTTCAGAGCATTGCAATAACGAGAAAATGCAGTAGATCAAACCTCTGTAAATTTTTATTTGTACTGTACAGGTAATAGGGGGAAAGTGAGACCAACAAGTGGTAAATAGGTGGGTTTCCACAGGGGTTTATCTTGACTGACAGCTTCTCTTCCTACAACATATTTGATATTTTGCAAATTTAATTAAAACCTAGAAATCTCGATAAGTGGTGCACCTTTGTTGCTTTTCCAAACACATGAACATTTGAATTACTTTATTTACATGTAATTCTGATTTACAGTAAATAAAGGTAAATAAGGGTCACTGGGTTGTGTTTTATACATCACAGTGGTACTGTTCTTGCATGTTTTTTATCTTGCATGACAATGGATTATGTTTGTATTAGTCTATGTATAACATGTCTTGTGGTTTATGCATGCTGCACTAATCTCTGTGTTAAATCTGTCCCCTCTTTATTCAGAGCATGCTGTCTAGGTCCTTTAATTCCAATTATGCTGCAGTTAGCAGCTTTCACTATGGCAGCTCTAGGGATCTGCATGGCAGCCAGGGTAGTGTTGCCTTGAGTGTTGCAGACGGAAGAGGTTCTGGTGTGCACGTTGTTCGAGTGAGTACCTACAGGAGGCATTGCAATATATAGAGGGGGAAAGAATAAACTGTGAGAGGTGTCCATAAATTGATAGTTATCCTTTTATATATGGGTAATGCTTCCAATAAAAGAATATAATTTGTGCTGGAATTTTTTTATCGGCATAAAATCAAATACTTTGCCTTCCTTCCATATGCCTTAAATTTTCTGCAAGGCTTTTCAATTTAATGTCATGAAGTTGAGTTTTCTAATTGGCTCTTACAGGTGGTTAAACATATGTAACAGTGTCTGGTTTTGTTGTATATATGTGAACAAGAGATCACAATTCTGAATTTAGCCTTGGTTGATAGAAGTTTGAACAAAACCTTACTATGCTTTTTATCTCCCCCCATCAAATTCTGATGATATAAGCTGTACTGTCAGATACTTCATGCATTTGCAAAAATACTTTAGTTTGTAAGAAAATGAGGACATTATTTTTTAAAGCTGAGCACCCTGAGTCATGTTATAGTATCCATAGAGAGCAGAATAAAATCAACAGAACACATTTTAAATATGCAAATCCTTGAATAGGCAGTCCTTAGCATTCATTTACTTTTCTAAACAGTTTATTAATGATCAAAGACACCTCTGCCGTTTTTAGTTTTTGTAAATGTCCATCAGTATTTTATGGGTGTGGTGTCTTGGCTGCTAAGACTTTCTACATAGACAGTGTACTAGTTTATCAAAGAGCATAATGTATGATGAAGCCCTTAAAATATTTTGTTCTGGGCTTCTCATGAGAATTTTTTAGCTTTATGTTATGTGAAGGCAGCCATCTTACCTTCTCTATTTTTTTTAAAGCATCCCCAGGCTTCTGCTCCAGGAGACCAATGTCAGGATGAAGTATTCATTTCAGGACAGCAGAATTACTCATCTGCCACACTTAGTCTCAAAGATGTTCCTCCAGACAGCATGAAGAAAATAGCTGTGCAGGTAATTATCTACATGACACCATAGGAAAGATATATTTATTTTTCTTTTATGGGGGATTTTTTATTATTATTATTATTATTTGTTAAAACATAGACTGGGATAGCAGTTGGAACTGTTTCTTTAAAATGTAATACCCAGGTATTGTAGGTGATGTAAATTAAATACAATCCGCTTCTTGGAAGACAAATTATTTAATTATACGAAGGGGGATAGTTCTCATTTTATGACAGCAAAGAGTTTGAGAAAAGCAATGTGAAGCAATATTTGTAATTGCAAGTGGAAATTACAATATGGCAGATGATTTCAGGAGAGCAATCTGAGAAGCTAATTAAATCTTTTCAAGAACAAACCTGAAATCTGTTTTGATGGAATTGTAGTGATAAACCAGAACTAGTTTGAGATTTCCCATTTTCATCTCTAAGGACCATCTATACAAGCAAGACCTACTACAATGAAACTAAACGGATGCTTGTAAATTATTGCAGTGTAGCAAATTGTTCTCTTTTTAAAAATTCGACTGCATTTCTGCAGTTGAATATTGCTGATTTAAACAGCTGTTGATACCTATGCCTGTGTAAACTGTATATGGCAGTGCAACAAAAAAATAGCTTCTTTTCCACAGAATCACAGAATGGCCTGGTTTGGAAGGCACCTTAAGGATGATCTAGTTCCAACCCCCATGGGCAGGACACCTACCACTAGACCAGATTACTCAAGGCCCCATCCAACCTGGCCTTGAACACTTCCACAGAGGAGGAACACGCACACAACTTCTTTGGGCTTTTACATTAAAAAAAAAAACTGTAGAAAAATGTGTAAATTTAATAAATCTGATCTGTAAATAAGCTAAAAATTATATATATATGCACACAGTAGCATCTCTTAGAATCACTTTTACATAAAAAGCTCAACAAAATAGATTCTGGTATGTGATCATTCCCACAGAATAGTTAAAAGTTGAAATTTACACTTTTCACTTATTTTACAATATTCAGAAAGAGAGCATTTTAATATCCTCCTGTTCTAATGAGATAATGGTGGCAGGTAGAAAAAAAATTGTCACTCAAGACTGTAGTATTCTTGGAACATACAGACAGATGAGTGACAACTTAGGCTGTGTAAGAGCACCAGGCATGTGGGTGAGGAGAGAGGAGGCTGCCCTCAAGACAGAGATGAATAGTAACTGAGGTTTCAGTGACAAAATGGTTATTCCCAGTATCATTCCTAGTGACATGTCTCAACAGTTATGTACCTTACTGCTGTTGTCATCATTATACTTATCAAATCAATGACAAATATGTTAACAAAAGATTAACTGTCATTGCTAGAAAATAATGTTTGGGATAGCTCAGTGTGAAACAAGTGCTTAAAAGCAAAGACTTATCTTGTCTGTCCTTATAAATTATCACATAAAGTGAGTTTTTGTTTTTCTGATTTGTTCTCACTAGGTCAGAGCTGTTGACTGTAAAGAAAATTAAGTGTAATTATATCTGATCCACAAGAATAGTTTTAGTAATGTTCCTAAAATTAAAAGGAGCCAAGTATGAGAAATATTGAAATAATAAACAAGTCAGGATTACTGCTTATAAAATGCATGATACTGAGCATTCATGTTTTATTCAGATACCTTTGACAAATGGACAGATGTGCCAGCCTCAAAGACCTCAGGCAAACTACAGCCAAGTCCATCATCTCCCTCCTCAGTCATCAGTAGCAAGACACCCATCTAGAGAGCAATTAATTGATTATCTGATGTTGAAAGTTGTCCACCAGCCACCCTATACCCAGTCCCAGTGTTCTCCCAGACAAAGCCATGAGTTGGCAAAGCAAGAGGTAGGAATAAAATCTAACATGATGATACATCTGTCTATCAGTAGCAGTGAATTGTTGGATTGTTTTCATTTATTACCATTTTTCTGTAGGTGGTGACAGAAACTCTGTAGCACATTGCCTCCAGCAGAAGGCACCATTATCTGAATGCAATTCTACTACTGAAATCACACATTCCTTCTAGTTTTAATCTCTAATTATTTTTTGTGTGAACATTTTAAGAGAGAAGTGTGGTAGATTAATAGCATGTACAAAAAACTCCAGTTTGCATCTTTCTTTGTTAGAAATTTATTTCTCAACCACGTATTTGATGACCAACTCATTATTTATCTAGTAATTGAAAAAATACGAAGTGGATGTACAACTTACAATGAATTACATCTATTCATGCTATCCAGAAAGTTTCAAAAACCTACAAATGTAGAAATAGACATCCATAAGACAAAGGCAGCATAAAAATGGTCTGAACTTCTGATGCCTATCTGATAATTATCAGTTTTATTTATGATAGATGTGGGTAAGAACAATGATAATTGTGGGTAATTCAATGGCTCTTCCATTGTGGCAACTATCTTTCTGCTCTTGGACACAGAGTGTGTCGGGTTTTTTAAGAAAAGTCTATGTTTTCATTCTTTGCTAGAATCAGAATGTCCACCACATAAAGTAAGTTTTGTAGTCAACAATTCTGTCAAGAGAAAGGGGGAGACAGTTTTGGATACATACAACTTAAAATAGGAGCAAAGTTTGATCTTTAAAATTCAGGTAGAAGTAGCAAAAAATAGGAAGAACAGATTCTTTTGTATGAACTTGTGTATCTGCTGGGGACATTAAATTAATTTACATTCGATCTAAAGATGTGTGAGTTTAAAGCCCACATGAACTATGTTTATAGTAAGAGGGACTGGAATGGTGAATATGTACAATGATACATGATGCTGTTGTATTGGAATCTTATTCTGAATTAATATTACGAGATGCAGTACTCCCTTAAACTGTGATTTTGTTTATTTATAGGGTTTTAGGTTTTTTTCTTGTTAAAGATTTAATTGATTGATAAAGTAATTCTTCTTATTTTTTATCTCAATTTCTCGGTACTGATTTAATTACAGTAGTTTTGAATGCAGATTTTTAGCCAGTTCATGTAACTTTGGTTGTAACTACTTAGATTCGTGTGAGAATTGACAAGGATCCAGAACTTGGATTTAGTATATCAGGAGGAGTTGGTGGTAGAGGGAATCCATTCAGACCTGAAGATGATGTGAGTATTGTATACTAATGTGCCTTATAATTATTCTGATTAATAATATTTCCAGTGTTCAGCAAGACTGGGGAGGGGAGAAGGATGTATGTCCTCCAAACCACTAAACCAGGACTGGAGGCAAGAAAATCATGGTGGTAGGTGACCACAGTGGTCACAAGACAACACAGAGAATGATTCTATCTGGACATTCTTCACAGTTCCAGATACTGGTGAAGAGATTTGAGGTAGTGAATTATGGGGTTTACAGTTAGGAAGTCTCTTTTAAGAGAACATAATTTAGACTACAGCCTTAATTTTGGTGGTTGATAATTAATCTTGACATGTACATCTGCCAAATTAAACAAGGCAGATATGATTTTGCCCTTCAGTAATCCCTTAAAGGCAGTTCTCTTGGGTTTACCTTCAGAAAAGGAAGACAGTCACAAAAGCCAGTTGACCTGTAGAATAATACTGCATTCATTTCTACTTAGGATGGAAAATAGAAAAACTGTTTAAAATTGTATGCATTTCGAGCTACCCTACTATTCATGGAATAAGTTGTTAAAATATTTTCCACCTCTGTTTTTCAAGGGCATATTTGTAACCAGAGTGCAACCAGAAGGACCAGCATCTAAGTTGCTGCAGCCTGGAGATAAAATAATTCAGGTACTGTGGCCATCTAATTAACCAGTCTATGTAATATACCAGTTGATTTTCAGTTGACAGCTTTTTGTAGAGCAGCATGTTTAATTTTTCGACAGATTACTACTATCTTTTCTTTTTTTCTTCCACCTGACATTAGGATAGATGATGCAGGCTGAGGTATTAGTAAGTTGGACCACTTTTTCAAACACTGAATATTTTTTATGGTTCTAAAGTCAAAAAACCAGACTGTGTCGTTCCAGGTGGAATGTTAGCATTTCATTAGGCTTTACTAGTTTGTTTATTGAACTTTCACCACATTCCGTGTTCTGAATAATAATAAGCTTAATTACTAACATGAAATACTGATGTGTTTCACTAACATGACATGAGACTTTCAATTTTAAATATTTCTTTTTAGGCTAATGGATACAGCTTCATCAATATTGATCATGGACAAGCAGTGTCTTTGCTAAAGACTTTTCAGAACGCAGTGGAGCTTATCATTGT
Source organism: Phaethornis superciliosus (assembly GCA_023637945.1). NCBI lineage: Eukaryota > Metazoa > Chordata > Aves > Apodiformes > Trochilidae > Phaethornis > Phaethornis superciliosus. Next base: position 21,340,388 of record JAJQWJ010000004.1, read on the forward strand.
GCGAGAAGTTTCTTCATAAGTACTGCGGATTGGGGGGTAAAAGCCAGCAGGATTCATTGAAGGACTTCCAGGAAACCGAATATTTTGCCTATTTTTATACACGAAAGGAACTTGAAAAGAATTACGATCAAAATTTGTACAGAAAATACTGAATTTGTGGTTAAAGGGGAAAGACCACTGTATAAAAAGTACAGGAAATCCTTTTGGAAATGCTTATGGTGGATAAACTTGTTTTTAAGCATTATAGCAATCTAAGGATCACTCCTCCAAGAACAAACCTGTGTTGCTTTTTTGTACAGATGGTAGGTTTATTTTTGGATAATTCATGCACGTTACTAAACCTTGTGCAAGGCTTTGTAAAGCCTCGGGGGTAGCCAATGGACAGATGGCAGGGCTGTCTGTCCTGTAGCTGTTTATTGCCTTTATTTTTATTCACCAGATATTAATGTGTTATACTGAAACCACTTCTGTAGATACAGACTGGGGATATTAAATGTTGGTTTTGCTATGTGCACATTGTATCGGTGAACGGGTAGATGGAAGGTGGTGCTGTTTGGACAGAGAAAAAGGTCAGGTGAAATAACTATTTGCTATCAAAATCTGGACTTGGAGAAGAAGGAAGTGTTTAGGTCTGGAGTGTACATCTACCAATAGAAAATGCAATAAAAGCTTACGGTGTTTTTTAGGAAGACTGAAACTACAAATTTCTGATATTCTACAGGATTTGTTCATAATGTAGTCACTGAATATTCCTTTGCCACGTGCAATTCATGTTTAGTTAGGTTTTCTTGCATACATAGTTTTTTCATCTGTACTGTGGAACTGTGCCCAGAGGTTTTTCTCTGCCATGGGAATACCCAACTTTGTGGAAATGGTGATACTTTTATCTTTATAAAGAGTACTCAGTTTTAACCTTACAGATTTAAAAAATGAAACTGAAATGGCCAGTTTTTAAGATTGTTGCCTGTAATATATATTTAAAAACACACAGAGAAAATGATGCAGACAGCATTAAGAAGGACATCTTGATTTTGTTTGGCCTTTGCATTGCCTTGTTAATCAAAAAGGAAACAATACGCATGGAGCTAGGTAACCAAAGTAAGTTTGTGAAACTTTGAACAGTGATGGAAAATTGCTGTGGTGAGGTGGAGAGTAGAGGGAGGGTGTGCTTACAACTCACCAGTTCGTAATGATGTTTCTTAAAGGGCTGTTCTACAGGTAACATTAAATGTGAACTAGACACTTCAGAGTCATTAAAGGGTTTCTAACTTTATTAATGTAATAGTGATTTACCACAGGCTGCCTTCGTTCCTTATTACTGTATGAAATATTCAATTATGATTCTATTAATTTTGTTTACCAGAACATTAACTTTTATTTTTCTCTTTCTCCATTGTAATTGAATCAACTGCATAATCTGCAGTGATAATTAATACACGGTTGTTATGGACCAGGGAAAAGTGCCATAGAAGACCAATAACTGTTCTTAATCAAGGCTAATGATGAGCCTGTCATTAGAGCAATATTCAGTTATTGCAGTTCATTTTTAATCACATATAAGTTGGTAGCTTGAGACAGGTATAAATTGCTTTTTTTCAACCCATATGTGCAAAAGTAAATGCTTTTCATAAAGCTAGCAAAAACACCAGCCTCTTAGTTTTGGGACAATGAGCAGAAGAGAGGAATTATACATAGCTAGCAGTAATAAACAGGCAGTACTTTTTAAATAAGTGAACTCCAATATTATTGCACTTCTTTCAAAGATGTTAACTATTGCTTATTGTACTGTGTATAGTTCTAATATTAATTGAAACCCTTTAACAACTCTTTGTATATTTTAATTCTTTTTAGTTGATTTTCAGTAATATTTACATAGAAATGATTTTTTGATATATTAGCAGTAATGTGCTGTATTTTGATATAATTCATTTATTTTCTGTGTGCTATTAATCTTCAAAGAAAAGAATGAGAAACATAGCTATATAATGGCAGGCTTCAGTGTTCCCCTTCTAAGATGTGTTTTGTTGTTGTTTAGTTTCGGGTTTTTTATTGAAAATGCAAAATGGTCACATCACCTTTTCACTACTTTTAATCATGTTATTTGTATCACACACTGCCTTTCAAAGGGAATGCATACAGACAAGTCCTAAATTACCTTGGTCTTCTATATAACCTATATCTTTGGGAAGGGAAATGTCCAAAAAGCAGAACTGATTCTTTACTGATCTTGGACTGACTTTGTATACATTTTGCAGTACATTTAAATATATCACTAAGGAATTATACTGTATTGTATTTTGCTTTAATGGTAACAGAAGTTTTAAATGTTGCTGTGTCACTTAATTTTCAGATTTATGTATCACAGGAAGATTCTACCAAAAACTGCTTGGCTGTGGTAGAACTATGGAAGTAGAGATTTATAGCAAGAAGTTTAGTACTTCTTGTGGAAATACTTGGCCAAAGCTTGTCTTCAGTAAATTAGCAAATTGACCATCTAATAAAACATGGATTATGGTGATTTTACTCATTAAATGTTGGAGTTTTCAGTGGACTGAAATGTGTTTGTTCCTTCAGTGTCTGTGTGTAAAGGTAAACATATGTCAAACTAGATGATATGCAGAGAGTGGGAGAAAGATGTCTTCTGAACTAGTCCAGACAGGATTCAGCAGGAGGAGAGACAGGATCAGCACTTTTCATTTTTAATGCACCTGAAACTGCATTTTGAATAGAATAAAATCCATCAGCAGCCTAAGTTACTCATCATGGCATCGAGTTGATGCAAACTCTGGTAATTCTTTCTATTCTTAATAGCTCATTAAAGAATCAGTTCAACTGATGTAATGAAAAGATTCAGTCTCCCACATATTTATTATGTAAATATTTTTTAGTTTCTTTTTTGGACTGGAGTTAAAAAAATGTGTATATACTTGAAGCATTCTATGAACACAAACAGCAATAAACAACACACAGAATCAAATCTTACGATTATTTTCATTTTGTTTAGAAATATTCCCTTGTCAGCAGCTATAAAATGTTTTTATTGATCAGCATTTATTCAACATTCCAAATTTTTGTATATAATTAGACTGTTTCTGAGGTAACACATGGAGAATAGATAATAAACTAATGCTCTTTAAAGCTGTGTGTAACTGACTTATTTAAGGTCTAGGAAATTCTCCATAACAACAGTTTATTCTTCTATAGTTCCTGTAGACCTTACTACTCTATCAATATACATTAGAAAAGTCTTATTTGTATTTCACTCTCTGTGCATCTCAGTGACTCAGAGTCTGTTTTAAGTAATTTCACTGCAAAGCTGGGTTATTCACAATAAAAATACTTTCATGAATAACCCAACATTGCAAGGAAGTCATCTGTGGAAGCTGATTTCACACATCTCTTTTAGAGATGAGTGGTCTTTATCTGATGCAAACTAAGTTTTGATAGCAGGGAGAGGTAACTAAGTCAAAGAGCAGGGTTAAAATTAAGTGTCTTTACAGTGTTCTGAGGAGATGTACTAGGCTTATGTGGTAAATAAAGTAAAAAGCTAAGTATAGGATTTCACAGGAGAGGTGAATGGGATCATTTGTCTTGGGGGCTTCACAACTGGACACAGTACTCCAGGTGAGGTCTCACAACAGTGTAGTAGAAGGAGAGAATCACCTACTTTGACCTGACCTCCTGCTTCCTCTACACAGGAAAAATATTCTATTACACATTACAGCCCTGATGACCCTGGAGAACTGGGTCTCTCCTTATTAAGGACTTTCTTTATGTGCTCTCTACTTGGACTTTGAATTTTTTCCCTCTTCATTTTTTCCCTGTGAGCTCTCCTTTTAAGACATTTTGTTGTCTTTTATTCATCAAAATTTATTCTTTCGCATTTCACATGTATTTGTTAGGTAAGCCTCATTCCTGTGCAGCTGAACCTTTGGTTTCCTACTTTATTTCATAACTCAACAGTTCACTTTTTCATCAAGCACCTGAGAATCCTGGGTCCAACTTCTGCTTTTCAGAATGGAGACACTTTTTCATAGACGAGATAGGTTTTTGATGTGTTTCCATGGATTACATTTAGTTTTGGAATGTGTCTAGAGCATTCTCTTGCAGCATCCATGAGACTATCCTGAAACTGGGGTTCTGGAAGACTAAATGTTACAACTGTGTTATAAGATTGCCCCTTACGAGAGCTGTATGAAATTCTAAATTAGCCAGAGTAAGACAATTCAAAATTTCTATTTTAAGATCATATGCTGGTCAACTGAAGTTAACAAAAAAATCCAAACCAAAACAAACAAAACAAACAAAAAACAACCATGAGACCTAATGATTATCAGTTCAATGCCTTCCCTGACCCATATGCTGTCTACAGTCTTGCAGCACTGATGAATGCTTGGCGGAAGTGTATGAAATTTGGCTGGAAATTGATTATTTGCTATAGCATTTGAGTCTTTTGGTCAGTTTTATGTGATACTATGATTTCTCGCAGTCTGTGTATTCAGAAGCATATTTTGTTATGAACAAGAGCACTATTTAGTAAGTTTTCCCTGTAGCATGTATTAGAAAACAAAAAGATCAAACAACACAAGGAACATCTTTCTCAAAATCTTCCATTGTTTAATTTTTGATACTCAGTAGGCAATAGCTGATTTAGGAATATTTTTTCAAGTTAAAGGATTAAATAATTTCTGCTTTTCTGCCATCACGAATTATCTTTCCTAGAGACTCACCTGAATATGTCAGTTCAAGAAGTTTTTGAGTGCCGAGAGCAGATCACTTTTTCTGGATTATTTTACATAGAAAATCAAAGAACTAACAGTGTTCTGTATAGTTTTCACTTAGAAAGACAAAGCTGCATCAACCCTCCGAAAACAAATGCTGGAACATTTGTTCCAAGCAGAACAAGTACTTTCTGAAATAAAGCTTTCTTCTTACGAAGGAAACTAGAAATACTTTAGAATACTGTTGTAGTTCAGAGGCTTTCTTATGAACAGCTGATACGGCATCTAAAAACGTCTATCATTAGTTACAGCTTTTGGCTCTTTCCCTGGAAAACTGTGCGTCTATGACTTTGTTGTGAGATTAAAAATGAAGACAAATCATGATTGCAATCATTGAGCTAAATCAGATAGCTCAATGTAAGTAACTTACACCTTTACTGATTTATTGTTCCCTAAGCTTGGATCCAGAGTTCCTTGTTTATGGAATACTATTTCTGTAAGAATTGCTCTATATGTGACAGGACTGTATCAAATAAAGCCAGTCCAAAGTCCCTCTGCAACATGTGAAAATCTCAGATCATGCAGGTGCTCTGATTTCTGGGTTTTCCAGGGGCTTGCTGTTTGGTCTTTTTTCAGTATTTCCAAGAGGATAAAGCCGTCATTTTCTAAACTGCCTTCAACACAAGATAAAAACCAACTCTTACTTGAAAGGCTTGGCTAATGCCAAATTAAAGTCAATATCTCTCTTACAATTTGGATTTGAAAGTAAACATGCAAAAAGAACACCTTACTTCATGCCATGGTAGGTGATTTTGGAATAAATGGGTTTGTCTTTACTCAGTCCGCAGAATTGTACCTTAAATGTCATCTTATGTATTCTCTCTCTATTTGAAAAATTTTAGAAGTATTTTCACATTTGCCAGGAAGGAATGAACCTAATGTGCTGTTCCACTAAAGCATCAATACATACTTAGTACAGCAGAGGTTCTTGCTTAGCCTGGATGACAGCAAAATTCTTGAGGAATTTGGACAGTTCCTAAATAGTACTGTTTCACTTAGCAGAATGATCTCCAGTATAGAGAAGTATATTGCTTCTGTCAGCAATGAGCTGATAGAAGCATTAGGCAGTTGCTCTTAGGCTTGAGAACCCATCGTTTTAAATTTGTTCGTACTCATCCTCAACAACGAGGCAATAAAATGTGATTTAATTGTCTTTGACATGACTGATTCTTCTTAAAATCATGAAGATTCAAGAGGCTGATGGAGACTTACAAAAGTCATTTGCACATCACATTTTCCATCATGTTGCATCATGTTCTGCTTATTTTGTTTAAGAAAATAATCTTTCTACAGCTACCTGTAGTATGTCATTCAGTAGTCAGGGCTTTCAGGTAACCCAGGGGATGTGCACACAACAGTTTCTGTACACATGTACATTCCAATAGTGGAAATATTTTTAACTTCTACACTTGACACATTCTTGAAAGTGATGTCTAGAGAAGATAGGGTTACTTAATTATGTGTATCTTAAGTGTTACTACATCCCCACCACCACTTTGTGAGCTGGATCCCAGCTCTACAGACACACTTTCATCCTTCTTAAGTCTCGATAGAAACCAAAACTGTTCCTGATCCCAGCTCTGCATGCCATTGTTAGTGCTCACTACCAGTCTCATCCTCCTCATGCCCTTCCATCATGTGCAGGACTGAGGAGAACACCCGGTACCCTACACCCCTGCCTATCCCCCAAAGACAGAGGGTGATAAATCCTTTCCTGGTGGGCCCTGGAGGTATTAGTGGTGCCCACAGGGGAGAATGGCAGGGGGTCAGAGTCAGAGAGTCTTTGGCAGTCTCTCCACTACATCCTGGATCTGGGGCCCTGGCAAGGTGAAAATTTCTGTAACGAGTGGGTCAGGGCAGCAGATGGGTGCTTCTGTGCCCCACAGCAGGGAGTAGCCCACATCACTCACTGCTTCCTCCAGGTGGTTTGGCATGGCTCAGGGCCAGTCTGTCCTGATGCTTTGCATGAAAGCACCCTCAGCTCTTCCTCATCTTTGTGGATGGTGAACCGCAGGAGAAGAAGGCTTGCATGCCAGAAAAGATCAGATGCAGCCATTGCTCTACACTGCAGTCCTGCCCAGGCCTGCACTCTGGTGGTGGTTGAGTATTCTTGAAGCTGTAGGGTCTCTGAGGAGCTCCTATTTCCCCGTAATGCTGCACAGCATTCACCTCTGGCAGGAAAGTCCAGGAGAGGCCCTGGGCACTCCCTCCGATCCACCAAGCTTTGACTATCACCTCCCTAGCCCCAGCCAAAAGGGTGGTGTGAGTGTCACCCTCCTGAAGCAAGGGCATCTGCAACAGCAGCTCCAGACTCTGCATCAGGGCCTGCTGACCACACACACTATGTATTTTGTAAGTTAAAGGGAACCAAATACAACAATCTTAACTTTTTTTGTGTTTGTCATAAAACAGACAAAGCAGAAGATGCAGAAATCTCACAGCTGGTTCAGTTTCACAATGCCAGTTTGTATAGTCGACTGCCAAACAGCGAGGTAGGAAGTTTGAAAAGGTTTCAGCTGCCAACATTGTCTGTGTTTATTATGTAGAGTTCATCTGTTAATCTCAATATAGGCAGAATTTTAAGATTTCTAGCTCCAGTTTGTTCTGCAGAAAACAACTACTACTAGAGAATTTTATGCTATAGGAACATTTTTATGATTTTTCTTTGTAGGGATATAAAAATTGGTCTCATTCATTGTCAACAACAAAAAAATCTTATTAAATGCATTCTATATTGAGATTACAGATGTGGTGAATTACTTCCCAGAACCAACTGTTTGCTATAAGATGTTTTTCTGTACTACACAACAGCGTAGGGGGACACGCTGCCCCAGTGGGCTTACCTCAGTTTCCCTTTGTGATTCAATTAGTCTTTGTGTCTCAAATTCACATTCTTTGTCTGTTTCACTGCTCTTAACCTTAAACCCAACAAAATACAAAAGGTATGTACTAGAAAGAGAGCACCTGATAAGCCTGAGTGGTATAACAGTGGGAAGGGGGTGAAAGCAATTGAGAATAACTGGATTGTGAAACACTGCAAATTTTATTTGTTTATATTTGAAAGTTATTTCAAGTTAAACCAAGGTGTGAAATTGAATTGCATTAGATATTTCAAAAATCCTAATTCTACATGCAGTTTTATTTCAAAATAAAGTGTGCTGGAATAACTGTATGTGTAGGCAAAACATACACTCTTGTTTTCAGATTTCATGTTAACCACCTACTCTGACACAAAACTGCTCGTACTATCAGAACTGAGTTTTTGGCCATGTGTGAAACTTGGAAAGCAGCTCTGTGTGAATTTATACATTGAGAAGAATTATGACTTATTATGAGAGGCAGAAAGATATCCCCACCTGGAGCATGCATCTGGGCCAGAACTGGGAAAACAGAGTATTTTCACAAATCAGTTTGAACAGGCAACCTACTTTGAATAGTAGTAGGAGACTGGCATTTGAAGATTATGCCTCGATTAATTCACAAGAGGAGGAATATTTGTGTTGTAAGAGACATTTATTTTCTGTGCTCTATATCCCCATCTATGCAAAACATTAGAACTTTGGTTGTATGGTAAGACAAATGGTCTAAAGCTATTGAGAGAGCCTGGTACTGACTCACATTGGTAAGAAACCTCCTAAGCTGGGGAGCCTAGCACTGGACACATCAGTCCAGATGCAGCATTACTAGAGCTGAGTAGAAGCCAAGGATCACCTTCCCCAACACTCTGGCAGTGCTTTTGCTAATGTGGGCCTTCTTTGGAATAAGAGCATGTTCCTTGCTCCTGTTAAGCTTGTTAAACAGGATTCCCAGGTCCTTTTCTAACAGCCAGTTTTCCAGCCAGTTGGCTGCCAGCATAAACTGCTGCATGGGGTTATTCCTGCATAGGTGCAGGACTTTGCATTTCCTGCTTGTCTGCCCCCTTCTCCAGTCTTCTGAGATACCTCTGAATGAAAGCACATATACATTACAGTATCAGCCACTACTCTGAAATCTGCCTGCTGAGGTCACACTATGTCTCACTGTCCAGGTTTTTAGTGAAGAAATATTGATAATGTAACAGTGTTGGACCCAATATTGATCCTGGGGTACACCACCATTGTCTCATTGGCAGTGGGAATTTGTGTCACTGAAGCCAACCCTGTAAGCAAGGCAGTTTTCATGCTCAAAACTATCAATTACCTTCTTGTCCTTAACGTGTTTGAAAATGTCTTCCAGGAGGTTTTGCTCTTTCACTTTCCCAGGGATGAAGGTGAGGCTGATCAGCCTATAGTTTTACAGATGTTCTCTCTTGCCTATCTAGAATATATGGGTGAGATTCATCGCCAAACACTAAAACCAGTCAAAGATAATTAATGGTGGTCTCACAGTGACATTGATTAGCTTCCTCAACACTGACAGGTACACCTCATAAGGTCCCATAGACTTATTGTGTGTACAACTAATCTATCCTGATTCCAAAGGGTATGTCTTCCTTGCTCCAGACTTCCTCACGGGTCTCAAGCCTCAGGGATTTCCAGAGGCAAATTCTACCCATGCCCCAGGAGTAGCTGAATCTCTAGTCTAACTTTATTTTTTGTAAATTGCTTAAAACTTAAAAAGCCATTTGTTTTTATATCAGATGAGCTCTATAAATATTATTCTTTGGAAGTCTTTAAGACTTCATTTAAAGAAGGCTAGAGAATGCTTTCTAACATCTCTGTCTCAATCTTACCTCACTTTCATTCCCTACCTGGGGAAACACAACAGGCACCACACTGATGTCCACCTCTAAGAGACCACCCACTGCCTACTATAAAGACAACTTCTTACAAAGAAAAAGATTTCTCTGCTGATCATATAAAATAGGTTTCACTGTAACTTCCTTCTGAATTGCCAGCATTTTGCTAATGGCACTTGGAAATTAACATTCCCTAGTCACTACTTCTTAAACCTTGTGGAAGGATCGGGAAATACAATCTTAGACAAAAATTCTAAAAACTGAAATATTCACATCTGAAACCAATCTTTCAGTGCCAAGATTCACAGTTCTTTACCACCAAAGAGAAGTCTGCAGTTGTGATCGCCCACATGCATAGCACTCAGTCTAATTTTCTCCAGCTAATTTAATTTTTAAGCAGAACTTGAACAAAACCCTTCCTGCTTAAATGTGTTTTCAAGGGTTTAATCCCTCAAGTAATTGAGCTACCTCTTCCTGATCTTGGCTACCGAAAGAGCATTTAAACGGGAAATTTATTTTTTCTTCCATTTCCTGTGGACCTATTTTAATTTGCTGGCAGACCGTTCAGTGTCTTTCACGCCAAACATGCCCGCTTACAGGTGGAGTTTTGTACCGAGACCCTTCGGTACTCGGGCTCTGAGCATCCTCTCGCTTCTCTGCACGACACCCGAGGCGCTGGAGCTTCTCCTCCGCTCCCGGATCAGCCAGCGGACCAACGCAGCGCCCTTTCCGGCCCTTTCCGGCCCTTTCCGCCCCTATCCGCTCCTTTCCGCCCCTTTCCGCTCCTATCCGCCCGGTCTCGCTCCGCCTCCCGCGGCGCCCCTGAGGTGAGGCCGGGGGCGGGGCACGGCCGTTAACCGCCAGCCCGCACGCGCCGCCGCGCGCTCCGCTTTGAGGCGTGGCCGAGGCCCGACACCGGTAGCGGCCTGGCAACGGGGGTGAGAGGGGGGTGTCTGCCGGCGGCACGGCACGGCACGGCGTCCGCCTGAGGCCGGGCTTCGCGGCGTGAGGGCGGCCTCTCCCCCGGCAGCGCCAGGCGGGAGAGGGAGCGGCTGCCCGCCCAGAAGCTCCTCCAGGGAGCAGTCGAGTTCGCCGCTAGAGCGCCCGCGCGCCGCGCCGCTCTAGCAGCCGCCGCGCGCTCCCGTCTGTGGTCAGGCCCGCCTCTCCCGTCGTGTGTGGCACCGCCGCGAGCGGAGCGGTCGTGGAGGCGTCGCCATGATGAACAGCGGAGGGATCGGGGTGCCGCTGGGCTTCCCCTTGGGCCCCACGTCTGTCATCCAGGTCACGAACCTCTCCTCGGCAGTGACCAGTGAGCAGATGCGGACTCTCTTCGGCTTCCTGGGAGATATCGAGGAGCTGCGGCTCTATCCCCCGGAGTAAGTGGGGCCTGCGCCGGCCTCCGGAGCGATAGAGACTTGGGAGGAGGAAGAGGCCTAGAGGGTCCGGGAGGGCCGAGGGGAGGGAAAGGGCAGAAGGCCTTATGTGCCATCTTAAGTGTGGGCAGCAGGGCTCCCCGCACGGGGAAGGGGTCACGTGGCCCCACCCCTTTGTGTGTCAGGAGCGGCGGGGGCCCGCAGCTTCTCCCGCACTTAAGATGGCGCCTGGAGGGAGGCGAGGCGAGGCTCTGCGGCGACTGCGGAGCAGCGGGTTTTGTGTTCTCCTGGCGGCAGGCGCGGCCGCTGGGGTCTGCTTGCACAGAATGCTCCCACGCTGCCACAGATCGCTCTCCGGGTGTCAGCTCTCTTTCCGCCGTTTTCCTCAAAACCCGTTTCTGGGGACCAGCTGGGACCGAGTGGAGGGGATCAGGGCGAGAGAGCTCCAGGCCTGGAGCTCTTTTCCGCCCTCTTTTCCGCCCTCTTTTCCGCCCTCTTTTCCGCCCTCTTTTCCGCCCTCTTTTCCGACCTCTTTTCCGCCCTCTTTTCCGCCCTCTTTTCCGCCCTCTTTTCCTCCCTCTTTTCCTCCCTCTTTTCCTCCCTCTTTTCCTCCCTCTTTTCCTCCCTCTTTTCCTCCCTCTTTTCCTCCCTCTTTTCCTCCCTCTTTTCCTCCCTCTTTTCCTCCCTCTTTTCCTCCCTCTTTTCCTCCCTCTTTTCCTCCCTCTTTTCCTCCCTCTTTTCCTCCCTCTTTTCCTCCCTCTTTTCCTCCCTCTTTTCCTCCCTCTTTTCCTCCCTCTTTTCCTCCCTCTTTTCCTCCCTCTTTTCCTCCCTCTTTTCCTCCCTCTTTTCCTCCCTCTTTTCCTCCCTCCTTCTGTTCTCTGGAAAACAGCCACTCAAACATGAGCCCAAATAGCTAAGTAGATGTTCACAGAGGGATTGAAATTGCCAAATTGCCCTGCCTTGTGCTCAGAAACAGTAGTATTAAGTCGTGTGTGGAGTAAATGAAAGATAGTAAAAATTACACGTTTCTTTGCATTGTCGCTGTTACTATGTTAGCTGCATGCTAGGGAGGCTAGAAAAAGTAACAATATTGTTTCTCCCATGTCGATGGTGATCAACAGAAGAGAGGAAGATTAGAAATACTTTTTCTGAACACACCTCTTGCACTAGAGATGAAGGACAGAAGTGTCCTTTCAAACCAGTCATCTTTAATGTAATTAAATAAGAATAGCAGAAACTGGACTTCATGGAACAGCAAAAACTCACTTTTCAGCCTAGTTTCTGGCTGAAAAACATAAAAATTCATTAAGTTAAATTAGTGAACTAGGGGTCTCATGGTTATTGACTACTTAAAAACAAATACTAATATGCTCTTTTTACTTTTCCGTGCTGAGGAATAAGAGGAAGAAAAATATAGTAGCTTTCAGTCATGTGAGAGTATTTCTGTCACCTAAGTTAGTGGAAAACTTTCACTGAGATTGGGCCCCCATTTGCTAGCCTTTGTACAGAAATATAGAGTTAAAATATAAAGTCAACAATTCTTGTTTGAAGAATAATATATGGTGTAACATTAAAAGACTATTATCCGAAGTTCTGTAATAGATAAAGCAAAGAGGTCAAATGAAGTTATATATTCCATTTTATAGAATTCCAGTCTGCTTTTGATTTCTCTACTGCAAATATTCAGCTTACACACAAAATATGAGTTTGTAGAGCAGAGAGAAGTTGTCTGTGTTCATCATTTCACGCATGTAAAAGAAGGCATGCAATTTTTGGAATGGCTTTGCCTTTGCTGAGCATATTTTTGTCAAATGGTTGTGAACCTCTGTTTCGGTTGATAATGCCCAACAGTAGGCAGTATATCTACAGATTAGTATGATGGAATACTGTGTCTAGAGCTTCTCAGCATGTATTTAAATACTGAAGTCTAAATTAATTCCATACAACTGTGGGGAAACCTACTTGGAATTTGAGGGACTACAAGGTGGACTGGGCTAATATTGAACTACTTCTGGTGGTTCCAGAAAGTTCATAAGTGTTGTGCTTCTGTTTCACTTGAGGTAGAGTCAAGGGTGAACAGTTTTATTTGGTCTATATTGCATGAGTCACTGCTTTTCTAGGACATAGCAAATATCTCATTTTTTTCAAATAGACATTGCTGATGTTCCAGCAATATCCCACTGCATTCTCCCTTTGAAGATTTTGCCTGTACTTCCTTCACAAAAGGAAAAAAACTGGTCCTATCAAGGTTAAAATCATTGAGTAGGGAATACATTTTTTAAGCAAACTTCTTTGGTCCTAGTCAAGATTACAGTGTTTGTGCTTTCTAACATTTGTGTTGGTATACTTTCCAGTAGAAAAGAAAATTACAAGTTTTCTTTCTTCTAGCTTAATAGTAAGTTCCTCCCACCTCTTCCAGTATTATCCTGTTCATTAGTGAAACATTATCTAACGTTTGAAAGAACCTTGAATAACAGTTTTTGTCTTCATGAAAGCAGTTTTGTTAATTCTAAGAGACAGTGTCAGTTCCTATATGCTAATACCTGCAGGACCCACTGTAATGATTTGGCTTGCAGTTTGACTTTCCTAAACAAGGATTACTTGGAGAGAAGAAAAAAAAGGGATAAATTATTTACCTGACAAATATGTTGAGTAAATATGCACGAGAATTCAAAATGTATTGTCCGTGCTGTTTAGCAAAATTGTAAAAGAAAATTAGCCTTGGTAATTTGCAGATTTTTTTTTTTCCATTTTGTTCCATTGGAAAGGAGACACTGTGCTGTGCTTTATAGTGGTATAGTCAGTAGGCAACATAGTATGTTTCTGTACTTCAGCAGTTTGGCTAACATTTTCAGGAAGTATAAAACCTAGTTTTTATGAAGAAGTAGTAGTTAAAAATACATGCGTAGAATTTCATGTGACTAATTGTGATTTTTTTTTCCCTTTTATCTTGCAGCAACGCACCTCTTGCTTTTTCCTCCAAAGTATGTTATATTAAGTTTCGTGAAGCATCAAGTGTTGGTGTGGCCCAGCATCTAACTAACACGGTTTTTATTGACAGAGCTTTGATAGTTGTGCCCTGTGCAGAAGGTTAGTATTTCAGACATTCTTCTGTAATGTTGATGTTTGTCATGTCTGCTAATTGTTTTAAGCTTTCTATGTAAGGAGGTGGTGCTCTGTTGTTATTTTATTCCTTTTTGAGAAAAATAGTCTTGAAACTTAATTGAAAATTGAATGAAGAAACACAGTTATATATAGATTTAGTTGAAATTCATCATTATGAAAAGCAGTTGATTTAAACTAGCATAACTCAGTTTGCCATAGTTACTACATTCTGAGGGGAGAAAAGGTAAAATAATTTGCTTCAATATGGTTTGTGTTGGCAAGCTTATACAAACACAAAGTTCTCACTGAAGTCAATAGAGCATTGAAAAGATCGTGCAATTACCTTGCACCAGTAACATTGACTGCAGTGTGGTTCTTAATGTATCACCTTTGGTGTGGTGGGCTTCGTGTTGTTTTGTGTTTGCTTAGGGTTTTTTTTTAAGGTACTGATTTTTTTTCTTTTTTAAACTGAATCCCAGGTTTGTCTTGTAGACATGGGATATATGCATTTGGCTCTTCTGTATTTATCTAATCTAAAATATTTAGCATTCATGGTGATAATTGCTTTTTCAATATAAATGATCATCTACTAGTTTAGTTAAAAAATAAAATCAATTTTCCTTTCTTATTACTGTGGAAAATCTTACTTTGTGTGCCATAAAAAGGCTTTCCTGTGTATACTAGCAATCTTTTTTTGTTCTAGATTTTGTCTTTTAAAATGCAGTGATCTGTACAGAATGCTTACAGCTTAAAATATTTTCAAAACTTACTGAAGTGCTTGGCGAATATGAAATTTATAAGTGTTCCTTTAACTAGTTTTGAGGCCACACCTTTGCAGGTGTTTTGAATGTGATGTAATTAGTATTTGTAATACAGTATCCCGTATCTGAATACAGTTATATGAAGTATGGCCCTGTGGTGACCCCATCACCACAGTTAGTTAGACGGAGCCTCATTGACTTCATTGGGATCGTTGTGGAAATGAACATCTGCCTGTTTGATACTGGAGGGTTTTTTTGCCACTTTGTGAAATCATTCCCCCTGGTTGGGTGCACCTAACTGCACTTAGAACATGGCAGCTGTTCTGCCACAAACAACGGTATTTGGGATGAGTGAGAGAAACTGCAGCACATCCAGAAATCTCCTGTTAACTTCTCTAACTGCAAGAGTCAGGTTTTTTTGTTCAGAAACTTTTTTGTTGACATATTGGGAGTTTAACAGTGGTCGTTGAGTACCATTTTTTGGCATGTTAGCCACATCATGATCTGGATGGCATGGAATTAGTGCTGCTGCAGTGGTGGTCTGGGTTGTTCCTAGCAAACTGATGAGTCTCCAAAATTGCACTGGCTCTGTAATAGTTTCAGGAAAGGCTATATAGATCTACAAGAACCCCTGTTCTTGTAGCCTTCTTAACAGGGGAAATGGCACATGTATTTTATCTTTGGAAAGCCTGGATTTTTAGTTGCTTATGTGCCTTGTTTTGAGGGCTTTTTGGTTTTATTTCTTGGACTAGTTCTTAAACCACAAAGAGGATACTGCTACTTCACCTGGAGCTCTGTAGAAAAATTGCCCCTAAATAACTGATGACAAATTATTCAGAATCTTAATTTTATGCTTTATCAAAAAGACCTTAGCACTGTTTCACTACTGCCAGAGAGGGAAGATTGCCACTTAATTAACATAATTGGGTGTTCTTCATATTGTGAGATCTCTTTCCTGACAGGATACGGCAGCAGGCAGGTAAAGCTGCGCTTTCCTATGTCACTTGATGGTAGACAATGAATGGAAGGACAAATCTTGTTCCAGCCCTATTTGTACCTTAGTTATTGGGCATTTCTGAGAAAACGTATTACATACGTACTCTCGCTGTTCAGAATCATTATGAATCTCACAAAAATTTATGCACAATTAGGTGAACAAGTGATTGGGTTACGAGGTCAATTTTTTTAATGGCAGAATGCTGTTTCCATGTAAGTTTCTAACAGAATCACTGACTTTAATTTCTAATTATGTAAATTTATATATTTAATTGAACTTTCTAAGCATTTTTATGTGTGGAATAAGTATGGCTTTGGAGATGACAGTGCAAGGTTTTTGATTGACTGTATTTCATGTGGTGCATTGTTAATGGAGTCAGTGGAGAGTATCACTGGCTTTGTAAGTAGTGATGGGTATATTCTACTGGGAGGTG
This sequence comes from Phaethornis superciliosus, assembly GCA_023637945.1. Lineage (NCBI taxonomy): Eukaryota > Metazoa > Chordata > Aves > Apodiformes > Trochilidae > Phaethornis > Phaethornis superciliosus. The sequence continues at coordinate 21,356,555 of JAJQWJ010000004.1, forward strand.
AAATTATATCTTTGGCCAACGGTGCCAATAACAGAATGTTCCACGCGCCGAGTTGAACATAAAGCAGAGGTAAAATGGTACTCTGAAACCTTGGTTTTAAAAACCAGAATAAAATCTGAAATTTGGACTGTATGTGAACACTGGGAAATGAAGGGAGTATGAGGAAGGAATCACTACACAATGAAATCAATGTTAATTTTATGACATTTAATAAACAATTTCTCAAAAATGTAACTGTTAATAACATTATTAAGCTGTCAAAATAGGACTTTTTGTGTGTGAATTATAGGTTTTCTTTAAAGTTGTACTTTAAGAATGCAAAGGTTGAAAGGTAAAGATGCCACCCTAATCATTCTAAATTTTATGTCCACATTATCTGGTAGATGGATTTTGACTATTAATTTGGTTTTGTATGTTTTCTCTGTGTGATATTTGTGCATTATTAGATGACTAGACTGGCCAAGGCAGACCTGTTACACTTGCCTGAGTTAGGCATTGTTTGCCATGCCACTAAACCTGCCGCCAAGTGAAATCTTCATGGGGGAAATGAGATCGAAGTCTGGCCTGCTGAAGATGGACGCCCTGTCTCTGTTTTTATTTTATTTTGCTTTCTTTCCTTTGTTTCTTTTATTTTTATTTTATTTTGTCCCTTTTTTGTTTTGTTCTGTTAAATCTCTTTCCCTTGTACTTGTGAACTGGTACTTCAGTTCTGTAAAACTGGTGTTTTGTAAAGGGTTCACAGTGTTTCATTTTGAAGTTGACCTGAAGCTGCTTATGAATGGTGGATGGTATATACAGAATTTAGAATATGATCCATTTTTATGCTGTGAATTATGGATAAATTTGATTTGGATTATGTTTAAGCATCTAAATTCAAAATATTTGCAGCACATTGTCGCAAAACACAAGTAGTGAAAAGTAAATCAGCTTTAGACACGTTCTTTTGTATGTTATGCTTATGAGCTTATCTTGGAAAAGAACAGTTGAAACTCTTCCTCGTGGAGAAATGAACTTTACTTCGTAAAGTCATAATGTTTATCTGCTATTTTTCCCTCTTCTGAGCAGAGTAGTTTTGTTTTAGGTTGCATGGTCTGTTTAAAAGAAGGCTTACTATGTATGTCTAGTATGAAGAGTTAAAAATAATTTCTTAAATTGAACTTTCATGAATATTAAATATCATGAAATACTTGTTTGCTTCTGATGAAATCTTGCTCCCGTGAGGGCAGTGGCAGTAAGATTTCATCCTTTTGTTTTTGTAATTTTCAGAAAAAGCTGTTTACCACTCATAAGTACAACTGCAGCCTGAAGTTTTGGTTGGAATGTGTTATGTGAGGCACATTTGTCTTCTAACACTGTTATCTGTGGGAAAATTGAATCAGTTCTGTGTGTGTATGTATGTGTATATTGCACTTTGACATGCTACAGGGTGGTTGTTTCAAAAAGAGGGTTTTTTTTCTTTAAAAAAGTGCCTTATCGATCATCTCGTTTTACAATCTCAGAATCCCTGGCAGTTCATGCTGGAGTGATTGGGAAGGTTCTTATCCCTAAATGATGTTCTTACTTGTGAAAGGGAAGCCCTGAAGCAGAAGTGGTGAGCCAGGTGGCGTGTCTAGTCTTCAGGCACTGTTCTTCCTAGCCAGCTGCATTGGGACCAGTTGGTTCCACGCTGGTAATGCACCGGGCTGTGCACTGCATCTGGGTAAAGCTTTGCTTCGTGATCTCTGTTGGATTTAGCTGTGGCATTTGAGGTAATCGCCAGTAGGTGTAAACTCTTTAATCACTGCTGCTAAATCCAATAAGAGTCATGAACTGGATCAGGCAGAGTATTTTATCTGAAAGTGCATTTTTCATTGATTTAATATAGCAGGAAAATAATTTTTATTTATGTTTAAAAATACTTGGAGTTCATATTTACTGTAAACAAGCCAAACTTCACAGAAGCAGGGAGTTCAGTACAAAGTGCAGGAAATTAATTTCTTTTGTGTAATGGGAGAGGCATAGAAATACTGTGATTAGTACTTGCTTAATGGAGATAGTTCTGTTCAGTGTTTAGCAAGATTGATTCTGGTATGGACTAGTTTCACTAGGACTTTTAACCACTTTGATACAAAAAAGAAAGAATTCTAACTGATATTCAAGACAATTCTAAGTTTCCTAAGAAGCGCGAGATGTCTCTAGGCAATGCAGAACTAATCTACATCTGCATTCAGATTTGTTGGCAAAGTGAAGGATCAATAAATGAATGATCATGGAATCTGGAATTTTCTAAACACAAAAGCTTCTAAGAAATCTTTCCAAGGGTGTGGTATAGATGTGTATTTGTTTTGTTACTGTCCCTCATTACAAAATAAATCTATTTACATGGTCTCTACTCAGGTTTTAAATACCATAAATTTTTAAAATGAAAGTTACTCTTAAACTAGGGTCATACTTCATTGTATCTCTGTGGGCTTCCAATCCTTTTTAAAATAGATTAATACAGATAAAACTGCAAAACTTAAAGCCTGTAGCTCATGAGGTTACTTGGCTTCACATATGAATTTGGTTTTTGACCCTGTCTAAAGAACAGGGAAGCAGATTTGCAAGGTATTTTAGGTATTCTTTTTTCCCTCAAAACAGTTTGTTTTCTATAAAATTATTGAAAGGTTTAACCTGGTCCTAAAAATGGAGGATTTTGGAAAACATAGTTTCTTTGAATATACAGGCAAATCTTCAGGGCTCTGTCTGCAGAGATAGACCCTTTCTCATTTTGTAATAAAGTAAGTTAATTTTTAGTGGCATGTGACTGACCAACTAGATTTGGTATTTAAAACATTATGCAGTTGGAAGGACCGGAAGTATTCTGGAAATAATGCTGCTAACTTTAGAGTTGAGATATGCAAATTACACATTCTCTGAGCTGCTTTGACGGTGCTCTTAATTGAAAGTGTTTTAGGCAGCATTTGAGCAGATGAATAATTATTTCAGTAAGATGACCCATATACTTAAAGTTTAGTCTTGTATTTAGGTACCTTTTTGAACGTCTGTCATCTATTTAGTTATGTGTCTAGCTCAGCTCCTATTTAGGTGGGCTAAATGCCTAAGCATCTCATAGTATACACTTCACTAGATAAACTTCAACTGGCTGTATGCCAGGGCATATATAAATTAGGCATACACTTACATACTTTTAATGACCAAAGATATAGGTTGGAATGCAGACATAAGGCTTTAGGAGCTGTTTCAGCCACTGGATTTAATTGAGCCATGTCTAGATCCTGTAGAAACTTGCATGATTATCTAGTTAATTGCAAGATAACTATTCAGGACAAAGTCTGGTTCATTAGTCGTTTGGAAATGCTTATTTTTATTTTCAAAAGAACTAGTACATAATTCTGTGCCTGGTTTGCATGCAAAGCTGCTGGAACTGTGTATTAGAAATCCTGTTAGTTAGCTACATACTAGGCAAGATGTGCAGCAAAGTGTCTGATACTCATGGACAGTCAGGCAAATCAAAGTATACTTCCTGACTTCAAAATGAGATTTGTGAAGACTGGTGAATATTGTGACAATGACTCAAATTCATGCATGTCTTTTTAAAAAGCCCTAGAGGTCATTATTGCACAGTTAATTCTTAAGTGCTAATAATTTTCCTATTTTTCTCCTTTTGATAGCAAAATCAAGTGGTTTGTTACATGTTAAGGAGCAAGGTGCCTCAAAATTTAACTTAAAATGTAAATAGGAAGCATGAGAAAAAATATGGGTACTGTCAACTTTATCTTTTCTGTTCCACCCATGCTACTTATAAACTGAGTTTCATTTAGATTTGTTTTGTCCTTTGGCCATATCCAGCTGTAACCCAGGTTTTTTAATTTTCTTTTTGGTGGTGGTTTGCTGTTGGTTTTTTGTTTTGGTTTTGTTTTTTTTTTGTAGTAGTAGCGTGTTTTGTATGGGGTCTATTGAAATTTGTATAGGTAAAACCACACCATATTTGGAAACCTACCTCATATTGTGCTTTTGATAATAAAATTTATATATTTTTTTAATCCTAAAGTTAGATGTTTTGCCCTTAAAATGTACACAGTTTGAACCAAAGTAGTAAAAGCCACTGGCACAGTGTTTTTATATATCTTGGCTTTTATAACAATTTTTAAATAAAAAAAAATTGTCATTGAAGTGCATGGGGTAATACCAAAGGGCTCAGCTGAATACCATATAAACAGCTATGCCATTACCTTCTAACAGATCATAGATACCTAGCATAATTAGAATTTAATTTAGTAGTTTTTTAGTTTATTGTTTAATGTACCAGTTAAAGCCCCTTTGCATTTCAAATTTAATATGTATATAATTTTTTTTAATTAAAGCCTTTTTTATTTTTGAAAATGTTGAACTTACATTTAGTATTCTGATTGGGACAAGCATTGAACAAAACCTGCATTTAATTTGGATTAGATATTACTTTTGGCATGGCAGGGGAAATGTAATCTAGTTGAAATAGCAGGAAATACATACACTGGGAAAACAATAGCTTGCTTAGCTGCTCAGATCAGATTTCTTCAATCTCTTTAAATTTAAAGCTAGCTTGTCAAAGTTTTAAATAAAGTGAGGTGACCTAGTGTGTGCGACAGTACGAATCTAGACTTTTCTGCTGTCCCCTCCTCCAACGTCTCTTGTAGTTTGTATTGTGTAGAGTCACAGTAGTTCGGTGGTTTTATTTTTACGTCCAAACTAGGTAGCACTAGAGGAATAAAAGTCCAAATTTCAGATAGCACATACTTTGGTTTTTTTTATTTTATTTTATTTTATTTTTTATTTTTTTTACTGATTTGGTTATTTGCCATTTCTGGGGATTAAACTTTAAAAAATGTTCTTCTTTTCTGTATCTGATGTTCTGTGTGCTATTAGTGATGCAGCCAACACGAACGGTTGTCATGTGTAAAACAACTTTCGATCACCGCGAAAACACCGCCCTGGGAAAGCGTCCATGCTTGATATCGTTTGGTTCATGAACATTAAGTTTCCAGTACAGGTGACCCATAGCTCAAAGTGTTAAATAATTGTATACATTATTCAGTTTTTAAAATAATAAACGATTAATGAGATTGCTAGTCTTTGAAGTTTTGCTCACTTTTGTTTTTCCTGGTAGTGCAGGGTAAAAGGAAAAACTTAAGTTCTTATTTGTTTACTGTAAGGATCTGGTAGATAGATTCATTGTTATTTATACATTTTAAAATGCAAAGGTAATTGTAAAATCATAGAGTACAGCTGTGTAGTGTTCCAACTCTGTGTAATGCTTTCATTTACTTCTTCAGGTAAAATCCCAGATGAAGCCAAAGCCCTTTCTCTGTTGGCTCCTGCTCCTACTATGACAAGCCTGATGCCTGGTGCAGGATTGCTTCCTATACCTACACCAACCCCTTTGACTACAGTAAGTAAAATTCAGTCTCTTTGTCTGGTTTCCTCTATACTCAGTAGCTTTTCCTGTGTTCTCTGATCCTTGGATGCTGTCAGCCTGTATGCTAGATTAGGGAGGGTTTAGCAGCTGTGGTGCCTCTTGTGAGGGTAAGTAACGAGATCACACAGAATCACAGATGTCCATGCTCTATCTTTTCTTGTTTTTTCTTTCAAATTACTAATCTGCAAAATAGTGGGTAAATACTTATTTTGTATCCATTTTAATTGCTCCTTATCTAGACCCCTTTGTCCAGTGTCACATGTCTAGTCTGCTTCTCCTCACAAAAGGGCTGCACCCTTTTTCTTCCAGCACACAAGAAATTTAGCATTAACCAAGCAGTGGGCATTTTCCAGATACTGACTGGAAAACCTACTTCAGAAAGTGCTGTTAAATAGAAGAGATTTAAATGCAAAGACAAGTTCACTAGAAAGGAAATTGATTGTGTCCTGGCTCAGACCAGGAGTAGGCAGTTATATTGATGCAATTCTTTGAAATACAGAATCACAGAATCATCCAGGTTGGAAAGGACCTCTGAGATCATCAAGTCCAACCCTTGACCCACTACCACTGTGGTTACCAGACCATGGCACTGAGTGCCACATCCAGTCTCTTCTTAGAAACCTCCAGGGAAGGAGGAGAATCCACCACCTCCCTGGGCAGCCCATTCCAATGCCTGATCACCCTCTCTGTACATAATTTCTTCCTAATATCTAATCTAACCGCCCTTGTCAGAGTTTAAGTCCATGCCCTCTTGTCTTACTGGTATCTACTTGGGAGAAGAGCCCAACCTCCAGCCTCCTTTCAGGGAGTTGTAGAGAGCGATGAGGTCTCCCCTGAGCCTCCTCTTCTCCAGGCTGAACACCCCCAGCTCCCTCAGCCTCTCCTCACAGGACTTGTGCTGGAGTCCCTTCACCAGCCTGGTTGCCCTCCTTTGGACCTGCTCCAGGACCTCAATCTCCTTCCTGAACTGAGGGGCCCAGAACTGGACACAGGACTCGAGCTGTGGCCTCGCCAGGGCTGAGTACAGGGGCAGAATCACTTCCCTGGACCTGCTGGCCACGCTGTTCCTGATCCAGGCCAGGATGCCATTGGCCTTCTTGGCCACCTGGGCACACTGCTGGCTCATGTTCAGCTTCCTGTCCAATATATTTATATATAAAATCCAATCCAATACTTTATATTTGAAAGTTATATTGTCCTCATTCTCTAGGAAGTGATGGTGTTTGTAGGGAAAGACCTTACTCTTAATATCCTTCCCAATTCAATGGTAGTTATTCCTACTTTATATGATGTGTACCTTGTCTGTCCTTTTGAAGGACTGGTATCTGTTACAGAACAATAGGCCCTAGGCACTGCAGATTTCCTTCTTTCCTTGCTAATAAAGGGTTCAGAAGGCAAAAAGACCTCTAAAGCATTAGCAGTATCTGAGGGCATAATTTTTTTTGTGGCCAACAGAAGGTCTTGACAATAGAAAGTTATTTATGGGGCTTTTTTCTTTTTTATTCTTAAAGAAAGTACTCACCTGGGACATTGAAATTTAAAGGATTGCCTATATTAATTTGTTTTATTTTTACAGAAATACACAAGGCATTCCTGTCAGCAGTGCTTGGTTGCAAAGCATAGTCTCTTTTGTTTTTTCCAGCTTGGTGTTTCCCTTGGCACTTTGGGAGCTATACCAGCAGCAGCATTGGATCCTAACATTGCAGGTCTTGGAGAAATACCACAACCACCAATTATGGGGAATGTGGATCCATCCAAAATTGATGAAATCAGGAGAACAGTTTATGTTGGAAACTTGAATTCCCAGGTAGCATTTTTTTTGTGTAATGGAAATACTAATGGAAGGTGTAGGATTGTAATTTATGAATTATAATCTTGCATGATAAAGAGTTTTCATTTGTTAAAAAAAATTTGCCTTTTTGTTCCTGACGTTATTTTAAATGTTCTCCTGCCAGTCAGACTGTGGAATTCATTCTATTACGATTCCAGAGGAATCATACTTAACTGAATTTAGGAAATGTACTCAGAATTGTGTGTGTTTGTCAGATGTTCAGCTGGGCAACACCATGGAAATCATGAAATCATCATTGTAGCTGTTCCCTCCAGCACTGTGCATTTGGTTAAGTACATTAAGATGGAATTATGTGTTCTGCAAAATCAGAATCAGTAACTTTGATTTTCTGTTACAGAAAGATATTAGGTCTGTGAGTAATTTGTTTTTTCAGCAGTTGATTGAATTAATTGAAAAACAATTTACTTTTGACTGATGGCAACCTAAGTATTTCATTTAGGTTTTTTGACGGCCAAAAAAAAGTGTGAAGTGTGAAGAAGTGCTGTTGATGGTAATAAAATAAGGCAAGCTGGAAGATAGTAGAAAAGCAGATAAAAACTAAGTCTTGTAATATTTGGATCTTTTTAATTGATCAGACAGTCAAAAGCTTGGGCACGGGTGCATCAGGAAATTCCTCATCAGTTAGTAGAAATAAGTTGCCTGAAATGGCAAAATCCCGTGCAAATGTTTTGTAGCCTAGATGTAGGACTTCAGGGATTGTAGTAGTTCTATTTTAATTTGTAGTACGTTTTGGATTAATGTAAGAAAGAACAACTGCCTTTCATAAAGTGTAACGTTAGAGCATTCATGTTGCCCGTGTAATAAGGGTGAGATGTTTTTCCAAAACCTCGCTTTTAGATTGCCTGATAAATTGGATAAGTGGTTTTCATTATATATATTTTACTTCATCTGAGCCCTTTGACTCTTTCTAGACAACAACAGCAGACCAGCTGCTTGAATTCTTTAAGCAAGTTGGAGAAGTCAAGTTTGTGCGAATGGCAGGTGATGAGACACAGCCAACACGATTTGCTTTTGTGGAGTTTGCAGACCAAAATTCTGTACCTCGAGCTCTTGCCTTTAATGGAGTTATGTTTGGAGACAGGCCACTGAAGTAAGGAATTAATTATCTGTATGGGTATTGAATGAAGTTTGTGTCCTTGTATGTTTGTGACTCTGCAGAAAGCTGCTGTGATTAATATTTTGTCAGTATAAGCACCTGCTGTTAGTAAACTGGAACATTTTTATAAACAATTTCAAGGTTGGGCATAACTTCTCTGAGATGGATATGGATGGCATTTAGTTCAATATGTTTATATTTTATCCTGAGGTAGTGGAACAGTTAATGGTTTAAGAATGGTTTAAGTCCTTAGTACTAATAAAGCTTTGTTTTTTCTGCCTTATTTATTTGTAAGTGTTAAGATTTGAAAGCAGGAAAAACATTTCAGATACTTGTGTAACTATTATGAGAAATCTGTAGTTCTGCTGAACGGAAAAATTTTTAATTCTGCATGAAAATTGACGTGTTTTCTAACTTAGTTGTTTTTTCCTTTTCCAAATGTTTGGTTGGTAGTTAATGGTTTGAATTTTCCTTAATTTAGAATAAATCACTCCAATAATGCAATAGTGAAGCCTCCAGAAATGACACCACAAGCTGCTGCCAAGGAACTGGAAGAAGTGATGAAGAGAGTAAGAGAAGCCCAATCTTTCATATCTGCTGCTATTGAGCCAGGTGTGTATGAAGTTTGTTACCTAAAAGGCACATTCTGTGTGTACCTTGCCATGCTCTTTTAAGAGCATTTTAAAACACAGGAAAGAGGGATACTCAAAGGTGAACAGTATGTGTTGGGAAAAACAAAAGAAAATATCAAAACCGTTTCTCCTATAAAGCAGTGGAATGAAGCTTTTTATTTCATCTTGTCTTTTCAGATACATGCTCACTGTGTGGTTATAAAAATACAAAGCTAATACTACTTTAATACTCGTAATTTTGGTGCTTTTAAGCTTAAAGTACTTTCAAACTTGTAAAAGAAAATGCGTTGTTGTTTTGGTCTCCACTATTGCCCATTAGTGCTTTAGTTTCCTGATGAAAGGAAACTGGCACGGTTCTGAAAGCAGTGATACTGTAACTTTTCTTATCTGCAGCAAGTTGATTTTGTACCTGTGCCTCCTCTTTTTCATGGGGACACAAGACTGTGACTTCTTGGTAAATGGGATCAGAATTAATTTGGGATAAAATATAATATATTGTAAAGGACTTTTTTCATCCAGATTGATTCCCTGATCCCTGTTAACCCTGTGATACCCAGTCAGAGAGGAAGGTGTTGATAGGTTGAGAAGTTACATGTTTCAGTGCTGATTTTTTTCCTGACTTAAGCTGACTGCAAAACTTACAGCATAAAAAAAAATTTCAACTTGTTAAACTTACAGTTGAGAGCCTTCTGTTTCCTGCAAGGTTCTGTCTTTCTTACTAACAAACACAGATATTGCCTTATGTGGGTTAGGTAGTGTGATTATCTTTTTCTGAGGGGTGGGTGAGTATTTTATGTAGGGTTTTTTAAGGTTGCAAGAAAAATAGCTGTAATACTTATTCAGTGTTAAGCAGCAGAATAGCAATCTTTCAGAGTCTGAACCAAAGTCTGCTCACTGGTAAGGTTTCTGTTGACCTCCTTGCATTTGCATCAAACTTTTCACCTTGTTCTTTCTATCCCTTCCTTGTGTAAAACTGAGTAAAAATTCAGTATTTTTTCAGTAGTTAAAATATCTTGATGTATAGAAAGTAGTAATAATTATTTACATCTTACACTTCTTTTCAAAATTATGCCCTCTTAATTTACTCTATTCTACTAAGGTTATTTAAAAAAATAAATGAAGTAATTATATTAAATAGTAGACCAAGAGGAGAATGTGTTGTGATCTTGTGCAATGTGGCAGCAACATAAATCCCATTCCTGATAGAGCTAGCTGTTTATAATTATCTGGTTTATGTGTACTGCTGCAGGATGGCTGCACTCAACGAGTATATGCAATGAATTTCTTGGATGTTTCTGAAGGATATTTGCAAAGAAGGAAGATATGAAAGAGTAGGCCCCTTGCACTGTATGTGGTACATTCCACTGGTGCCAGATTGTTAACTGGGATCTTTAAATGTTCTGAGCTTACACTGCAAAGTGGTTTTTTCCTCTCAGAGTCTGGAAAGAGCAGTGAAAGAAAAGGCGGTCGATCTCGTTCCCATTCTCGTTCAGAATCCAGATCTAGCTCAAAATCCCGATCTAGAAGGAAAAGATCACACTCTAAACACAGGTAAGTATGCTTTTTATTTTGGACTAAGAGCTCATACTGGACGACTTCAGTGGTGGTGATTACTGAGATTTCTTACTGAGTTGGAAGACAAATCTTCCTGTGGAGATTACTAATTTATACTGAGCAGATCAGTGGAACCAGGAACTTCATCTTTGAACAGATAAGCTTTTTCTCTAAATGATAAATGTTTTCAGAATTACTTTCACTTAAAACACAGCAGAAGGCACTTTCTGAGTCATGTATACAACAATTTCTATGGTTTCATGGTATGTTTTGTGCCATGTAGCATATTATCAGTTCATGTCCTGTATTTTAAAAGGAATTAATTCCCTGTATGTTGTAGCTCAAGGATGTAACTTACTGATAACACTCCAAGTAGATGTGTTTTCCTAGTATAAAGTTCCTGATATCCTGGTCTTCTAAAAATCAAGATGCCAAACACAGTTTTTATTTACTGTACTGTAAATATAAAGCTATGGTTATTAAAAGCAGAAGAAAAACAGGGCAGTTTTTAATTCTTCAGATTTTGTTTGCTTTGCTGTATTTGTTCACTTCTGAAACAGACTTTGAAATATGGCAGGAAATAGAATTACTAGATCATCATAACAGTATTCCCATTAAGATTTTCTCCAAGAATGAGACAGTCTTGCTTATGTGAGACTTAACAAGAGTTTCCTGAAATTATTAATGTTTTTTTAGTATCAGGAATGTCTTTTGAGGGTTTATATAATCTAGACATACTTGGATATGTTAAGTATATATACGAAAAGAAATTCAGAATGTGTTTGGTAGTTTACACTTTAAACATCTGAGTGTAGTCAGTGGTGCAGTAGGTAGAACAGTAGAGTTCTGCTGTTGTGTCCTTTCTCGCATCTTCTTTTAGCAAAGTAATTAGAATTTTTTAGATATGGAAAAGGTGGCTGGAGGGATTTCTGTTTTTTTTTTTGTTTTTTTGGAGTTCATTTAAATTCTAAGGCTAGAGAAAAGGCAAAAAGATCAGTTGAAGCCATCTTTCTTCAGTGACCAAGACAGCAATGAGTGACTGGGTCTGGAAAAGAAACAGAATGCAACTAATTACTTTTACAAGCTGCTGGTAGTGGTCTGTAGTAGATTTTATGCATTGTAATTTACTAAAGACAACTATCTGAAAAATAGATATCATAGCAGGAATGTTCATGGAGGTTACTGTAAAACTGCAGGTGTGACTTAAATGCTGCATAGTTTTAAAGGAGGCTGTGTGCACCTGGTGAAAAATAAAAGTATCCATATTTGCAAAAATGTTGGTAGGTGTATTACTGACGTGTAACTTCATAAAAATCGCATGTAGTAGGGCAAGGTTCATGGGTTTTTTCCATTCATTGGTTGACATAATTTTTATGAAGCTTCAGTATTAATATATTTTTCTTCTGGCATTCTTTATACAGAAGTAGATCTGGCAACAGGTCCCTTTCAAGGCACAAGGACAGGCGCAGATCCAGAAGTCCTCTAAAAAAACGGTCTCGATCTAGGGAAAGGCGGAAATCAAGAAGTCGCTCTCGTTCTCGGTGAGCTTGGTTCCTAAGAAACTGCTGTTGTTCTCAGCACACTGTGCACAGGTTTTGAAAAAAATCCAACAAACTTTTTAGATAATAGTAAAGGGTAGAATCTTGAAATGCTTTAGCCTGTCCTTAGGCTTGTTTGTGGGGCAAAAGACTGGAAAGTAAATTCTAGTGCTTAGTGTACTGGTTTGGTTGCGGTAGAGTTAATTTTCTTCATAGTAGCTAGTATGGTGCCTGTGGAGGTTAAGCCACCACACTGAGGTACCTGAACTTTGATAGTCCAGCCTATATTTGTACCACTGTGCAAACTGACTGAATTTCATTGCCAGGCATTAACCATTAAATTAAGAATGTTCTGTGTAGCCCGTGCAACCCAGAAGAAAGTGGAGGATGTTTGTTTAGTCTTGTTATTGAGAAGTTGGATTCAGGCTGAACTTAATCCTCCATTCTGCGGACATGTGTAAAGTTGTGCTTGAGCTTTTGTTTTTGTCTGGCTGTCTTACACACTGCTATGACCACAAATGCATGTGTCTGTTACCTGTATTGCATTATCTATTACATCTATATTTTACCTAGTCTATTATTTTTAAAGTCTGATTGTCCAGTTATTGAACTGTGACATTTCAACAAGGTAATAATTTTCTGAGGGATGGAGTAGTGAATATTCACAAAAGAGAAGTGCAGTTAGCTTAATCAATAGAAGTCATGATACTTGTTTCTTTGAAAGGGAGCTGCTTCGTTGGTTGAGCTGTTGCCTCGTGCTTTTTTAAAGGAAGGAGTGAGAGCTACAGGTCTGTGGACCTCAGCAGGAGGCAGGAATAAGCTACTTAGCTAGTTGGGCTTTATAGGTGGGTTCTTTTGAGTATGTGTTATGGTCTGGAGCTTCTTGAGGTATCTGCTTACTGGAAGGGGCAAGCCCAATGAAATGTCTATAATCAGTAAACTGGAAGGCACTTCTTGAGGCATTGTGAGACTGCTGTTGAAAGGTTTGCAAGCTGTTTGATTTTTATAGACTTAAATACCTTCTCTGAGGCTTTGAAAGAAATCTTTGCCAAACCCTAAATGGGAGCCAAAGTTGGCAGGTCACAGGGCATGCAATAGCCTGCAGTTTATTAGCAGTTGAGAAGAAGATTCAGACAAACATTTGAAGAAAGATGGGGGCTGTGCTTAGGATCTTTCATGTATCAATGAGTCTCTTTGAGAGTCTTCGAAAATCCTATAATAGGTACTAAAACCAGTAGACAGCAAACTCAGTCTGGTTCTCTTGGACATGTAAAGGCCCTCTAATCACCTTGTCATCTTGTCCTTGCTCCTGTTTCTCTCTTAAAAATTTGTTCATTCCTTAAGACTTAAAGGGAGGTCTAGAAGTTGTGTCTCTGCTAGAAAGGAAGGACAGAGTCTCACTCTTCCAAATAATCCTACACCAAAATGTCATCTTCAAGACAGAGCTGTGATCTAACCAATTTTTGTTTGACTTTGACTAGGAAGTCTGTTGGAATTTTCCTCTCATTTCTCTTCATGTGTATGTTATTCTGCCTGTCCCTGTTGTTCTGTTATTCTTGCTTCTGATTTTACTGTGTTAGCAAATTTTCAGTAATTTTTGAATTGCTAATGACATTATGGAGGATTGAATTGGTTTTGATTTGAGTTTTGATTTTACATTTGCTTCATTTTATCCTGTTGTGTTTGGTTTTTTTTTAATTTACATGTATTGATTTTTGGTTTGCCAAGCAGTTCCAGGAAATCTGTGAGAATACTCTGTAGAATAAGGACTTTTGTCAGTCAACGGTCGTTATTTGTGGAGGGGTTGGTTAATCTTCAGTCCAGTTTATGTGGACACAGCAATGGGCTTACAGGTTGCAGAATTTGTCTCACTTCTGGCAAAATGTAGGAAATCTATATATGTATAATAACGTAACTGGGGGGTGAAGAGACTTACTGTCTCAAAGCATAATAACATCAATCTGAGGATCACAGTTGTATTTGATTTTGGCCTCCCCTTCAATTTGGTTTACAAATTTTTTCTAGCTACATAAACTTTCCCTCACTGGTGAGCAGGGGTGGAAATTTGAAATATTGATTGATTAGTATGTTTTAGCAGAGCCATGTACTGTATCTTGCACAATTAACATATGCTGAGGAGCTAGCTGTAATTTTAATTGGAAAGTTCAAAGGTGAATTAATGGACTTGTGTTTGGCTTTTCACAGGGACAAGAAAAGAGACAAAGAAAAGGTCAAGGAAAAAGAAAAGGCCAAAGAAAAGGACAAAGAGAGAGAGCGAGACAAAGACAGGGATAGAGAGCGAGACAAAGACAGGGATAGAGAAAGAGACAAAGAGAGAAACAGGGAGAAGGACAAGGAAAGAGACAAAGAACGAAACAAAGATCGAGACAGAATCAAGGAAAGAGATAGGGACAAGGATAAGGACAAAGAGAGGGACAAGGACAGGGAAAAGGAGAAAGATAAGGAAAAAGACAGGGAAGAGGTAGAGCAGAACAAGGAAAAAGAAGATTCTGAGAAGGAAGGAGAGAAGGACAGAGAGAAGATTAAGGACAAGGAGGGAGAGAAGGACAAAGGAGGAGACAAAGAGAAGGACAGGGACAAAGAAAAGGAAAAAGATGGGGATAAGGAGCGTGAGAGAGAGAAAGAGAGAGATGATAAAAAGAAGAAAGAGAAGAGATCCAGAACACCCCCAAGAAGCTATAGCTCTTCAAGAAGATCTCGTAGCTCCAGCAGGTTTGTTTAGAATTTTTATGCCTTTTTTGACTTCCAAGTTCAGGGAGGCACGATTGTAGTTTCTGTCAGTATCACCATATCTGTTACTAATGAAATTTTATTCTGTTTTGTAGATTTTCCTGTAAAGTGAAATTATTAAAGTTGCTCTGTATGATGCCCAATAGAACATAGTTTCTTTTGGGTCTGCTGATTCTTGCCTTTCTCATAACTGTATAGTAGAGTTCTTGAGGACAGTAAGTAGGTGATCCTTGTGCCATTCCTCTGTGTTGGAGCCATCCAAAAGTTCTGATAAAGCAACGTCACATGTCATCTTTTTCTGATGAAACTTCAATTCACTGTTTGATAGTTCCTTGGTTACTTACATACTGTACAGTGTTGGTCTGTAGATCCCACAAACAATTGAGGGGTTGTACTTGCCACTCTCTAGCTCAATTGCTGAGCAGCAGGAAGCAATCATGTCACTTGGCTAGCCAGGCTGTTGGAGTGGTAAGGTGTACGTATCTGAGTTAGAAGAAGAGGGTATCTTGTGTGAGTGGTTAGATGGCCAGGTACAAGTGATGCTCATAGTAAACAGAAAAATAGTTAGGTTAATGTAGTGGCTGTTTTTGCCTCTGAGGGATGCAGAGGTGGGTGAAAGTCTGGATAAATTCAGTATAGCAAACAGAGTCAGTGAGATTGATTTTCAGATTTTTAAGTGGACTAACTTGTATGCATTCTAAAAATGTTGCTAAC
The DNA here is from genome assembly GCA_023637945.1 of Phaethornis superciliosus. NCBI lineage: Eukaryota > Metazoa > Chordata > Aves > Apodiformes > Trochilidae > Phaethornis > Phaethornis superciliosus. Next base: position 21,372,129 of record JAJQWJ010000004.1, read on the forward strand.
TTGTATTCATAAGGTTTGGTGGAAAAAAGTATTTTCTGAACACCTCAGGAATTAGGGAGTTCAGTAGTATCACATCAAATTGGCATGCTAGATTTTATCGTTACCTTGAAAGAATGAAATGCTGGATGAATTGGGAAAAGTTCTATGTACTATATAATTTTAATGGACAAGAAGAAAAATTCCCACAGTCCACAAAATTCAGGAGCTCACGTGGTTTATATGAGGCACAAAAGGGTGTCATAGTGTCTGAGCATTCTGTTTGCGTTACATGAAATGTCTGTGTTGTTTTGGAGGTTTAGGGACAAACTCTGTGAGGTACTTAGGCATATGCAATTTTAAATTTTAATGTTTTTAACATTCCATGAGTTGTAGACTTCCACAAACTGGAGGTAGTTCTGCCAACCGAAAAAACTTTTTCTGTCTGTAGGTCTCAGGGGCATTGAATTCTCTTCTAGTGGACTTAAAGTACAAAAGCCTACTTCAGGATGAAATTGGTTTTTAATACTTGTTATTAAGCAAGGACAATAATCTGTTTAAGATGGAGGATGAGAGAAATGCACTTCATATTAATATAGATTTGGAATCCAGATATAACATCCACCAGATATAACATCCTTATACACCAATACTGAGGCCAATAATGTTTAAGGTCGTCATCAGTGGTCTAGACAATGGAACAATGCACATCCTGGGAAATTTTCAGACTCCACAGGACTGGAGGGAGAGGCTTGCATACCAGAGGAGAGTGCTGCCATTCATAGAAACCTCAACAGACAGGAAAAATGGACCAATAGACATCTTACAGAGTTGGACAAAGAGAGAGGCCAAATCCTGCACCTGAGCAGGAATAATTCTGTTGCACCAGTACAGCATAAGGACTTGACTGGCTGGAAGGCTGGCTTCAGAAAAGGACCCAGGGGTTCTTGTAGGCCAGCAGCAGGCTGATCTCATTAGGCAAAGTATTGTAAGTAGGTCAAGGAGGGTGATTCTTCCCTCCCCTCAGCTGCATTCTTTGTCTAGTTCTGGGCTCCTCATTACAGGAGACACACACACTGAGTCCAGTGAAAGGCCACAAAACTGATAAAGACCTTGGAGCATCCATCATACAAGGAGAGACTGAATGAGCTCTTATTGTTTAGCCTGGAGAAGAGAAGGCTGAAGAGGCATCAGTGTGTATGAGTGGGATAATGTGAAGAAAACAGCCATAGTTTTCAGTGGGGGCCAGTGACAAGCTAAGAGGCAGTAGGTGCATATTGATGTATGGGAAATAAGGTTTTTTTCTAATATTTAAATTGTGTTTTGTCTTTTTTTTTTTTTTTTTTTCTGGGCAAACTGGAAGCAGTTACCCCCAGAGACTGTGGCTTCTTCATCTGTGGAGATATTAAAATCTGACTGGATGTGGCACTGCCTCTTGTTCACCCTCTTTTAAGGTGGGGGAGGGAGAGGTTGGACTTAGATGGTCTCCAGGGAGCTTTTCCAACCTCAGTAATTCTGTTGGTCTCTGAAAAGTAACTGAATATATCGGGGTACTAAGTTTTAGGTAGCTTGCATTTAGGGGTACTGTTTACTTTGGTGATAGACATTTCCTAGTTAAGAGTTACAAACCTTTCTGGAGAACATAATCCAGCAAACTGGCATTTCAGATGCCTGGATTTACAGTGCAGCACCGAGTTTGGGATGGCAGAACCTTTACTTGATGAGTGTAGAATATTGGACAAATAGTCATCTTTTTTGAGAGGAGGTGAAGGTCAAGTAGGACATAGAGGCCATTCTAAAAATTAGGTGACAACTCGACCTTTCTTCACATGAGAGGCAGCATGGAAGAAATCATATGGCTGTGATCCCTTGCTGAAGGGACACAGACCAGAGGAAGAGGAGGAACTGGCTCCTTTTCCAAAAGACATATATAGGTTTGCAGAGGAGATGGGTATGGAATGTTAGTTCTATGGATGATTAAGTGACATAAAATTGCTATCAAAGAGTTCAGACTTCTTTTTTTAAACTGCTGTTAAAAAGAGTTAAAGAGTGTTAAAAATCACACAGGTGTGCGTATGTAACAGATGGCAACAGATACTGTCAGACACAGCTGTGGTTCTTCAATTTGAACTATGAAAAGCAAAAACTGAAAGTTAGTTTTCATGAATACACAGTTTTTTGAACACAATTGCTAAGAACCTTCATTACTTGCAGCTGTGTATGCTGGAAAGCAAAATAAAGTGGGGCTGTACTTAATGTAGCCCAAGTGGCAAAATTGTCAGAGTAATATATCAGAAAGGTAGTGGTAAATATGAAGACTTAGGTGAAAAACGTTCACTTAAGAAGTGAACAGCTGATCAGAGATTGTGCTTTTTCTCCGTGGTTTTGAGTGCACTTTATATTTCTGTTTACCAAAGATCTAATCAAACTTAAGAGCTTGATGAAAAAAAGTAGCTATTCAGCTTCAGGATAGATACATTGTCGATGATACTGTCAGAATACCAATCCTGACAGTGATACTAGGCATATCTTAATATATCTTTGGGTATAAATCAATAACCATTGATTTCTCAGTCTTTCTAAATATTGAAGGATTAAATATTTGCAACTAATGTTGAGAGCTGCAAAAGCTACTATGCACAGGTGTAGTTTTTGCACTGTATCTTGAACTGCACTCTCAGATTTTTTTACTTCACCATTTTTCTTCGGCTTTTCTGGTCTGCTTTTCCTGCTGTGTGAAGAGGTGATAGGTTGTGTGTTCATGTAGAAGAAGCTTTACTGGCTTAGTTTGTTTTTTTTTTTTTAACTTGTACCTCAGTATGTTTGCAACCAGTTTTTTTTTCACTATTGAGGAATCTGATCTTGAATAGAACAATTTCAGTAAATTCCATATATTGATGTAAAACAACTTTTATAATTTACAAACTCCTTAGTGTTACAGAATTCCACTTCTGTTTGCTGAGCAAGGAGTGCTAGGAAAATAATAAATCTAAACTTGTTCTGTTTTTAACAGTAACTCAAGCTTCATTATGCACTGTTTGCTTCTAAACCAATAGGAATGCTAGGTCATGTATTTAGAAATTAAAACAGTCAGGCTGAACTGAAAGTAGTGATCTTTGGGTTGTGAGGTTATATTTTGAAGTTAATATTGCTTATTAGACCTTTCATCTTAACGTGGTTCTTCAATCAGATTGCTTTTGCTACTGAAGAAACTCTTACTTAATACAAGATTTGTGAATTCAGTGTGTTTTCATTGTTGTCAGGTGTAAGTACAAGCATATGATGATAAAAAAAAAATATCTAAAATCTGAAAGGGAAAATCCTTTTTTTCCCTGAGTTCCGGTTTCCCCTTTCCCATCAAACTGAAACAAACTCTTTTTTTTTTCCTTTGAAGAGTTCATATATTGTTGGTCATACATAATGTTTAATTTGGACATATTTACTTAGTTGTGTCAGATCGTTTTAAGAGCTTTGTCTTTATCTGGTTTCTGAATTTATTTTTATTCTTCAACATGGAATGTCTTGGTCCTGTAGAGAAAGGCGTAAAAGGAAGAGTAGAAGTCCCTCCAAGTCTCCTAAGACATCCAAAACAACAAAAAGAAAGTCTTCACGAACTCCTTCACCAAGAAGGTTAGTTTGATGTAAACACAAAAATTAATGACCAACAAAGAAGAAGTTGTAGTATTTTCATTGTTTGTACTTACCGGTTTTGAAGATTTCAGATGCCAAGTATGGTTTGGTTTTAATGTAAAACAAGACTGAAAATAAAAAACATCACAGATCTTTTAACTAGAGGGTTTCAGATCTGTCAACAAGGAAATTTGCTTCAAATGTAGAAAAGCCCTTCATCACATACAGATTAATTTGGTATTGTCTTTGCAAATACCATGGCTACTGAACACATGCATTGTTTAGGTCTCTTCAGTTGAAAAATCACCTCATCTGTATGTAGGGGTTTCTATGTTCCAGGGTTTTAAAACCTATGAATGAGAGTTTAGTTTGCAGTTAAGTAGTTTAAAGTTTGCTGTTGGATCAAATTCTTATTTGAGTTTAATTTTTTTTAAGCAGAAACAAGAAAGAAAAAAAAAAAGAGAGAGATACAAATAATGAAAGAAGAGAAAGAGAACGCTCTACCTCCAAGAAAAAAAGTAGTAAAGAAAAAGAAGGACGAGAGAAATCTGACAAAACCACCACTACTTTGAAGGTAAGCTCTGTGACCAAGTGATAGGCAGAAAGAAATGATGCTAGTGGAGCCATTATTGAAATTCCTTCCTTTTTGTTGTTTTTTTTTGTTTGTTTTTTTTTTTTTTCCTCCTCCTTTCTTCTGTTTTCCTTACCATTTGGCTCTATATTTTTTTGTCAGTTGGAGACCTACATTTGGTGTTAATAGGCCAGTTTGGTCAGTCTCTATGTTTGAACTTCACTGGACCTGTAAGAGATTGTGCAAATGGGTTACAAAACACTTTGTTTTGGTTTCTCTTTCCTCTTCCATGCAGTATGTTAAAACCTGGCTGGCTGCCTGTCTGTATGAGCAGTCAGGAAGCAGACTGGAAGGAAGGAGCACAGTATTAAGGTGTACAGCTTGGTTGTCAAGCTGAGAAGATTACTTCAGTGGACTTTCACTCTGCACTTCAGCCTCTTGCTGGTTGCTTTGGTCCTGGTCTGTGTATTGGACTCTGCAGGAGTAAAGTTAAAGAGTTGGGGACAAATGGTATGGGATTTGCCCCTGAAAAGTAAAGGTGGTGTAATTAAGGAAACATCTTCCAGTGAGAACTAGCATGGCTTTAAAGAGTTTGTACTCAGAACAGCTTGTTTAGATGACTGTGTTTAAGTAATAATCTTGCCCAAGAGCTCTCTTAAAATGCATCAGAGACCTGACAGAACGTGAAACAGAGAATTTAATCCTATTTTATTTAGAAAACCTTGACTTCTGAAGCTGCTTCTTATGGGTTCCATGATGCTTCTTGTTCTGTTTTTTATGAATATTAATGACAAAGACAGATCACTTAGTGTCAGTGATTTATTGGAGTATGTTTTGAGTGCCTAACTTTAGCCAACTGAGAAGGAAAAAAAAAAAGGAAAATAAGCTGGCACATCCGTTCTAAAACTTACTGGGACAAGGTAGAGTTGTTTGGAAGTCATATTCTGTGATGCCAAGAATGATAAGAATGTGTTTTGTTTTGTTTTTTTTATAATTTTATCTTTGGTAGGACAAAGATCATGCTAAAGAGGATCAGAATTCAGAAAATGACAAGGAAATAGATGAGAGAGATACACAAAGGACAGATGAAGTCAAACTGCAGCAGAATGGGAGCTGTCAACCAAATGAAGAAAACCTCTCAATTAAAATGGAAGAGGTTTAAAGCAAAGAGTAGGCTTCTGATTCAACTAAGGAATGATATCCAAAGCTTTTTATTTTCAAGAATGAGGAAGGAAATGTCAAAGCAATCAACTTGAACGTGTTGATAGGACTAGTAGCTCTTCCAGTTGTTGTGATAGCTTTGTCTTCTTGCTGTAAAGCAGGAGAGCACAGACCAGTAGAAAAGGCAGATGCCATCAGAACTATTCATCTCTGAAAAATCCATGCATTTTCATGATGGCTGTACTTGTTTGTAAAATGATTTATGTTATGTTTTGCTGTAAGCTGTTACAAATAAATAGAAACTGAAAAATGTAAACCTGTACTACTCAAAAAAAGCTGAAGATAGGCTTTGAAAGTTGTTTAAAGTAGTGCTTGTTCATGAATTTTGTAATGTTTTGCCATGTGGGTTAAAACTGACTTACACATTTTTATTTGCTTACTGCTTGAGAATCTTGGGTTTTATTATTTAAAGTAATTTCTTACTAATATGCCTAAAATTAATACTTCATTTAAAGTATTTGAACAATGCATGCTGGTTTTTTTGTTCCTAAAAGGAGCATTGCCATGTTATAGGTAATGGATTAGCTTACTGGGTTACTTTGGGGTTGTTGTTTTCTTTTGTCCTTCCAGAAGTGAGCACATCTGTATGGTATTATCGGAACTTAACAGCTTTATTTTGAGCCGTACTGCAGTATGTTTGTTCAGCTGCAAATAGTACAGGTGCCATTATGAGAATAAATCTTTCTTATTTGTTAAAAAAATATGGGGAGCACAAGCAGAAGCTTTAGTGCCTTCTTAAAATGTGGTATTTTCTAGAAATGTATATGTGCTATTACTCATTCTATGTTAATCTACATGATCTCTATTGCTGTTTTGTCACCACCATACTGTAGACAAAAATGCAAGTGATTTGTCAGAACAGTTGCTTGATTCACTTAAAATACTAAAGCTCAAAAAGCTCCATTCTTTTATTTTTAGGAAACATTATAGGTAAAAGCAAAGATGAAACTGGGGACCACCACTGTACAAAAGTAGTAGCTGAATGCAAGGCATTTTCTGATCACCCACATCAAAGACAGACTGTTGGGCTTTTAAGCTACATTTGGGTGGCCTTAATGTTACCTCTCCATCTTCTGTGATACCTGTTTTGTGATACAAAAGGAATTGTATGCAAATAAATGGGGATAAGTAATTTAGGAAAAACCTTCTAATTTACACAGGAGTTATATGGTAGAGATTCTTTCTTCATTCTTTGGGGAGAAAGAATGTAAGAGAATGAAAAAGCAAGTATTTTTTTCAACATTAAACATGGCTTATTTTCTCATGTAACTTATTCGGTGACATAGGATTTCTTACTTAGGCCTAAAATCGAGTAGATTATTTTTAATACAACTTAATACAATCAGATGAAATAATTGCCTTACCTCATGGGGAGTGTTATTTCCTTCTTAAAAAAAAAAAAAAAAAACACAACAAAAAACCAAACAAAACCACCCCAACTTAATAGTATGTTAGCTATTTGCTTTCAATTTGTTTTTCTTTTCCTTTACGTAGTTAATTCTGTCAAAAAAATATTACAGGGGATGAGAAATTTGCCCAATTCCTAAGGTATTGAAACACAGTTCGATTGTGAAGCTGCTTAATCATTTACCATTTTCGGTAGAATTTAATTTTCTTGCCACTGTGTACGTTTGAATCTATAGAAAATGCTTTACCATGTAAAGTATAGGCAGTCATTTTTGTTATGTTTAAGCCACAGGCTGTTGGCTAGTGAGCAGCTTATACTGATAAAAGAATGACAAATCTGTATGCTTACAGGAAGACTGTGAAGGATTGTGTCTTGCAACAACAGCTGTCTTATTTATGATGTGTAAGTAGCATAGAGGTTGTATACTTGTTATCTTTGGTACCATTTCACTAATAAAATAAGTATTTTAGAGGGAAGTTTCTGCTGCTACATAATTATTAAAGGAGTATCATTAGGTCATACGGTCTTAATCACGCAGCTTCTGTGATTCAAATTGGGGATACTATTGAAAACATTCATTTATTGTTTATAAGTGTGGAAAGCTAAGTTCCTCCTTAGGGAGGAACAAGAACTCTTGCAGTCTATCATGTTTCAGCTGATATTAGTTTGGTTTCTTGAGGCTTTTTATACTGAATTTGCATAGTTCTGTTACGTATCAGTTACTAATGTGAAGGATTGTGTACAGGTTAGCTAAGAAACATGCCTTTCTAATTTAACAGCTAAGGGCAGCAGCCCTAGTAACTAACGTACCACATGTGTAAGTTTGTATGCAGTATGTGGTTGTATTGTATGTGAATTAATAGTCCCCTTACAAGTATTTTTTTTTAAAGGCAGAAAAAAACCCTGAAGCAGCCAACCCCCTAACCAGTTTTTCCTCCCCGCCTTGTAATTTTCTCAAAAATGCCGTGTTTTCTGATTTTGCTTTGTAAATACAGTGCAGATCTGTGAGGTAGTTATGTTCTGGCTTGTATTGAGCGTTTTACCAGTTCCCCTCCTCCTGAAAAGCCGCTACAAGAGCGCTGTTATGCTGTGACATGCCTGTCTCTACAGAGAGTAGCTCATTTGTGAACTGGGAGCACAGCAGTTACAAAGCTCCTGCTTGCCCTAACAAGACTGTGTGCATCATCCATGAATCTGTCCCATCCTCCACTGGAAATCCATTGCCTTCATCAGTAAGGTTGCATGCTGAGCTGCTGTGCCAGATTGTTTGGTTTTGCAGTTTGTAAATTAGACTAAATTGAGCAGAGGTTTTGAGGGCAGCATAGGTCATGATGGCTGTATTGTTATAAATCTAATGTTACTTGACCCAGCCGTTACTTGAAAGTGTGACTTGTGGTTGCTCAGGAAGGTGCTCATATGGTGCTGTTTTGCTGAGGGTAAACCACATAGCCTTCCATTAGTGTCTACAGTGATTTCACAACAGCATTTATGGATAACAGGTAGGATTTTTCTTTGGATATTGAAAGAGGGATGTAGCAGCAGATAAACTGCTGGTGGATGAAATGGGATTCCGAACTCAAAAGTAGAGGTGGCTGTGACTGAGAAATTCATTGTTGTCAAGGCTTACACCAGTGTGAGGGATAAAGTTTTGTTTGCAGACACTGATGTGAAGAATGTTGGTTTTCATATTTCAGTATTAGAGGGGGGAAAGCACTTCATCTGGAAACTAGAAACATCTGAAGAATACCTAAGAAACTGTTGAGGTGTGTGTTCTATCTACTCATTAATGACCTGCTAAGTTTTTGATGGCACTTTCAGATGCATAAATCTGAACTAGCTTTACATTAAGTGGCTAACAGCAGCAGGCCATGCACAGGTTTGATTCTGAAATGAACTGTGGCTGCTTGAGTATATTTGCTGCAAAGAAAGAAAATTCTACAGTCGGTAGCATGCTTTGCATTGGTAATCACTTCCAATCTGTTAACATGGTAGCTTCTCTGTGCTGCCCTTAGCTTGTACTGGTATTTTGTATTAGTATTAGATTTGGGGATTTCTGTGACTTTTTTTCTTCTGGTCTAAGGAAGAAATGCAAGTGAAAGCTGCTTTGTATGATACAAATTATTGTATACTTCATACTTGTCTTTATTACTGTGTTATTTTGTTCATTCATGTGTATGACTGTTGCAAGCAGTAATTCTATAGTGATGTGTGTATCTTCTGCTTTTAGGTCTGAAGCATCAATTGTCTTTTTATTAGTTTGTAATGAAACAAGGTTTGAGTTAATGTATTTTAATTTTGCTAGTCATTGACTTAGAGGGGAAAAAACATCCAGACAAAAATAATATTGAATTTCTTAAATGTTAGTGTGAAAATTGCATTATAGTGATAAAAAAGGTAATCTAAAGATGTGAATTCTGAACACTGACTTGCAAACTGGGGCATGTTATGGGTCCTGCCTACCATTTGGTGGTACTTTGAGTTTTGCAACAATTGATAATTGCCTTTGATTTTGAAAGTGAGAATTGGACTTAGTGACAAAAATGCTGAGATAATAAATGGCTAAAAAATGTAAACCAGTAGGCACTTAGTTCAGAGAGATGTGGTTTTCTCATCAGAAACTGTAGTGTGGACAGTGAAATTTGTAGATACTGTTCAGTGTTATTACCTAAAGAGAATCTAAAACTTAATTTTGTTTGCTAATATGTAAACAGAAAAAAAGTTTTCAGCCTGTACCTTAGGTTTATTTTTATATGTTGAAAAGTGTAATTAAAATAATATTGAAAACAAAGCACAAAAAGGATTCTTTTTTTTAAAAAAGAGAAATAGACTTTATGTTTAATTTTAAGCTCTTCCAAAATGTCTTCGCATGCAGTGTTCATTTCTAATTCAAGAGTGATTTATTTGTGGGTAAGTCCATTTGCAGAACCTAATCATGTTAATATAGGGATTTCTTTTGTGTACTCTTCAATATAAGACAGTGTAATAACCTTGTCTGACAATATGTGGAGGCAGCTATTTTCTTCCTCGTTAATGAAATACACTTCGATTCTGTATTGCTTAAGTGAATACCACAATTCAGAAGCTGTATGCAAACTTAGGTTTTCACCATGTTTCAACTCTGAACCCCTATTTCCCAAGAGGGGGAAAAAAAAAAAGTAAATTTTCATGAGTTCTGTGATTGAGTGTAATACAGGAGAATATAAAGAGCAAAAATGGGGTTTTAGCTGTTTATATGTCTTCTTCTGGCAAGTTTCAGCTTTAAATTTTTAAAAAAAAAAATTTTTTTTTTTTTTACATTAATCTAGTGCCAAGTTTGACAAGACTAGAGATTTTGAGTGTACAAAGTATGTCCCATACTGACCTTGTTAATGAAATTTTCCTTCTGTTGAAAAGGGTACACGTATATTTTTTGATCTGAAAGACTTGTCAACAATGGTGAAAGAATAATTTCATCTTCTATTCACTCAGTCCTTGATGACACTCATGAGGCTGCCAAGGTGGTAAGATGCTGGCACAGGTTGCCCAGGGAAGTTGTGGATGCTCCCTCCCTGGAAGAGTTCAAGGCCAGGTGGGATGGGGCTTGGACCAACCTGAACAATTGGTAGGTGTCTGCCCATAGCAGAGGGGTTGGAATGAGGTGTTTAAAGTTCTTTTCAACCCAAGCCATTCTATGAAGCACAAACTAGCTTTCCTAAATTGTACTTCACTGCTCCTTGGTGCAGAGGTTTGGAGCTACCACTGCTGTAAATCATGGGACACTTGGAGATTGCAACTTCATATATACACAATTTCTATAACCAAAGGAATATGTGATCTGCTCTAGAAAAACTGAGTAATTTGAAATATGGTTCATGGAGTCCATCGGTAGATCCTTTCTGATGTTCTTCCCTCTAGTACAGGAACTACGATTAATTTGCTATATAGTGCACCTTTCACAGGCCGAGTTCAGATATAGCTGGGGAACCTAAGCACTAAAGCAGCTGTTTAGAAATGCATGTCGGGTGTTTTGTTTTTTTTTTTTTTTTAGTGGTAGCATCAGGAGTTCATGTAGAACTTCTGACGTTAAGACTACCTATCAATTCTAATGGATATTTTCATATTAAAATTCACTATTTTCGGTATTTAATAATGTGGCAATCTTTTAAAATCGAACTGTTCTGTCTACATGGCTTGTTTTGCTGGCTTGTTTTGCCTACTTTTTTTAAAAAAAACAGGCAGATGTACTAGCCTTAAATTAGTGTTGCTTCAGTATCAGATCTGGGGAGGTCTGCTTCTCCTAATGTTCTTCTACAAATCCTGTGGAGCCTAAAGATAGAGCCTAAAAAAAACCCTTTAGTTCTTACAGAAGTTATTTTTAAAGGGCTGAATCAGATAACTGGATTTACAAGTTCAGAGCAAATCTGTGTTGACACACAGTGTTAACATTAAACAAAGGTATAACCCACAGCTTTCTGTTGATTTGTGTCTTACTGTGGGGTGGTAACATCTTCCTCAATTGTTCCTCTGCTTTATTCAATTTTAAGGGGACACTTTTCTTATTTTATTAAGAAATGTTTAGTGAGTCTTCTAAGCTGATAAATATTTGTCTTTAAGCTAGCTTGTCCTTTTCCTCAAAAGTACTCGGCCTATGAGTATCACTCATCCTGCCTGGTCTTTTCAAAACTAGGTAACCAGTGAGGACTGAGCTTGTCTGAACTGTGCTGTAAATCAGAGTAGCTCATGTTACAGATTGGTCTCAAGCGAAATTATGGGTATTTCTGGATGAACTGTAGTACAGAATAAATTGATTTTATGAGATGGTAAACATTAACCAGGAACTCATGCAGTGCTTTCTGGGTTGTTTTGTTGTGCCTAGTTAAATTTTCCTCTAGCCTGGGGAGTTCTTGGATAGATATATTATTAAAGAGCTTATTGGGAAGCAGAGAAGATGGGTCAGCCTCTACAAAGTATATGGACTGGATATTTGTTTTTAATTGTAAGGTGTTCTTTAATCTGTTCCATTTTCAATCATAAAAGCAAGGAGATCATTTGATCCATTAGTGATCCTTAGAGCTGTGATATGTTTGCTCTGTTCCTTAATTTCCAAAAAGGATGGGAAAATGTATGCTTATGCTGTAAACCTGGAGTTGCTGGAGACTGCTTTATAGTGCTATTTCTCAGATAATGTGTTGTAACGCTACAAAGGCTGGAAAAGTGTAGATTCTTCTTGGGTCCCACAAGGACAGAGTAAAGATAACACAGTATCAGGTGCAACTACACATTTTTATTGGATACAGACAGCTGGTTGGCATTAAAGCCATAGTTGTTAGCCTAATATGAGAGAGAAAGAAGAGAAAGGAGAAAGTCAGGAAGGGAAATTAAAGTATCACCCAAAGGTAGAGGAAGAGAGTGAGAGAGAGAAAATGAGAAAGGAGAGCAAAGTCACCACCCCAGGATCCACCAGTATCCCTTTGTTCTCATGGCAGAGAAGGAGGTGGAGTTGTCCTGTCCTAGGAGAAGGGCAAGGGCTTAGAGTCTCTTCATTTTATGCTCTCCTTTCCTTGCTGTGCCACAGCTGATAGCCAATCATTGCTAGTCTTGACTTGGCATGGAAAGTTACATCAAGTGGTTGTCTCCATTGTAGTTTGCCATCTGCTGCATCAGCAGAATTAACTGTTTTTGTCTAGGTGTTTTCCCCTAATTGTCTCTGCTAATTAACAATATCCAACCTGGGCCTGTCAAGGAGCTGTTTTTTCTCAAACTTCGACTTTCCTCTCAGATGTTTTTGGGCTGTCTCTTCTCAAGCTTTACTGCCTCACATCTCTTCTTCACACTGCCTTTACATCTCTTCTCAAGGACTTCAGGCTGCTTGATACAATATATCATGCAGCTTGCTCATTAGAGAGAGAGAAAGAGAAAAGTATCACCCCTTTCAAGATTCTGTGGCATAGCGTGGTAGGCTAGTCCTATGGAGAACTCCAGGCAATGTTTCTTCTCCCTTCCTCCCCATCAGCTCCCCTAACGTTTGACATTTTCTGCAGGGTGGGTGTACCAAGTATTTCCAGTTGCCAATTGTTGTTTGAGGTGGTAGCCAAGTATTGCGTAAATTAATTAATTTTAATAAATCAGATTTCTTTTGATCATTTTTACCTGGGGTAATTTATAGCTGTAAGAACTACAGCAATTCAGTTGATGATAACAGACAAATCCTACTTATTTTAATTTTTTTTAGTCTGTCTCAAGTGTAGCTCTTTTCCAAAGAAATTCATAACTGCAATTGGAAAGAGTAGTATATCCCATTTGAAGGGAGCCTATTTCATGAGTTCTGTGTCACCCTCTCCCTATAAGAAAATAAAATTTTGCCCTTGGGCTCTTTATAGAGGGGAATTATTAGAGATCCATAAAGAGGATAAAGGCAAAAAATTTTTAGAGGCTATGTTAGCCTTCCGAAGCATAGGTCAGAGCATACCCATAACAGCTTTATGGTCCTGCCATTCATTTCTTTACTAGCAAGCTACCAAAAGTTGGCCTCAACATACAATTTTTCAGGTAAAGTAGCATGTCTACTTCTTTGCAGCCTGCCTGGATTCCAGTTCCCTGGTAAGCAACAGAACATGTTCCATCACAAGTTCCCTGGCAGTGCTGACTGTTGCTGCCTCCTCAGGATTTTCCTTTGTTCTGCCTACCACTTAAAAAAATCCAGATTAAATCTTGCATTTATTTGTTTTTGCAAAGTTTCTGCCCTGGCCCATGGAAGGCTTTGTGCAACAAAGTGTCACAAGATGACAATTAACAGAATGACAAATGCTCTCTATTAATCCCTCTCCTCTCCTTCATAAAGAAAGGAGACAGAATAAGGGAGAGAAACTTCTGGGCTAGAAACTGAACTACACAGCTTTAATGTAATAATAAAAAGAAAAAAATATTAAATATATACAAATATACAGAAAAATGATGCCATGTTCCCCCACTCCCCCCAGTAACTCTGATGTCACCCCCGAGGCTGCAGGGCAGCCCTGGGAAAGTCCAGTCTGGACTCCTGGGGTCAGCAGCAGTCGGGAGCTGGAGGCAGGAACACACAGATTCAGGCTGGCAGGGATCAGGGGCACAGGCAGAGGAATGGATGGAATCCTCACAGGATGACAAAACAAACAGGAATAGGAGAAGAAGGGCGAAGGTGAAAAACCAAAGGAGGGAAGAAGGAAGGGGTTTGACCCTTGTGATCCCTGAGATTTATACCGAGTATGACATGTATGGGATGGAATACTCTGGTCAATTTTTCTCATTTATCTTGTCTGCTCCTCCCTAAAGGAGGGTTGCAGGTGTGACCTCTGCACCCTTTCTCTTTCTGGAGCATAAGATGTTCCTCAGAACCGAGCAGTGGCCTTGGTTCTGCACCCCATTCTCCAGCTGTAACTCTAAACATAGAACATTATCAGCCCTAGAAGCCGACACTGACTGAGAGACTTGCTGTTAATTTCAGCAAGTACAGCTACTTGCAAGACTTAGCTGAAAGCAAAAGTACAAGACAGAGACTTGGCTTCATCCTGGCCCACACCAGAACACTAAGTTGGAGAACAAGCCTTATGAGGACCTACTGAACTGGGAACTGTGGTTTTTTAGCCTGGAGAAAAGGAGGCTGATGGGAGACCTTATCGCTTGCTACCTGAGAGGAAGTTGTGGTGAGGTGGGTATTCACCTCTTCTCCCAAGCAGCATGGAGTAGGACAAGAGGAGATGGCCTCAAGGTGTGCCAGGGGAGGTTTAGACTGGATATTAGGAAAAGATTATTCACTGAAAGGGATGCCAGGTGCTGGAACAAGCTGCCCAGGGAAGTGGTGGTGTCACCATCCCTGAAGGTATTTCAAAGATGTGTAGATGTGGTGCTAAAGGGCATGGTTTTGTGGTGGATTTGTCAATGCTAGGTGAACAACTTCTCTTGATAATCTTAAGATCTTTTTCAACCTAAATGATTCTATGATTGTATTCTATGAAACACTGAAAGGGTCTCTGAGGATGGATGATTGAAATGGTTTGTTTCTAGCATGGCAAGTTGTTTCCAGTTTTATTAATCAAACTGGTGCTTCTGCTGCAGGAAAAAAATGGATATGGGAATAAGATTATTCCCCATACAGGCACAGAGTGATTTGTCTAACCAGCAGTCTTCTGTAAACAGTGCTTAGAATTGACTAATGTAAGCTGTCCCAGGTTTTATTACCCACATTTTTACAGATTCCATCAACTCAGTACGAGGACACAGTTAACATCGTTCAAGCAGTTGACACACAGTGCCATCAAGAGAGAAAAAGGCAAACCTAGAGCCTGTGACACTGTGTCAAATGTTCAAACAACTTCTGCTAGTGGAAGACATTAATGGAAGGCTCTATTATTTTACAGTTTCTATAGCAATAACTGGGGTTGAGTCAGATTGACTGGATGTCCCGGTGCTCTTTGCTTTCTGCATTGCTTTGCTTAAATGAAGATGCCATTGTGCCATAAAGGTAACTTTTAAGGTTGCTGCTGTGGTTTGAGCTTGGCTGATTACAAAGGACCACGTGGCCACGGCCCCTTCCCTGCTCCCCCACCCCTTATTATGGGATGGCGAGGAGGAAGACCCCCCTAGAACCTCTTGGGTCAAGACAAGGGCTATGAAGTTTTCCACTCACCAGTTATGCTCACAGGCAAAACCAACTCAACATGGGGGAAAGATTAATTTAATTTATCATTAATCAAATCAAAAGAGGGCAAAGAGAAAACACAAACCGGAGCTTAAATACTATTCCCCCTCCCTTCTTCCTGACCCTGAATTACTTTGTTCCCGACATCTCTACCTCCTCCTCCAAGCAGCAGAGCAGGACAGGGAGTGGAGTTTACAGTCTGGGGTCACAGGTTGTTGTTGTTGTTTTCAGCCACTCATTCCTCTTCAGGGAAAAGGATTCCTCACCGTCTTTCCTTACTCCAACATGGGGTCCCTCCCACGGGAGAAAGTCCTTCATGAACCCTTCCCACACGAGTCCCTCAGGAGCAAACTGCTCCAGCACGGGCGGCCCACAGAGCAGGGACTGCTTCGGGAAGTGTCACCTCCTCGGCTGCAGGTCCACAGCATCTGCTCCACGATCTTCTGCAGGCTGCGAGTCCACGCCTGCTCCAACAGGATTTTTCATAGGTGGCAGGTCCACAACTTCTGCTCCCCCGTGATCCTTCAGGATCTGCTCCACCATGGGCTTCCACGGATCGCAGGGGACAGGCCGCTGTCTCACCACAAGATGGAGAGAAAAATCTCTGTTCAGGCACCGTCTCCTTTGGTCTCCAGCCTTGGTCTCTCTGCTCCGGCATTGCTCTCCTCAGGTGTTGCTCTCTCCTCAGGTGTTGCTCTCTCCTCAGGTGTTGCTCTCTCCTCAGGTGTTGTTCTCTGTCTCCAATTGCTGCTTTCTCTCACCTCCCTCTCTGCTCTGCCCTGTTCTTACTTACCCGGTGTTTCTCCTTCTTGAATATGTTAATGGTAGAGGCACACATGCATTGTTCACTGATGGCTTGAGGCAGGGCTGGACATTTTGGGGCCCAGAGAGCTATTCAGCCATCCTTGGGGCAGGGGACCCCTTCCCAGATATCAAAAACGGCACTGCATAAATCCAGAACATCTGCCAAAGTACCCCAAAACCTTTGATTTTTAGGAGGTTTGGAGATATTCAGTAGTTATTATTCTTCTATTTGGTAGTTAACACAGAGTGAAAAAGCCCTTTTGCTGCAATCTCCTATTCCCGGCTAAGTAGCTGTTTTTCTTGCCTCTGAAACACTTTGAGAAGTTTCATTGCCTTCTAGTCACTGCACTATAGTCTCACCTCAAGTGTAAAAAATAATAGTAAAAAAAATAATAAATTTTAAAAAAACCAAACAAAAAATGTGTCCATTCTACATTAAAGTATGCAAGAAAAAATATCTTCTCTGGATACCAGAAAAAAAAAAGTATGTAATTAGCTTTGCTTTGTACATATTTTTAGAGCTCCTATTAGAAACGGAATATTACTTTTCTTTGTCTGTAAATATAAAATGCTGAAACACTGTAACAATGCTGTAAAATGCCCCATGCTATAATTCACTATGGTTATGTGACTCCAGGTCTACAGTTAAGTGTCTAAATACTCACTAATGCTAGCAGTAGTCATCTAGCACTATGTTGACTGAATGAAGAGCAGAAAACATTAAAAAATGACGTGGGTTTTATGATCTTGAATGTCCACATTTGCAGTTTCACTCTTAACATGACACATATCAAAGCAAAGAATATGCAAGAAACAACAGTACTGCAACAGTACTATAACATATGAAATTAAATACCTTACACATTTATTAGGAGAAGTGGACTTCTGCAGTCATACATCTACCTGTATATGCACACGCTTTTCTAAATGGTTTGAAGAATGCAGGGGGCTGCTCTAGACTAGCTGGAGTGATCAATGGTGGTGCCTTCCAACTGAACTAAAATTCCCCATAAAAGAATCAAACCAACCAACCAAAAAACCAAACCATAACAAAACAAAAAAAAGAGTTGCCTCTAATCTGAAGACCTGAGCACCAGATGTCTCCTATCCCAGTGTCTCTGAGCAGGTACATTATTCCACCAAAGCCTCCTTTTTGGCTGGATGAAACTATTTAGCAAATGTACTCCTCTACTTCTCTTCACATAAAAGGTTCTTCCTTTGCTCTCAGAGGATATGTCTTGGTGGGAGGAGTTCTTTACTTACATCTAATATGCATACCAGGATTTTCTGTGTATGATTTATTGCCATTATACAAACATCATAGAATCATAGAATCGGCTGGGTTGGAAGGGACCTCAGAGATCATCAAGTCCAACCCTTGACCACCACCACTGCAGTTACTAGACTATGGCACTGAGTGCCACATCCAGTCTCTTTTTAAATATCTCCAGGGACGGGGAATCCACTACTTCCCTGGGCAATGGAGTGTGATATTACTCTATGGAGATCAATCAAGAATTACATAGACTATGGGCTTTGTAAGTGGAAGAGTAATATATACTCTTGAGGTAAATAGGCCCATGTGTGCTTCTACGGAAATTGTTCTGGCCTGATACATGTATTTCTTCTAGCAAGATGTCAGTCAATGTCCAGTACCATACAGGTGGTACTTACTGGCTCAAAGGCCTAAATTGTCTTTTGAGTTTCATGTATGAAGGCTGCTTAAACTACCTATAAGACATTGGTTTGGTTCTACTTATTTGCAGTTTATATGTAACATAATAATATGTACTGGTTGGTAGGTGCAGAGTAAGAGAAAATTAATTCAGTCTTTTCAGGGATAAATAAGTTACTGAAGGTACCAACTACACCAGGAAAATAAGTCACTTTGACCAGAAATGCATGGGATATTACAGGTAAGGAGCATGGATGTTTCTTGCATTTGGGAAATGATGCAATTTGATGACTACTTGATAATGATTATGTATCTTCAAGGACTTTATTGTCCATAACACCTTTTCATTACAGCCCCTCTACTAGATATTGCAAATAGCAATACCTCTGCTGATAGCAGAATCATGTGTGTTCTCCTAGTTTCATATAAGGCAGAATCACCTAGTTGAACATCAAAAAATGGAGAAAGAGATTTTGCAAAGACTTTGCAAACCTTTGGCATGGTCTGTGGAGTGCTCCTGTTACCCCTTCTTTTAATGAGCAGGGGTAACAAGGGTGAGTGCTTACAGCTACACTGCTTTGTGGAAAAAGAAAATGCATTTTAAGAGTTAAGAAAAAATGATGCAAAACCCACAGTGAAATACAGATTAATTCCTGCCAGTCCTAACAGATCTAGAGAGATACAAATAAAGAGAGTGAATATAAGTAGGGGACATGAATGAAAACAGGTTTTGCTATAGGGCCCCACTAAACCAGTCGAGGGGAGATATGTGATATCTTTGAGGTTTTCATAAGAATGGCTATTCTGTAACTCGTATTACCTAATGTGCATGGGAATACTTGTATGATTGTGAATCATCCTTCACTTTTAATGACAGAATTTAAAAGGTGTCTGTTTAAGGAACCTCTAGGTGTTTATGAGGCAATTCATAAATGTCTTTCTCCACAAAAGAATTTTAATTAAATGCTCCAGAAACTGGAGATAACAACAATAAACTGGGTCTTCTACATTAGCTGCAGACCATTAGTGCTTGCATAGCTCATGGGTGAGAGGCTGATGTAAGCTGGAAAATCCATGCAGGCTTCCTACACCATGGAGGTTCAAGGTAGTTACAGAGAGAGTGTATTAGGGAAGATCCTTTTATCCTCTATGTTTCCTCATCAAGCTTTGGACGGCTGACTACCTGAACTATCTATTCAGCTCTTGGAGTCTGTTCAACAGATAGCATCACTGCATGCAGTGTGAAATTATACCTACAACTACATCTCATAGCAGAACATGAATGAATTCAGGCATTTATGTGGAGAAACATAGGAAGAAATAGCCCTAATTTAATGTGAGTAGAAACTCCATTGCTACTAATAGTACTTATTTTCATCTTCATGATTAGGGCACTATTTATTTTATGATTAATAAAGGTGTAGAGATTTAAGATGGACAAGATGGATATCTGGATGGATAAGCACATTTTTCTATTCCTAAATTCAAGGCTTTTCATTCTTGGCCAGCTTTGACCAGCTGGAGAGCTTCTTTGGAGTAGCAGACTCTTTTGCTGGAATTTTTACTGAAGAACTTATCAGATCTGAAAATCAGGTCTTAAACTGGTTAAATGTTTAGAGAACTCTCCTTCTGACTAGAGCATTGTCCTCAGAGTAGAAGCCTTCAAATGGTTTTCTGAGTACTCTGTGAGTAAGCACCTGGAAAGAGGTACCTTAATGGAAGGCTTTTCATACAGTTCCTTGAAAGTTTTGCCTCTGTGAAGACAGTAGGACTTTACACAGAATTACTGTGGTGAAATAGACAATCAAATTATATAAACAGTCTGTTTTACCAAGGAAGCTTATTGAAGATGAGACTAACTGTTGTCATAGGCTCACTGTCCTATATGATCCTAATGGCCCTATTCAAGCATCAGAGGGTTTAGAACTTGATTTTATGGTTTGAAAATTATGAAGGTACTTCAGTCAGTATTGACCTGTCCTGTCAAAGTTGGTCTAGATGGCAAAAATACTACCTGGCTTTGTTTGATATAGTCTTGGGGAGGAAACAAAACCTGAAGCTGAGCTTGTGGTGGCTTACTACTTAGTTCTATTTCTAGATGAGGACAAGCAGGTCTTTCAGGCAGTTTCACTGCCTGACTCATCACGGCTTTCTGTCTGACCTTCATGCTGGTATAGTCACCCAAGAGTGGTACTGTAAAGGAAATTATTTCTTCTTCACTTGTAACTGCTCCTTCAGGGTTTTCTTCATGCCTTAGACTTATGTCTGTGTTATTGCTAGGTTTGTCTGGCAAGTTCATGTCACACTTGCTGCCATCACCATCTGTAACAAGGTCAAGCTTCCAAAGAGTCTTTGACTCAAGCTCTATGACAAAAAGGATGGTGGTATAATTGTCTGACAGGGCCTGAAGAAGTGGCTTTGAAAGAGGCTTCCCATTAGTCTGCAAGATAAAACAAGGAGAAAGAATAATTATAGTACCATACTTTTGCAATGTGTAATTGGCAATTTTCTGAAATACATAACAGAATAATAAAGCTAGGACACAGGCAGCCTATTGCTGTCTATATAACATGCTAGGTAATGAATTTGGTTTTGATACATGAATCAAAGTATTTATTTCACCAATTCAGAGGACCAGTTTCTCCTCTCCCACAGTATTCAAACAAAGTTACTTAAATATTCTTTTATGTTTGCTTGGGACAAAATTTATTGGTGATAAAATTTAACCTTCACGATGTGTTGAAATCCACAGGTTTCAAAAAGTCTGACAAATGTGTCACTATAAAAAGGCAGCAGCTCCAATAGACCAGCAGCCAAACAAGCTTTAGCCATCAGCTGCTGCATGCAGTTTGTTATTAAGCTCAATGCTGTGATCTAAGTATATCTTGGGTTTCAGGCTTTTGCAAATTCTGGATGGCTAAAGGGAGAGCAGTTGGTAACACCAAGCATCCTTCTTTTCCACTTAGATAGTTCTGCTGAGCTTGCCCACTTTTGCCATAATATTTTTTAAATTTTGGCCAGGCTGGTAGGTTTACTGGTGTAACTATTTTTTTTTTCCTTCCCCCTACTCAGTTGTTCTAAATTTGCTTACATTGTTAGAGTTCCTCTGCAAAAAATAAATGTGTATATTGTTTTTTTATTGTCTGTCTTCTTGCAATTTATGTTCTGACTTGGAAGTTAGTGTGCTGTTCTTTGAAATTTCAACAGTCCCACATGAACTATCTCGTTTTGTCTTGTACTGGGATGAGCAGATAAATCTGCACTATCAGTTTTTGCCTTGTTTTAAATTAAGACCTGTGTGATACATACCTTCATTATCATATTTATTACAAACATCAGCCTGGGTTCTACACCTACCAAATCTAAAATAAGCTCTATGTGAGTTTCTGTCTGAAAGAGGCACTAATAGATGATGAAGAAGTATCTTCAAAAAATCTTCTAACATCTAAATGTGAAGAGCAGGACACTGATGGGGTGGCTGTCTGGCCATGTTAGTCTCCATAGTTTGTTTTCCAGGTCTCGGTGTGCTGACTAAATCGGGAATATCTCCAGTTCCTTCTTCTGCTCTAAGCCATTGGACATATCATTGCCTTAGATTGCAATAAAGAATGCTCTGTCTGAATATAAAATACACTTTGTGTACTTTAAATAATCTTACAAGGTATCTGAACTTCATATGTATTTCTGTCTATAGTTGCTACATTGATTACCTTTCTCCAGATTTCATAATATCACATTACTTCTAGGTGTTATATCTAGTAATTGCTTTATTGTACTGCCTCCTCACATAGAGCTTTTTCTGCTTTATCCAAAACCCTTATCTGTGGTTTTGCTTTCTGCCATGTTATCAACATTACAATATTTCTCTAAGACATAGCTTATACATGCTTCGTTTCCTTTTATAGTTTCTTTGACAATTATTGATTCTGCAGATCTCCTACTTCCTAAATGGTAGAGAATTAGGTAAGAATGTTGGAGAATTAGGCAAGAGGACTAGGTGGCATTACTTTTAGTGGAGTTGTCAGTGAGAGGCATCTGAATCCTGGCTCTTGGGACTGGAAGCTGCCTGGTGCTCATAAGCAGATCAGTGTATTCAACTGAACTGTGAAACGGCAATCTCCTAACAGCATCACTTTTGAAACTCTGACTTTGCACAGTTCTACATTTCATAGAATCATAGAATCATAGAATTAGCCGGGTTGGAAGGGACCTCAGAGATCATCAAGTCCAACCCTTGACCAGTTGCTAGACCATGGCACTGAGTGCCACATCCAGTCTCTTTTTAAATGTCTCCAGGGACAGAGAATCTACCACCTCACCGGGCAGCCCCTTCCATTGCCTGATCACCCTCTCCGTGAAGAAATTCTTTCTAATATCTAACCTAAATCTCCCCTGACACAACTTAAGACTGTGTCCTCTTGTCTTGTTGAAAGTCATCTGGGAAAAGAGTCCAACTCCCACCTCGCTACAGCCTCCTTTCAGGGAGTTGTAGAGAGCGATGAGGTCTCCCCTGAGCCTCCTCTTCTCCAGGCTGAACAGCCCCAGCTCTCTCAGTCTCTCTTCATAGGGCCTGTGCTCGAGTCCCTTCACCAGCCTGGTTGCCCTCCTTTGGACCTGCTCCAGGACCTCAATCTCCTTCCTGAACTGAGGGGCCCAGAACTGGACACAGGACTCGAGCTGTGGCCTCACCAGGGCTGAGTACAGGGGCAGAATCCCTTCCCTGGACCTGCTGGCCACGCTGTTCCTGATCCAGGCCAGGATGCCATTGGCCTTCTTGGCCACCTGGGCACACTGCTGGCTCCTGTTCAGCTTCCTGTCAATCCAGACTCCCAGGTCCCTCTCTGCCTGGCTGCTCTCAGCCACTCTGTGCCCAGCCTGGAGCTCCCCATGGGGTTGTTGTGGCCAAAGTGCAGGACCCGGCACTTGGCCGTGTTGAACCTCATCCCATTGGAATCAGCCCAACTCTCCAGTCTGTCCAGGTCCCTCTGCAGAGCCCTCCTACCTTCCAGTTGGTCCACACTTCCTCCCAGCTTGGTGTCATCTGCGAATTTGCTGATGATGGACTCAATCCCTTCATCTAGGTCGTCAATAAAGATATTAAACAGAACTGGGCCCAGCACTGATCCCTGGGAGACACCACTGGTGACCGGCCGCCAACTGGATCATCACCGCTCAGCACCACTCTCTGGGCCCGTCCCTCCAGCCAGTTCCTAACCCAATTTTGTATATTTGTATACTTGTATATTTTGTAATTTGTATATCTGATTCTCCTTAGTTCAGCATTATCTGTTTTTTGACAAGAATATCTCCACTGGTGAACTTCTTTACATTTAGCTGGAAGACAGCAAGCAAAGAAATCCTGATCTGGAATCGGAAAGTTCATACTTCCTCTACT
Source organism: Phaethornis superciliosus (assembly GCA_023637945.1). Classification (NCBI taxonomy): domain Eukaryota; kingdom Metazoa; phylum Chordata; class Aves; order Apodiformes; family Trochilidae; genus Phaethornis; species Phaethornis superciliosus. Next base: position 21,395,465 of record JAJQWJ010000004.1, read on the forward strand.
GAAGGAAGCAATGCTGATTGTTCAGCAAAACCTTTGATTACCAGCAGCCCATCAGGGATTTTCTGAAATTTTGTTGCTCATGATTTCAATCTGTGTCCTAGATTCAGCCTGGAGATACCTGCCAACTTCTGTCTGGTGTTTGACTAAGATAGAAAGAAGTCTGCTTGGTAAAAACCTCATAGGTTGGATTGAGAAACCAGATCTTGAGTACCAAATCAAGTTCAGGTCAGCCAGAAAAATCAAAGACATTTAAAAAAGAAAGCAGAAAATGTTTCTGCTCCAAAAACATAATGGTTGGTGGTGTGAGACTTGGGACATAATCAGAGATGTCCTAGAGGAAGGACTTCTAGTATCTGGTGTCAGCAAAACTGGAGTAGAAACTGAAAGGGGAGAGGCAGAGGGAGGAAGATGCAAAATGTCTACTTATAGATAAAAGCGAGTAAATTTTGGAGCAGTACATTCTAACAGCTCATTTCCAAGTGCTTTTTAAGTCCTTAAATTCATGTGTACTTGCCAAAGCATGTGGGAAAGCCTTAGGCAAGATTTGACCATGCTGCTGAACCGTGGTGTCTGTCAAATAGCAGGTGCTCTTCAGTCAGATAACAAGCTGGCCAGCCAGAGCTTCTGGATTGCTCTGCAGGTGGGTAGAGACTTAGAGGGGAGGATCAGATTTCAGAAAACACCATATACATGGATTCCTTTTTGAGGCCACAAAGCATTCCTTGTATTTTGAGTAATTTGTACTTAATAATCAGTTCCAGTTGATAAAAACTGATTTGATATAAAACCAGAATTTCTCTCTTTAGACTCCATCTCCCCTCATTCAACTTTGCTTTTAACAATCAATCAATCAATCAATCAAACCTTTAAATACATTCTATAATATTCCCAAAATAATCTCAGAATCTTTGTTAAATTGAAAAGTGTATACAGCCTCTGCCTAAACAACCCTCTCCCTACTATATTTGTAATATTATCCTAGCTTCCTGACTGTTGATATTAGATATTTACTAGGGTGAAATGTGAAGAGACTAAGTATTACTGAATAATCGGTAGCAAAGATCTCCCTTGAGTATCTTTTCACATCAGAAAAGTACTTGCCATATCTTGGAGTGCACTGCTGTTTCTTGGACTTGGTTCACTGGGCCAGAATGACATTTTCAGCCTGTAAAGAAATACTCTAGATTATTGTCTAGATTTATTGTCAGGTTAAATGATTGACATTTTCTATGCATCTAATGAGTTATCATACACAATGTTTTTATTGCTATTTTGATGACCATCAAAATAAAATGTTCTACAATGACTGTTAAATACAATGGCAATTAAAACTGAAGGCCAAGCTTGGTAGTCTACACTGAAATGTTCTGTTAGTGACAATTAGCATCTTTAAGGACAAAGGAGCTATGTCAGAATCTGGTAATTTTGTGTCTTACAATATGTTTAATCATTGTATATACCTGCCTAGCTATAATTTCCACAAACCCACCATCTTCCTTGAGGATTCTTGGACATGTAGGAGTTTGTTTTAGTAATTATTTGGTCCTACTGTAGTTAAAATTTTACTGTTTCACAAAGAAAAGGCTACTACTTTTAGCTCTTGTGTAATGATGCTGGTGGCCAGAAAGAGGTTCTTCCTGGGATCTACAGATCAGAGCAGGAAGGCAACATGGCTCCTGATCTTTCCTGATTGTTCTGGAAGATATTACATATAGTGTCTTTTACCTGACATCAAACCTAAACATGCCTTTACTAAAAACCAGCTGGTTCTGCTGTAGAGGTAGGGGTTTCTAAGGTAGAGCTGAATTTGCCAATGGAGCTATCCAAAGCAGTTTCAGCTAGATTCTTATTGACAGAACCCTAATCACAGCCTTTTTTTCAAACTCTTTTTGTGTATCCCTGAGCTCAGAAACAAAACTGCAATAAGCTGCCATGCTCTCCAGCCTCCCTGGGCCACCTCCACCATGAGTAGCACCTCTGGCACTGTCCTCTCTTGCCCTCCATGAGAAGCCAGGCTGTAATGGTGGCCTACCCATCACACAGAACCATGGAATCATCTGGGTGGGAAAGGGCCTCTGAGTCCTCCTCAAGTCCAGCCCTTGATCAACTACCAGTGTGGTTAGCAGACCATGGCACTGAGTGCCACATCAGTCTCCTCTTGGAAACCTCCAGGGAAGGAGAAGGAGAATCCACCACCTCTTGGGCAGCCCATTCCAATGTCTGATCACCCTCTCTGTACAGAATTTCTTCCTAAGATCTAATCTAAACCAAGCCCAACAGATCTTACATCCATCTTACAACCATGTTACTGGTATCTACTTGGGAGAAGAGCCCAACCCCCCCCTGGCTCCAGCCTCCTTTCAGGGAGTTGTAGAGAGCGATGAGGTCTCCCCTGAGCCTCCTCTTCTCCAGGCTGAACACCCCCAGCTCCCTCAGCCTCTCATAGAATCATGGAATCATAGAATCATAGAATAGGCTGGGTTGGAAGGGACCTCAGAGATCATCAAGTCCAACCCTTGATCAATTACCACCACAGTCACTAGACCACGGCACTGAGTGCCATATCGAGTCTCTTTTTAAATATCTCCAGGGACGAAGAGTCCACCACCTCCCCAGGCAGCCCGTTCCAATGTCTGATCACCCTTTCTGTGAAAAAATTCTTTCTAATATCCAGTCTGAACTTACCCCGGCACAATTTAAGACCATGCCCTCTTGTCTTACTGAGAGTTGCCTGGGAAAAGAGACCAACCCCCCCCTGGCTCCAGCCTCCTTTCAGGGAGTTGTAGAGGGCAATGAGGTCTCCCCTGAGCCTCCTCTTCTCCAGGCTGAACAGCCCCAGCTCCCTCAGCCTCTCCTCGTAGGATCTGTGTTCGAGTCCCTTCACCAGCTTGGTTGCCCTCCTCTGGACCTGTTCGAGGACCTCAATCTCCTTCCTGAACTGAGGGGCCCAGAACTGAACACAGTACTCAAGGTGTGGCCTCACCAGGGCTGAGTACAGGGGCAGAATCCCTTCCCTGGACCTGCTGGCCACGCTGTTCCTGATCCAGGCCAGGATGCCATTGGCCTTCTTGGCCACCTGGGCACACTGCTGGCTCCTGTTCAGCTTCCTGTCAATCCAGACTCCCAGGTCCCTCTCTGCCTGGCTGCTCTCAGCCACTCTGTGCCCAGCCTGGAGCTCCCCATGGGGTTGTTGTGGCCAAAGTGCAGGACCCGGCACTTGGCCGTGTTGAACCTCATCCCATTGGAATCAGCCCAACTCTCCAGTCTGTCCAGGTCCCTCTGCAGAGCCCTCCTGCCTTCCAGCTGATCCACACTGCCCCCCAGCTTGGTGCCATCTGCGAATTTGCTGATGATGGACTCAATTCCCTCATCTAAAGCGTCAATAAAGATATTAAACAGAACTGGGCCCAGCACTGATCCCTCGGGGACATCACTGGTGAGCGGCTGCCAACTGGATCAGCACCGTTCAGCACCACTCTCTGGGGGCCTCCAGCAGTTCCTAACCCAGCACAGAGTGCTCCTGTCTGAGCCCTGGGCTGACAGGTTTTTTATGAGAATGCTGTGGGAGACGGTGTCAAAGGCTTTGCTGAAGTCCAGGGAGACTCCATCCACAGCCTTCCCCTCATCCACAAGGTGGGTCACCCGATCATAAAAGGAGATCAGGTTGGTCAGACAGGACCTGCCCTTCCTGACCCCGTGCTGGCTTGGTCTGATCCCTTGTCCATCCTGCAGGTGCTGTGTGATTGCCCCCAGGATGATCTGTTCCATGACCTTGCCAGGCACTGGGGTCAGGCTGACAGGCCTGGAGTTTCTTGGGTCCTCCTTTCATCCCTTTTTGTGGATTGGTGTGACATTCGCCAACTTCCAATCATCTGGGATGTCCCCAGTGAGACAGGACTGCTGGTAAATGATAGGGAGCAGCTTGGAGAGCTCTTCCTCAGCTCCCTCATCACCCTGGGGTGGATCCCCTCTGGTCCCATAGACCTGTGAGGATCCAAGTGTCTCAGCAGGTCACAAGCTGTTCCCTCCAGGATTACAGGGGAGATACTCAGCTTCCTATTTCTCTCTACAAGCCCCAGAAGCAGCTGTCCTCAGGACAACCTGTCTTACTGTTGAAAACGGAGGTAAAGAAAGTGTTGAATATCTCAGCCTTTTCCTCATCTTTGATAACTATGTTTCCCCCCATGTCCAACAAAGAACGGGGATTTTCCCTGCCCCTTCTTTTGCCATTGATGTAGCTGTAGAAAGACTTTTGTTACCCTTAATAGCTAACACTCCCATCACCCGGGCATGCTGGTGCTGGCCCCAGGCTGGCAGGGACCAGCTGTGATTTCCCTGCAGAGGAGTGGCATTGGGGTGGGAATTTCAAAAGGAGTTCTTACTGAGCTGATTGATCCCCTTAGCATCAATCATCACTGTCTGCTCATCACTGGCACCTGTGGGAGCAGAGGGAGACTATCTCTTGGCATTTTTGAACTGATCACCACTCTGCCAGCAGCTGCTCTCACACCATGCCCTGTCAGCTTTGGGAAATGATTCTTCTCCCCAGTAAAAATGCTCAACATGTCTGTGAGAGGTTATGTAGCCCACCCTTCCTTAGTGCTGGCCTCAGTTTTGTCTGATTTTCAAATCAAATCTAGAGTTCCTTAGCTGTCAGATACTTTGTTTATGTTGTGGCTTGAGGTGAAGCCTGAGGCTTTAGGGTTACCAGACCCTCTGCAAACAGGTTTTTGGCTGCCTGGTGTGTTCTTTTTTTTTACAAATCAACCAAGCAGTGGAGATGAGGCAATCTGTGAGACCCTTCATCTTGATTGGGCTTCTGTGTATTGTTTTTTTAGTTTTACAAAAATTCTTTCCTAATGGGCCCAGACAATGAAGTATGATCTTATATTTAACACAATGAAGTTTGCTGTAGGACAAATCTTCTATGAAGGCCTCCTAAGTTCTTGTCAAAAGGGTAGATCAGATATAAAGGAACTTAAAGTAAATATTAAAAGGAAAGGGTATGGGAGACTTGTTCTGCAATGCTGTCTGTTTCTCAGTGGCAAGGGCAGGAGTTCAGCTTGATGCATGAGCTAAAGCAAGCTATGTCATGCTTTATAGTTTTCAAGCCATGGGCTGTACCATCTGTTCTGTCCATTAGTAGCTGTGCTTTCAGCTTCTGAGGCTCATGCTTTGTAAAAAGGAGAAAAAGGGAGGTTAGTGTTGTATGAAGTCAAAATCATAATACAAATGGCTGTATGCAACTAGGTTTATCAGAAAATTATTATTAGAAAACATTACTATGCAAACCATTTTTCTTTAAGTGTCAGTGTATGCCCCTAATATTGTAACTCAGATTAATTTGAGGAGGTGTACTTTATTACCACAGAGGTCAGTTTCTTCTAAAATAAAAGGACCTCACCCATATTTTACAGGCAACCTTATTATTCTCTCTTATTGCTACTCATCCATTCATTACTCCTTCTCATTATGTACTTATGTGCATAATTTATACAGTTAACATCCAAATGTACTTGCAGGAAACTGCTTAGTTGGCAACATCAGTTTATGAATGCTGATGGAATTTATTTTTGTATTTCAGTAGAAGAGACATTATTATTAATTAGGAATGAAATATCAAGACAATTAAATTCATTCTTTCCATATATATAACCTATTTTTCACTGTGAGTAATGGTCCTTGCTCTTTTCAAGGCTATTTGAGACAGAAGGTAGTCAGGTAATGGTATCAAAAGCAAAATTTTTTTACAAACTACTTCAATCAGCTTATAGTGGCTTGTAATTGCTCTCACTGTGAAAATTAATGGAGTGGCTTTTGTACTGCATGCTTTTTGGGTTGCATTGCTTTTAATGACAAAAATGGCCCAGTGCTATGGAACTTGTGGCTAAGCAAAACAGAAGTGCTGTTAACACTTTCTGCTAACTTTCCCTCCTTACCTTTTAAGCACCACAGAACAAGTGAGAGGTGCAAAAACCAAAACCCCCCTCTGTTCCAGCCACCTTAGCCAGGTGCTGAGCAAGTACAATCAAGGTGGCCCAGTCGTGCCTGGAGGGACCACCCAGCATTTCAGGCTGTCCCTCAGAAAAGGGGAGCAGTCTCCAGCCAGTAGTTCTTATCTCTTTTTGGGTGTCACCCCATGCTCAGCTCTGGCCAGTCAGGTCCTCCACCCTAGCCAGGGCTATTCACTTTAAAAATTGCTTTTTTGAGACAATTGCAATTCAGTGAGGTCAGACTCTCACGGGTGTTCTTTACAGATGGCTAAACCATAAGTTTAAAAATAGTGCCAGGGAAGTGTGGCCCGTACATGACTGTGTTGATGATAGTGACAAATCATGTTTGCAAAATGATTGTTCGCTTTTTGTTTTCCTAGCCACTAGCCAATTAAATTTTCTTTCTTAAAAACTATCAGCTAAATAATTTTGCTTAAAAAGGGACTTGAAAAGTAGCAAATTACTAAACAACCTGAGACAAAGAAACCTGACGTTTTTCTAATGGATTAACCTGTGAAATCTTGGGGAGGGGGAAATAGTAAATGCAATGTTTAAATTCAATATAATTTCTTGTGTTTAAAAAACATAGCAACAAATTAACTCTGCATTTTTGTTATTTCCCAGAGAAATTGAATCCTATCCTAGTATATGTTAAATAGAATGCATGGAATAATGTTCTGTAGAAAAGCTTCAGTGGAAACAGTTTAGCTTCTTGTGTTGAAAAAGGAGAGAGGAACTGCATTTTAGTGAGTGACACCAAGAGCCAAGGCAATGTTTCCATAATTTCCAGCTGACAAGAATTACTGCAGAGTCACTTGCAGAGCATTGCACACTTCAGCACAGGTCTAATTAGCAACAGCAGAACCGACTGACTAGACTACAGAATTACTCCAAAACCATCAGTCATCTCTATCTGAAGTTCAGAATAATGCACTAGAGAAAAGCAATATGCTTTGAAAGGAAGAGAAATGAGAGAGAATGAAAAGGAGAAAGGAGTTTGTTGGAAGGGAGAGAGGGTGGAAACCCTGTTGAATTCAAGGAAGATTTCTAATTTATTTTTGTTTCTGCTTCACACATCTAACTGCTTGTTTTTATCCCCCTTTCACTTAATTAAAAAAAAAAACAAACAGTAGTGGGGAAAAAACATTTGCATAGATCTGTCTGATTTTCACAGGTTACTTTTCCCGTGGATGATATCTTAGCCTGTTCTTTTTTTTTTTTTTTTTTTAATAGGAAAGTGCAGTTGAGTAAAGCTGTGGTCAAGCCTACAAGGGTCTACAGTAGCGTTTTATTTAGTTTAACTGGGAAAAATGATTGAGAAAAATGTCAAAAATATTTGAGAACGTATGTTCGCCAACCCAATATATGACACTTCATAAACATAATTGTATTGATCTTCTTGGTCTATCTAGGCACCTTTGAAAAAAGCAAACTTTTGCCAGTGAACTGCAGGACCTGTGAAGTAAAATGCACTTAAGTTATTAGAAAATAAAAAACGCTTTTATTAGTTGTCACCCACAGTAGGAGCAACTAAAAGAGACTTTTTTTTTTTTTTTAATTTTTATTTTTTTCTTTTTCTTTTTTTTTTTTTTTTTTTTTCAGCTAATGGCTTAGGGGTCTACCTGGAAATTCTTTTTACATGATTGCTTAGGATTTTGCCAAGAGCAAAGGCTATTGAACTTAACTAGTCACAGGCAGAATACTTAAACTGCTAAAATATGTGACAGGAGTCAGCAATAAATAAAGATATGTGTGCCTAGCTAGCATTAAAAGGTCAGAAAATATTTGAGAAATAAGGAAGCCTAGCTAGGTCTTCCCATTATGTCAGGAAATTAAAAACAGGCAGAGCTGTTCTGTGATTCATAGTTCACCTCTAGCAAAGGAAAAATTTTGTGTGTTTGCTACCAGTAGCTAAGGATTGAATAATAAATCTTGTGCATCAATGCTTTGCTACTCCTTGAAAAGCAGGAAAGTTTAACACCATATAAAATAAGGATTTATGGTAGGTAACACAGATGCATAGAGCTTCCACAGTACCATATTTTGGAGTGCTGAAAGGCTGTGAAAGAGTTGTAGGTCCTTCGTCAGCATTAGTGAATCCTGAAATCCCCACGCAGTAGATATTTTTTTTCTTCAGCCCAGTAAGATGGTAACTTGTGGTAGAAGAATTATGAGTAACAGCTGAAACTCAGGAAGGGTTGGGGAAGGAGATGATTAGATGAATTATAATGGCTGGGTCTGTATCAGGTTAGTTGACTGGAGAAAAGACAAAACTCCAGTGCCCTAATCCATGCCTGCAGGAAGCCAATACTCTGCAGATTTTCTTTGGATGGGTACAAGATTTCTCAAAAATATTTATCTGTATTTTAAATCTTACCTTATCATACCTTTAAATCTTACCTTTAAATCATACCTTATCATCCCAAGAATGGTTAGGTGGTGAGTGCAGAATGTTGTGTATACTGCATGACAATGCTGTAGGATGTCTTTAACAGGGTAATATTTACTTGTCAAGTTTGCCACTGTGAATTTAAGATCTTCATAGTACAAAAGGTAGAAATAAGTAGAAGTGGTGCTGTGGCCTATTGACTTCCTTCTCCCAAATTCTCCAATATAATTATTTTTCCTTCCTGGAAAAATGGCAATTAGGTGTCATGCCACTGTTGTACTGAATGAGTAGGGCACCAAACCTCATGCTAACAAAACATACTTGAAGCTTTGCTACTTTTTATAATCCTTTAAAGGCACAGGTCAACATGAATTATAGAACCCTTGCTGGTTTTTTTTGTTGGGTCTTGGATAGTCTTAGTATTCCATAACATGTCTTTAATTTTGCTTGAAAGACAGTAATGAAAGTTAATGTATTATTATTTATGGCAAGAAGATTTTCCACTGCAGAACAGGTGAAAAATGATTATCAAAAGAACTGCAGGGATTTCTTTTGAAAACGGGGTTGGTTCAAGCTCACAACTATTCAGTTATTTAAATGTGTGTAAGTTTCATTCTTTGTAGTAGAACAAAAAAGTTATCAATTAAAAAAGTTAAAGTTAAAAAGAGGTTAAGAAAACTGGGTTTGTTTAGCCTTGAGAAGAGAAGGACTAAGGAAGACCTTATTACCATGTTCCAGTATTTAAAGAGGGGCTACAAAGAAGATGAAGACTCCCTATTTACAAGGAATCACATGGATAACACAAGGAGCAATGTGCACAAGTTGTCCCTGGGGAGATTCTAATTGGACAGGGGTAAATTTTTCACCACGAGGACAGTCAGACATTAGAATAATCTCCCAAGAAAAGTGGTAGATTCCTCCACTTTGGAAAGTTTTAAGTCTTAGCTTGACAGGGTGCTGAGACATCTTATATATACTCTCGTATTACAAGGGTTGGACTAGATGATCCTTGAGGTCACTTCCAACCTGACATTCTATGATCCTGTGAATTTAAGAAAATGTTTCAAAAACTAAAACTAGTAATACTGTCTTTGAAAATAGGTAATAAATAAAAACTATATTCCCTGATAACTGAGTTTAAAAAATAAATTTATAATTTATTAAGTCCTACAGAAAGGCTCCGAGTCAAGCTTGGCTGAGTTGAAATGAAACATAAAAATATGGTGACTGAAATCTTAATACCTCAAAAAACCCGGTAACTGTGCATATTCTTTCCACTGCTACAATATGTGAATATCTGCATGAAGATTTTTTGTTGTGGCTCTGAGCTGCTGCTTTGTTCCGATTGTTCGTGACTTATCCAGAGACTTTTTCCTTGATAAATCCCTGGAGCTGACCCTGTGCCCATGGAGAAAGTCCAGACAGTCTTCAGCAGCTGAGTCCACTTCAAAAGTGCAGAGTGCCTTGTGATATTCAGAACTGTCACATTAACAGAACCTGTCCTAAGAATCTTAAAATTGGATAATAGTTTTAGTTATGCATCAGTCATGGCTTGGCTTCACAAACAAAGACTTAAGAAGGGCTCTACCCACGCTTGCTGCAAGCGTGCTGACAGCAGAAAGGCTTCCTATGCATCAGTACTTGTGCAGTAAACATACAAGAGTGAAGCCTAGCTGCTTCCTAGGGAGCTTTGTGCATGATTCTGGATGTAATAAATGTAATAGAAAGGGTGGAAAAGAAAGGACAGCTCCCATAAAGTAAAAACCTCTCGTCTTAAACAGTTCTAAAGTAGGCAGAAATTGTGCCTGTCACACTACAAACACTTTTACTCCCTTAGCCACAGCTGTACTCAGTTCAGCTGCAATAGAAGACACTATTGAACTGGGACTGGAAAATCTAACTTTGGACATATCTAAATTTGAGGTACATATAGTAGCTACTTTGAGATCCTCTTGTTATTTTGGTAATGTGATATGCAGTAGTAACATGTCAGTGGACCTGTCAGTAAAGAAAACATTTGGGTCATTCACAGACACTGTGTAACTGCTAGGACCAAGCCAGGCTACCTGGAGAATGCTGTTAAGCCACTGAAAGAAAGTTTTGTGTAAGACTTCTCTTATTGCTGCAGTTAGGAAATAAGAAATGTAAGGAATGAGGTTACATAAGTAGGAGAAATACTTCCTTCAACAGAGTAGAAGTGGGTCATTCTAAAAGTCTTTTCATGTCTTGTGAAACTTTCCCATTGACACACATCAGATGCATGTATCATTTTGTACAACTTATATGGCTGAAAATTATCTGGAAAAAATAAAGGTACATCAGAGTTTACTGAAAAGATATAAATTATAGAGAAAGGAAGGAGAGACAAAAACTTCATAACTTTTCTGTATAGTTCTTACTCTCTGAGACTCAAAGCATAGTGTGAGTTTATGGTGCTTTATGCTCCTTCTTCATTGTGTCTAGGCAGTTAATAAAAACTATTTCAAAAGCAGAAAAAGACATAACAGGGTTTGTTTTTAATAGATGCCAGATCTAAAAGCCTTGAGCTGCCAAAGGAGAAGCAGGGAACTAAAATGGCTGTAGTTCAAGACTGTTATTTCCCCTTCAGCTAGCATATTTAAAACCAAGCAAAACAGATGTAATGTGGCAAGGCAGATGTTGCACAAGGACCAAGCAAAACAGTGCATCCAGTTACAGAACTCTGAAGCTAAATGTTCTCTACTGTACATAAAACCCAATCCTCAATAGCCTTTGCAAGTCATCTACATGATTTTAATTAGGATTTTTCATGACCATCCTGTAAAGTGATCACTGGCTGCAGCTCATGGTGCCTAGTTTGGTAAGTGGAATACTGTTGTTGTCAACTTAAGCTCTCACAAGAACACCCACTGGGATAAAAAAATAATCTGAGGGAGACTATAAAAGAGCATTTTATATTTGAAGTGAAACTTACCTTGTGACAAAAGAAACTTTTAAATTATTTTTATTTTTCAGAGGCAGTAGTGTTTAGGTCTGCTTCAAATGGGGATATGGAGAGACATTGTACTGGCAACAGCAGCTTAGCAACGTTTCTTGCCTAATTGTGAATCGAGGAATCCTACTGAAAATTCTGCTTTTTATCTGTCTTGATATTACTAAAAATTAGAAGATGTATCAGTACTGAGCAATGATAAGAGTTTCACTTGTCTTGATCTTCTGTATGCTCTTAAAAAAAGGATGAAAATCCTACCTTCTCCAAGCAAAATAACCAGTTAAGTAGCTAGTGTGGGTGCTGCTACCTAGCCTGAAATTTCCTGTAGCTGTAGTTACTATTTTCAGGTGCATAGCCCCTTTACTTGTGCCCCAGTCAACCACAAAACATTGTGGACTATATTCTGGAGTCCAGATGACAACTGCATTAGTTCCCTCATGTTTGACATGGATTTGGCCAGGCAGGTCTGTGAACAAATATACTGTTAGAGATGGATAAACAGGAAAGCAATTTTATCCTCTCTTGCTTACTTTCTTTCTTTTTAAAATACTATTTACTAAGTAGTAATGACAGGTAGATCTAGCACATAGTTATTTGTCTAGCTTGAACGAACAGGAAGTGCTAAATGGAATGTTAAAATGCTTTCCCTGTTAGTTAAATTTCTATCACAGTAATACCGACTTCTGCTATGCAAAAATACCAGTGTAATAAATATTTAACAGAATTCTTAATCCTATCCCAAAGACTGTTCTTAGGTAGCCCAGAAATTACCCATAATACTTCTTCACTGCTCTAGTGAATTATAAAGTAAGTACCTGTTGCAGAGAATGGGACCTGGGACAATGCAGATGGCTTGTGGAGATTCTCCTGCTTTATTATAGGCTGAGATATTAACTCTATAATAAGCCATGGAGATATTTAGAAGAATTATTCTGTCCTTTAGAAAGATACGATCTGATGAGCCTCTGCATCTGTTGGGTATTCTTTCCACATTAACATAATATCCAAGGATGTTCTCATTTTGTGTTACCTAGTAAGAGGGAAATGTTTATGGTTCTATGAATGTTATTATGTCCTGTGTAGAAAATTAAGAATAATTAAATTGTATAAACAAAATGTCACCTTTAATGATGGGAATAAAATCATGGTGTTTTAATCAGGCTATTAGAAATCAAGGCAGCAAAGCATTTCCTTAAAATTAAGAGCATGCTTGAATTAAGAGGATTTAAACACAGGCTTGAGTGTTTTGCTTAACTGAGATCCTAGTTATGTGTATCTGATAAGTAATAACAGCAGTGAAGCAGCTGTAACATTCTCTACATTTCACTGGAACACACCTTTCATAATTAGGGTCTTGAAAATTAATGAGAGGTGTTTAATTGCAATTTATACCTCTGGGAACCTTCATCCACTAAGCTCTGTTAGGCAGTGGGTCTCTTTGAGGATAAATGCTGATAATCATACACTAATGTTGGAAAGTGTTATGTATGCATCCATACGGATTTTTAGGTGGTGATAATTCACTCTTTATTTTACTGTTCTAATCTTCATGAGATGCTGGGAAATGAAAGGACAGAGATGGAAATGAATGCAATCTAGATATAAAATTAACTCAGAACACAAAAGCTAGTGAAGTTTGCAAGGATTACTTCTGATATCAAGCTTGTCCATTATTTTTTGGAACAAAATTAGTAGTGTGGATATATGAGAGAGTTCAGAGATGTCAGTGAAATACTTGGATACTTTTAGATTAACACAGACAGATTCAGTATTTCAGAAGGCAGACATGCATGTTTTGAGGGGGATTTCTGGTAAAGCCAGAAGCTCTCAAAATGGAAACAGATGTTTTTTTCCCAGGACAGGGAGGAAAGAATTTGCACCATTAATTGAAGCTCTGGTAAGGTTTCTCAGAGAATAGTGTTATTGTTCTCTCATCAGGCTTTAAATTGCAAAAGGTTCGTGTGTAGGAGATAAAATTCCTTGGATACAAGGAATATGAGGTATGACACACAAGAAGAAACTAGTATAATTTATCTTAGCAAAATGAGACTGGAAAAGGATAGCACTGCTCTATCTTTTGCAGTGCCTACAGGAAGTTCTGTGTTATTTGTAACCATGAAAAACATGCTAGTTGCCTGCTTGAGTGTTTAGAGCTGAAGCCACTTATCTTGTGCCTTTTGATGTAAACTGTGTAGAGGTTACTCACTGAATGTTAGCTAAAGCAGAGGACTTATGACTAGCCTCTAACTTCTTCAGCTTTTTTCCTTGTTTCAGGTTGGCTTAAACCAGTGTAGCAGCAGAAACAAAGATTTTTTTTGTCTTTCCACTTGACATGTTGATTATTGAGTGTATTCCTTCCCTCTGCCCCTATGAGGTTTGTTGTAGCCACATGGACACAAACTGTATTTTGTATAACAGATTAGTGTGTTATCCTGAATGAAGCTCCTAGCCTTGACACTATATTTAATATTACTTTATTTTTTTAACTAAAGCATTTAGATGGAAAATAATTTCTTCTCTTAACATTTAAATTGGTATGTACAGTCCATTGCTTTATCACAAAATGGATCATTTACTCTGCAATTTTGCCTTTTTTTTTTTTAGGAGACAAGGGAAAAAAGGGGATTTCCAGAGATGAGGTGTCCATTTTCTCTGCTGTCTTTCACAAAATGCATGGGGTAACTGCAAAACTTCCCACACCTTCTGATATTTCAGACCTCTGCCAGTCTCTGTTCTTTTTGCCAGGGATGTTCCCTACAGCAAAATTCTGGTAGTTTGTAGATGCTCTTTCTCTCAGAATCTATATAGTACTAATTAGTTTCCATGCAAAGACCTCTAGTCACACCTTGCTCATTGAGATTGGTATGGGCCCTTGACTTTACATTCAAGACTCAGATGTTTATTTCTCACAAAGAAAACTTCAGCTGGTAGATCTGACATGTCTGCTGTAGTCAGTCAGTTGGTAATGACTGCTGCTGAAGAGCAGGGGATTCCTCTGGTGTGTAGGTTTGAACTTTAAACGACATGGAAATACACAGCTAGAGGTTGCTCTTGTAAGCCAGAGATGCTATTTCTGTCCTGTTTGTAATGTACTGGCACTTCTGGATTAATAGATTAATGTATTTACCAAGCTTTTCTAAAATTTTTTGAGCTTTCAAGAATATGAATGCTCCCTAGGTACACATGAAACACAAGGTGTATCACTTATATGTGCTAAAGGCTTATGAGGATCTTTCCTTTAAAGCTTAATTCTAAGGGACAAACTTGAGGCACACTGATTTATAAGGCAAGCTGGAAGGATCTTTATTCCAGTCAATGATTTTGAGCCCAGAAATTGATGTTTTAATGACTTTTCAAGATTATGAATTGGTGTAGTTATTCTTTGCTACTTTCTACCACCTAAGACACCACCATACAAATGCAGTGAATCTTGAAGCAAGAGTACAATATTAAGTGCCTTTTGCTTATGCAGTGTAGTGTCAAATCAACGAGAAAGCCTATTTTTTCCTAAAAGTTAATAGATTAATAGTGCAAACATAACAGAAGGTGCCCAGATTCAAAGTGAACATTACCTCCCACTTCAGAAGAACACTTCTTCTGCCTGAAGGGATTTCTGTAGTCATATTATGTGATATTTTTGTCTTGTTTGTGAGCTCTGCTAAACATGGAAAAATATGGAAACATGCTCTCATATGAGTTGGTTTTACCTTAATATTTTCAGCAGAGTTTGACAATGCTATTGCATATGAGACAAGATTTGAAAAGACTTTTACATTCATGAATATTCCCAGTAGTAGGACAAAACTGTATTTGACTTACTGTGAGGGACCAAAATATCTTTACTCCAAACACAGACACACTCGAGGCCATCCTTGGTTGTGCATCTGAGCTGAACAATGTATGAAGACATAGAATTTAAATTTGAAATGGTGACATTGACAGCATTTCTTCCTACAGGCACCTAAAACCAAATAATCCTTCATTTATGTGGCAACAATAAAACATAATCTTATATGAACTGTTTTCTCAGCCAAGGAGTCTTCTGACTGCTGTTGCAAGTAGAGGTTCCTACAGCCAAAGAGGAACTACAACGTATTTTAGTCTTGATTTTGTTGTTTGTTTTTTTTTTTTTTTAATTCTTTCAGGGCAATAGTCTCTTTTCATTATTTCTTTCTGCTCAGTCAGGACATGTAAGCAACAGTTTAGGTCTAAGCATGGCTTTTAATATTCATTAGGTGCTATTTATATTGAAAAAGAATCACTTATCCATGAATATTTTTGGCATTCTGAAGTACAAGAACTGAAGGTCAAATTAATTTAAATTTATTTTTAAATCCTCTTACTCTCAAATGTTGCAGTACATTCATCTGGCTAATGTCATAAGGTGTGTGGCTGGACTGAATTTGTGGCTGCCTATGCCTTGGCATCACTGAAGCAATGTGCTGGCAGTGGGACAGGAGCTCAGATTGTCTTAGAAAAAAGGTACCACCTGTGTCTAAGGAAATCCCTGAGCTGAAAATTGTAGTACAAAGTATGACAGAGAACTGTTGCTATACACTTGAAGTATTTTGCACTCCTCCTCAGGCATCCACTGGTGGCTGCCATCATAGCACAGTATCCTGTGTTAGACAAACCTTTGGTCTGATCAATTCTGGGTGATACAATGGTTTTATTGGAAGCACTATTGCAGATTGATATATTTGTTTTAGTATTTGTCTGCTGTCAATTAACAATGGGATGCTTCCAAGACTTGCATATTCCTTGTACAAAGATGAAATTTTTCTTACATGGGGTACACCTCCTGAAGTGGCCAAAGTGGTAGCCAGCTACGAGAGAAATGGTGAAAATATCATAGATCTTCTGATATAAAGGGAAGAACATGCAAGATTTTGGTCGTACAAAAAAAGTAAAGAGACTCGTACAAAAACAGAGATACCCAAGATGTGGGAACAGCTGCTTTTTAGACAATTTTCTTCTCAGAGTTCTGTTCCACCTGATAAACACATATTCTTCATCCAACTACAGATAATAGATCTTAAAAAACAGACAGTCTCAGAGGCTCCATGATACAAATCACACGTGTGTATGCCTGCTGGTGTAGCCTTTACATGATGTGCAGGGTGGCATGGGTCAGGATAAGCAGTTCTTGCTGCTGCATGCAGATGTTCCTAAAATTATGACTGGTTTTCCACCTCTTAGTCTCTTTAGGTTTAGGTACTGTCCTCTTTCTGCACCATATTCTTACTTCTGCCAGTCCTAAAATGTATCTGGAACTGATCCTGTATCAGAAAGAAATTATTTCCCCTCTTGTCAAAGAAGAATATCTGGAAAACTGATTCAGAACAAAACCATGTAAGGTATGAATTGTTACCTTAAGAATCATAGCACCTTGATCTTTAATTGGTTTGCAAACTTAACACCGAAAGAAGTAATAATGCCAGTCACTGAAAGTGTAATCACGATTTGAGGTTGTATGACATTTTTTACATCCTCTTCAGCATTTGCACCACTGATGGTTGTGGTGCCAGAATGTCAGGGTAATTAACCAGCTGACATGCCACTGTGTTTTCTTCTGTATAAAAACATATTAATCTTTCTTTTGCAAGCAGCTTAGGATCTGTTAGAACAAAACCGAGAAAGCTTTATGAGATTATAACAATTAGTGTCTGCATGCTATTTATTCTTGCTATCCATGTTGTGTGCACTCCTCAGTAGCACCCTGTTGCTGCCCTGCCACATGCGCTATGTACAGCTGAGCTGATACTAAGGCATCCCATGTTCTCAAGTGATTGTCATCCTAAGTACTTACCAGTGTCCACCAAGTGGATTCTGTGAGTGCTTCTTTGTATCCCAGATCATATGGACTAGGATTTGCAGGCTTATCCCACTTTATTATTCATTGGTTTTTGATCTGATAAGCATTTATATTAGATGGTGTCACACACTTCCCTAAAATGAAGAACATGTAGCTCATGGAAGAGATGCAGGAATGCTTTTGTAACTATGTCTGTCAGGTGTGGTTTATAAAAAATTAAGGAGTTGACACAGAATACTGAACATGGAAAGACTTTAAAAACACTAGAAAAAAAAATTAAATCTGAGTGGTATTAACAGAATAGGGTTGTTCCTCTTGCCTGTTGTTTCTATTGACTTCAGGAAGAATCTTTTTCTAGGCAGATGTGATTCTGAGTCACTTGGAAAGGTAAAATCAAAACGTCTAGAGTACCTATAATAGTGAATTGTATAAAAATTCTCCAGAATATCTTCCAATTTTATCTTTCTCTCCAATAAACAGAAGGTGGCCAAAGCCTCCCAAGGAGGTCATGGTGACAGTTTGGGTTGTACGGATCGTATCCTGCAGGACTGAGAAGCACTGATTTTTCTTGGACAGGGGTTACTCTGAGGAGATGATGTTTTGGGGAGCTCTCAAAATTATCTCAATGATCAGATACTGTAGGGAATCTATAAATTAACACCCAAATAACATAGTTAATAATATTTTTCCCCTATCTCTTCTGCAGCACTCTGCAACAAGTAAATGGCCCTCAAAAAGACTTGAACTTTGAAAGGGTTTCTCAAAAGGCTAATGCTCTACAGCAAGGATTCCTTAAGTGCATTGTATTGAGTCCACCCGTTCTTTGCAAACTAATAAAGAAATTCAAAAAACCATTGAAGAAGGCACAGGAAGATGGTTAGGTGCTGTACACAAACATGTTTTTTTGATATTAATATTTCATAATCTAGCAAGTGATTTAAAGCAAAACTTGTCTATTGTAAAAGATAGACTTCTGCTATTGACTTTACTAAAGGCTTCAGACATGGGAGCCAAACCATAGCTTAGCTCTTGGTAAAAATAACAAGAGTATATTGGGAGTTACAATTTTGAAAATAATCTTTAAGAAAATACTAGCACTGCTTCAGCTGGCACCTTAGTAACACAACTTCTGAAGATGCTGTACCTCCTTTGCTCGGTGTAACTGAGATGTTCTTTCCCTTCACACAATGGGTGTAATTTGCTGCTATCCAGATAGATGCAGTTCACTGAAAAAGTTTTCTTATTCTCTCCCTTCAGAGAAAAGAAGGCAGAATGAAAGATGAACATTTTATTGGATTATAGTTACTCTTTCTTCCCCTTGCCCCAGAAAGCAACTGACAGTTTTCCAGGTACCTATATATAAAATACAGTACCTTGAAATATTGAAGGTAAGGCCTAAGCAGTTTGAAATAGCAAGTGTCATTCCAGTACCTGAGTGACTCTAGCAAATTTAAGCCCACAAATTCTTGTTGTGTGTTGGAAAACAGTTAAGTTCCTTAAATTTGTAGGGCACAGCATGATACAAGACAAAACCTGTATGGTTGTATTACTTACCATGGGATATAAGGAACATTTAGGGGATATAAATTTTAAATTACTTCATAAACTCTACTTCCCACCTACCACAGGAGTAACTAAATGACTTTTGAAAATGAAAATTTCCCACTCAATCTAAATTATGACAAAGGTATGAAAAAAACCTCTTATGAGTTATATGCCTTCTGACTTTTTTCTCTGCACAGTATCAGAGATGCTTAAATGCTACCTCAGATTTCAGCCCTGAAGACTTTTCCTGGTATACAAAATGCCAACAACACAAAAAGGCCAAGAGGTTTAAAGGCTTAAATATGAAGCTGTTTCTGTTCTGCCAAATTGTTTTTTTTTTTATTCCCATATTTCTCTCTTTTACTCCATACCACACACAGGACATTTTTTTTTCCTCAAGGTTAAAGATATGCATGTTCAATGTTCTTACAGAAAGGGGCTGGCATACTAATTGCATACCAGCATATTTCAAGTATTAGCTGTGCTGATCATGATACAATATTTAAGAAATGAACAAAACTGTTTGAAGGGCCCATGTCTTCTTCAGATTAGTTGTGAATTAGCCATTACTATTTCAAAGCATGATTCCAAATGCTTGGCTGGAACTTCTCTGTGGGAGTGTTTCTCTTTAATCCCTTTCTTCCTGACAACTAAATCATAAGGAGCAATAATAAGGAATAATTTCAATGTCAAATTGATGTTACTTGCAGAAAGGGGTGATGTTGTCTTCTAGGAAAGCAAAAAGCCCTTTCAAGACTTTTGTTTGTTTGTTTTCTTTTTAATCCACTAAAAAAGAATAAAGGAAGTTTTGCTTTAAGACCACTGCATTGAAGCAAAGGAAACTGAGGTTTAAGTCCTGGCTCTTGCTTGGGAAAATAAACTTCTCTAAGAGGTGATTGTCTTCCACCTCCTCTTTCACTTTTTTTTCCTGCCCTCTCTGTTCAGAGCATCAACCTTGCAGCCTGGGAACAGCACAGTCTAGTTTTGGCTGAGGACTCTAAGAGCAACTAGCTTACAAATGCTTCAGCCTCTACAGGGAGCAGAGCTGTTTCACAGATACTTCTTTCCAAGAAACTGAGGCTCCTGGAAGACGCCTGGCACAAGATAACAAATGCAGAGGGGTTTGGTGCTTATTGAAAGCTGGCACCTGCTGCTGCCTCCAGTGGGAAAATATTGAAGGTGAAAGGGGGACCAGCCACAGCCCTGAGGATCTTGCTTTGCTTTTCTGCAATGTGCAGATCATCCTGTAATTGAGGATCAGGTTTGTGACCATCTGAAGAACCTGAAAGTGTACAAGTTCATGGGACTCAAAGTGATATACCCACAGGTACTGAGGGAACTGGCAGATGTGGTTGCTTTACCCCTGCCTATTATATTCCAAAAGTCATGGGAGTCCAGTGAAGTCCCCACTGACTGGAAAAGGGGAAATATAACCCCCATTCTCATAAAGGGAAAGAAAAAAGATCCAAGGAACTATAGGCCTATCAGTCTCACCTCTGTGCCTGGTAAGATCATGGAGCAGATCCTCCTGGAGGCACTGCTGGAGCAGAAGAACATTGAAGAGGTGGCTGGGGATAAGCAACACAGCTTCACCAAGGGCAAATCATGCCTGACAAACCTTGTGGCCTTTTCATAGAGGAAAAGGTCACAACACCAATAGACAAGGGAGCAGCAACCGACATCATTTACCAGGGCCTGAGCAAAGCCTTCAACACAGTCCCACACAAAATCCTGGTCTTCAAGCTGGTAAAACATGGGTTTGAAGGATGGACCACTCAGTGGATTAAGAACTGGCTTGATGGATGCTCCCAAAGTGTGGCTGCCAACGGGTCCCTGTCCAAGTGGATCCCAGTGACAAGTGGAGTCCCAAAAGGACCAGTGTTGGGACTGGTCCTGTTTAACATCTTTGTTGATGACAAAGAGGGTGGCACGGAGTTGATGACCCTAAGCTGTGTGGTGAAGCTGACACGCTTGGAGGGAAGGGATGCCATCCAGAGGGACCTTGACAGACTGGAGAGGTGGGACCATGCCAGCCTCATGAAGTTCAGCAAGACCAAGTGCAAGGTTCTGCATCTGGGTCAGGGCAATCCCAAGCACTGATACAGGCTGAGCAGTGAGTGGCTTGAGAGCAGCCCTGAGGAAAAGGACTTGGGGGTGCTGGGGGATGAGAAGTTCAACATGAGCCATCAGTGTACACTTGCAGCCCAGAAAGCCAACCAGATCCTTGGCTGCATCAAGAGAAGTGTGGCGAGCGGGTTGAGGGAAGTGATTCTCCCCCTCTGCTCTGCTCTTGTGAGACCCCACCTGGAGCCCTGCATCCAGTTCTGGAGCCCCTTTTACAGGAGGGACATGGATGTGCTGGAGTGTGTCCAGACAAGGAACATGAGGATGATCAGAGGGCTGGAGCACCTCTCCTGTGAAGACAGACTGAGAGAGTTGGGGTTATTCTGTCTGGAGAGGAGAAGGCTCTGAGGAGACCTTATTGTAGCCTTCAGTATCTGAAGGGGGCTACAAGAAAGCTGGAGATGGAGTTTTTAGGATGTCAGGAAGTGATAGGACTAGGGGGAATGGATTCAAACCAGAGGAGGGTAGATTTAGATTGGAAGTTAGGACAAAGTTCTTCACCATGAGGGTGGTGAGACACTGGAACAGGCTGTCCAGAGAGGTGGTGGAAGCCCCATCCCTGGAAGTTTTTAAGGCCAGGTTGGACAGGGCTCTGAGCAACCTGAGCTAGTGGGAGGTGTCCCTGCCCATGGCAGGAGGGTTGCTACTGGATGATCCAAAAGGTCCCTTCCAACCCTGAAAATTCTATGATTCTATCATCTTTATGAATTTCCCAGTGTAGTGTTGTTTCCTCAGATTTAGGAGATGCTCTTAGTCACAGCTCTTTTTAAAAGAGAGCAGTGGGTTTTGTTGCAAAATAATCAGTAATGAGTATCAGAATTTGCCAATGACATACAGTGTTGTACCCTGTGTACCCCATGATACAGTCTCATGGCAAAGATCATGTTTTCTGATCTCACTTCTCACTTTCTAAATATACCTTAATCTCATGGGACATTCCAAATATATAGACATAAAATCAGGAAAATCCATTCTGTAATGCAGGTATTGAGACAGAAACCTGCTTTGTTTGTTTGTTTAACAAACCAATGGGCAGATGTTAGTTTAATCTGCCTATCTACATTTTACCTGGCTTCTTTTTTAGCGTTCTCAAAAAAAAAAAAGTTGCAACATAAAATACCCATTAAGGTAATCAGTTTAAGATTAACCCTGCAATAGTTCACCAATAATTTTTTAACCAGTTTTTAAACTAATAATTGACAATTCAGAATGGCAAGAAAATACTTAAAAATCTATTTTTCTTATATGCCATATTTGATATCTCCTTGGCTACTTGGCATAATACAATATATAACTTATAATAAAAACTGGCTTATTTTCTGGGTTTTTTTTAAACACACTGCATTAGCTTTTAATGCTCAATGCAGGTAAAAGGATGCAAATAAAAGTAATATATTAAGGTGATCTTTGGCAATAATGTTTCAAAGAGTGTGTTGGGGGCATGGAAACATGTATAATGACCCTCTGTATTGGGTTTACATGGCAAGGTTTTGGTAGTGGAAGGCTACAGAGAGAGCTTCTGTGAGAAGCTGCCAGAAGTTTCCCCCATGTCTGAGAGACCCAATACTAGCTGCCTCCAAGATGTATCTGCCACTGACTAAGTTTGAGCCCATCAGTAACAGTGGTAGCAGCTCTGGGATAATGGAGCTAAGAATCTGCACAACAACCTGCAGCCAGAGAGAGGGGTGAGAATACATGAAAAAAACAACTCTGCAGGCACCAAGGTCAGTGAAGAAGAAAGGGGAGATGCTCAAGGCACGAGAGCAGAGATGCCCCTGTATCCTGTTGTGAAGAACATGGTAAGGCAGGCTGTCCCCCTGCAGCCCATGAAGGTCCATGGTGGAGAAGATATCCACCTGTACCCATGGAGAACCCACAGCAGAGCAGGTGGATGTGCCCAAGGGAAGCTGCCACCCCATGAAGGCCCCGTGCAGAGCATGCTAGTGATAGCACCTGTGACCCCATAGAGGGAAGCTCATGCTTCAGGTTTGCTGGCAGGACTTTAGACCCCATGAGGGCCATACACTGGAGCACTCTGTTCCTGAATGACTGCACCCTGTGGAAAGGACCCATGCTGGACCAGTTTGTGAAGAACTGAAGCCTGTGGGAGGGGACCCCACACTGGGGCAGGGAAAGAGTGTGAGGAGGGAGAGGCAGAAACAACACATGATGGACTGACCACAACTCACATTCTCTATCCCCCTGTGTCACTTGGGTGGAAGAGCTAGAGAAAATCAGGAGTAAAATTAAGCCGAGGAAGAAGGGAGGGATGGGGTGCTTTTCAGATCCAGATTTGTTTCTCATTATCCTACTCGATTTGATTGGTAATAAATTACATTTTTTTTCCCCAAGTTGATTCTTTTTTTGACTGTGACAGTAACTGGTGAATGATCTCCCTGTCCTTATCTTGACACACAAGCCACAAGCCACAATATATTTTTGTCCCCCTAGTTCAGCTGAAGAGGGGAGTGACACCTGGTGTCCAACCAGCATCAGCCCACCACATTCTTACCATGCTCTTACAAAATCAGTGGGCTGGTGACAGTTGAGGAAAGATTTTGAACAGTATAGTGTAACAACCTACAATGTATTGAACTATGCTGGAGCAAAACTCTGGCAAGTAGGAATCATGCTGAGCAGCAAAGACAGCTTGTTTTCCCTATTACTTTTAGACTTACCATTTTAAGAATATGGTATCGTTAATGGTATTTGGAGCACTGGGTACTGGCAGCCAGGTACAGGTTAGATCCTCGCTTCATTATTTGTAGCATACCAGTTCATTGTCCCAGTCTGCAAGATGAAAATGTATGAACTGGGAAAGACCCATCACAGGCAAAATGTTACCTTCAGCTGGTATGAGGTGACTATAAGAAGCAAAACCAAATACAAATCAAGCTGTACCTTTTTGTGTAACAAAATAAGAATAAGCTGTGTCAGTCTTTATGTCATGTTTACTCTCAAGTAGTTGACTAATGTTTAGAACAAGGGACAGAAATATTTAGAAAGATTAAGCCTTATCAGTCCTAATGTTTCCAAGTAAAAGTTAGTTTTCCTGCATGAAGATAGGAAAGGATAATTCTTCCTGTGATTTATGACATCACTATCAGCTGTTTTGTACCCAACAACACAGAGGTGAATGCTTGCTCTGGTGTTTCCTACAGTTTTGATATTGTTACACTTTGAACTGTGCTTCTCTCCTCTAATTGTGACATCTGCACATAAAGCTCAACTACTTGATTTTTTTTTCTAATTATGAATTAAATATCTTTTGTACTTCTGGGGAAACTACAGCATTCTTTGGCACAAAACCTGCAGAAATAAATAGCATGTATTCAAGACAGCATTACTAGCTATTGGCCTCTTTGCTTTGAGGAAAGATACCTTAAACCAGATGTCATTAACATCTTAAACCAGAAAAATTACCTTAAGCCTCTGCCCTAAAAGACTAGATTTTTATTTTCCAGCTCTGCTCTGGTCTCACAGCTTTCCCATCTGACAGACTGTGTTGGTCTTGCCACTGTGTTTCTGGAAGCAGACAACTGTTTGCTGAAATCTCTACCTTGCATGGGCTTCTGGTGCATTACTCTGGATTTGAGGAGCAAGTCCCTTTCCTGAAGAAGCCACTGTGACTTGGGAACCCTGGATAAACAGGAGCATGAACAGGAGCTTGAACAGGAGGGAGGCACTGTTCACCCGCAGGGTTATAAACTGGAGCTGGCAACAGCTCTGCCTTGAAAAACTTATTGAGTGATAAGTACAAATTTATAGACATTTTTGTAAGTATGAGCCAGAAATTACACTGATGCCCTTGTGAAACATCTTAGAAATGAATGTCTTGCAGTACAGTTGAGGGAAAGAAGGAGAGAGGAACTGCATTTTACTCAGTGACACCAAAAGCCAAGGCAATGTTTCCATAATTTCCAGCTGACAAGAATTACTGTGGAGTCACTTGCAGAGCATTGCACACTTCAGCACAGGTCTAATTAGCAACAGCAGAACTGACTGACTAGACTACAGAATTACTCCAAAACCATCAGTCATCTCTATCTGAAGTTCAGAATAACGCACTAGAGAAAAGCAATATGACACTTACATTCCAACTTCATAAAGTTCATATTATAAAGCAGAAGGAGCATAAATGTATGTTCAAAATGACTCATGACTAACTCTTGGAAAGAAAAATAAGGGGTGGGGTTTTTTCGCACTGAACATACGCATTTGTCAGATGAAGGGAAATCAAACACTGATGTCATTCTTGAATTAGTTTTTAGTCTTTTAACGGTTAATCTTACTTTGTATTTCAAAACTCTCTTAACAGAAACAGTTGTGATAAAATATCACTGTTCTTGTTTTGCTTCGTCTCGCTGTTTGAACTATTAGTTCAGAAGAATCAGCCATGATGTACAAAGTACCACCCACACTTTTAAAAAGAGATACAAACGTTTTTTTTCTCTCTTCAGAAAAGCAGATCTAAGCAGGAAGTGCTTAAGTTGATAAAAATGATTTTTTTCCTCATGTTTAGAGAGTCATATGCTCACCATATCTATTTGGTTTAACAAGTTGCCAATAGACCTACCAGTTTTGAGTAAAAAATATTTTACTATTTGATAAATAAGTATGTGTATTGCTGGAGCTGTTATTACAGAATGATTATGAGTCAAATGCTGCATAAGACCAACCCTCCTCTTTTCCTCATTCAGAACCATGTCTTCCTATCACCTGAACTACAGATTATCCTTGGTATTCTTTTCATCATTTAGATGGCAGATGTGTTAGAAACTGATTCCGACCAAAAAGAGTGTTGAGTGATTATAGCTGAGACTTTAATACCCTTACCCTATGATACCTCCTTTCTCCTACTGAAAGAAATGTGCTTTTCTAATACAGTTATGCTTCACCTGTCTAGGGGTATGCAGCTTCTTTTTGGGAAGGCTGAGATCAGGTCTTCCTTGTTTCTACAGCAGCAGGAGGAATAATTATTGAATTCTCTGCTTTCCTAGTCTGATCTCCAGATCAAATCTTGGCCACCTCACCCATGGATGTGGTGCTCTAAGAACGGGGAAAATCAGCAACTGCTTTCACATTCTTCTCGTCCCTTGTTCAGGATTCAGGCTTTCATTTACTTGGTCTTTCCTAGTTGTTGTTTTAAAGAAATACCTAAAAAAGAACCTTTTTGGAACTGCTGTAGCACTTTGTGTCAGTGCATTTGTAACATACTGCTCCTGAAACTATTTGAAATAAAAGGAGGAACTGACATGAAGGAGAGAGACATTTGTCACTTTTCTGCTAGATTTCTTATTTTATATGAACAGAATAGTGCACCCCAATGCATCATCTCATTCTGTTTTTCTTTCTTCAGATAAACATTATGAATCTTGTACAGTTTTCTTTTTCTCACTTGTTGTATTTGAGTGCTGGTATCCAAAAGCACTTTCCTTTTTACCCTAGTGCATTTATGGTTTACTGTACTACTTCCCCTTAAAGAACATGTATACTATTAACTCTTCCTGTCCATAGGATAGCACTAATCCTGTACCATAATTTGTGCTGCAAGAGCAACACAAAGAAAGAAAAAAATTTTCTCTGTTCTGAAGACATCACAATAGTTTCTTCTTAAAATAAACCAAAAAGAAAGCAAAAGAAAAAAAGAAAAAAACACAGACAAAACCCAAACAAAAAATAGCAGAAAAAGGAAAAAAAAAACCCCACAACCCACAAAAACAAAAACCTATTTTTTTTACTTTAGAACTATGTTTTTCTTCTTTTGTACACTGTGTTCTCAGCCTTGGCAACACTTTTCACAAAGGACAGCCAAGAGGATAGAGCTCATTCATGACAGAAAAACTATCAAAGAGAAAATGCAAATCATATATGTGAGAAATTCTGACAGTGAGGGTTCAAGAGCTGGACACTCAAAGTAGCATAGAAGTCCAGAGATGGAGAAAGCTCTATCAACAATATGTGTTTGTTTGATGTGATCAGAATACTCACCTTTAAAATAATTTATCCCCAACGAATGGCATGTACGTAGCTCAGTGCAAGAGCAGGAAACTGAATTCAGCAAGCACAGCATTAGGACAGAGCATATTGGTAAGAAATAAACCCCGCTAAGCAAGTCTGTGTTACCTCTGCTGGAGCTGTAGGTCTCAGTGTGAATGTTACTGTCATTCGAAGAAGAAAGTAATTGTAACATGTGCAGAAAATACTTTGCCAATCAAAATAGCAGAGGAGATAGAATCTTGGAAACTGGAATTTGTCAAAGGAGCAAGAACTCTTTTTTACTTACAGATCACATATCTAGTTGCCATAGAAACCTTTTAAGGTATAACAAAAGCTGAATTATTTTTGAGGTAAATTTTGCACAGAACCACTTTTAAAGTGTCTAATGTTTCAGTTTTTCACTGCTATGGACTCCTATCAGAACTGTAAAAGTCTTAACTTTTCCTGTTACTCAGGTGAGGATAAATTATGGCTTCTCCTTTGGTATACTCAAAACTGAAGAACAACTGAAGGATACCACCAAATTTGTGACCTAAAATGGCTCTTTGGGCCTAGATTTATACATTATTATAGGGCTGGGGTTTTTTCTTAGTGTTTTCCTGGTCGCTGCTTTTAACTTCTGTTTTAAAATATATATCAGGCTCTCGGTCTCCTCAGAATGCAATCTTTAAATAAATGAACCCTTCTATTTGTACTGGATTACATAACATAAATTCATAGAAAACTCACAGAATCCTTTTCTGCTCCCTGCCCCAACCTTATCTGTTAACTGTTAACACCTCAAAAGAAAAATAATCTCTGAAGACAGGCTGTCACTGCAAATAACAGACTGCTTCCCCCTTGTTCTCCTCCTTACCTGTGTAGGTCCATCTTTTGTAGCCTTGCACAAAAGAGGAGGTCCAGTCAGATTGTGAGCTTGTGACCCTGAATGCTAATGGACAAGAAGGATCTAAAATCTTGTTTGCTCCCAGTCCTAAAAACATCCTGAAACGGTGTGCGTTATGTAGGACTGGAAGGCTCATTAAAGAACACTCATAATGAAGCAGGCAACTGAAGAAGAGTGTGGACTGCAGAGATAAAGCATCAGGAAAGGAACATTTCATTTCTGCTTGAAGTCTTACCTTTTCTGATGTGCAAATAGTTGAGGTCATCATTTTCCCCTGGTGGAACCTGTGTGCATTTTTGCTTGTTTGCTTTTTCTCTGATGAGAAGTTCAGGTCCAACCGACTACAGTCAATCTATTTTAAGCATATTGTAACAAATGAAATATTGTAGCAAACTCAGATTCAATTTTTGCTTGTTAGTACCTGATAAAGTCCTGTATCTCTCTTCTATGGCTCTGAGTTAGAGCTACACTATTTTCCTAAGTTATTTCTCATGTGACCTTATTTCTAATAAGCAGACCTTCAGGTCTATAAAAGGTATGTCAGATTCTTACAGAGTGGGTTTTTTTATTTGTTTGTTTGTGAGTTTTTGGGTTGGTGTTTTTTTTTTTTAATTATTATTTTCTTTTCAGAGAAATACATGAGTATCTGACTTCAAAGAGCAATTTGAAAAAAAAAAATTAAAAAAATTAAAATACCACTCAGCCCTCAGCCACACTCAGTGGGGGAAATTTTCTGTAGTAGGGGACACTCTCCATTCTTTCATCACTTTGTTCACACACTCTTTAATCCTTTCTGAGTTGAAGCTACATCATGAGGCAGCTTATCATTCAAACAGTTCTATGCTATCTTAATGAAAATCACAGTCTTTACCCTAACACACTGGCTAAATAAAGAACATAAAAAAAATAATATATAAGAGATCTGCACTGGAGTTTTTAAAAAAACAAATCCAAGTAGAAGTGAAGCATAAACACCACTGAATAAACTAGACAGCCAATACAGAATGAAGAAGAACCAGAGATTTACATATTTGGACAAAGAGTGAAAAAAATGGAGGAAAGAAAATTTATTTCACTAAGCAAAAAAAAAATGGAATAAGTTCTGCTTATACAAGAGTAGACCTGGGGTCTCACCAATAACATTTGTGTGATAATAGGAGGAAATTCTGTGGGGAGCTCAGACCAATGGTTTGAGAACACAGTTCAACAGACATCCACTGGCAGAGCTGTGTGCAGAACCAAAGACTTAAGTTGTAACCTGAATTGGAAACAAGATCTTTGTCTCTGCTAGCTGCAGTCTCTGACTGCTGAAAGTATAAGGTAAGAGTCTGGTTGGATTTTTTTTTGTCTTCCCTTGAAGGCAAGAGAATAGTCAAGGACCATCCTTAAATTTCTCCATCACATTTAAGACTTTAGTAAAGGGAACTTAATTTTTTTAATGTACCAGCAGCAGCTGAGCAAGAAAATAAGTCTTCTATCTAGCCATCCCTTTTGTCATATCCAGTGAGCCCATATCTGTTACAGAGACTTATTGACTTATTTTGGGATATGTAGTGTGGAAACAAGGATAATTTGACAACAGCTTGTCTATGCTCTCCACACACACACACTTGTGGGAGTGAAATTTCTGAAGTCTACAGTTGGCTTTTAAATTTTTTTTAATGTCTGCTTTTCCTTTTTTTTTTTTTTTTTAATAAAAACCATTTTTTAAGAAATCCCAATAAACCAGTATGAAGAAGCTTCCTTAGTACAAGGTGGAAATGCACTTTTTCAACATGTAGTTCTGTGTTCATAGTATACTATCTGACTCTTCCAGCTTCAGTAACTTGTAACTTCAGTAACCAGCTTCCAGCTTGTGTATTTGTGCCACTATTGTACCTCTTTCAAAGACAGCTGTCCTACATGGTAATTTTTCTCTCAGAATTGTATCCAGTGTGACTGGGCTGCCAAGTCATAACTATTTCTTAACTGAAATATTTTCAAGTGTCTTTCCTGTTTCAGAAAAAAGTGATTTTAAAATAGTAGTTACGGTTAACGAAGTCATTACAGTTTATATACATGCTTTCTTGTGGCTTTATTGCTCTTGTCCATTTTCTTTTTCCTTCCCCCACTATCATCCAATAGATAACCTGGGGAAAATATTTTTTTAGATATTATTTAATTAGCTTTATCAAAAGGTACTCCAGTCATCTTAAAATAATTTACAAATACCTCTTTGCCATTCCTGCATAGAATAGAAAGCCAGGAAGATGTGAGATTTGCCAGACTGGAGTAGCAGTATAGTGATTTTATTATCCCCTGTGTCCTCCATATCTCAGTGAATAGAGCAATTCTTCAGAAGTTGGAATCATTTAAACCTACTTTGATTGCCTAAGGCTTTGCATATGGGAGTAACCACCATGCTTTAAGACAGCCTAGCATGGCCTGTTCTGAATCTCCACTTTAAAATTATTCTGCTTTATATCAGTAATAACTCACTAAAATCCATTGATCAGGGATTAGTGTCTAGTGAGTCAGATCCCATTTGAATATTCTACCAGTTAACCATGAGCATCACATTACAGGACGAGTCACTAGAGAGTACCCCTGCCCAAAACACCCAGCTATCCTACTAATTAGGTTATTCTTCTGACAGCTGAAAAATCCAGATTTCTTGTATGCCTGGATGAGAATAGAGATCTACACTGAAAATATTTTCAACTGTTGTTTTTTTATTTGACTGCGAGGAGCTTACTTGCACAACTAAAATCCCTTTGGAGAAACAGCCTGTTTGTCCACAGAATGTGAACTTGTGGATTTATTGGCTCTTTTATAACACAGTGTTAGTGCCCACACTCATTCTTAGACTCCAGCTTCAGCCTGCTGCTAGGAATAGTGAAGTACCAGAAGTGTCACGGCTGCCTGAAGTTTCTGCCCATCTGCCAAAGACAACAACTTCTTGCAGTCTCTGTTGTGAACCAAACTGGTTCCTTCTTCAGATTAGTAGGGGGCTTGTCCTCATCCCTCATACTGAAGGATGTTTCTGAATTTAGCAATCCCTGGTGAGGTTTTCTTCTAGCTTCCAGCTTTACATTTATTCTTGGCTGGACTATATTTGCAAGGGTTTGTGACTATTTTAAATATTTTCTTTCATCCTCCATACTGCTTATCAGCCTGTGTTTTGCTAGGTTTAGATTAGTAATTCTTGTGTTTTTATTATTACCTGGAAAATATTCCATTTTTCCAATTATCTCATTAGCCTGACTCTGTACAGCGTGGGTTTCTGAGATCTTGCTTCCAGTGAAATAGTACAGAAGAAAAACATTTGCTTAGGCTGTTACTACTGTTTCCTGTATTATATGGGTGATGGCTCTTCCTGCTGACCACAAAGGGTGATACTTTCACCTCTAAGCTGGTGAAGGGTGGCTCTGTGACCAGCCAGAGTATAAGCAACCTGAAATTGGGCAAGTTTGTATCTAATCTTTGAGCTTTTTCTCATTTACATAATGAATCGACATCTGTTGTTCAGCACTCGGTTTCCTCCTCAGGCACTGGTTCTTGGCAACAAAACAGTACCAGAACAATATGTAGTCTCCAGTGCTCAGCTGAGAAGGATTTGAGAAATATGTGAAGGACATACCCTTCAGGTTTCACAAGGGGTTGCTATAAGACAAGGTGGAACTGCACCCAAGAGAAAACAATCATATTTTGTAGCTCCCAGACCTGCACAATTGTCTAAGAGCTAGAGCAAGCAGTGAGCTGGGTTGCCTGTGAATTACCTAATCTTTCCATTCTTGCTGAGTGCTTAGAGGTAGATGGATATAAATTTTACAGTCATAGAATTCATAGAATCATAGAATCATAGAATTAGCCGGGTTGGAAGGGACCTCAGAGATCATCAAGTCCAACCCTTGACCCACCGGAGCACAGTTGCTAGACCATGGCACTGAGTGCCACATCCAGTCTTTTTTTAAATGTCTCCAGGGACGGAGAATCTACCACCTCACTGGGCAGACCATTCCATTGCCTGATCACCCTCTCCATGAAGAAATTCTTTCTAATATCCAACCTAAATCTCCCCTGACACAACTTAAGACTGTGTCCTCTTGTTTTGTTGAAAGTCATCTGGGAAAACAGTCCAACTCCCACCTCGCTACAGCCTCCTTTCAGGTAGTTGTAGAGAGCAATGAGGTCTCCCCTGAGCCTCCTCTTCTTCAGGCTGAACAGCCCCAGCTCTCTCAGTCTCTCTTCATAGGGCCTGTGCTCGAGTCCCTTCACCAGTCTGGTTGCCCTCCTTTGGACCTGCTCCAGGACCTCGACATCCTTCTTAAACTGAGGGGCCCAGAACTGGACACAGTACTCGAGCTGTGGCCTAACTAGCGCTGAGTACAGGGGCACGATCACCTCCCTGGACCTGCTGGCGACGCTGTTCCTGATCCAGGCCAGGATGCCATTGGCCTTCTTGGCCGCCTGGGCACACTGCTGGCTCATGTTCAGCTTCTTGTCGATCCAGACTCCCAGGTCCCTCTCTGCCTGGCTGCTCTCCAACCACTCTGTGCCCAGCCTGGAGCTCCCCATGGGGTTGTTGTGGCCAAAGTGCAGGACCCGGCACTTGGCCGTGTTGAACCTCATCCCGTTGGAATCAGCCCAACTCTCCAGCCTGTCCAGGTCCCTCTGCAGAGCCCTCCTGCCTTCCAGTTGGTCCACACTTCCTCCCAGCTTGGTGTCATCTGCGAATTTGCTGATGATGGACTCAATCCCTTCATCTAGGTCATCGATAAAGATATTGAACAGAACTGGGCCCAACACCGATCCCTGGGGGACACCACTAGTGACCGGCCGCCAACTGGATGCAGCCCCGTTCACCACCACTCTTTGGGCCCGGCCCTCCAGCCAGTTCCTAACCCAGCACAGGGTGATCCTGTCCAAGCTGTGGGCTGACAACTTTTTTAGAAGAATGCTGTGGGGGACGGTGTCAAAGGCCTTGCTGAAGTCCAGGTAGATCACATCCACAGCCTTCCCCTCATCCACCAGACGGGTCACCTGATCATAAAAGGAGATCAGGTTGGTCAGACAGGACCTTCCCTTTCTAAACCCGTGCTGGCTGGGTCTGATCCCTTGTCCATCCTGCAGGTGCTGTGAGATTGCCTCCAGGATGATCTGTTCCATAATCCTACCAGGCACTGAGGTCAGGCTGACGGGCCTGTAGTTTCCCGGATAAGTCTAAGCACAAAGAAAAGTGTTTTCCATGCAAAACAGTGCAAGTGTTAGGATCCATTTCTCTATGGTGTATGTCTTTACACACAGGCAAGCAAGTGATGCCCCTCTGGGATATTGCACTTTGCAGTGGCTAAGGGCAAGGGTGAACCATCCTTGAAATATGTTTGAGAGATTTCCTTTGGCTGTGTGGTTATCAGAGGATGTGAATGCAATCTGATATGCCATCCTGTTTTTCAGAACAGGAGGGCTTAATATCTGGGGAAAGCAGTGACTGGCTGCTAATCAGTTAGCATTGACTCGTGAAAAGCCATGAGGTGTCCTTCCTCACCTAACACAGGAGGCTACACTGCCACAGGAAGGAGACACAGCAGCTTCCTATTGTGGAAAGCTAGAGACAGGTTACAAAAGCTACCTTGCTTTGCTTCAAAAAGAGAGGATCTGTGGTCTGGCTTGTTTGACCCAACTTACTGTGAGTATTACTTTAGTAGTAAAAGAAGCTGGAGAGCAATTCCATGCCTAGCTATAAATTCAGCTTCCTAGATGTGAGGGGAAAAAAAAGTGAAAACGGTCTCTCTTACAGGAAGGACAGCACTGCAGTAAATGTAGAACAATTTTAATTTCATTTGTCCCTTCTGCCTCAGGCTCTTAAATGAAAGAAGGAAGTTTCTGAGTCACCAGTTCCAGTCCTATTGAAGACATTTGCAGTCAACTTGTTTATAAATTTGTCAGGCTCCAACTTAAATTGGTTGTTTCTGATTCTCATTACTCCTTATGGAACACTATCCCAGAACCATGTATCTCTGAGACTGTTTGGGAGAAAGTATCCAAATGTCTCATTTATTTTACCCTTTGGAATAATTTGGAGGCAGAATGATGAAATGCTTTTCATTCTTCCTTTCTAGTATTCATCAGAGGGGAAAGCAATCTTGCAAGACATTGCTACATTTAATCCCTTGTCTTTGGAGTCTTTGTGGCAATGGCCCACTAGTTCCATCTTTAATGGCAGCTCAGCGATTAGCAATGTTCTCTCCAAACACAAAAGACTCTATATATGATAAAAAGTACTTGAAGCACCCTTTGATGAAATTATTTCATCACGCAGCTCAATAAAGAAAGTCTGAATTTGCCTAATTTTATTATAGTACATTGCAGTGGCATCAAAAATTAGTAGCACAAGAAGCATTCATAAATCATTAATTTTTACTAGGTGTAATGCTGTTTAATGATATGTCTTAGTCATACATACTTTACTTTATGTCAGTAAACATGGATAGGTAGAGAAATGCAAAATATAACTTATGTCCATTTTTTCATGCTGTCTCTTGATGGCTCTCTGTACATTGTTTTCCTCAGTCTCTCCCACCCTGCAGTTATTGAAGTAACTAGAATTTTCCAATGACCAGGAAATCATTAGAATTAAAAACTAAACATGACTCAAGCAATGCCCATGATCCTGAATAACCCACAGTGTATTGTCAGCTGAGTCTAAAAAGCCATTCTCCACAAACTATGTGTGGGCTACTTGTAGAGCTGGGGCTGCTGCTGACAGGCCAAAGCCTGAATAATCATGTTGCTGCCAGCTCTTCTTTAGTGATCCCCCTTGGGTAAAAAGAAGAAGACCTTATCTTTTTATCTTCTCTGTCACTAATTTTTTCCATACAGAGCCTGGCTATGAGTTCTGTGAAGACTGCTTAAACTTCCCAATGCCTCACAGTGAAACAAATACAGTAGTGCCTTTTTAATTCACTGAGTTTCTGAATCATGAAGAGTAAGAAAAAAAAAACATACATCACAGATCTGTGACTTTGATAAGTTTCTGAGTAGTGTTGAGGTTTTGTATGTCTTCATACATCAAGTTCACTGGATATGATTCGCACAAGTTAAGAAACAGTTAACAGAGGGAAAAATCCAAGAAAGGGAACATTTATTTACATTAGTTTCTTAAAACTTATTTAAAGGAGAAGGAATTTTAATTAAAAGTAATTTTTAAAGTAAAAATTATAATGCAGGCCAAAAGAAATTAATATGCATCCTGTACTAGTTAATCTGCTCACCTCAAGGAACTTTATCTACAGAGATCAAAAGACAAAAGTCAGACTCCGAAATATGTTCTCTCACATCACTTCCCATGCTTTAAAAAGCAAAATTTACAGTTGAAGGAGATTCTGATGCTCATGTTGAAATATCTCTTTAATGAGCTCTAGGGAGTTTGGTGGAGCCAGCATTGTCTTTGTGAAAGCAGAGGTACAGGGTCCAAGAGCAGAAATTCACTGTGGCTTCAAGCATGCAAATCATACCAAGAAAGTTTTCCTATTTGTTGTTTTCTATGACAAAAAGGCAAAATCTATAGAACCATTTTAAAGTTACTGACAAACCCCAGAAATCTCATTTGATAGTGCCTGCCTTGTCAGAGACTAGTGCCCAACCAAATGTGGACAGAAGGACATTTGGTTGTGCTCAACCAAATTTTGTGATTTCAACTGCTGCTAGTAAATAGCAGCACTTAATACCCATAGGCCATAATCCACAGCAGCAGCTACAGGGACCAGGAGTGTTTTAAGTTACAGTTTTGTTCTGTGTTGATGTGGTACTGTTTTTGGTAGCAGGGGAGAGGGCCCAGATATGCCTCCTGTGAGAAGCTGTTGAAAGCTCCTCCAGCTCCAAAATGTCCAATCCCACCTCTGGATCAGTTACAATGGATGCATCTCTGCTATTAATATACTCAAAATGAAACTTGTGGCTCTAAGAAGTCAGGGCAGAGGAGAGGAGGAGGAGTGAGCAATACCAAGGAAGATAGCAATACTGGAGATGGGAGCAGTTCTAGAGCAGAGAAACCAAGGTAAGAGAGGAAGGAGAAGATTCCTGAACAGAGATTTTTCCCTACATCCTGTGGTGAGATATCAGGCTGTCCCCCTGTAACCCATGGAAAATTGCAGTGGAACAGGAGTGGACCTGCAGCCATGGAGAACCCTGTTCCAGGGGGTCTGTGGCTCTGGGCAGCCCAGGCTGGAGCAGTTTGCTCCTGAGGGACTGCACCTCACATCAGAGACTCACACTGGAGAGGTCCATGAGAACCTCTCCCGTGGAAAGGACACCACGTGGGAGTAGGGGAAGACATCTGTGCTGAGCTGAAGTTGTTCTACCTGTAAAATTCTTGTTTGTCTAACCCTTATGTCCACATAATACTGATGGTCTGGACAGGCTGTGCAGGCTGTAGAGCTGCTTGAAAGTAATTTAGTTTTTGATTAAAAAAATGACACGAGGTTTCTCTTTCCATAACATCTACTAGAAAACAATTCTTTAAAGTAGAACAAAATAAACTCCTAGACTTTTCTAACACATACTTCCTTTTTAAAAAAACATTATCTTTGTTCTTTAAATAGAGATGAATGTAAAATGGCTTACATTAACAGAAATGTTCCCATTTGAAAAATAACAAAACAAAACAAAATGTACAGTACAAAACACAGATCCTTTGAAAGATCTTATGAAAAACTTAAAATGCGACAGTGTTTCATCCCAGGGAAGCTTTATGGTCCTGGTTCTCTGAAAAGCAAGAGCCAACAGCCATAGTCAGATGTGGTTTGGAGTACAGAGCAGGTCACACAGAGCTCAGCAGGATGCCCTCATTATTGTCTCTTGGATGCCTTAAGTGTTTGTACACCTGCTCTTCACTCCCTTCTAAAGGAAACTTAGGAAAAACTGATATACTTCCACAATATGTTCTTATGGCTTAACACTTTTCAGAAATTAAGTGCTTTCAAAATTTCCTCATCCTCTTCTATATCTAAGTGTATTTGTGGTTTATATTGTGTAACAGTAACGTAACAATTTACATAATGAAATTGCTCATAAGGGCTATAATGACTGAATTTCCCAGACATACAGATACTGAATTGCTATGACAGCAAAAACATTAAAACCACTGGAGAGATTAATAAAGCTGCCAAACCTGAAGTGTTGACTGTTCTGAACTCTGTGTTTCAGCATGGCCACAACAAAATATTAAATTATGCTGACATTTTCAAACCTGGCTTCCTGACCCCAGGCACCACTCATTCAGTAGACAGCTATACATGCTCCTGGAAGCTGAGGGCATGGCCCACATGAGGCAAACCCTACAAGCCTCCTCTACCAGATGCTGACGAAGCCTGTGACTGCCTTTTCCCAGACACTTTTTTTGGCAGCCTGTAGAGTGTGTCAGGATGAGGAACCAGCCAGGGTTCCTTGCCCTTAGGTTGCAGAGCCAGGGACCCTTCACCCAGCCTGCTAAGAGGTGTAGTGAATTCCACCTAGCTCCCCACAACCCGGTGTAAAAGTTGGATTTTGTGTTTATAGCCTCACCTGCTGGAAAAGGTCCTCCATTTAGGTAGGGATGTTTTTAGCATGAATTAAACATTACCTGGATTACAGAAGCAGTACATTATGTGTGATAGTAACCAGAGACAAGACTAGTGCAAGTGAAAAATACTAGAAGACTATTAAAAACCTTTCTGAGAACCACTACAACGCTGCAAAGCAGCCTGCTGTGTATTCTTAAAGACATATAGTGACTGCCAGCAGTTTTGCATCCAAACTCGAGCACCATTTGAGTCCTAGACCTGCCCTTTGAGGAGTGCAGCGTGTCCTCTCCCAGACATCTGGGAGGGTCTGATCTATGGATAGAGCAACTATTTATCTCCCATTCCCATATTTTATGAAACTGTTCTTTCATTTAGAATGGGTGTAGTTCTTACTGGCAATCCTTCTGCGCTTTCTCAGCTTCCCGTGAGAGGAGAAAGAGGAAGGCAGGCAGGAAACCTGTCACGGGTCTTTCAGAGGAGCTGTGCCTCAAACAGTAAACTAAGACTGAATGAGTTTTTCCTACTCAAGAAAATTCCACTAGGTGTCACCAAATGCCAGGGATTATGAGCGCTGGTCTCAAAGGATTTACGTGACAGGGATAACAGAATGTATATTTCATAGATACACCTGGTTTATAACTGTGGCTTTTTGCAGTTCCCAAAGTGTGAGATCATTTGAGCTTCTATTAAGATTTGCATTTGTTTTGGGAAATACCTCTGGCTTCTGAGTAGTACACATAAACACTCAGCTTTCTAATTTCAGTGGAAAAATCTTATTTTGTGCAGAATGTGGGTGAAATAATCTTGGTCTGTGGAAGCTGCTAAATTGTACATGTTTGCATTTGACAGGGCCCACTTTTGTCTCAGGATTAAAATAAGGGTGGTGTTTCACACGTGATTTTCCTGCCATGTGTATTCAGTGAGGTTGTACTCGTGGGAACTCTCCTCATCAACTCATTTTGATAAAGTGAGAATGCCCCAGTTATATTTGCTTTTAGAATATTGTTGGATTTTTGGATGTGTTAGAAATGGAACTGGCAATGTAGCTTCAACTTCAGCTTTGTCCAGCTCTCCTATAATTTGTAGAGCAAGCCTCATGTGGACGTTTTTCTTTCTAAATGTGTTTTCTGTCTCAGGCTGAGTTGTCTTTTCCTTTGGGGGTGTGAGAGGAAACAGAGAGGAAGGAGCTTTTGAACACAATGGCAGAGCAGATTTTGAGAGGTGGATCTTCCAGCAACCTCTTAAAGCAAACTCTGCTACCTTCCCTGTCCTGCTGTCTGGTCTTCAGAAAGGAAGGATGAAGAGTCAGGGCATAGTTGTGCACATCCAGAGTAAGTGTTCTACACCTCAGCGGTGACAGAGCTGCAGAAAGTGTGTCTAACTCTGCCTCTAGCATCTGCAGA
The DNA here is from genome assembly GCA_023637945.1 of Phaethornis superciliosus. Lineage (NCBI taxonomy): Eukaryota > Metazoa > Chordata > Aves > Apodiformes > Trochilidae > Phaethornis > Phaethornis superciliosus. Next base: position 21,434,133 of record JAJQWJ010000004.1, read on the forward strand.
GGATACCGAGTGACAGGAGCCTGCTCGGGAGCTACTGATGCTGGGCTCTGACCCATGGCCCCAGGCATAGTTCTGTAAGATTCAGCTTCCTCAAACTACCAGTGCTGGGGACCTCCTGGGAAAAACCCTGAATATACTTGCATTCCTTCTGTCCAATATTTGGCACCTAAGACAGGATGTAAGTCTATGCTGGAGAAGGAAATAACAAAGTGAATACTGAATAACCATCCTTCTACCGAAGGAACAGAAGCTGTGCAGAGTAAAAAGTATGGTTTTTTGCCTACTGGTAATGAATGGTTCATAACACGTGCAAAGAAGCTGTGGAGACTACCTGCTCAAGTTTTATTCTTTGTCTCATGATAGGAAAATTCTCTGAATTTTTCCTTTACCAAAGGTCAACTTCTTCTAATGGTTCTTTTTATATGTATTCAGTTCAACATGTCCTCGTCTGAGGAAAAAAATCCTCACTCTAGCACCCCTGATTTTATATTAAGATTTTCACTGACAGGGAATAGTAAGAATAACTCTCTCTTTGATCTGCTTGTTTAGCTTACCTGTACTTGTCTACTCTCAGACAAATTCTTCGTAATTTTGATCTTCAATGTAGTCTTCTCATGAATGGAGCAGCAAAATTATCTCTGGCACAGTTTTTACACACAGAAGATTAAGACTACCTTATCTTATGTGTCTCTTGAGAATGTTCTAAGGTTTAATACATGCATGTGTGCAGAGCATATTGAAGATGAAAAGCAATATACGATAAACGTTATTTTTTACTATTTTGATCATGAAAGCCACATTAGAGCTTTCCTTTCCTAGACATCCATCAAAAACATATCTATAAAGCAGGAAGAAAAATAATTATAAAATAAAGAAAAAACATAATTATAAATAAACAAATGCAGAAGTTATTTATTTTGAGATGACAATTGGAATCTCTTGTACTTCATTCTTTTGATCTCCTTGAGACTCATTAAGTTGTGGATAGCAGATCCTGCTTCCATGCTTTAGAAAGAAGCTAGTGTGCTGCTTAAGAGCAAGCAAAAGTTACAAAGGTAACGAGGCTTGGGACCTATGGACCAGAAAGTATAGGTTGATTTGCATGCATTTTCCACCTCCCCTGCTGCTTATTTGCATTGTTCTTCATTTTCCATCCAGCTCAGAAATCCTCAGCTGATTTGTTAATATTTGCACTGTGCCCACATGCACTACTGATAGTCTTCAGGTAGGCAACAAGGAAAAGTACTGCCCCAGTGAGGTTCCAATCAAATCACTTTCATTGTCACACTCTCACTTTCATCTGCTACCTATCCTGGAGGAGCATCAAAGATTTTCCATAGCAACCATGAATGATAAATTCACAAAAATAGGCTCTAAATTGAAAGTCTGTATTTGAAAGGAAGAAAAAAAAAATTCCTTGGGTTCTACCTGAAAGAGATATAGTAATCCTCTTTTTTTTCTCTGTATACCTGGTTTTATTTTTCTTTCTGTTGCTTTTGTTGTTATGGCTGTGTTTTCTTTATATTTTCTTGCTTGTTAGGGTTGAGGTACACTGCCAAACAAAGGTTGTTGTAAGGAAGCGTGTGGAACTGCCTCAGTAGAGACGCCAGAGTGAAATAACTCTCTGGAGCTTACAGTGCTTGAGAAGAACTACAGAAGCATGCCTGTACATCTACTGTGTGCCTACAAAAAGAGCACAGAGAGCTATTGCAATGAGCAGCCATGCCCATGCCATGCCACTCGGCTGCATGGCATCAGGGTGGCTCACTGCTCCTGGCAGTGGCAAGAGCATCTCCATGCTGCAACCTGAAAGGAGTTCTGATCACACTGCCTGGTTATCTCAGCATAGTAAAGAGATCAAGGAATGTGGAACTGGAGATAAATATTGTGCTTGTTTGTATCGCAAGTGACCTTTCACATACTGTTTAAAGCCTTTGGAAGAGTTTTAAAGGCAGAGGGAATTACAGCAAGACAGAAAAGAGTGAAGAGAGCTCTTCACCTCTACATACAATACTAGTATGGCAGCTTATTGCGTAAACTGAATCATCTCTTTGTATATAAGTCCCTGCTGAGACTGAATCCCATCTGGGAAAAAAGCACAGAATAAGGGAGCTGATATTGCTTACACATGCACTAGATTACTTTCTCCATCTTTCCTGTATGATTTAAAGAGTGAGCAGCAAGCATATAATGTTTCTAGTATGCAGCATTTTTATAATGTAAACAAAATTTCCTTAAAAACTACAAAGGAATTCCTGAGACCATGTTCTTATCAACAAAATTTTTTACAACAGACAAGAAAGAAATAAAAAATACTTTTTTTTCATAGCAGTCCTATAGGTTCATTGAAGGTTAATTATGAAACTACAGTACCTTTTATTAGAAGTACTGAAGATCACAAAGAAACCATGAAATCTAAGGCATAGCTACGAAACATACAATCATCTGTTAAAATAGAAAAGTAGATCGCACTCAGAGAACATTTTGCACTATAAAGGTACCAACCATCAGTGACAAATTGGGAAGCAAAAAGGCATCCTCTTCTGTTTCCAAAGAATACTCATGCACAGAGGCCTGAGATCAGAAAAGATTTACAGATGCCCTTTCTATGTTAAAAGTGGTACATTGTGACAAAAATACAGATAATGGTTGGAAATGTTTAAGAGTGAGATCCTGTGACCAGCTCCCAGCCTCCTTGGCAGTATCTGTTGCTGCAGAGGAGCATGAGGCTCACTGAATGAGCTGCATGGGAATTGTGGGATGAATTGTGGGATGTCAGCTGGGTTTGCCTTCAGCATTAGCCTCCTCAGTGATGAGCCCAGGCAACCAGAACCCTGTTTGAACAGAAGAAAAGAAGAATATCAAAAGGCAGGTTTGAATTAGTGTTCAAATTAATAGTATGAAATCTCAAAGTGAGATTATCAGGGTAATGGTAATATAGTCATCTCAAAAAGAAGGGTGTTATTTTGAGAAATGGAATTTCACAAAAAAAGAGAAAAGAGAATAAAGAGATCAGCACCACTGAAACTATGACTGTCAGATAAAAGATAAATCTCTAATATGAAATGCTTTATTACCCAGTGTCATGACTTCGGCAAATATGTTTGTATTACAGATTTTTATCTTTACCTGAACCATAACATGCTAAAATAAACAGAGCCACAATTTTTTTGTTTCCCCACAATCTGAGATAAAGACCCCAAAGGCAACTTTTTTTTTACTGATAATGTTACTTATGATTATTTTAAATTTATCTTTGCAGAATAAAACCAACAAGAAACACGTGTTGTAGTTAAGCAAGATGACTGGTTTACTATCTTCATTATTTTGTTATATAAAGATTTGAGTACTTATTTCAATTTATTTTTAATAAGTTGACATCTGTTCTCTGGTGGTTTGTAACAAAGGCTAAGTAGCTCTGGAGGGAGAGTGAGAAAACAAACATGAGACACATCATTGCCTAATGCAATGTGTCACAGAATTCTCAGATGCTATGAAGATTACTAGATTGTAAGGCTCTCCATGGAACTAAAATGTATGGAACTAACCTGTAACAGTCCTTTGCCACCCCGTTGGCATTATGCTTTTTTACAGACAAAAGTTATGAGCCAAAAAGACTGTTATATTTTGTATAGACTGTTATATTTTGTATATATTTTGCCTTTATTTTACACAATGTAAATGTACTCCTAATTGTCTTCAGGGTGATTTTATTCTTGATGGATGATTAACTTTGTAAATACCCTTGTCCAGCAATTTTAGTTTTGGAGGTAAAATGGAGGCTACTTTTGAATATTCAGTGGTGAGCTGGACCCAATCAATTCCTCAGCTGCAGGAAAGATCTGGCCATTGACTAAACCCATCAGGCACAGTTACCTGCTTGCTGCATGCCATGGTAGTTCTTTGTTTTTTTCTAAAAGAAAGTCTTGTGTTACCTCGCAGGGCTCTGCTTGTCCATGGACTACAGCTTGACTGACACTCTCTTAGAGATTGTGAGGAGTCAGAACAATGAGATTTTGAAAAAGAAAATTTTTGTCTGCTTGTTTCTCTTAAGTGATGCGTATATCTGTGTGTCATTCAATACATGTTTTTATGCATTGAAGTAAAATCATCCCCAGAAACAGTTACTGCTGAGTGGCAGACAGGTCAAGGTATTTATTTCAGAAGAAAACCTCCTGCTCTCTCTGCCACTCCCTGCCTTGCTCTGTTTGAACAGACCAGCCTTTGCATTCTCTGATGCTCTCAGAGCCAGGCACACAGTCACGCTTTATCAGACCCAGAGAGAAACACAATTTTCCAACAGGATCCCATGTTTGTCTAAGCACCACTTGGCTGTCAGTTTTACCCTCCAGAAGAAAACTCTTTTTTTTTTTTAATTTTTTTTTTCTTTTTCCCCATTCTAACCTGTTTCTTTTACTGAAGGAAAATAAAAAGAAAACAAACAAACAAACAAACAACACTTTTGCTCCATTTGAAGTTTCCCTCAGGGCTAAATGCCACCTCCTGCTTCAGGAGCAGAACATCTGACAAGTCTCCCCTGTTCAAGTTAATGCAGAAAGCAGATCCGAGTGATCAGATGAGCTGCCTCAGACTGACAAGTTTCTGCTTCTGCCTGCAATTTCTTGCCTGTTTATGCAGAGGGAGATTCCATAGCAGCATCAATATCTTTTGTGGTTCATATGGTACCTTCCCTCTCCACAACAAAGACGTCTCTGCTGTAGTATCCCATTCCCGACAAGTGACACATCTGTCTGAAAAATCTGACCCATCGAACTGCTGTATGCCCAAACTCTGCAAACGTCAAGGCTAGAGAAGATATGGGTAAGATTCTACTGTGTTATAAAAAAGGAAATTCCTGTGCCATCCCCTGTTGCAAGTCTCTCTCTCTCTTTATGCCTCAGATGTTGTTTGTCCTCTTTTGCCAGCATATATTCTACACACATCCTACCTGCCTGAAAAACATGGCATATTGCAAACAAAACACAGGACTGACAGGGTGATTTCTGTGCATCAGTGAAAGGCATGAACACCTCTCCTTGCCTTTGTCTGCAAGAAGAAAACATATTCTGTGGAAATCCTCCACAGACTCTCTTGCGTTGTGTTTAGTACACGAGAAAGAGGTAATAAATATGTAACTGTAAAGAAAGGTAAATGAAAGGACACTAATTAAAAAAGCATAATGATTTCACTATATTTATTGCAAACATTTGATGGTGTGCTGACAGAAGTCAGGAATTTGTTCTTTACTTACCAACATATTCTGTTGAAAATCATCTAACTGCATGGGAATTTGTATGTTTTGGGGATTTTTCCAACCAAAGTGTGCAGCTGTGCATCCCCTGATGTGCTTTGGGAGGGCAGCAGTACACAGTCTCTGTGCTAAGCAGTACAGAATACAGTGCAGCTCAGGTTGCTGAGAAACTGCCAACTGAGAAAATATGTATTTCTGTGCTCAATGATTTTTTCACTTGTACAAATAGATGGAATATTTTGAATTTTTAGTCATGATGTCTCAGTTTATATTGTCTTCTTGCTGCCTGTGGATTACCAGTTTGGATGTAACCAGTGTGTTTTGTATCTTTTTGTATATTCGCATACCAGGAAGCATGTGGACCTTAGAAATACAGGTGAAAAGGAGGTGTTGCAAACAAATTAAAAGAAGGTGTTGCATACAAAGAAAGGAGACTTCATCTATTACTGCTATTGACTATTTTGTTAAATGTACAGAGTTATTGCGCAACACACAAACTATCAAGGAGCTACCCTGACACAACTATTTTAATGGATCAGCAGTGCTTGATCCTGCAAGCTGACTCAGATGACACAGGCAAATGGACTGAAAATCCAACTTTGTAATGCAGCCAGGATCTTGACAATTGCTTGAATAAAACAGGAGCCATTCTGCAGTTATCACACTTTCAGAAAGATGCAGCTAATTTGCATCACAGTTACTGAATATTCGCCTTGCCTTCTATAGTATTAAATCAACATCTTGCTAAGAAATAATAGCTGAGAAAGGGAATAAGTAAATCCCTTGTGTGCAACTGGTGCTGGTTACCAAAGTGATTCTTAGGTTAATGCATATCTCATGGCACAGAACATTTTGCCTTCTACTGAAGATAAACAAGTGTCTTCATTTTAATATTTGGGGTCACAGGTTTTTTTGCCTGATTTTCATTCCTTCAGAGAAGTATGGTTAATAGTATAATAATATTAGAGAAATAATATTAGTGGTTAATCATATGTTAATTTGAACCAGATTAATCAGATTAATAACTTGCTGTCTAACACTATATTCTGCAAAGACAATAATACTGGAAACAGTCCTGGAAGGTCACTTTGCCCTATGTAACTTCAGTTGTCACTTTGACAAAACCTGCAGTGCCAAAATGAAATAAATAAGTAAATAAAATGCATTAGACTTCTTTTTCTGCATTTCGATTTTCTTTGCAAAACACCGGTATAGGATAAACATAATAAATTGCTGCATCTGCTCTGGAAATTTTAAAATATATTTTTTATCTTCTGTCAGTGATATGTGAGTGACTCATGTACCTTTCACAGGGTACTTTGCAACAGAGCAAAGCAATTTGTAGTAAGGAACCACTGCACTGTTACTACAGAAACACATATTAGGAAAACATTATAACACATGTAACAGATAGGCTCCCCTCACTGATTCTTGGTTGCTACTTGGGGAAAAAATCAAATTTTGGTAAAGTTACAATTAACTTGCAGCCTAACATGAATTTTAATTAAATAAGCTTCATCAGTAAACGTATGCATAGAAATGCTGATGATTTAAAATTCTCCTTCTGTACTGCCTATATCAGGTGGTGTGAGTGCTGAAATGCACTGCACGCACCATCTTAGAAAATATATAGCCCTGCTGAGCCACTCTTCCAGGGAGACTCAGTTCTGCAGCTCCAGTCTCATGGCAGAACCTTACCAGTGTCATTTCCTCATGTAAACAAGTCATCAGCTGGGCTTGTTGTTGTTGCCCTGCCATACAGCCTTGGGAAGTTTTGCACTGGTAACAGCTCTGAGACACATTTTGTAGGCTTGATGTGATGAGAAATGGGAGGGCTGGCCACAGCTCAGGAGACATAAGCGTATGAAAAGGTCCTTCTGAAGTCAGAGGAGTCTCAGTCCATCTTGAAATGCTCTATTGATTTCAGTACCAGACAAAGATGCCATCACACTTTGACTGCGGAGAAACAGATTCATAACCGTAGAATCACAGAATTGCTTGAGCTGGAAGGGAGCCCAGCCCCACTGCAATGAGCAGGGACATCTTCAAGTACATAAGGTTGCTCAAGGCCTGGTCCAACCTGACCTTAAATCTTTCCAGACATGCAACATCTGCCATTTCCCTGGAAAACCTATTCCAGAGTTTCACCATCTTCATTGTAAAAAACTTCTTCCTTATTATTCATATATTATGAATCTACTGATGTCCTTTAGTGTAAAACCCCTTGTCCTGGTGCAACAGGCCCTGCCAGAAAGTCTTTCCCCATCTTTCTTCTATGTCCTTGTAAAGAACTGAAGGGCTCAAGAAGGTCTCCCTATAGCCTTCTCTTCACCAGGGTGAACAACCCCAACTCTCTCAGCTTTTCCTCATAGCAGAGGATCCCAGTGATCATTTTTGTGGCCCTCCTCTCCAGAACTCGACATGGTGCTCCAGATGGTGTCTCAGCAGAGCAGAGTAGGAGAGAAAGAATCACCTTCCACCACCTCCTGGCCACACTTCTTTTGACGCAGCCCAGGACACAGTTGACTTTCTGGGCTGTTGAGAGCATGTTGCTGGCTCATGTCCAGTTTTTCATACACCAGTACTTGGAAGTCCTTCTTCACAGGGCTTCTCTCAATCCCTCGTACCCCAGCCTCTGTTGATATTGGGGATTGCCCTGACCCAGGTACAGGACCTTGCACTTGCCTTTTTGAGCTTGTCCAGGTCCCTCGGGAACAAGCTTCTATCAGGTGTGTTTACCACACCACTCAGCTTGGCATTGTCTGCAAACTTGCTGAGGGTGCATTCAGTCACACTGTCTATGTCATTGATGATCATCTTAAACAATAACTGTCCAAGACCAGTAACAAGACAGGAAAGCTCTGTAACCTTAATACAACAAATCATTGTATCCAGTAACCCCTGGCTACTTCTACTAAATAACTCCAGAGGATTCTGTGGCATGTCCCACAGTTTACATCTCAAAATAATCGGTATCACTGGACAAAAATATCAGTGGACTCCATACAACTTATGCTATGTAACCAGACTAATACCTGCCCTTCTGGAGAAAGAAAAGAGATCACTGGCATGTGTGTACTGCCAGGGTGATGCCATATAATTTTATCTGATCAGGAGGGGTTTTGTCCTGTTCCGGATTCTTGGTGAGCTAGATTACTTGAAAAACATGCATCAGCACTGCTGGTAATTTAGTGACACTCAAAGATACCCCAAGACTGTCTGTTTGTTGCTACCAACATTTTTCTCACTTTCAAAAAGTGATTATTCTGTTTAGCAAATTCTCAAGCATAAGTAGCATTTGTCCTATCTCTAATTTATGTGCACATGGCATAATATCTTTTTCTTTCTTTTCTTTGAATGGATTTCCCTAACTGAACCCGTGGAACAGAGATTACTCCATGGTAGACCTCTTCTTCTCCACCCATTGTCATGAATAAATGAAAGGGAATGATTGGGATACTCAGCTGATTACCGATGGAGGAAAGGACTTTTATTGGCAAATCTAAATTTGAAAGCTATGTCTTTTAAGAGTAGAATATTTAACAGGATAGATTTTTTCATAAATAATGTGCTGCATTCGTTATGTATGTTCTTTCAGAGAGACATAAGGGATTTCCCACCTAGAATAACAATGAAGTAATAAGATATTGAGAGCTGCAGTATGCTAGCATTTCTGGTCAGAAGATTTTGTTTTCCCGGTCCTTGAAGTGTGAGCTGGTGCATATTTTTATGTATTAAACTACATTAGTCTTAAATTGCAAAAACAAACAAAAAAACCCATACCAAAAAACAAACAAAAACCCAAAATCCAAAATATTTTGGATGTCTTCAGCCATTATCCTGGAGGCTGGGAGCTTGTTATGCTAGCTAATTCAGAAAATTAGTTGAAATCATATACCAAGGAGATGGAAAAGCTTGTATATGACTCAGAATGTGAAAAAAATTAAAGCTAATATAAGACGCAAATATATATATATATATTTTCAAGTATAGGTTTTGTAAAATGATCGGTTTTATTTGCTTGTTTTTAACAAAGGAAACCACATTCCTCTCTTTGATTTGTTTAAAAAATGGCCTTTCATTCCACACATTATTGTTGTTCACGTGTGAATCAACATTCTCTTGTTTTCACTGTAACCTTTACTTTTCTCAAAGGAGGTAACAAGGTTGTGACTCCTTCTGTTCTTAGTCGCTACTTCCCCAGCCGTCCTAAAGAAAGATTTAGACTTCTATGTGCTTCTGCCGTGCTGGTAATTTCCCATGTGGCAATGGAGCAGCAATTGTGGGAGCTTCCATGTTGCGTGTCTGTTCTGGGGTGATGCAATGCCCTATCTGGTAGCAGGGAAATCGTCCCCCAGAGATGGCTCATGTAAGGACCTTCTGAATAGCTCTCTGGGCTCCAAAATGTCCAGCTCTGCCTCAGGCCATCAGTGAACAATGCATGTGTGCCTCTACCATTAACATATTCAAGAAGGAGAAACACCTTGTAAGTAAGAACAGCGCAGAGCAGAGAGGGAGGTGAGAGAAAGCAGCAATTGGAGACAGAGAACAACACCTGAGGAGAGAGCAACACCTGAGGAGAGAGCAACACCTGAGGAGAGAGCAACACCTGAGGAGAGCAATGCCGGAGCAGAGAGACCAAGGCTGGAGACCAAGGCACCTGGCATGAGCAGCAGTGTCAGGGGCTGCTGCAGCCAGCCAGCCTGCCCAGAATAGTGGCTTCCTCATCTGACTGAGCTGGGGATAGCCAAGAGTTAGTGAACATCCCTTTGGCATATGACCATGGGATTGGGTATCTGAAGCAGTCTCCAACTAGAAGCTGCTCTGTGCTGTTGACTTCACCACTCGCTGTTGCTCTAGATTCTTGTTCCTTCCTCCCAAACACTTTCAAGCACTCCAGATCAGACTTGTTCCCAGCATGTCTCATTCTCTGTCCTGAACTTCATTTTCTAATAGTACTTGCTGATATCTTGACTTTTAAAGTCGACTCTCATCACTGTTGCATCCATCATCCTAAGTGTTTCATCGTCTTAATTCTGTTACCTTGACAGCAGTTGCTGTATCTAACCCTAGTCCAGTCTGGATCTAATTGGTGAGTTGAATAAGATGGTTGTGCAAAACACAAGCACGTTATACCCCAGCATAACTCCTGACCACACTTAAAAGAAAATGAGATTCCAGCTTCAAACATACAGACTTATCTACAGGACCCCTGTTCTAGGGATGACTCAAGGGGCAGAGTTATCCCAAAAGAGGAGCAGAGAATGGTACTTTTGAAAGGTGGAAGGTGCAACACACCATTAATGGCAGAATAGACCCTGGAGCTGCTCTCTCAGCCAGAAGCTGTTGAGCATTACCTGTCTGCTCCTGTGTGATGCATGTTCCCAGGCGGTGGCTGCAGATAGGGAAAGGGAGCTTTCAAACTAGAGATCATTGCTGATGTTCCATGAAGATTTTTAGCAAAATCTCAGAGCTCAGATGCCATTGCTGGTTATCACAGTCCTGCAAACATACCCTGACCTGCCAGTCCTTGCTGGCTTTGTGCTGGTGCATGTGGCTTGACTGCTGAATAGTTTTTTCAAACAAGAGCAAAGCCATACAAATGTCATCATTACCCTCAAACTGGCATAAGAAGGTGTTGTGAAGTACACATCGATTCAAGATAGCTGAAGTGTTGCTCTTAGAGCAGATAAATGAATTGATGTTTCTTTGCTGCACAAACAGCCTGAGAGGAGGAGCAATTTCTCATGTGCATCAGTTTAAAAAGCTTTTCTAAGCAGTGATATTTTGAACAAAGTTGAATCACAGTAACTGCCACATACCAGTAGTCATAGCTAAATTAGCTTTATAGCAGATAATTTAGGTTCTTGCAGCAGAGACCCAATCCCATGGTCTCTCAGCAAAAGATATAAAATCCACCTATGAAATCAGAGATATACATGGATGATTAGCAATATCCCTAGCATTTCCCAGGCTCATTAATTTAGAAATATCTTGGGTATGTCTGTTGCTTTAATATTGTCACAGAAGAAATTGCAGAACTTGAATCAGCTGCCTGCAACTGGTCTTCTCTTGTGAGAAGTGGATATGTAGCAGTTAAATCCTCTATCTCTGTTTTGCTAGATACAGACAGCTCAAGCTTGTAAATCCTATAAACAGTCATGGAATGTTATGCATGTTCATGCCACTGCTGAAGACTATGGAATTCTTTATTATTTTATTAGAAATCAAGTTTTAACTTAGTGTGAAGAAACAAGCCCCCCAAAATTCATGAGCTGGCTCTGCACTGCTCAGCACTTGCCAACAGGACACCAATTTAATGAGATTTCCCCCTTGTCCTAGCATTTGAAAATATCAGCCCACAAATTATTTCTACCTTTGTGGAAAATCCAGTCCCAAAGACTTTTCATCACTTTCAATGCTAAAATGAGTATTTGCCAACTTGTTCTTCTGTCCATGGCCCTCTGCCTTAGGATATGAAGCTCTTTTACCAAATGTAGCTATGAAAACTGACCCTTTGTCTTTTTCAGCTTCTTGCCCCTGCATGCCTCTCTGTGTGGATCTGCAAAATTCAGATGTGGCTAATAGGGCCCTTAGCTCTTTCTAAGTGCTTTTATAAGATTGCTATTGTAATATATTCTGTATTTTCAGATTATACAGACTCTCTGGAGACTGCAATATTTTCAAGGCTGTCACAGTATTTTACACATAAAATAAAATAAAATGTATTCACCATACAGTCAGTTATCAATCTTGCAATCTCTTGGTCACCTCCAGCTCTTGTTGCAGACCATCCATTATATGAATCCCACAGAAGACAGATATATTAAAAAAATCTACTATTTCCTCCCCAGACAACGTGCGCCATCATTAGCAGTTCTTGCTGTCCCAGTTAGGTGCATGCTTTATCACCTCTGTTCACCTCATGCCTCTTGGCTGCAGTTCCCTTTCCACCTGATGGCATTTTCCTAGTGCTCTCAAGACTTTAGTTTCCTCTTTCTTCAATGACAAGCATGTCATTACTTGGAAAAGCCTTGTAGGCCACTTGAACACATTGTTCAACTGTCTACATATGGGTAAAGAATGTTGGCATGCTCCTGGGGTGAAAAACTAGTTGTCAGACCAAGCTACATCTTTCAAAAGTACCATTCTCTGCTCCTCTTTTGGGATAACTCTGCCCCTTGAGTCATCCCTAGAACAGGGGTCCAGTAGATAAGTCTGTATGTTTGAAGCTGGAATTTCATTTTCTTTTAAGTGTGGTCAGGAGTTATGCTGGGGTATAACGTGCTTGTGTTTTGCACAACCATCTTATTCAACTCACCAATTAGATCCAGACTGGACTAGGGTTAGATACAGCAACTGCTGTCAAGGTAACAGAATTAAGACGATGAAACACTTAGGATGATGGATGCAACAGTGATGAGAGTCGACTTTAAAAGTCAAGATATCAGCAAGTACTATTAGAAAATGAAGTTCAGGACAGAGAATGAGACATGCTGGGAACAAGTCTGATCTGGAGTGCTTGAAAGTGTTTGGGAGGAAGGAACAAGAATCTAGAGCAACAGCGAGTGGTGAAGTCAACAGCACAGAGCAGCTTCTAGTTGGAGACTGCTTCAGATACCCAATCCCATGGTCATATGCCAAAGGGATGTTCACTAACTCTTGGCTATCCCCAGCTCAGTCAGATGAGGAAGCCACTATTCTGGGCAGGCTGGCTGGCTGCAGCAGCCCCTGACACTGCTGCTCATGCCAGGTGGCTGGCACAGTGCAGAGGAGCTGAGAGCAGTGTCTGTGTTCCTGGACAGGTTTTGAACAGCCACCAAGCTGCAGATGTGAGGAAGAGAGTGAATCAGGGAGGTATGCAGGACAACCAGTCAGGGTCTTTCTAAGTGGCACAGGAAGAGAAGGAAATAGGAGCCACCATGACAGTCTTAAATATATTGCTTCGCTATAGAAGTTCAGACTGGAATTAAAAACCTATTTTTGCTCCAATCTCTTTCACGTAATACTTATAAATCAGCATAAAGAGAAACGCAACATTAGTGGCATTCTGCAGCAATTGTTACAGAGGTGAGTATGCAATCATGCCTTAAAAGAGCCATGATTTCTGACATATCTCCATAGTCTGATTTGAGCAATTTATTTCTTGAAACCTTAGCTTTAGGGAAGGTTTGAGTGCACTCTCAAAGCTGTAAGTTAGGGTATCTTTACTATGAGTCATTTTTTAAAAACTTTTTAAAGCTCTCTGTACCTGAAAGCAAAACGCACAATATGTGTTTCTTTGTAAAGGTATAAAGATCTGATTGTGTTTTATTTTTTAACCAGTCAGGTACCATCATTTTGTGGTTGTATGGAGCCTGCTGTGCTGAGAAAGGACAGCAAGCTGAGAGTGACCAAGGAAGGAGCTGGTTGACAAGAGCAGAAAATGCCCATGGGATTTCACAGTACTCAGAAATCCAGTGAAGAAATTCTTAGAGCATCTGTGCTGCATGAAGGGAGGGGAGTAACATTCAAGCAGCAAGAAACTCTTAGCTCTACCATACTTAAATTAGGACAATCCAGCCCATGCCCTTCCTTCCCTGCTTCTTTTGTAATATGTGTGACATATTACGATGTGTGTGACATATGTCCTCCACAGCAAGAACAGTGTGGCTGTAACTGGATTGTAGAGCAGGATCCATACCTCTGGGGTGTAAATTTTTTGCTTCTTCCAATTACTTCTTTCCTGATTAAATATCATGAAACAACTGAAGAGTGAACTTCAGTTCCTGAGGAAAAAGGGTTACATGTGATATATTTTCCCAGGTCTCTTCTACCAAGGCTGAATATGGAGTATGAAATAAAGGCCAGGTCCCCTGTCACAGCACACAGGGAGACAAAATGGTCATTTCCGAAAGGGACACTTCTCGGTGTCCTACATGATTAGATGGTTGACATAGCCAAGATAACTCCACAACCAGCACTTAATCCAACTACAAACAGCCCTGACATGGCTTGAGCCTGACCGATAACAAAGGACCACAGGCCACTTGCTGCTCCTCCCCCATTACAGGATGGCAAGGAGGAAGACCCCCTAGAACCTCATGGGTCAAGACAAAGGCTATGAGGTTTTCCACTCACCAGTTATGCTCACAGGCAAAAGTGATGCAACTTGGGGAAAAAAAGAATTTAATTTATCACTAATCAAATCAAAAGAGGGCAAAGAGAAAACACAAGCCGGAGCTTAAATACTATTCCCCCTCCCTTCTTCCCGACCTTGAATTACTTTGTTCCCGACATCTCTACCTTCTCCCCCGAGCAGCACAGCAGGACGGGGAGCGGGGTTTACAGTCCGGGGGTCACAGGTTGTTGTTGCTGTTGTTTTTGGCCGCTCATTCCTCTTCAGGGAAAAGGATTCCTCACCGTCTTTCCTTACTCCAACATGGGGTCCCTCCCACGGGAGAAAGTCCTTCATGAACCCTTCCCACACGAGTCCCTCAGGAGCAAACTGCTCCAGCACGGGCAGCCCACAGAGCAGGGACTGCTTCGGGAAGTGTCACCTCCTCGGCTGCAGGTCCACAGCATCTGCTCCACGATCTTCTGCAGGCTGCAAGTCCACGCCTGCTCCAACAGGATTTTTCATAGGTGGCAGGTCCACAACTTCTGCTCCCCTGTGATCCTTCAGGATCTGCTCCACCGTGGGCTTCCATGGATTGCAGGGGACAGGCCGCTGTCTCACCACAAGATGGAGAGAAAAATCTCTGTTCAAGCACCTTCTCCTTTGGTCTCCAGCCTTGGTCTCTCTGCTCCAGCATTGCTCTCCTCAGGTGTTGCTCTCTCCTCAGGTGTTGTTCTCCATCTCCAATTGCTGCTTTCTCTCACCTCCCTCTCTGCTCTGCGCTGTTCTTACTTACAAGGTGTTTCTCCTTCTTGAATATGTTAATGGTAGAGGCACACATGCATTGTTCACTGATGGCTTGAGGCAGGGCTGGACATTTTGGGGCCTTGAAAGCTATTCAGAAGGTCCTTACATGAGCCATCTCTGGAGGACCCTTTCCCTGCTACCAGATAGGGCACCACATCACCCCAGAACAAACCTGAATGCGGAAAAAGGACATTTTAGAGGTAAAATACTACTACTCTAGCCTAGAACCTTGTGATTGTCTTTGGTCATCTCACTGGTCCTGACTAGCAAAGAGAAGTAGAATGGCCATCCTTTATTCTAGGATTATTTTTAAAAATCATTAGTCCTAAGAGTTCTGCCACAACACTCCCATGTTTTTTTTCCTAAACAATTATTCTCCAGCCCTACACCCAGTGAGATTTTTTTTTTAACATTTATTTCTAAGTATGGAAATTATTGTGCTGTTCAGCAATCTTTCAAAAATGTTACATCAGCTGGTCTGTGAATACTGCTCAGGTTAGGGTGCCACCATAATTATATCCTTGAACCACAATATAGCACAGACAATCTAGTTCCATTTAATATAACTGCTTTTACTCCAGCAGCCCTGGCACTGAAAGGAAGCAGCTCTCGAGCCCTGTTACAGGATGTAACACTTTCATTCAGACAAAAATATATCTGCAAAATGCTAGCTAGAGCAAAATCACACCAGTTCAAATGAAGAAATACCTTGTAGGATGCCACACTGCTTTTTTCTCTCACTTCACAAGGTCTCTGTTGTCACTGATTTCAGGAAAATTAAAGAAACTACACAGCATACAAGAACACTGATTGATCTGATTATTTTTGTATATTATACTTAGGAGCTGCTGACATGCGCAAAACCATTACTAGGTGTGATCAGGAAGTAAATTGTCTCTGCCCTCCAGCATGCTTCAATTATCTCCAATTGCAAAAATCTGTAAGTTAATCACAGTATTTGCAAACTCAGTCTCATTGTTCATATGCTGAATCTTTTCCAGCAGAGTGTTATCCATAGAAATTGAGAGTTTACAGGAAGTTCATTTGAGGCAGGTGTTTTTTACTGGTAAGAATACTCTAATTATTATTTTCTAATTAAATTAAGCCTTTTAAAAAGGTTAACTGTGACATTTTAATAGCTTCAGCTCATATTGATATTCTGAGGACACACTTCAGCCCAGCCACTTGTGACTGAAAGGGATGTTTTTCCAATTAAGAAACCTCTCTTTAAAGACTTCTTCTAAATGGCATCTGTTTTACAGAGGGATGTGGACTAGAATATAATTTGTTTCTTTGGCTCTACAATCACAGTTCAGCAGGTCCCCTTTTCAAATTTTTATATCATAAAATTTTAAACTTAATATAAAAACAAGTTTGTAGTGTCCCATAAGCAAAAATAAGGAATTAAGAAAATTAATATTAGCAGTTATCTGCATTCAATCCATGCACATGAGAACACACTGTTTATCTCTGTTGAAGTAAAAAACAAGTGTTGCAGAAATGCAGAGCAGAGAGTAATTTTAACAGGTGTCAAACCAAAATTAAAAATATTATCTTGCATTTGTATTGAATTCTTCTTTTGGTAGTTGATGGAAATTATGAAGCCAAATAAAACTGAATAATATTAATTCCAAACAAATTCTGGAAGGTCAGAATCAGAAAGAAGAATTTTGTTTGCACGGGATGTTTCTTTCTGAAGCAATTTTCTTACTTTAACTTCGTGACATACCTGGAAGATAGTTCCCATTACTGAAACATGGTGGGATTGCCATGCTTTAGGCCCAGCCGGTACCAACCAGGCCTCCGCTCACCCACCCCACACCCCCACTGTGGGACAGGGAGGAGAAAATCCACCCAAGGGCTCCGTAATGGAGACAAGGACAGGGAGGTTTGCATTCCCCAGCTACGGTAAGAGGCAAAAACCAGACGGACAAACAGAAAATTTTAATCAATCAGGAGAAAGAGAAAACATGGCCAGATCTGAATGCCCTCCCCCCACCACTCTGTTCTTCCCAGCCCCGGATCCCGTCCCTGCTGCCTCCCCCTCAGGGCACAGGGAGGGACAGGGGGGGTTTGGGGTCAGTTCCCCACACGCTGTTTCTGCCGCTCCTTCCTCCTCAGGGGGAGGACTCCTCACATTCTTCTCCAGCCCCACAGCGGGGTCCTTCTCATGTGAAAGGGAGTCCTTCAGGAACCCCTCCGTTATGAGTCCCTCCCACAGGTGCAGTCCCTCAGGAACTGCTCCAGCCCGGGCTGCACACAGAGTCACGGCTGCTTTGGGAGCAGTCACCTCCTCTGACACGGGGTCCCACACGGCTGCACATCCACATCTGACCCTCTTGGCATTCCTGCACACCATGCAGCTCCACGTCTGCCCACCTGTGACACTTCAGGGGCTACAAATCCATGCCTGCCCCACCATGGTCCTTCAGGGCCAGCTGCACTGTGCTCCTCCATCGGTGTCTGGGAGACACCACGGGCTGCAGGGACATCTCTGCTCGGGCACTTTCTCCCCCTCCTCTTCAACAACTTTGGTGTCTTCTCTGGCATTGCTCTATCACCTCCTTTTCTTCTCTGCACTGCAGGTCCTTTTTTATATTTTTGCATTTTCGTTTCCCCTTTTTTCAACATGCTACTCACAGGGATATATCCATCTTCCCATATCTGCTCAGCCTTGGCCAGAGGCAAGGTCAGAAATGGAATCGGGGGAGCTTCCAGCAGCTTCTCACAGGAGCTATCCATTTCTCCCCTCCCAGCTACCTGCTTCCAAAACATCACCATGCTGATCCAAGACAGGGATGAATCCCATAATAGGGGTGCAGATATTGATGGCTCTGTGCTGTTCAGAAGTGACAGGTGAGCAGGTGAGAAAGGAGAGGCAGAGGCTTTGCTCTCTACTTCAAGGAAGAGATAGAGTGTGAAGAGCTGTCTCTAGAGAATAGCCACGTTTAAAGCTCACAGGTAAGAACTAGAGGTGGAGGCAACAAAGGAAATCCTGTGGTTAGTGCTTATTACAGGCTTCCCAGTCAAGGGGAACATATTAACAAAGACATCTTACTCTAGTTACAGGAGGTATCATGCTCACAAGCTCTTGTCCTGCTGGGGTACTTCAACCTGCCTGACATCTGCTGGAAAACCAGCACAGCAAGCTGTAGGCAATCCAGGAGACTCCTTAGGAGCATTGAGGATAACTTCTTAGGCCAGGTAACAATTATACAAGGTGTGACGAGATACTGGACCTGTGTGTCAACCAATACAAGTGAGCTAATCAGTGTTGTCAAGACTGGAAGCAGCCTGGGCTGTAGTCATCATGCACTATTGGGTGTTGCAGTCCTGAGGGATATGGGTCAGGTGAAAAATAAAGTTAGGACCTAAATTTTAGGAAAGTAAACCTCAAACTGCTCAAAGAATTAGTATCTGCATTCAGTGTCAAGTACAGAGCTGGCAAATCATTATGGATACTTGAAACTGAGAGCAAGAACTCTTGATGCCCAGGCATAAGAAATAAGACAAGGAAGGCAAGAAACTGGAGTGGCCAAATCAAAAACTGCTGGACAGACTAAATGCTAAAAAGGACATTCACAGGTAGTGGAAGCAGTGACAGATGTCCTGGGAAAAGAATAAAGATATTGCCCGGTTGTATAGGGATGGATCAGGAAGGCTAAAGCATGGCTAGAGCTGAACCTAGCAAGGGATGCAAACAATAATAAGGGATTCTACAGGTATGTCAACCAGAAAAGGAAGAATTAAAGAAAGTGTAGAATTATAGAATGGTAGAATAATTTGGATTGGAAGGGACCTCTAAAGGTCATCTAGTCTAACCTCTCTGAGGTAAGCAGGGACACCCTCAACTAGATAATGTTGCTCTTCAGGGATGAGGCCTCAGCTACCTCCCTGGGCAACCTGTTCCGTTTTTCAGACACCCTCATGGTAAAGAATTTTTTCCTAGTATCCAATCTAAATCTACTTCTCTCTGGTTTAAAACCACTGTCCCTCATTCTATCACTACAAGCCTTATAAACCATCCCTCTCCAGCCTTTCTATAGGCCCCCTTCAAGTACTGAAAGGTTGCTATTAGGTATCCCTGGAGCTTTCTTTTCTCCAGGCTGAACAACCCCAGCTCCCTCAGCCTGTCTTTGTAGGAGAGGTATTCCAGCCCCCTGATCATTTTTGTGGCCCTCCTCTGGATCTGCTCCATTAGGTCAATGTCTTTCCTATGTTGAAGACTTCAGAGCAGGACACAATACTCCAGGTGAGGCCAGGCTGGACAGGGCTCTGAGCAACCTCCTCATCTAGTGGGAGGTGTCCCTGCCCATGGCAGGGGGTTTGGAATGAGGTGATCTTAAAGGTCTCTTCCAACCCTGAAAATTGATTCTTACCAGAGCAGAGTGAAGGAGCAGAATCACCTGACTCGACCTACTGGACATGCTTCTTCTGATGCAGCCCAGGATGATTACATCCTGCAGCCTTCTGGGCTGCAAGCACACACAATTGGCTCACGTCCAGCATTTCAATCACCAGCATGACTGGCAAGTGGATGGACTGGACAAAGGATGAGGAGATAGCTGAGGTACTCAACTTTTTTTGCCTCAGTTTTCACTGGCAAACTCTTCTCCCACACTTCTTGAGAAGATGGATCTCAAGACAGGAAAGAAAGGAGAAAAGTCCCTCCAGCTGTAGGAAAACAGATTTGAAAGTAAGGAACATAAGTCTATAGGACACCTGAGGAACATAAGTCTATAGGATAAGACAAGATGCATCCCAGAGTCCTGAAGGGCTTGACTGCCAAGACAATCTCTATGATGTTTCAAAAGTCACGGCAGTCACGTGAAGTCACTTGTGAATGGAAAAAGGGAAACATTGAAGAAGCAAGGACCCTGGAAACTACCAGCTTGTCAACCACACCTCTGTACCTGGGAAGACCATGGAACAGATTCTCCTAGAAGCTAGGTTAAGGCATATGGGTTATTTATCCTGGAGAGGAGAAGGCACCGAGGAGACCTTATTGTAGCCTTCCAGTAACTGCAGGAGGACAACAAGAAAGCTGGAGATGGAGTTTTTAGGATGTCAGGAAGTGATAGGACTAGGGCGAATGGCTTCAAACCAGAGGAGGGTAGATTTAGATTGGAAGTTAGGAAGAAGTTCTTCACCATGAGGGTGGTGAGACACTGGAACAGGTTGCCCAGAGAGGTGGTGGAAGCCCCATCCCTGGAAGTTTTTAAGGCCAGGCTAGACAGGGCTCTGAGCAACCTGATCTAGTGGGAGGTGTTCCTGCCCATGGTAGGTGGGGGTTGGAACTTGGTGATCTTAAAGGTTGCTTCCAAACCTGAAAATTCTATTTCTATTTCTATTTCTATTTCTATTTCTATTTCTATTTCTATTTCTATTTCTATTTCTATTTCTATTTCTATTTCTATTTCTATTTCTATTTCTATTTCTATTTCTATTTCTATTTCTATTTCTATTTCTATTTCTATTTCTATTTCTTCTATTTCTATCTCTATTTCTATTTCTATTTCTAATTCCTTTCCATTTCTATTTTACTAAGATTTTGTACCTTTAGAAATTTTCATGAACTCTTCATTGGAAGGAATAAACAAATTACTCAAATCACTTACATTAAGTACCCTATCTTACCTATAGAACACTATATAACTTTAAGGAGGCATTTGTTGTTTTGTTTTTTATTATTTTTTTAACCAAGCTTATGGATTTGTCATATTTTAAAAGGTTTTAAGTAACAATATGTTCCATTTCAAAATTTTCTGTGACACTACTGCACTTTGGAAGGAAGTATTTTGAGACACATTGTTAGTAACAGGAACAACAAACCAGATGAGAATTTTTGTTTTATTATATCTGTGTGTCATTTGGTTTTGTACCACTACTCAAGCTATGTTTCAGTACAGAGGGAAGAGAAAGCAGGAATTCTTTGACAGGACAAAGAAGGAAGAAATGCTGTCCAAAAGTCTCCATTTAGCTAAAAAAGCGTAAAATGATCAGGATCATGAGATGCTTGATAGCTGACTATGGAATCAGCACTGTCTGGAGATGATTATTTCTGGCTCCGTCAGAAGGTCTAGATGGTTCCAAGGGATAAGGAAAGATAAATGACCTAAACAAAAAAGGCCTGTAGAAAATTAAATGAAAACACAGACTATGTGCTCTACTACAAGATCATTGCTGAAACTGACTGCAAAGGAAATAATGAATTTGTTAGAACAAACACAAGAGCACTAAATATTATTGCATCCAAATAATGTTTACATAATTTTCTTATATAGAATAAAAATTGGTGGTGACATCATATATGCAGACTGCATTCTTGCTTTCACTTTGAAGGTTATTTGATCTTTTGTTCTTCTAACCAGATAAGATTAAGCAGTTGAACATTGTAGTGCAACTACAATACAGTAGCTCAGTGATCTCTGAATTATGTAGTTGTTTATTACTTTTTCTAATAAGGGATGTTGGTTTGCTTTCCTAGCTTGTGCTAACAGAAAATCCCTGAGTACGTATTCCTGTAGAGGATGAAATTAATTTTGTTGAAAATACTGGCAATAGATAGCAGAAGTTGCAAATTCAAGACAATTTGCATATGCATGAAAGTAATATTAGGAATATAAGACCCATAAGCTTGAAAAAATATTCTTAAATGGTGAAGAAAACACAAGACAGAGCAGGTAAAGCATATTAACTAACCATCTGGTATAAAATCCACGTGAAAGAGTTGGAGGTCACAACATGTAATGTAACTAAGCCTTCTGCAGCCTGGTAGTACAAGGTGAAGAGTGAGAAGACAGTTTGGTGACACCCTCATCTCTTAATTTAAAGCAAAGGTTTTGCTTGTTTATTTTCAGATGTCTCTCACACAGTGTATTATAATCTCCTTTTGGAGCTCATTGTTAAGCAGGAAGTTAGGGACCCCAGACTTTTGTAATGTACTCATTAACTTAACATGGGGTCAGATTTATTGACAATGAAAATATATATATACATATTTATAAACTTTATACCTAGTCTATGAAGTCTTTCAGTATTCCCTAGCAGATTAAAGGAAAAAGTGAGAATTTCACAGGTAGCAATAAGGCAATAGGAATAATCCATGGAGCTGACCTTTTTCCCCTCTCCCAGCTCACCATGCCCAGATGTCTGCACTGCACAGAGGACACAGAGTGAACACAATTTTAAATTACATGAAACAGGAGAGATGAATACATGTATCTTCTTTTTCATAATTTTAAGTGATTTATAGCAAACAGATCTGTCACCCCAAGATTACTTTTTTTGTTTTTCTTTTTTTCTCCTCTTCTGTTTATTGATGTAAAGCACCAAGAAATGCAGGGATACAATCCACAACTCTGGACTAGGTTACCCTCACCAGAGTTCCAGCCTGTTCTGTGAGTTCCCTCATAGTTCCTCTGAGTGCCCTCCAACCCCAGCCTGTTCTGGGAGTCTCTGACTCTCTCTAGAAGGGAGGAGCTGCAGCTTTTTATTACAGTCTCAGACAACAGGAAAAAAGAAAGAGAAAATGGCATAAGTGGGTGTCACATCTGGTGTGCCAACTCTGATTTATCTCAGGTGCTGGTGGTGCAGAGGTGTCCCACTCTTCTAAACCCAGCCTACCTATCTCTTGCCAGCTGGATATAGCTGGAATAGATTGAAGACAGAGCAGTTAATCTCATGCAATAAATATACAATGAGAAATATATCCTGTGTCAGAAAAGATTTTGTAATTTGAGAGATGTAGGTGAAGGGAAGGAAAAGACAAAAAATGAAAACAGATAAACCTATTTTTCTCTCAGCGTTCCTGTACCTACAAGAGTAATTTTTTTGTTTCCTTAGAAGAATGTACCTTTACACTGCTGTAATTTAAAAGGGAAAATTGGCATAATTTTTTTTTTTTATGCTAAACTTAAGGAAAAGTGTAATTAAATATCCAGATCTGCCATGTGCATACTATGATTTCTCTCAGACATAAAGCATTCTCCTGCATTCAACACTTTCGCATACTGCTTTTTTCCTATGACTAATTGAGGGAAGGAGTGATTAGGATCTCTTGGTGAAAATGCGATGATGATAAATGATGATCACTAATTATGATGGGGCTTTCCATGAACAGATATATTAAGACTAATATGACTTCCCTCTATTTCAAGCAAAGGAAATCCATCTCCTTCTATCTAAAAGACATCTGCTAATTTCCTCCATCAGGAGCCTAACAAGAGGCTCCTGTTCCTCCCTTTACTTTATGTATGAGGGAGCTATTCTGACCCTTAACATTGCTCAGCTGATTAACTGGAAAATGAAAGAAAGGGATGGACTCCCAAACGTCTAATTAGCTTATCCTCCTCTGCAATTTTAGACAAGTCTATTTGCAGCACATTTATCTTATAACAGCTGTTGTTCAAGGATGTTTATGTGAGTGTGTCAAGCAAGTCTGTGTGTCGTTCATTTGTTTTGTGAGGTGTCTTTTCTTGTAAATGTTCCTAGGATCATTCAGCATTTGCATGATTCCTATTGAAGTGTTGAGTGTTACAGAAATCTCTCAAAGACTTTCTTTTGTGTGTATGTGTGGGCTGCTTCTCCTGTAGTGCTTTCCGTTTTCTCAAAACACTGTTTAAACCAGAGTACATGAAGTAGCTAGAGGTGTTTGGAACAGTTTTAAGTTTGCTATGCAAAATAAAATTGTCTCCACCTTTTCTACAGATAAACAGCAACTAAAGACACAAACACCTAAATACAACAAACACTTTTTGGAGAGTTAAATTCCATGTGAAATGCCATTTCTCTGAATTTAGGAGTCATAATATTTGAAGAAAAATTACTGTGGATTTGATTTTGGAAAAACTGAGCACTTCTTGATCCAGAAGGAGAGAGAATGGGATTTAGCAATACTGAGGTTTCCTATAATACAGGATCCTGTACCAGCCTCTGGCTGCCTAAAAAGCTGATATTTCTGTGCCGAGTGACCAACTGAAGACATTTTGTTGCTAACACTTCCTCATTCTCCATTGCTCTGACGGGGAGTGAGAAAGGTACCACCAGCAGGGCTCATTTCAGTTATTGCTTTCTGTCAGGGCTGGTGGCAGACTGGATTTGTAGCTTGCAGTTGTAGTTAGAGTCAGATTAAATTTTAATCAGTCAGTGCAGGTCTGTGTGCTCCCAATGGGGATCCAGGTTCCCTCCCAGCCCCAGCGGAACAGCTGTCTCTGAAGAGGGTCACATCTGACTCCTTTTGGTCACCTTTGCAGCCAGCAGACAGACACACCCCTTTTTGTGGTGCAAGGCAAATGCCTTTAGATTTTCTGACTCTGCTAGGGATTCAGCTCCCTGGTGTGTCAGAGTTGCTTCCCCACTTTGAGAAGGTCACTGGGAAGGGGCTTCAAAGGCAGCTGGTGCATATGCTAAAGGGAAAACTGGGCCAAGCTCCCTGGGCATGCCTTCCTGATTCGACCTTGCTGTAATGAGAATGTCAGCAGCTGGGCATGCCTGGGTCTGTGAGGGAGGCTCAATAAGCAACCTGGACAAAAGGCTTAAGACTCTGTCCCTGGGACTTCCTTCAAAGGCAGTGTCTCTCTGTCTTCCTGGAGACCTGCACTGTATTATGGAGAACAATTATCCTCAAAGTCCATGTGATTGTTTGTTTCTGTTTTAACTGTTGCAGAAAAGTAGTGTCTTATCCCCACAATTTAGCAAGGTCAAAAAAGTGCTGTAATCTCAGGGGTTTTCCAAAAATGAAAGGAATGAGAGCATGCTTATTAGATTTGCTAATGACGCTAATCTGCAGGGGACTGTGAGTATGTTGGAGGACAGGATTAGAATTTAAAGTGATCTTGACAAATTGAAGGTATGGGCTGAAATAAATAGGATGCTTTTCACTGGGGATAGATGCAAGGAACTGCATTTAGGCAGGAATAATCAGCTGCACAAATAAAAGAGAGGAAAGACTCCTTAAATAGCAGATCCTTATTTGTAGGTTTTATGGCTCACAAACACTGTGTCCTGCCTTTTCCCCACTGCCAAATAAACCCAAGATCACCTGGGTATCCAGCACCAATCAATGTAAACTTCAGCCTGTGGGGATGTGCGAAGTTACACTCCCTCTTTCCTTGGTATCAACAATGCCTCAGCTGTATTGGTGTATCCCATTGGGGTATATCCTTAGTCCAGTAAAATGTTTGCAGTGAGGGTACAGTGGATTCAAAAGAATTCAGATCCTGGATGATCTAGAAAATGTTATCAAGGAGGAAATAGGCTAAATTAATTGGTTTTAGTCTTCACATATGTCAAACATTGCTGTGTGGATTGCCTTAAAATTAATTGTGACAAGTAATCAAGAAAAGCAAGCTGTTGTGTGCAGTTTCATTTTACTAGAGTCTGTGCCTGCAATCTGAAATGTCTAAGAATGTTTTTGCAAGGAAATGGTTTAAAACCACTGAGTTAGAGACTTGAAGTTGTAATGGTCTGGAGCAGTATGTCTGGCAATGATGTGCAGTATCTATCTGGGGACAACTTTAAGGGCTGGTTAGATGAACATCTGCCAGGAATGACACAGACACAGGTGATGCTGGTCTTTGTTCAGGCAAAGGGCTGATTTCTGTGGCTTCCTGAGTTCTCTTACAGCCCCAGCATAAGCCATGTCTTTGGGAGATGAAGGCATGAGAAGAACTCTGAGACAGCTAAGAGCAACTGACCTGCTATTCTTGATGTTACTTCAGAATATATCACTTTTGGAAGGATTTCTTTGCCATTTTTTTTACACAGTTTCTCCTGCATCTTCCCTCCTTCTGTAACAATTTGTTCCCTAACCTTTTTATAATTTCTACCTGTGCCTTCTTTCCTCTCTTTTCTCTTCTCCTACTACATGCAGGAGAAATTGAGGTTGTCCCTCAGCTGAGAACAGATTCAAAATGTTGACTTCACTGCTGGTCTAGTACGTATTGTATCAACCCTCACCTTGACCCTTCTTTGACTACTGGCTCTTCAGGGATGATTCACCATGCTGCTCAGTGTGTTCCCATCTCAGTGTTTGAGGAGATATGCAAATACTTTGCCTGTATGGGCAAATCAATCCAAGATTGATCATAGATAAACCATTTTGACCTGATGCAGAATTTGTATACATATTCAATTACAAAATACTGTCACTGTTAATAAAGTATTACATATAGCTCAGAACACAGGCTGAAAAACAACCATGTGCAGCTGTATGCATGCAGCTCTGCTTGCTGGAGATTGAATTTTGCACAGAAAAAAATCAGAGCTGAGTTTCACACAAAACTGGGAGTGGAGGCAAAAGCAAACCCCATCAGATAAATTCAGGGGTTAGGACATGGTGCATAATCATGACATTTCTTCTAAAGTGAAACCTTCCCTTACACTGTCACATAAACCAAAGACATCACTTAGCTAGGTCAGGGATCTTGAGTCAGTTTGGAGCTTTAACATTTAATTGATGTATGGCCTTGGGCAAATCACTTCTTCACTTTGACCTTTCCAAACTTCTGTTTCTCTTATTTATGCTGCAAATGCTTTGATTTTGACAAAGCCCCATATTATATGCTTACACGGCATCTATTGCAGGGGAATCTCATCAGTGTCAGCCCTGATACAGATAACTCTAATTGTACTGATGGGAAGTGGATTAGAGGTTTGATACCTTTTGCCAGCTCACTAATTATGGGGGAAAATGGTGTGTTTCAAGGGCAATAAATGTTTGCACAGAACATTTCTCACAGAACATTTCTCTGCCATCTATCTTGGTCTGTTATTTAGGATCCAGGAATTTTAGTGAGCTCACTGAAAGACCATATCATTCTTTTAGGGATATAACTGATACATAGATTAAATACATACGAGAGGCACATGTGCGTAATATTATTTATGTATGTATTTTTTGCAAAGGATAATCCCATTTGCCACAGCCTTAATTATGATTATTCAAATCTCTGGTTTTGTTACTAACACTACTGCAAGCTGTATTAGCAGAAAATGCCACCTACCACATTGGGGATTGTAGCCAGAAACAATATACTCCATCTTCATTTTGTCTTTCAGCACTGAATCCTTTTTAAATTATTCAGCTGTGCAAACGGTAGGCAAGAAAAGCAAAACCAACACCCACCCCCTTGAGAAATAAACCCCAAACCCTCCAGGTAGGGATATAGCTAACATTTACCCAGATGGTGCATGGTAGGTCAAGAAATTTCCTTTGTTTATCTGCATACAAAAAAAACAGAGCAAGGGGATTCCCACTGGAAAATTTCACCTAGTATATAAAAATAATTTTAATAGATATTAAATTATACTGAAGGTGTAACTTAACTACATATAAACAGGTAGGTGCCTTAAATGCACCCTCCCTTGAATATGAAGAATAAATAAGAAAAAATTCCAAAGAAGTAGCCATGGCAGAATATAAAGTAATGGGAATGCGTTATTTAAATACACTAGTCATGAGTATGAGTTGTACAGTGAGATAATTAGATTTCAGTATTGACCAATACTTTAGACCTTTAAAAGATAATTTATAGCAGATTAGTCTAAAAATAAATAAATACATTTTCATCTAAAGATTGGATATAACAGCAATAAATTTATCATGAAACTGTAGGTTAAATTTAATACTGCTCATCCAATGAGGAAATGGGGGTTGATCAAGCCAGCTGGTCACTCAGAACACTTTTCCCTCCAACATGCAAATTTTCTGTGTATAGCTGTCTACATGAGATGTTAATTGAGGATAAATAAAAGAGCTTTTTTACTCTGCTAATATACAGGAATTTCTTTCCAGTATACCTGTGCTTGGAGTTCAGCTCCTGCTCTTTGTGTGTAGCATCGTTCATCGCTGGCATAGATATCAACATGTTTATGCTGCTTTAATGATGTACCTGGCAGGTTTTGATCCACTGTTTTTCTCATGACCTCTCAATACTGAAGTGGAAGCTTGGCTTGGAAACCTTCTGAAAAATAATTGGAAAAATAAACCAGAATTCTGGGAGGAGAAGGGCTATGCAAATATTCAGAACAGTACCAAGAGCTTCTCGCGCACATGATTAAAGCCTGAGGATATGAGTACATTCACATATCTGCTCTGCACTCTGCTTCTAAGTATTTTGCTAAGAAGAAAATTGTTCTATCTGGTGAAGTGCAATTTGCAGGTGTTGCTGAAATGAACCCAGGAAGTGACCTACATAATAAAGAACTCTTTTCACTGACAGCTGACTCAGGTTATCATCAGCACTGTGTCTCTACTGATGCATAGCCTTTGATGAAGATGGAGCAGTCTAGTCTGTAATGTTGCTCCTGCTACTGGTAACATTGATGATAATGCTACCCCTCTTGACATTTACAAGTGAAACAAAGTATTATGTCCTTCATTTATGACTGCGAGGACAATTCAACTTCAAGTAGGATATGGAATGGAGCCAAAATAATTGAGATATCCATGCAGAGAAATTAGAATAGATCCTGTACAGAAAGCTGGAAAACGCAAAAATGCAGTCAGCTTGGTCAATTTATGACCAAACCACATGAACTGCAATTTTTGCAGCTAATAGACCTATCTATGCAGTGTGTAGAGATTCCTTCTGAGGTTAGTAAACAGGTGCTTAAATCTTTGGAATATGAGACAGATAAGAGAATAGTAGTGTATGGACACAAACTTCAGATCTTCACAATAATTTCTAATAGTGAGAAAAGTTTTTGCAAACAGAGCTAGCAAACTATAGTACTGCTAGTGTGGATGAGGTTGTTAAATATGGGCAAATGGTGATAAAATGAAGTTGCACAAGCTATTTTTACTTTGTGAGAGTGTACGTTTTGTTTTTGTTTTCTCCTGCCTTTAGATATCCACAATGGAAACACATATCTGGTGGAACACCTATTTCTATTTAGAAGAAAAGAAGAAAAATAAGGGGCTAAAGTCCTGATTCACTTGACCCACTTTATATGCCTGCTTTAGGACTAGATGAATCATGCCCTAGAAATGCTTCTGGAGTGGGATGAATTGCACTCTCAGTATTCTGTCCTTTAAGGATGCATTTTCATAAAAAGTGTAAGAAGCAGATTGCTTGTGATATTCACTTTGAGGGATGCAACAGATAGCTTCAAGAGATGTAATTTATGGATTGAAAAATAAATAATTAAATATTTGAAAATTTCTGAGGGTAAGTAAAAAATATCTGCCACACACTAAACCCACAAAACCCTTAATCTTAGTCCTTTGCACTGAATGCTTAGTAGCTAGCTTTGAGTTTCTGAGTCAGATGTTTGCGTTTGTTTCTGAAAGTAATTTGGATTGGGCTTTGATTTAACTCCTGTCCTGCTCTCAGCCTAACTCAAGCTTAGTGTCTTCGACTATTCAGAGTGATGAGCAAAGCTTCAGGAAATGTCAGTTTTGATGTCTCTGTTCTTGGTCTGAGGGTTTTTCAATGGGACAGACCTTTGGAGAACACTGGACTGCTCCCTGGTCTCTCATCAGCTCTTGTCATGCAAGATGGGGATCGATGTGACCAGGCTTTCCTGACAGAGAAATCTTAAATTTCCATATCTCACAACAGGTAGGAGCACAAGTCTGATATAATTCCCCTCACTGAATGCACTTAGCACTCCAATAGAACAGTGCTGATCCACCTCGGCAAACGCCTGAGCAAATCTTCATTAGCATTCCTGAAGGGGTTGCTAGAGAGGAAGAAGACAGTGATAAGACTCTGCATACGGTCTAAATCTTGCATATCACGGCAATGATAACATTATGGAGGAAAAAGGTTGAGAAGCAGAAAAGGCTGAAGTCCATTTTTGCTGCCCAGTCGTGATGACTGAAGCACGCTTCCTTACACGAAACAAAGGAGATAGGCATATAAAATGAGGGGCTACGTTGGTGGTCTCACCAACATTAACCCTCCCCTGCTGGATGGCTCAGTGCTTGGATCCAGGACTGGTGATTTTTTCTTGCTCTCTTTCTTTATTTTCTTACCCTCTGCACACACACACCACTCTATCTCTGCTTTCCCATACTTTTGGGTGATTTGTTTCCCTAAGTATTGCTCCAAAATAACCTTTAACTGATAAAGCAATAAAATTGGTATGTTGTTTGTAGAGAAACGGATCTTATGTGACATTTTCACCCTAGTCTGATCAAGTCCAAATCTCCTTTGGTTGTCATCTGGGTTGTGTCACGGGCTGTGACATTATACAAAACAAATGCCTGTGTGGAGCACATTACCTTGAAGGATGCTTCTGAATCAAAAGTGTTCACAGAAGCATAAACATGAGAATACAATGTGTTACCAAACACAGAACAGAAGGAGAATATGCATTTTCCCTAATTTGCAGTTGCTGGCAATTATATCCTGACTAATCCTGGTCTGCATCTCATGTAGCTGATGAAGCTCTGACAAGTTTTTTGGTATGAATAATTGCTTACTAGAGAATATATCAGACAGCTCAATGACCTTTTTGTTTTACCTTATTTGGAGCTTCCTTCAAAACTTGAAGATGGTGTCTTGTAACACTGCAGTGCCTGCCATCTGTCTTATCTGGGCAAAAATTCTGATTTTTCTGTATTATTAAAAGTAATTTTGATAAAGCTATTGCAAATCCCTAACACTATGAAATTTTAACCTATTAAAATTACATGTTGCTTTTCCTTTTCTGCATTTATTCTGCTCATCCCACTTGCCTCCTTGGACTTCTGGAATGACATTATCATTCTTTCAGTCTCCTGGAATTTCCTGGTTTGTCAAGGATTTAATAAATGTTCAGATAACTGATCCCAAGTGTTCCCCAAGTGGTGCTTTTAGGAATTAGATGCAAGTTTTCCCATACTGTTCAATTAAAAATTATTTAATGTTGTAGCTGTCTAATGTCCTTTGTCACAAATAGCCTAGAAAGTACTTCATCATGCAACAACCATCCTCTTGTGATCTCTTTGTTACAAATACAGCATAGAAACATTTCATAAACACTTCTACTTCTGCACTAAAATTTACTATCTTCATCAAGCAATGAGCCTACACTATTATTTGAAATTCACTTGTTCAAAATAGACTTCTTAGACAACTTTTATTTGCAGTTCTGCCATCCACAGATTCTTTTGTCATGTTGAGATTCCTTTAACAGTTTTTTACTTTTTTAACCTTGTACTGTGTATGATTTGCAATCTATTTTTCTCTTATTTCCTGATTTGCAGTATCTTCTTATTCAAGGGAAGTTAAAACTTTTGCAGGTCAACTGTCTCTGCTACTTACAGAGACACTGTGCTTCAGAATCCCAAGGCACTACGAAGTCTAAAGAAAAGCAAAGCAAATTGTGAGGGTAGGCAACTCCTCTGTGGAAATAGAACAATAATTTGGGAATTAAAATCTATTGCAAGGATTTAATCCAGCCAGGCTTTGCATTTTGTTTTTGTGTCAGTTCTATGTGATTTTTTCAGGAAGTTGTCCTTCAATGACAGGTGAACTGCCTCTGTGGACCAAGGACATGCACACACTGTACCTTGATTTCACAAAGACTTTTGGTATTCTCCAGTGGCAGCATTCTATGATAGCTAAAGTGATACCATGACCCACGTGAATTCTGTTCCAGAAGTAACTGGAGAACCATACTGAGAAAGAATTTACACTCTCAAAATGAAGGATTCATAGAGTCATAGAGTAGGATCTGTTTCTAATCCACATGCTGTTCAATAGTTTCATTAATAACTACAATGATGGAGTACAGAGTATGATTATTCTATTTCCAATGGAGAAAAGTTTGGCATTAATATACTGAGAATGATTTAACATTTTAAAGAGATCTTGAAAAATAGGAGATATGATCTGAAAATTATCAGGTGCTATTCAACGGGACACATACATTAGGCAAGCGTCATCCACTTTGTAGACAGGATGGGTGGAAATAATTTAAAGAGCAGTTCTTCAGGACAGGACGTAGGGGTTAAAGCTGGCCATCCATTGGACTTATTCAACTTGATTCAACAATGTCATATTGATGGAAAAAAAAACTAGAGTTTTTTGAGATCAAATGGAATGTATAAGGTGGAGTGTAGTCTGCAAGACATGAGGGAATTCTTCCTATCGACTAAACATTTCCAGGCTTCACTTGGAGTAGTTTTCCAATTATACATGGACTAGTCAGAGAAAATTCAGTAGAGAAAAATGAGAATGTTCAGGGGTCTAAACATATGAAAAATGATTGAATGGGTTATTTAACCCAGACAGTAGAAAACTGCAGGAACAAAACAATCTTCAAGTACATAAGAGATGGTTGCAAAGAGAGGGAATAATCCATACTTCATTTTCTATGCCTGAAAATAATGGGTATAAACTGCAGATTAATTGGAGGAAGAGTGAAGTACTGAAATAAATTGCCTAGAGAACTGGTAGAATCTCCATCTTTTAAACTCATTAAGAACCAGCAAGTGAAATACTTGTCAGAAATCACAGTGGCATATTTGTTCTTTCTGGAGCAAAGCAATAATAGACATAATCACATGTTGAAGTTCCCTCTAGTCCCATGCCTCCAGAGAGTTATTTGATGTAAAGTATATCTTGATAGAGGGATATGAAAAGTGCTACGGTTTGGATTTCAGTAATGGAAGTAACCAAAGACACAAAAACTAGAGAACCAACTCTACTAACTTAACTTCTAACTCTAACTACTAACTACTCTACTAACTCTTTACTACTAAGAGGTAAATTTACACCAAACATCCTGGTCCTCATTCTTAAGTTTTGATTAACTTTTATGGATTGTAGTATACCCATTCTTAATATGAAAGAAAAAAACCCCATGAAGGTAGTACTTAACACTACAGCAAAACTCCAGTTGTAATACTAAGAAAAATCAAAGCCCAGTCATTTGTAGCAAAATATTTAAATACCACATATGGGCATAATATTTTAGCATCTTTCAAATTAATCTACAAAACCAGTGTGAATTTTCTTAAATTAAGCAAAAATGAGCAGTGCATTTTATGCGATTACAGTGATTATTTCCCCCTCAAGAATAACACATAATTAAAAAAAACAAATTAGAACAATTCCCCAAATATGTTTTCTCAACTGGGCCCAGAGTAGCCAGCTTTGTATAAGCTGTTGAAGCAGTAAAATGAAAAAAGCAAGGTCTTGGTTATGAGAGAACAGCCATGGAATTCAGAGGAGTTTTCTTCGTCACGATGATAATAAAGTTTGAAGCATTTGGCCTCTTGTGCTTCATGTTTACAAGAATAAATTGAAATAAAACAGAAAACAATTTGTAAGTGGTATACATGTCTGTGAAAGAAGTTTGTTCCATACTTGGGCAGTCATGAGATTAAAAAGTCAATCAATCTGACTGGGTGAAGAATGGCTAATTCAAAGTGAGCAGTAGCACAAGGACAGGTTTCATTAAAATCAAGGTAGTGGAGCAGAGAAACAAAGCCTGATGGAATGGATACAGAGCAGGGATGTCCACAATGGACTTGAGTTTTCTGTTAAGGACAAATGACAGTTTTCCTAGACAAGACAGAGATACTCTGCAGGAAGAGAAGCATTTTCTCTTAGGAAAAATGAACAAACCAGCAAATAAACCTCCAAATTCAAATCATGTGCAGTTCATATTCTCCAACAAGCATTAAGAGTCAGCAGCAGAAATACAGCTACTTTTAGTGATGTGTTATGAGATTTGGAATTTGTATTTTCCACACATGGAAAAAAATACCCTTCTTCCTGTTTATTGAGACTAAACCCATGTTTATGTTTCAGGGGCTTAGACTTATCAAATTAGAATGCATCAGTCTATGGATGTGTAGCCTGAGTTCTACATCACAGACTGTATGACTAAATAAAGAAGTTCTTGTTTAACTGCAATGCCACTCCCAGAATAAAACACTGAAGCTTTAATTAAAATTTGCCAGTGATAGGTCATATCACAACACAATCTTTGCAGTCCTTCCATAATTAAGAATTCTTCACTTTAAAAATGCAGTAAGATTTTATTATCAGTCTGAAATGCCTTCAGCTTCCAGCTACTTGATCTTGTCATGTATTTTTTAGAGGGACTGACAATCTCCTTATAATTCTGTTGCTGTTATGCATGGGTGTACTTAGACAATACTGTCAAGTTGCCTCTGTTTCGTTAAAATGTGTTAACACATAATCTATCAAAACAGACCAATTTTGCCAATTCTTAATCCACCTGATTGGCTCTTGGAACTCTTGCTCAACTACTGGTACCCAAAACATATTCTCTCTGGGTATTGCACACCTGTGTTCATTGGTCCTAAGTGTACTATTGCATGCTCCCCAGGAGGAGCAGAAATGTTTTGTATTACCACACTGCAATAAAAGGCTCAAATGATTGGTGAATGATGTCACCAGAAAATGTTTCTTTTTATACAGATCCCTTGTAAAATGTGCAAATGCACTTCCCTGCATTGCTAACTCTTGAATAATCTCATAAAGTTAATCAGAAATGCTGGGACCATGTTTTCTGGTGTTAGGCACTACAAAGTATGCATCATCACAATCCAAGAAATCACATGTCTTAGCAGGCATCATAGAAATGCCCTTAGGTTCCACCATGGTAAGGCAGGAGAAAATTAAAATACCCATTTGTGAAATCCCTGACAGATGATTCAACTACATGTGTTGGAAATTGGACAGACATACAACTTCTGCTTATCGAATCCCATAATCATAGAATGAGAGGTAGGAGTTGGAAGGGACATTTGCAGATCTAGTCCAATCCCCAAGGTTGGCCAAACCTAAATTTATTCTTTCCTGTTTTGTATCTGGCAAACAGTGTGGCAAGACCACATGATAGAAGACTTGTATTTTATACATCCCCAAGACAACAAAGTAAGGAAACTAAAACTATAGGAAAAACATACAAGATCAGCCTTGCTTTGAGCAACTTATCATTTCACATCCTAGTTGACTGGTCAGTCATTGATGGCTCCCAGCATGACCTTAGCATGACTTGTTAATGACAGCCTGCAAATAAAGCACTGTTTGAGCTCTTTCTAACTGAATAGCCTTGGATTCCAATTCTGCATAAAGCCTTTTCATTTGCTGAATCTGTAGAACTTAGAAAACCTGTCCTCTGACAATCACAGCTTCCATAACTATGTGAATGCCTTTGGCTGTTGTTTGCAACCTAAAAATGATAGCAAGTAATGGTGATAATGTGATAATGTGCTAATCAGTACAGAGGAGACCAGTCATCAATCATCACTTGGGCATTATGTGACTTTATGTTTACCTTTATTAAATGCACTTTCTGTGCCTAGCTTCTAGGCATTAAAATTGCATAGGGTTAATGCCCTATTCTCTTATTTGGCCTTCCATCCATCTTTGTAGCCATTGGAAATGTTATCTGTAATGACTTTTTTTTTTAATAAGTCATTGGTTAAAAAAAGTGACCTGTCTTAGGGTCATATATCCTCTGGGGAACTGAATTAATAACTTGTCTATTTGGTGATGTTTTCCCAGCTGTATTCTGAGGGACAGCCAAAAGCTCTGTGCCTTCTGATGAAGGTGTTCTGGATCTGGACATGTACAGCCCAGCAAAAGTGTTATACCCTTGCAAAGGTTAAACTGTGGTTAGAAACTTCAGAGGCTGATGGGCTTCGAAGGTAGCAGGCTCTAGTGGCACCAAAGTTCTGGGGAACTTCTGCTCAATCAACAATACCCTCTGCTAGTAATTTACCATGCAACAATACTTCAGCTACAGATAATGACACACTGCCATGTCAATCCCCATGAGGGTCACCAGACACCATGTTTTATTTGTGATTGATGAAGCAGTTAAAGAAGAAGCTAGAGCCCTGCTGTCAGAAGATTGCTGAATTTGATTAATTTAATCATAGAATATGTTTATTTTCCTGTGTGGTGGCAATGAATAAAAGCAAAGAAAACAAGCCTACAATAATATTCCATCTGATTGAAAATCACCTGTGGTATTTTTGAACACCAGTATATGGAGATAGGGTAAATTCTTTTGAAAACAATGGGAAAAAGAAATGTGTGTCAATGGTTTTTAACAGACCTATACTAGGAGAGGATGAAATGTGACATTCTGGGGCTGATCCTGAAAACTAAGTAAGGAGCAAAGCTTAAGAAAAGTTTAAAAGTTTATTTTAGATGAGTAAATTATATGATTAATAGTACCAAACGATTTTTAATTTAAAGAATGAAGTATCAAGAAAGACCTTTCCTGTGTTTATCCCGTTATTTACATGCAGACATGTACCTGACTTAATGGTACATCAGCAATGCTGCATCAGTAGTTATTGGACTAAAGACAGTGGTGAAAAGGCACAAGCTGGCTTTGTAAACCCTTTCAAGGACCCTGCCCATGGGATTTTAAACACAAGCAGACAGTGTGTTGGCATTTACAATCTGATAGCATGCTGTGGTTTAGGTTATTTATTTAACCTGCATTATTTTGTGTTGTGGAAGCTGTTTGTTTGTCTTATATATTTACATTATAAACTTATTTAAAGGTTGTTATCTCTGTTGATGAGTCATAGTCAAATGACAGAAAAGCCTGAATTAATATTGCTATTGGGGAATATGATATGTGCTTGGATAATTAAAGAATACATATGTCTTTTTGTTGCGACTTTCAACAAATAGCCATAATTGTGAAATTTCCTTGGTTTTCTGCTAGAAAACATCTATGTTAAAGCATATTTGCTTGTTTTTTTGTAGTTTCAGCAGCAGTTTTGAAAAAGTTCCATTCTGTATTGAGTATGATTAACTGGGCTTCAAATGGTTACTTTAGTGGTAAATGTACTCTGCAGATCATGCAATTTAGTTTATATATGGCAGACATATCAAGTGGCTTTTGAAATAATGTCAAAAGAAAATACTTTTATTAGCCAAATTCAGGTTTTGAATATAGTTTAATGTCAGATTTGACTGAAATTTGTAGTAGAGCCTTAAGCAGAGCATGCCCATCCCCTGTTGCAAGGTTACTGTTCCCCTTGTCTCACTCAAATTGTGCTCTATGCTTCTGTCTGTAAACTCAGCTGCTGTCCCTAGCCATGGCTTCATTTATATATTTTTTTCTAAGAGTGGAGTTTTCTGATACAAAGCATTTAACTGTCAGTATTCACACTTCAAACCACTAAAGGTCGAACTCCTTTCTCCTCCCATTTTGTTTTGAAAATGATCTGAATTCATTAGCACTGAGTTAAACAGGTGCTCAGTTCTTGCCACCAGATACTGGTTATATACTTTGAGTTTATGGAACTGCTGGTGGTGTTTAGCTGTTCCATGTAAAGTAGCCCAAGTAAAACCGATTTTGTGAACGGATTAATTCCCACCCTGTTCACAGTAACATAAGCTTGGATAGAGGAAAGGAGATAAAAGTCTTTGGAGAAAAAAGTGTGAACTCTTGAAATATGTTTTTAGACATCCTGAAATTTGACACTTCTAGATATATCTTACAAAGATAGTGGCAAGAATACTATAATCCTTTCATCTGTCACATTAGGCATAGCACTTGTGATTTATTGTGCCTGGGGATTTATTTTGTATTTAACGTTGTGTTTATCCAAACCATTGAACAGTGAAATCCAGATGGGGTTTTGTATTCCATTTACATCTGCACACTTAAAATCCCATTCTGTTAATTAGACAAGGATAGTCAGGTCTAAGGTATTTAAACTGCTGTGCTGCTCCACTATAATGGCTTTATGCATGTTTTGAGTGTTTTATTGGTCAGGATCTAAGGCAGAAAGAACCCAACTTTGGTCTTAGCTCCAGAAAAAAAGTACTGGGGTTTTTTGGGTTTTGTAGCACCAAGTCATAGAATGATGGTCCCTGTACAAATATAATCAATGTCACACTAAGCTTGCAGTTCAAAAAGACTGAATGAGAACTACGAGGATACCGAATGGTACAATGGATTCTTTGGGTTTTTTTTTTAATGTGAGAATTAGTTAAATTCTCAGAAAAAAAGTACAAAATATAGAGCAAGACACAGATGGGCACAGAAGGAAGCGAAGAGAAAACATTTGGTGGTAAACAGAATTTTTTTTTAAACACCATTTTTTTTAGCCAACTTTCCTGTTTGAATGGAAATCTTTGAATTCACCAGCACTTGGTCTACAGTGAGACTATATGAGTTTATGTGTTAGTGCACAAGTAGAGACACTTCAGTACCTGCAGATCTATGTGTGCACACAACACATCAATTTAAAACAGTTTCTATCAGTAGCAGCTCCTGCAGAAAATGCTCCACTTGTGTATTAAGCTAAACTGGTGTTTGTGCAGTTAAATGACTTTTATCAGCTCTTCTATCAGTCACTTTTATCAGCTGGCAGTCCAGCCTTCATTTCAGTTCTACTTTTTGTAGGGATCACAGAAATCTGATAGGCTCAGTGAGAGGCTGTTTTTATCTTTGGTTGCTCCCAAAATGAGACCACTGAAACATGGATTGGTTGTTCCAAATTATTTCAGTTAGGAACTTTACATAGCTGGAAGAATAAATTAAGCTTATAGCTAGAGCTCTCCTATAGCCTCCTGAAAATGAAAAATTTCATTAATCTGAAAAAAAGATGCTAAAATAATCTTAGAATAAATATTATGCAAAGGCAGAAACATCTGGCTCATAATGAAATAACAAAAACTTATCAGCATGTGGTGCTGATTCATGTTCATGCCTCTGTAATTTCACCTGATTAAAATTACTGAGAATCATATTAATCGACCTGAACTTTCTGCAATCAGCTACCCCTGAGTAAAATGTATGTAAAATGCTATTATTGAGATTGAGATTTAAAAATGTTTTTATCCTCAGTTTACCATTGCTTCAAAGATTAAACAAAGTAGAGGACCATGTTCAGTCCCTGTGTGTCTAGGAGACGAGGTCTCAGAAGATCATTTCAGCATGACCAGCACTAGAGGAAAAAGGCATCTTTGTGACTTGCCTGGTCTCTCCAGGCAAGAATAATATTTAACATCTTCATGCCACTGTGTTTTCTGGAGAAGCAGTGTATGTGCATCCATATTCTCTTCCCATCCACTACAAAATGAAAAATATGTTTTACATTCAGAAGGGGGAAGCACATATCTTCAACATGTTCTTTATTAAAAATTTAAAGACAGCACTGAAGGAGATGCTGGGTGAAAGAGCACAGTGTGTGACTTATATGTAAGCTACATTGCAACTGCATGCAGATAGAGTGCAGCCTGTTTTTCAGCTGGCTTTTCCTTGTTCTTAGAAAATGGATGGGGCTAGTGGGGAAGTGGAACTTTCTTTGAAGTGAGATGCTTAATTTTTTACATATATTTAGCTTAACCTTTTAAGTTTCTTGCCATGATTTGGGGATTGGGGCAGCACTAGTGGAATGCCACAGCCTGCTGGGCTGCAGTGCATTTGCTTTGCAAGCTTTCATTAATGTTACACAGAACAGTGGATGTGAAGATGTTGTGGAGGGTCTTCCAGAGCTTGTACACGCCTTGGGTGCAGTGATGTGCAAAATGAGTTTCGTATCAGGGAGTTTGGTGTACGAGGTTTCTTTCCAAAATCTTAAAATCTTTCCAAATTCTTCAAATGTACTATGAAAAGTGCATTTGTTTGCACTGCTGGCTACTCCAGTGCTAAAGCCTTCCTGTATCAGAGGGAAATGTGTGCAGAGAAGAGGTCATGGTCTATCTGTGTGGGAGACTTTTTTGTATAAGCTCTTATGTCTGTGTAGGATTTTTAAAATAGAGGACAGTAGGTATGGCATTAAAAAAAAGCTGGCTTCTTGAG
The DNA here is from genome assembly GCA_023637945.1 of Phaethornis superciliosus. Lineage (NCBI taxonomy): Eukaryota > Metazoa > Chordata > Aves > Apodiformes > Trochilidae > Phaethornis > Phaethornis superciliosus. Next base: position 21,474,038 of record JAJQWJ010000004.1, read on the forward strand.
AAGTGAAAAGCTTTCAAACTGGTCATTTGACAGCAACAAAATTTTTTCTTTCCTAATAGTGCACAAATTTGCAAGTTTGAGGAACTGTATGGATGGAGGAACTGTAGTACTTTGAATAAATGGCTAAGGAGGTTTACAAAAAAATCCTTTGCTCTTGGTCCAATACAAAGAAGTGCACTGTTGCTGTCTGCGTAAGTCTTGCTCTTGGTGGCTCCATGGAAATTTCAGAGTTTTGAATGGCACCAGCATGTGTTTGCACTTGAAGTATCAAAGTCTTCCACAACCCACAGGATTTGATGCTGCCTGGGAAGGAGCTGTGTCTGGCAATGCTTGTGTGTGTGCCATGGCTCTTAATGTAGAGAGTCTCTTTAGGTTCCCTAGACTCAGGGGATCCAACATTTAAAGCTGATGAGACCCCAGAGGAATGCAATAGTGAGGAAAGAAAGTCTAAGAGCATTATATGTATATTTTTACAGAATAACATTTGTCTGTTCTCTACATTTGCTGGTCCTAAACATTCCTGTCATTCCCAGGCCACAAGGAAGGCTGACCTCTGCCACAGCCATCTCTTTGAGCCTCTAATTTCATATCCTTACTGCCTGCTTTCAGGCTTGGGACAGTCATGTCCATAATTGGTTTTTTGCAAGAACAGGGTGAAGGAGGTTAAGTTATCCCATCTGCCTGTATGCCCCTCTACACTTAGCACTGCTTGTAAATACTCCAGGTCTCCAAGCATCACACACAACCTGTGCCTTTCCAGGATGAGGTATTAATAGACAAGGTTTGCCTTTCTTAAGTCAGTGAGCATGCAGCACACTGAAGTTGCTGGGCAGATGTGTTCCTTTCTTGCTGCTGGTGAGATGCACTCAGTGTGGGCAGGCCACAGGAAAGCAAGTGTACATCTTCCTGTGTAAACAGTACCAGGCTGGGTACTCTGGAGAAATGGAGGGCAAAGTGGTTCTTCTGGCCACCCATTCAATCCTTAAGTGCTGCTGAGAGATGGGCCTCTGAATGTACAGCACAGTGCAAAAATCATGGAGTTTACAGCTGACTGTGGTCACAGGCATGTTCCTTTGGTCTTTCAGGGATTTTCAGGACTGGAGAAGAGAAATCAGCATCCACAGCAAGTGCAGCAACCAGCAAAGAGTTCCCCTGCAAAGAGGAGTGTCTCCAATCTGGAAATTCCCTGAGGGGAAACCTCAGGTCCTAGATTTTCATTTTCCATGTCTCAGTTCCATAGCAAGGACAAGGAAACTCAGAGGGATGCATCTGGGGAATCTTAGGTCAAGAATGTGATGTCATTCCTGTAGGCATGGGCACACCTGTGGTCACATGTAGCTACTTTAAGTGATGCTGACTTACACCAATACAATCCATCAGAGTGACAGAAAACCCTTAATCTTCCTTGGGATTACAGACTCATGCACTGACAACTATATTATTTTGTCTGGACTGCAGCTGTACTGGTTTGTAAAAATAATGACAACTTTTTCCTAGCTGCACCAGTGACTTAGTTGAGAAAGTCTGTCAAGTGCCCAGCTGTTAGGGCTGGTCTGCCCTAACACATCTAACATGTTCATGTGTGCTTTGTCCCTTTGTTAGCAATGGCTCCCTATAGGGCTGTTGAGGTTTGCCTGTTCTCTCTCATCTCTCTTTGTTAAACCTTCTTTCTTGTTCTTTGATTTATATCTCTCTGGCCTAAAACTTACTTCCTTTTCCCCTTCCCAGAACTGGATTTTAAAAGTGCAAATGTCTGTAAGCAGCTTTGATATATTTTTTCTCTTCTCTCCCCTTTACCATCTTATTCAGTTCACTTCCATTTCACTTCTTGTTTAATACTTCTTTCTTATTTTTTGTGGTTTATAACAGTAAAATATTAACATCTTTATCAGCAACTTGGACAGTGGCATCAAATGTGCCCTCAGCAATTTTGCTTATGACACTAAACTCTATGGTGAAGTTAACACATTGGAATGGATGTGATGCCATTCAGAGGGTCCTTGACAGGCTCTTGAAGCGGGATCATGCAAACTGTGTGAAGTTTAACAAGGCCAAGTGCAAGGTTCTGCACCTGGGTCAAGGCAATGCCACGCATGAATACAGGTTGGGAGGAGAAAGGAGTGAGAAGAGCCCTGAGGAGAAGGACTTGGGGGTGATGGTGGACCAGAAACTTAACAAGAGCTGTCGTGTGCACTGGAGGCCCACAAAGCCAGCCAACCATGTCCTGGGCTGTGTCACCATAAGCATGGACAGTAGGTTGAGGGAGGTGATTCTCCCCCTCTACTCTGCTCTTGTGAGACCCCACCTGGAGCACTGTGCCCAGTTCTGGAGTCCCCAGCATAAAAAGGATAGAGAGCTCATGGAACATGTCCAGAGGAGAGACACTCAAATGCTCAGAGGGCTGGAGCACCTCCCCTGTGAAGCCAGGCTGAGGAAGTTGGGGTTGTTCAGCATGGAGAAGAGGAGGCTCCAAAGTGACCTCATAGCAACCTTACGATATCTGAAGGGGGCCTACAAGAAAGCGGGGGTAGGCGGTCTACATGAATGTATAGTGAGAGAACAAGGGGAAACGGTTTAAAACTTGAAGAGGGGAGATTTAGTTTAGACATTGGGAAGAAGTTCTTTAATCTGAGGGTGATGAGACACTGGAACAGGCTGCCCAGAGAAACTGTGGCTGCCCCCACCCTGGAAGTGTTCGAGGCAATGTTGGATGGGGCCTTGAGCAATGTGATCACGACATCGGTGTCCCTGCCCATGCAGGGAGGGGTTGGAACTAGATGATCTTTAAGATCCCTTCCAACTCCAGCCATTCTATGTTTCTGTAATATAATGAAACATCAAATTACTAAGAATCAATTTGCTTCAGCTATGCTGAGCTGTGATCTTTGTGGACAGACTAAATAATCTCTATTCCTACACATGTGAACTCGGTCTCTGTCGTGGTTTGACTCCAGGCAGCAGCTAAGCCTTACACAGCATCTTGCTCACAGCCCACCAGTGGGATGGGGAAGTGAATCAGAAGGTTAAAAGTTAGAAAGGTCGTGGGCTGAGGTACAGACCATTTAATAGATAAAGCAAAAGCCAAGCACATAAACCAAGCAAAACACAGCATTCATTCACTATATCCTACCTGCAGGCAGGCATTCAGCCATCCCCCAGAAAGCAGAACTCCATCACATGTGATTGTTACTTGGGAAGACAAATGTCATCACTCTGAATGTCTTACCCTCCCTTTTTCTTCCCCCACCTTTACATGCTGAGCATCCATACAGTCTGGGATATCCCTGTGGTCACTTGGGGTCAGCTGTCCCAGCTGTGTCCCCTCCCAGCTTCCTGTGCACCCCATCCTCACCAGTGGGGTGAGGTGAGAAGCAGAAAGGGCCCCAGAGCTGTGTAAGCCCTGATCAGCAACAATGAAAACATTCCTCTACCATCAAAAATGTTTTCAGCACAAATCCAAAACATAGCTCCATACTAGCTACCATGAAAAGGGTTGACTCTTTCCCAGGCAAAGCCCTCACAGGATTAAAAGTTCTTTTTCTAGGTCACTATTTCTCCTGTTGGATTCTTCTAGTGCTAGGGAGCAGGGTGGCACAAGGTCTTCCCATCTTCTTTTTCCACAGTGAAGCACATCAGCTTTCCTGCTGGTCCTTGGTCAAGGATCTTGCAACAAGAGAGTGATGAGCTGAGGTATTACACTGAACACTTGACATACAGGGCTTCCTGGGAGACAATAGTGCTTTAAAAGCCGGTTTTCAGTTTGCAAAAACTTGGCAAGTTTGTTCTTTGGATGAGTAAAAAGGTTAGATTAAAAAGGTTAGCATATAAAGAGCATATCATTCTGAATAAGTAAGTCATATTTGTGCTTACTGACACTGCTGAGGCTGAGGACCCCATTTATTCCCCTCTTGCTGAGCCCCAAGGGCATCCTCAGTGCTCTCTGGAACACTGAAGTTACAGCTCCTGTCACAAGGGTTATTATTTAAAACCAGAGCTGCAAAAGACCTTCTCCTAAATAGTCTTTTGCTATGAGAATCGATCAGCTGTCTTGGGCAGTGGTGAGTTCCCAAATACTGTCAAAGCTAGCATGTCCCCTCAGGGCTAGTAAGGCTTTTTGAGTACTGAACCTTTTTTTTGGAATAGCTGTAGCATAGTGCTGTAGTATATATATCCAAACTTCCCTCTGGCTATTTAAGAGGAGATCAATAGTTCTTAAAAATGCCCTGGCTTTTTTACTTCAAAATATAATTTTTAAAATGTTAGCACAGCTGGACTGTATCTTCTTGCTCCTGGGTAGTGGCATTTGCATATTTATGTTATCCTAGACTTATAATTAAATAAGTACTACCAATTCTTATTGACATAAAAATGGAACAAAAGAGCTCTAACAAAAGAAACCCAATTTATCTTGCTTTTAAATAAGTAGATGGTCAAGTTCCTAAGCATCAGACCTAATAATATGAGCACTGAAATGAATGCCTGTCATTCGACCATAGAGGCAATGTATTCTTTTATATAATATCCAGTTTCTGGGGCCTCATAATATTGCCTATCAAAGCTTTAACAATGCAAAAAGAAAAGCAGAATATATTCTTAGGTATGACTTAGGTGAATTAAAATAAAATCAATTTCAGTGCATCAATGTATATAATTCATTTCCTCTAAAGGCTTATCAAATGTCATTTAGCCTGAATAAGTCTAGTAAAGCCAGGTGCTCAGCTTTGACATACTCCAGTAACTGAATTGCAGTAAGTGCTTCAGATCCTATTTTCAAGAGAAAAATGGCCTGGCTAAAAGGATAATTACTGTGCTAAACTACTACTTCTTTCCCTGCTTTGTGCAAACAAAGCTGGGTAGCAAAGTGATTGGTGTATAAAATGTGTCCACAGATGAGAGAACATGGCTGAAACATTGATGACAGGTAAGTATTGTGTGCAGTACGTAGTGTGAAAAGATATTAAAATATTGCAAAATGAAATGCTCAGCTAACATGCTGTCTTTCACTTTATGAAGAAGCATAGTACATTAGTCAGCTTTGCAGGGAATTACGAATGTAAGGTTTAAATAATAAGGTTTAAAAGCCAAAATATAATTTGTTTTTTCTTCCCATTTTACCATGAATTCCCTATATTGGCAGTTTTTCTTTCCAAAACCATACAACTGATCTTCTTTAAGACTAAACACTCTTCAGCATTTATAAGTGGGCTAGGAGGAAACTGCTCTGAGGAGTTTAAAGAATTTCCAGTATTGTTATGGCTTTATTATGGACCAGCTGAGGTGGATTAAAAGGATGGGAATTACTAGTGAAGATCTGTTAAAGCTCAGCCTGAGGAGAAATCAGTGATCGCTGGTAAATCAGGCATACATAGATATGGAGGGCTGTTTATCTGCCCAGGTTTATTAAGCCTCACAAAGACTGTGGATAGTTAGCAAGTTGCAGTACAATACTCAGAGCACCTGTCCAAGCACAGAAGGGAGTCTGTATCCAACTAAACTGCCTGGCTGTAATTTACAGCTAAGGTAGCTGTCACTGCAGGGGCAATCAGGAACTCCATCCTCAGGAAAGAGAACAGGTCTGAGCCCTGTAAATGTCATTAACTTCAAGATTCTCTGGACTCATGCAGGTATTGAGCAAACAAGCACCATATGACACATATTTTATTTATTGGAACAATATGTTACTCTTTTTATTATTTATTGAAGCTCATCTGTAACTAAGCATGTCTACATAACAAAACCCTCTTGCAATATGTTGTTAACAGGCAGAAATAAGCCTTTCAATATGGTAGAGATAACCTTCACCTATAGTGCTTCATGCTGTTGAATATAACAGACCATGGATTAAATCACCCCAGTTTATGATACTGAAGATAAAATGGTCACTATATACTAAAGGCCTAGCTCTGGTTATGTCTGTTCCAACAGAAGAAATAGATTGTATGGCTGCTCAGATTTTTCATACTTATTTGTAATTTTTATGCCTTTTGTAATTTTTATGCCTAACCCTAACCCTAACCCTAACCCTAACCCTGCCATACTGCTTTAAATACCACTGACCAGACTCTGACTGCATATGCTCAATAACGAAACAAGAGCACTGGGGACAGATGGATTTCTGGTACTTCATAGAATCATAGAATCGGTTGGGTTGGAAGGGACCTCAGAGATCATCAAGTCCAACCCTTGATCCACTACTGCTGTGGTTCCCAGCCCATGGCACTGAGTGCCACATCCAGTCTCTTTTTAAATATCTCCAGGGACGGAGAAGCCACTACTTCCCTGGGCAGCCCATTCCAATGTCTGATCACCCTCTCCGTAAAGAAATTCTTTCTAATATCTAACCTAAACCTACCCTGGCACAACTTGAGACCATGCCCTCTTGTCTTCCTGACAGCTGCCTGGGAGAACAGCCCGACCCCCCTGGCTCCAGCCTCCTTTCAGGGAGTTGTAGACAGCGATGAGGTCTCCCCTGAGCCTCCTCTTCTCCAGGCTGAACACCCCCAGCTCCCTCAGCCTCTCCTCACAGGACTTGTGCTGGAGTCCCTTCACCAGCCTGGTTGCCCTCCTTTGGACCTGCTCCAGGACCTCAATCTCCTTCCTGAACTGAGGGGCCCAGAACTGGACACAGGACTCGAGCTGTGGCCTCACCAGGGCTGAGTACAGGGGCAGAATCACTTCCCTGGACCTGCTGGCCACGCTGTTCCTGATCCAGGCCAGGATGCCATTGGCCTTCTTGGCCACCTGGGCACACTGCTGGCTCCTGTTCAGCTTCCTGTCAATCCAGACTCCCAGGTCCCTCTCTGCCTGGCTGCTCTCAGCCACTCTGTGCCCAGCCTGGAGCTCCCCATGGGGTTGTTGTGGCCAAAGTGCAGGACCCGGCACTTGGCCGTGTTGAACCTCATCCCATTGGAATCAGCCCAACTCTCCAGTCTGTCCAGGTCCCTCTGCAGAGCCCTCCTGCCTTCCAGATGATCCACACTGCCCCCCAGCTTGGTGTCATCTGTGAATTTGCTGATGATGGACTCAATTCCCTCATCTAAAGCATCAATGAAGATATTAAACAGAACTGGGCCCAACACTGATCCCTGGGGGACACCACTGGTGAGCGGCTGCCAACTGGATCAGCACCGTTCAGCACCACTCTCTGGGGGCCTCCAGCAGTTCCTAACCCAGCACAGGGTGCTCCTGTCTGAGCCCTGGGCTGACAGCTTTTCCAGGAGAATGCTGTGGGAGATGGTGTCAAAGGCTTTGCTGAAGTCCAGGGAGACTCCATCCACAGCCTTCCCCTCATCCACCAGGCGTGTCACCTGATCATAAAAGGAGATCAGGTTGGTCAGACAGGACCTGAAAAACTTTGAAGAAACAGATATTTGGGCACAAAGTAGAGAAATCATATTTTAGCCTGTTGAACAAAACAGGGCCAAAAGTGCCTTCTGTTGGTCTTTCTTCTGCTTCTAGTTCCTGTTACCAGGGAAGTCCTTTTTTGCAATTTTTCTCCATAGAGATGCAGTATAAGAATTAACTCTTCATTTACCAGTCATCTTATTTCCATAGTTTTGTTGGGGTAGATAACTACCTCTGGGAGCTGTTGCACAAAAAAATTGGTTTACATTTACTAAAAAAAAGAAAGCCAAACAAAAACCAACAAACAAAACAAACCCAGCCCAAAAAACTAACCAAAAACCCTACAAAACTTCCAACACAGTTGAGTTTGATCAGCAGCAATGACTGTACTCTGCCTTAAATTGCTGTGGGATGAGTCATTTACCTGTGAAGCTCTAGAGTTTCTGAGATCCTTCCTTCCTTCTTTGCCTAATGTTTCACTTGGGCAATATGCTTAATCAATGTTTACGAACGTTTATGGTCTAATGCATACTGACAGCAGGTGCAGGATATGTAAATCCCCAGCTGCATAAAAATCTTGCTGAAATTCAGAAGCATGCTGTTTCACTGTAATATTCATAGACAGGTGATTTTTCATGGTATCTCTAGATATTACTCCCAACTCCCTGCTCTTTTTTCCTACCTGCTGCTATCACAAGTTATGGCTTTGTTTGTAGTCCTACCTGAGGGACCATTTTAAAGAATATCTATTTGTTTTGTTTGGTGGGCTCTCCTTTGGATTTACTTCAGGCATGTGCTTAGGTTCTATGGTTTGCATCGTGACTTTGAGTGTTCTGATAGACAAGTGGCATCCTTGTTCTTGCTGTTCACTGAAACATAGGATATCAGGACCAAGCTTTAAAGCAGGACTGGAGAACCTGAATCTTGGGAACCAGAACTTCTGGTTGTTTCACCTTGTTTCTTTCAGGAAGTGGTGGTTGATGTTAGCTTTTAGGAAGATTTTAAAAAAATATTTTAAAATATTTTTTATTATTTATTTTAGTAGTATAGTACTTAGATATGGTTAGGCAAATTTCTCTATGCTACTGCCAAAGGCTTTTGTCCTAAAACTTGCATCAGTATTTTGAAAACTAGGGACAGCTCATTTTAAAAAATGATAGTCTGTATAGTTGCTGATTTTACTAGTTTTTAAGGACCAACATTACTCTCTTGTGCCTTTTAATATACTCTCAGGTGGGATGGCTTCCTTGCTTTGTTTTCCTGTGGCTTTCTTTGGGGGGGAAAAAAATAGTCTGGATGAGCTAATCTGTGGTCAAAAACTGTGGTCAAGAACGTCTTAATCTTTCTGCTAAAGTATTTTGAATAGTTTGTGTTAGCGTTCTCAGAGGTTGCCCAAGCTCTGAGCTACACAATGCAAGTACATAATCTTCCCTCAAACTTTTTAACCAAAAGGGAGAACGGAAAACAAAAGGCACAGTCTCACACATTGTTATACGGTATCACTGGAATCAGGAATGGTGAACTTTATTCCTATCTAGGTAAAATATACTGGACCATGCTATCACCTAATACTCTGTGTCTTAATTTCTTAAAATGAGATGATCTGATACCCTTCAAGAAATCCTTTCTGAGAAATCAAAAAAAATGGCTTTTCAAAAAAGCTACACAGCAGGGTCATACTTACTGGTTTAGAAAGTCATGTGACATTCCACCAGATGAGATAGGGGGGGAAATGTCTACACAGAGCAGAAAAGCTCCAAATTCCATGTTTAAAAAAAAAAACCAAACACTAAGGAAAAAACTCCACCAAAGCACAAAACAAAAATAATAACAAAATGGTACACTTCAAAACTAAATAGAACATGAGAAAGAATAATTACTGGTTGGGGGATGTTTTTCTTTGGCTTGTTAGGGGATTTTTTTGTTATTGTATTGGGGTGAAGGGTTGATTTTTAAAATAATGTAACTGTGTGATTCCATATGCAGTTTTGAAAATTTTGAGCTATTTTATCTGATTTCCAGGTAAAAAGCTAGGGAAAATTAGATGGTTCAAAGACATAAAATGAAAATCACAAAATAATTAAACCAAGCCACGTGAGAATAATCTCAAAGCAAGCTGAAGCTAAGCCAATAGTAACTCAGGCTCAGCTGTGCTTATACAACAAAGGCAAAATGCAATACAGCAGGGAAAAGCTGTGGGAAGAAATGTATCTGAATGTTAACCATTGCAGTATGCCAGACAAAAATGAGACACTGTGCTACTAGGATTCTCAGAAAAGATTTTGGGTAAGAATCAGAAACTAGCAAAAGCAAATGGCTTGCTGTCATTACTCTGCAACTGTTCCAGAGGAACTGGTAACTAATGTTGTCCACGACAAATGTGAGTTTGAATGGCAGCTGTAACTGAGGCTTCCTTTGTGAATTAACAGTTTTCATCACTACAGAAAAGAAATAGAAAGGCTATATTGCTAAGCAAGCTTGAGAGAATATATCGAATAGCTTTAAATGTTAAGAGGATTGTCTTGGACTACTCATAAAATACTGGATAGTGATACACTGAAATTAAAGAAAATGTGAACAAAAAATGTTTTCAGTCCTTTCGCACAAGCAGACAGAAAATTGTCCCACTTAGCAAGAAAGCAGAAAGCTACAGAAGGTGAAGACAATCATGAAACTGGTCAAAATTAAAATGAGATATATATCCAAAAATGAAGTATTATAGAAGATCCTAAGAAAAACATATTCACAAGACAAAACTACTGTTAATAATTGATCAATGTGTTGATATACCTCAAAATGTGGAAGACTTTTCAGATAAAAAAATAAATAGGATTATTTGTTACACTACAGACTTATTTTTCTAGTGTTAGCAAGAGAGCTGGAAGCCAGAATTTGTCTCAAATAATATTAGTCTTAGAGTTCTATACAAAGTATTCTTTTTTTCCTCCACAGGAACCTGTGCTTCCTGCACTGTTAACCTGCACAGGAATTAAGTAGGTTTTTTATGATGAAAGCTAAATATATTCTTAACACCAAGCTGATAAAATTTTACAGATTATATGTCACAGGTCAAAATTTCCTGACTCCAGCTGCCACTATTAAGGTAATTGTATGTGCAAAATTCTGAAAAAAAAAAAAAAAAAAAAAAAAAAAAATTAGAAATCAGAGGCACTCAGGATTGTTCTTTCCTTGTTTGTTTTTAACACAAGCAAATTTTAAGAGAAACAGTCTTGCTCAACCAAAAACTATCAACATCTGCTATACCTAAACATCTAGCCTAAATATTTCATAGGCGGCATTTCTGTCAACATTTCCCATTACTACCCTTGTTAGTTTCTCCTTTTATCTTTCCTGTCAATATTGTTTATGTTAAAAGTTTTCTTGGTCCCATTCTCATTTTCCTGGAATAACTGAATACAATGTTTGTGACATAATGGACTTTTCCACAGCAACCAATTGTGATGTCATAAGGCAAAAATGTTATGGTTTTGAACAAAGAATAGACTATATGAAATAAAAATTCTCATTCCCAGAGTATATGCAAGCAAGGAAGAACATTAAAACCATATATTTTTTTAGCTCTGATATTTTTGGTTTATGAGTAATTTTGATTAAATTACTATCAATTATTAGATTAAATATGCTCATACTCGTGGCGTATTATTCACACATTCATTTTGGGGAAAATGTGGCACAGCAGTGGGGGAGAAAATATGAAAAAGAATTTCTGGTAAGTTGTTTGTAACTAAAAGCACAAAACGTGCCAGTACGGATGAACAGCTGCTATATTTCCTTTTAAGCAAAAAGTCTGACAGAGTCAATACTTTTGCTACAAGACATTCACTGGAATTCACAAAAGATCTGGCTTCAATACTTCAAGGTGCAGCCATCACCTTGGCCTTTCTCTGCAGTCTCATCTTCTGATTTGCTCCAGGTTACAGAACACTGGGGGCCAACCACACATGTCCCAGCAGATCTAGTTTTTCCAGGTGGGTGTATTTCTTTCTTTTAGGGTATTTTAACTTCTCACAAGAGACCCACAAACTTCCTCTGTTCAAAGTAAAACAATTTTTATAAGAGGCTAACAGAAAATAGTCTTGCTGAGTTAATTTAATAATTTTTCCTTTTTATTGCCAGTCAGTATTGATGTTTTCCTCTTGCTATAAACTCTGTGTGGCTTGCATTTCTTTTTCTTATTGTCTTGCATGTCTGCTCTGTTGACCTTTTGTCACTATCTATCAAAGGTGCTGAAATCTTGTTCTGCTGTGGTTTCTGAAAGTGGGTTAAAGAAAATGGTCCTGAATGTTTGCTGATAGCCTGATACTTGTGCAATTATTCCTTCCTGTCTTCATTTCCTCACAAAGCAGCAGATGAAGTAATTTGAATGTACACTGTAAACATCTTAATAAAATAAAATAGAATACAAATTATTTAATTATTAAAAATTATTACAGGCCTCTCACTCACATACAGTTTTACATGTCCTCTTCTTTCACCTCCCCAAGAAAGACAGTTAGTATTAACAGGATATGTTTAATTTTGCTGCTTGTATTTACTTGCTTCCTAGAAAAACCAAAGTGAGGAGCTGGAACCAACTTCAGGAAGCTGCTGCTTCGTTAGTGAGTACCACTGGCTTCTTTGTCTGCATGGAGCAGCGGGAAGGAAGGCAGGCAGTAGTGCAGTTATGCATTTGAGAATTCATGGTTTTGATAATACCAGTTTGGTACTGAAAAATACCAGAACCAAAGAAGTGGCAGTAAATTTAAATTTTCAGGAGGATTTGCCTCTGACTTTGGCCATTCATTTTTGACCCCCGGTGATTTTTTACTATTTATGTCTATTTCCAATTCTCTGTAACTGATAACATACTCAAGGTTTGTTTATGGGTTCCTTGCCTGTGCAGACATACTGACTGCAACCAGTCCAGCCTATTTGAGTTGTACAGATTAGGTTTGTATATGAGATATGTGCATGACTAGTATTCTCGTTGTGACCATTTATGCATATAAATTCAGTTAATCTTGTACCTGAGAATTAAGTGCAAATAATTCAGTAAAACCTTGTCTACAGAAGGACCTTACTGAAAAGTAGGTGCTGATTGTAACCTGAATAAGGTAACCAGCTTACACTTTCTTCCTCTTGTAGGCTGAAAGCTTAATAAATGAATAAATAATAATGTTTAGTTTTCCTCAGTCCAGAAAAACCCAGGATTTCTTTGTTCAAGATTCTAGCACAAAATCTTTCCTAGTCCACAATTGAACTGTTGCCATAAAACTACCTATATCAAGTAACAGTGATCTATTATCAATCACACATAATGTTGAAGTATCCAAATAAACTTATCTCTTTTGAGCTAAACATGATATATAAACATAGCATCAGCTGGTTTTTAAATGCAGTGCTGAGACTTTCCATAAATCTGATCTGATTCTGTTTCCAAAGGGCTGTAAATCCTGTTTAGGTGACTTTCAGAGAAGGATGTGGAGAAAATGCAGACCCTGACTATCCCTTACTATGCACCACAGCAATAATGTACTTGCAAGTGCCATCAAGGGTCCCACCTGTCCTTGTACACATGATTCCTGAACTTTCCTGACATAAAGGTAGACTGGACTTCTCGGTGGCCTGGTATCAAGGTGTCTTTAGACCAGATCACCTTACTGACCTTACAGCAGCTACAGGCATGTGTGTGTGTGTGTGTGTGTGTATATGTGTATAGAGCTAGGCTGCCACAGTGAAAGATTTTAGTCTGTTTTCCTCATGATATTGTATAAATATAAAATAATCCAGTGAGCTTTCACTCTAGCCTTTTGATGAGAGATGTCAGACAGCAGACCAGACAAACAGTGCTGAGATAACATTTGAGTGTACAAGAGAGGGCCATGTGTTTTTGGTTTTGTTTTTGTTTTTGTTCTCTTAATATATAAAAGCAAAGCAGAGGATTTATTGTTTATGTTAAGAAAATGTTGATCTCAGTTTAGTTCCTTATGGCCAAAGCTATCAATCAGAACTAGCACTTCTGTTTGTAATTCCAGAGGTGAAATGGAGACCTAAAAGGAAATGACACGTTGGGGATTAGAGTTAAATAACATCTGTTTGTCAGCTTGCATTTACACTTTGTGTCCTGTGGGTAGTGACTATGTACTTTTTTTTTTTGATAGAGTCAGTTTAATACAACTAGGAATCCTTAATTCAGTGTCTGAAGCATGTATTTACCCTGGGCTACTGCCAAAGATATAAAGATCTGAAAAGTAGGCGTTACCTGCATTTTTGTCTTATTAAATCTTCTTCTCTACCTCTACAGTTTCAGAAAGAGAGGATGAAAAGCTACTGCCTGCTCTGGTGGTGAAAGTAAAATACATATCTTAAATATTGTGGCTTAAAGTGCAATGTGCTCTGCTGTTTTGAACTTCCTGCTTTTCTACACACCACCTAGTAAAGTAAGGTACTTTCCATGAACACCAGACAGCCAGCACCTAGGTGACAACCAGGAATGTTTTCATCCAATCCCTTTTCAAGATATTACAGTAAAAAGCAGGAACTATTGTAATTTGAGATCTACAGCCCAAAGATGCCCTCAAGAAGGAGTTAGAGAAGAAGGGCTCCCTTTTCTCTTCTAACCTGTCTTTTTCCTGAAACATACATGTTTCTGTCAATCTGGAGAAGACTTTCCAATTGAATATCTTCCTCTATACAATAAAAGTAATGTCTAGAGCATTTCTTCTGATAGCAGAAATATATATGCTAACTTCCTGAGGAAAGTTTAAAGCAAAGTGGCTATTGGAGTGTCCAAAGGCTCCTTCTAATGTGTCTGGGGGGCACTCAAATGTGTTCAGAAATAGATGAGGCTCTGAGCAATCTGATCCATTTGAAGGTGTCTCTGCTTACTGCAAGGAGGTTGGACTAGATGACCTTTAGAGGTCCCTTCCAAACCAAATTATTCTATGATTCTATGTGCTTGTGCAGCCATGCAGCTTCTTTCACTTCCTCGCTCTCCTCACGAATCTTGAGCAACCCATTGATAAGCAGCACAGCTTCAGCCATGGAGGTTAGGTGTGCTTCACTGACAGCAGGCATAGAGACATTGTTGGGGTAAGTGCATTTTCCTCCCATCTAATTGTGGTGGTAAGCTTGCTTTCTTGGTTCTTTAGTCTTCCAGCTGTTTTATCCTAGAATCAGGGGAGAGAAGTACTGCTACTGCATTTGGGAAACAGCTCCAATAACTGTATTCTTGTGGAGCCTAAGATGACCTTCACGTTAAATAAGTAGTGAAAACATCTACCAAATTCAGGTCCCTAGGAAATATAAGCTTGTTGTTACATTCCAGTCAGTTTCATTTGACAGAAGTGGAACAACTTGGGTAGAAAGACTGCAACCAAAAGTAAGATGCTTTGTTTGCCTAAGCTCTTTACACACGGCCCTACTCAGCTTGGTGACAACCCCTACATGTGCTTAAAGCTTGCTATGCAAAAACAGCCTGCTACTCAAGCAGAAAATTCACAGAATACTGTAATTCATGACAACAGTTGCGGTGTGACACTTTGTCTTGCAGAAAACTAAGGCTACTCTTGCACACTATGGAACACAGATAATTTGTAAGCTTGAAATGTAGCTACTACTCACTGCAGGTATAATCCAGCCTGCCACACATAGGGCAAGGAACTTGAATAAATATTGATCACACTTTATTTAAGAACTCAAATAAGTAATATAAAACCAACATATCACAGTGTTTCATTTCTACTAAAACCTGCATAGTGTACCAGGATTTCTAGGGCTGTTCTATTCAGTAGGCAAATGTCAAGTATGTATTTCAAGATAA
Source organism: Phaethornis superciliosus (assembly GCA_023637945.1). Lineage (NCBI taxonomy): Eukaryota > Metazoa > Chordata > Aves > Apodiformes > Trochilidae > Phaethornis > Phaethornis superciliosus. The sequence goes on from JAJQWJ010000004.1 coordinate 21,489,204, forward strand.
ACACCATTTCAACACTTCTGGCACAATTTCTGATTACAAAAGTATACACATATTTTAGATGTGAATCTGTATGCTGATACTTCATTTTCCACAGTGAAAATGTTATTTTACCTAGCTGGGCTTTGACTTTAGAATAAATGAACCACTGCTTGCAGAGGTAATCTACCTGTAAAAGACAGGAACCAGCATATCTCCATCTCTGGTACTTAAAATAGGTATATGCTTACCTACTTCTTCAGTTCTACAGACAGAGTAAAATTTAACAATTTTTAGTGGTGGCATTGAATCAGCTTGCTCCAGTTATGCTTTGGTGTTAGTGATTTTGTGAAGTTATGAGAGAAGCCAAAAAAAGCTCTACATTTGTCAGATTTCCTTGTATTTAACTATGAACAACTATGTATGCCCCACAAGTCAGTAAGTATTCTAGAGATTGTGGTTTCTAGAAAGGGTTTTCTGTAGATTCTTTGCATCTTTCTTCCTGCAAAAAAAATGGAGCAACATAGGATTTTGGTTGTTGTTTCACATTTTTTTATAGTTTAAATGCTCCTTATGGAAGAAGAGTTTACTTCCCTGCAGTAGGACACTAAATACCACGTTTCTGCTGGTCCCTCTGTGAATCAAATTAAACTCTGTGCACTTAGTCTGAAGTAGTAACCTTCACTGCCTAATCTTCCTATGGTTCTTCAATTATTTTAGGCACATTAATATATTAAAATGCAGGACTACAAGCATTTTGTCCCTTTGCATGATGTTAACAGCTGGACTTAATGACTTAAAGGTCTTTTTCAGCCTCAATGATTCTATGATTCTATGAAAATTGTGAACACCTAGTATAGTCTATGTAATGAAAGAAGCATGTGGGTTTATTTTAACATTTGAAATAAATTGCAGAAGAGAGCCACTCTGCCCTCTTACACTTATGGTTTTTGCTAGCACTGTCAAAACACATAAATGTTTAAAGTACACTTTTTTCTGCTTAAAACAGATGTTTGGCCAAGGGCTTACCCAGAAAGCATCCTCCTCTTATGCCCTCCTATACAGTCTCTTTTATGTACATATTTCTAAATGGTTTAAAGAAAAAGTAGTAGGAAAAAGCCCTCAGATTCTTCCTGAAGATCCAGATGTAAAGATACAAAAGTAAAATCTTACCAGTATACACTAAGCATTGAGTTGGCCAGAATGCCACTTTCCTAGCAAGTCAGTCATGTTCATACACCATAAAAATCTGTGAACTCAAAGAGTTTGTCAAAACATTTTTATTGGCTACATCTGCTCATGTTGAAGAAAATAACATAAAATTTTATGAACCTCAGTAGAAAAAGGAGCTATTTCTAAAATAACAACATTGACCAGAGTGTCTGATTTGTATTTGGATGTGCTTACATTTCACTCAGAAGCCCTTGCCTATAAAACTGTTACTACTGAAAGAGAACAGTAACTGGCAAGATTTGGGTGATAATTCTGGGCTTCTGTTGATGCAACTATAGGATATATCTGGAAGAAACAGACAATTTAGCGCTGTATGTTTCTCAAAATATGAATGGCAACATGCTGAAAGTAGTAAAATTTTATTTTTTTTCCTTCTCTGAGCTTGCTGCATGCAAAGAAAATGAAAGGTGCTGTCACTGGTTAGAAATGTTGTTTTGCGGGGAAATGTTTTCTCATTTGCATGCCCTAGAGAAATTCTATTAGTTAAGAAAACAAACACTGCTGAAAAATAGGTAAACATCATTCTCTGGATTCATTGCTGTTGCATTTTAGCTATATTGGACATGCACCTGCTTTTCAGTGTGGGAGCTCTTTGCCATAAATACCAGGTGGCAAGGTTAAAATTGCCCCTTAAAACTAAAAGGTTGCCATGCAACTTTCAAGCATTAAATAACATGACAGCTGTGAGCCTTCATGATTTTTTTTTTTTTTAGTCATTAGCAGTGTTAAAGTTAGGAGTGTTAAAAATACTGCTTTGATACCACTGAAACTCTCAGACTTTTGCTGAGAGTTAGGGGGGGTTAGCCTATGATTTAGAGTGTTATGCACTGTCTGTTACCACTCAAGTCAGTTTACTACAGGGTGGCAGAGATCTGCCTCTAGTATGCCTTGAGGTTGTGAATTGCCACCAAGAATTGCATGTGTTCTTGGAAAGCACCCTGCTGAAATGAGAAGCTGCATGTTTTAAGCTTGATCCTGTGAGGTTCAGCTTTTATAACTTGGTTGTGGTTCGCAGTTCTTCCATGACACAAGCATACTCAAGTGTGAAGATATCCTGTTCCTCTTTTCCAGGACATACCGCAAATTAACTTTGTGGTTCACTGTAATTCTGCCCAAATTGGGTTAGCCACAAGGAATGACAGATTAAAACCAGAAATTGCCAGGATGTAAAGGCCTTGAAATCTGCTTTAAAAGACAGCAAAAAGTTTATGCTTGAGACTTTGGAGTCTTTGAATATAAGGAGATTCATGGCTGTGTTGCTTTCAAATGGGCTAAGGATAGTCTAAATGGCGTGGTGACCTGGTGGCCAAAACAGAAAAATAAAGCAGCAATAAGAAAACTGTCAATGTATGTGGGAATTTCAGAATATTATTTTTAATTCTTTTCCTTTTTATCATCTCCTTGCTTTTCCTTTTCTTGATTCTTGTGATGTATCTGCAGTTGCTTTCTTGTTACAATGCAAAAAACTCCACCGTTTTCTAAGCATAATGTACCAGAATTCTGTATGCACACTTGTATGTGTATCTGTCACAGTTTAGGCCCAGCCAGTGACAACCAGGCCTCTGCTGACTCACGCCCTATCCTCATCGTGGGACAAGGAAGAGAGAATCCACAAGCTCGTTAACAAAGACAGGGACAGCGAGATTTTTCACTCCTCAGTTAATTGGCAAACCCAGTCAGACCCAACCTGGGGAGAAAAAAAGAAAATTAACTATCAGGATATAATGAAAAAATTACCAGATTTCCCCCCCACCTCTCCCTTCCTCCCAGCCCCGGATCCCTTCCCTGATGCCTCCCCCTCAGGGCACAGGGAGGGACAGGGGGGGTTTGGGGTCAGTTCCCCACACGCTGTTTCTGCCGCTCCTTCCTCCTCAGGGGGAGGACTCCTCACATTCTTCTCCAGCCCCACAGCGGGGTCCTTCTCATGTGAAAGGGAGTCCTTCAGGAACCCCTCCGTTATGAGTCCCTCCCACAGGTGCAGTCCCTCAGGAACTGCTCCAGCCCGGGCTGCACACAGAGTCACGGCTGCTTTGGGAGCAGTCACCTCCTCTGACACGGGGTCCCACACGGCTGCACATCCACATCTGACCCTCTTGGCATTCCTGCACAGGATGCAGCTCCACACCTGCCCACCTGTGACACTTCAGGGGCTACAAATCCACGCCTTCAGGGACAGCTGCACTGTGCTCCTCCATGTCTTGCAGGGGTACAGCTGACATCCCACCACGGGCTTCAGGGAAAGCTCTCTCGGGCACCTTCTCCCCTTTCTTCTTCACTGATCTTGGTGTCTCTTCTCTGGCAGTGGTCTATCACCTCCTCCTCTCCTCTGCTCTGCAGGTCTTTTTTTTTTTTTCATTCTTGCAGTTCATTTTCCCTTTCTTGAATGTGTAACACAGCTTCCCGTACCCACTCCCTCTATGCCAGATGCGGGGCCAGAAGCGGGGCCGGGGGAGCTTCCAGCAGCCTCTCACAGGAGCCACCCCTGTGCCATCCCCACACACCTACTCCCTCCCTTAACCCCCTTCCTCTGCTTCCAAAACACCATTGCACTAACCCAAGACCCGAACACTTCTGGCACTCTTTTGGCTTCCTACTGTGGAAACAATGACAAAATAAATTCTTTTAAACAGGAATAAGGCAGACACGAGAGCGTCAAGCTGAAACATGGTCTGGCTACAGGCGTTCCAGACATCTCTGCAAACGGCCTGAAGACCTCTAGCTTCCCTGGATACAGCATAGCACTTAACCACCAGGGTTTCTTTTTCAGTTTATGGGAAGAGCCAGATTTAAGACTTTTTTTTTTTGAGAAATGAGTGATTGTCTCACCCTCTGCTTCGCAACACTGAGACATGCACAAAAGTCAGCAAGAAAAAGATGACAGTTTGCAAAATTCATAAAGATTTATAACATATGCATACATTAATGCCATTGTACATACTATATGCAATGTAGCTACAATTCTATTTTTTATATTTTTCCTAAAGCATTTAATATTGCAGGAAAGTTGAACTGTCCATTCTTTTCAGTGACTATGCTAGCACTTCTTCGATTTTGCAGTATCGCATGGAAATAGAGCCTATACTTATGATGGTCCTTGGGTGAAATTGTCATATTAGAGCTACTGTAGGAAGTCAGAGCAGCTTGCAGGTTCCAGGTATGTACCCTGGCTCTGTCCCAGCTGTATGTTTATGTGAGATCATTGTGTACACCCTTGTTCCTTCACACCCCAGAAACTTGTCATGGTTTCTACTGGAAGGAATCCTGAGTCCCTGGTCATAAGGGAAGGTGGAGTACCATAACCATAATCCAAATTCACCAGATGGTTAGTTGGAGAACTGAGATCCTGAACCTAGGGCTCAGCTTTGATGTATCTATTTAGAAATGTAGAGAATAAATTTTGTTCTTCTCTGAGACCTTGGATCTGACAGCCAGCCAAGGCAAGGTGTGCTTGTTTCCAGATGCTTGAATGCCTTCCAGTCTTCTGGACTTGGGCACTTTAATCTTTCATATTTAATTTTGTTTCTTTTTTAAAAAAAGCTTGGGTTTTCTGACAGAGTGAATCACAGTCTGTCTGAGATTTTGTTTTCAAGTTATACTATCTATTAATGTAATATGACATTGCATTCTTAAAAATCACTGGTCACTATTATACATTTCACAGTATTGACAACTGAATGTTGTCCCTCAAAAATGTGGTAATATTTAAGTATACATATTTTCCATCAAACATAAAGAAAGACAAAGTACAATCTTAGTGCATATTCAGATTTCTTTATTATATTTATGGGTTTAAAATATTACAGTGGCTTGTTTACATAGACAAAATAGTTTGGCGTGGTCAAAATAAAAAATTATTTTAAGTTAGAAAAATGGTAATTATGTATATTTTAATGTATTTACCCAGCTACAGATTTGGATAAATACTGTGACTGTTAAAAGAACATTTGTCATGTGAAAAATGATTGTTCCATTAGCAGAAATTATTTCATAAGTAAAAACAGATTATGCATTCAGTATGTTTTGGTTTTGTTTGGTGTGTTGTTTGTTTTTTTTATAGAAATGCATAAATATTTCTATGAACCTTCAGTAGTTCATATTACTAAGACTGGCAAAGCTTGCTGCAGCAGGCACACCTATGTATATCCCTCATTGCACTTGCTGGGAGGCTTGTCACAGAGGAATGAGTGCAGTGTCACAGCTGGTCACCCTGAGTTTCTGCCAAAAACAGACAGTGCAGGGCAGATACTCTCCACTTTATCGACACTGCACTCCGCAGTGAACATTGTGATTAGTTGCTTACATATTAGAAAAGCTAAAGGATTACTTTACATTACTTGTCTTGAGGTTTGTATTCATTTAATGAATTATGCTTTAGCTATACAGCTGGAGTGTTTGCCTTAAATGGGCTGCATAGAATATATGAGTGGGTTAATAGCAAGATAATTTCCCTATGGAAAATAATTATGGCTTTGACCCATCTAGAATCTGAATGAAATGCTGCAGGGATAAGAGAAATTATTATTAACCCCCTAAATCCTACCAGAATAGCTGAACTGAAAAAATAGTCCATATACTTGGGGTACATTTTTTATTCAACAAATTATGGTACATAATTGAGCGATATGTACGTATTTTCCTCTCCAAGACTTCATCTTTTATGTGATTTACAAATAATTTTTTTAAAACTAGATTGAGCATTTAATTGTTTGATTTGTCTGGAATCTCATTTTTTAAGTCATTACTAGATCCATCAGGACCCAGAGCTGTGTAACAGTGATTTAATTCCCTTATAAAGTTTCCCTACATTTGCTAGCAGTTCTAATTACCATATCAAATGCACTCCACTGACAGAGAAAACATCACACATCAAAATTATTATAAATGGTTTTGAAACCTTGAAAACACTTTTTTTTTTTCTGAAAGGAGAAAGTGTGGCTGTTGAAAGAGCCTTTTATTTAAGAAGTCATCAGACCTCCTTTTTGCTCAGTTCTTGATTGCACTGAGGGAAAAAATTGCTTATTTTCAGTTTAAAGGGATGGCTAAGACAGTTTATTAACCTTAGCATCTCAAGAGTTTATTTCAGAATGTATTGTGTTGCATACTACCATATTAAAAGGACTTTACCATCCCTGTATAAGATAACTAATTTTTGAAAAGATAAGAGCCAAGGTTTCCTTGGGAATTTTACAAAATCAGATAAATTATTGTAGCATTAAAAAACAGACTTGTGTTATAGGCTATATGTCAAGTACTCTAAAAAGGGGCATCTCTTTAATATTTGTGTTCCACTGCTACATGGGTGACCTCGGGCCTGACATACCTTGTAAACCCAAGTTATGATGAACAGAGAATTACATTGTTTTGCCTGGTATGTCTGTGACAAATATTGCTGTAACACAAGACTTTTTTGTATATGAGCTAATTTCTTATTGCAGCAGTTCTATGCGTCAAACAGATTTTATCTTTATTGAGGGTGAGCAGGACTTTCCACTGTGACAGACACACTAGCTGGGCAAGCTTGGCTGAAAACACAACAGGCCCATTTTCTGCAGCGCTCACTAAGGCTTATTTAAAATTGCCAGTGGTTTTTTGCAATACAATTTCTTTTTAACAGTTTCAATTGAAAGTAACCTTTGTCTTTGAAAAAGGTATAACAAAGGGAAGAATATCCTTACATTTCTCCAGGATATTCTGATTCAATTTTTAATTTTGCAATTATTTTGTTTCTAGGTATCTTTATATAGTTTTACTTCAATAGTTTTGAAAGACCTTAATGTAGCTACGCATAGTATTAAAGTAAAGCATAGCTTTTTACTTTAGAAGGAACACAAAGCATTAAAGAACACCAAGCCGAACACACCCCTAGTGTACTGCTGCTGAGGAAGGCCGGTTCTGTTCTCCATCACGGGGAGCTTTGCCGGAGCCACAGAACCTGCCTGCTTTCTCTGTTGTCGCAGAGGAAGCATTTTCGTCCAGGAAAGCATTTTCAGCTTCGCTCAGGAAGCATTTTCCAGTTTCGGTCGCGCCTGGGAGAGGAGGCAGCTGCGCGCTTGTCTCAATCCCCACCTCAGCCCGCTGAATTCCTGGATTAGCTTCTCACTGTGCTCTGGAGAGGGCCGAGTCCTTTGGAAAAGACTGGATGCTGACCACATCCTTAAAGCCCGCCGCAAGGCACACGGACACGGTCGGGGACAGGCTAATGTTACAGGGAAAGCTCAGCCCCGGGTACTTCCTGAAGTTTGTGTGCCTTCCTATGCATCCAGACTGCTGTCCCCTTGGGGTGGCATGACGGAAACCAACCCGTCCCGTCCGCCCCAAATCCTCGCTTTCTCCCCTCTCAATCCCTGCCTGGATGGCTTCTCGTCCAGCTGCCCTGCCGGTCGCCTTCGCCCCCTTAGCCCCGGTGGTTACCGGAGCGGGGGCTGGCAGCGCGGCGGGGCGGGAGCGGGGGACGAAGAGGAGGGTGAGCCCTGTCACCTGAGGCCCTGTCACCTGAGGCCCTGTCACCTGAGGCTCCTGACACGGTTGCCCCCCGCCGGTTGCTGCCGGACCGGGACAGCGGACGCGCATCCAAATGCAGGGGCCCCGCTGGGTGCCCTCCGGGAGCAGGTAGTGAGGTGAGGGCAGGAAACACCTTATGGGCAGAGGGGGAAGGGAAGGAAAGAGTGAGAAACACCAGAGGAGACCCTCCCGGAGCCTGAAAGAAGAGCTGCAGGTGTAAGAGCAACTGTTGTTGTTAACTCCCTAAATCCTACCAGAGTAGCTGAACTGACAGAGTAGCTTATGTGCTTTGGGTATATTCTTCATTCAACAAATTATCATGACACAGTTGGGAGATACGTGCGTATTTTGATTTCCAAGACTTCTTGATCTTTTACATAATTTACAATTTTATTTTTTTTTCAAGCATTTAATCAAGCATTTAATTGATTTGCCCGGGATCTTATTTGGGAAACCATTGCTAGATCCATCAGGACCCAGAGCTGTGTCATAGCGATGTAGCACCCTTGCAAAGCACACGCTGGTAGTTCTAATTACCACATCAAACGCACTCCAGTGACAGAGAAAACGTCACAGATCGAAATTATTATAAATGGCTTTGAAACCTTGAAAACATTTTTTTTTTTTTTTTTCCTCTTGAAAGGAAGGGAGCGTGGCTGTTGGAAGGGCCTTCTCCTTAGGAAGCCATCAAACCTGGCGCCACTGCGGTGGTTACCACAGCACGGGGCTGGCAGCGCGCGGCGCGGCGCGGGGGGCGGGGCTGCAGGCCCTGTCGCGAGAGGCGGCGGTTGCCCCCCGGCGGTTGCTGCCACAGCGGGACAATGGAGGCGGCTCCAGGTGCCGCTGGGCCTCCGGGAGAGGTACTGAGGTGAGGGCAGGAAACACCTGATGGGCAGAGGAGAGGGGAAGAAAAGGGTGAGAAACAACTAAGGGGTGACAGCGGGCAGAGGACTTTTCATATTTCCTCTTCTCCTCTTTCCGTCTCCCAGTTTCCGAATCAACGTTTAACTGTTTATATTGATTGGCAATAAATTAAATAACCCAAGTCACGTCCACGAGCTTTCTCGCTCATGTTCCTGCTGATTTCACCCCCTCCTCCCCTTGTGGGGGCAAGAGGGCTCCCAGCCGGGGCTGCCCCACCACAAGCACAAGGGTGGCATGTAGCCTTGTTTTGTGAAGCAGGCACTCACAGGGAAGAAATTCTCATCTTGGACCAAGGATTCACCATAGCTGTTTGGTCCCAACGTTTCATCTCAGTTGTTTGGAGCATGAACAGAGTGTGAGATTTTTGTGATCACCTGTGGGTGCCAGTGCAGATTGTGCTCGAGAGGGTCTTGACTGCCCTGCTCCTGTCTCTTATTAACTGTATCATTTTTGGCCCCATACTTCCCTGAGATCATAGAATCATAGAATTGGCAGGGTTGGAAGGGACCTCAGAGATCATCAAGTCCAACCCTTGACCCACCACCACTGCGGTTACCAGACCATGGCACTGAGTGCCACATCCAGTCTCTTTTTAACCTGCTCTTCCCAACAGTTTCTGCACATACTTCTTGCATCTGCCACATTTCCATGTATTTTCTTTGACCCACTTTTTCTTTATGTCTCTGCATGGCTCTTTCCACCAGTTTGGATCTTTATGCTCTTTGCTACTTGGTTGTCATGGTTAATCCATTGATATCCCAAACCAGCCAATGGATTCAGTAGCAAAGGCAAGAGGCACACATGAAAGATAACCCACAACATTTTCCAGCATTTTAACAAGCGGTGTCATTAAAGGCCTCTTTTGTGACTCTCACACATGGGTGAGTATCAGACTCATTTCAGGGAAAATGCAGGAAATTTGTTACACACAAAGATATTTCTACTGGTCCTATCAAAGATAGAGCTAGCATCAAATTTGGTTAGATTCTCATAAGGATGATAAAATTCACATCCCTGACAGCCAGGTGATACTCCCACCAAATTTTGATTCTGGTTGTAAAATCATGGGAGCTTTATATTGAATGTCTGTGAGAATTTTATAGTGATTAGTGTATTTGATGAATTATTTTGGCTGAATTGTTTTGGCTGAAAATTCTGCAGATGAAAAAAAAGGGCTAATAATAATAGAAGAAATACACGGTTGATCACAACCATGATCAAGCAAATTTTCATCACAGGAAATTTCAGATTACATGAGTTCAATTGTTGCATAACTATAAGCAGCCCAAGACAGACCCCTTATACTGAAAGCACTGTGTGACATCACTAGCACATTTTAATTTCATATGAAAAGTGTATAATTGTTTCAGTACATGTCCCTAATTTTGATGCACTTCTTAAACTGTGTTTTCAAAGCTTAGGCTGGGGCAGTGATTCATACAGGCAGGTTTTCTATTAAAGTGTACAATTACATTTTTCAATCTTAATATTTTTACCACAGCTCTAAGGTCTGTGAATCAATGCATCCCCTATTGTACTCATTAGTTACAACAGTCAAAAGCTATCACTGGAGAAGCATAATCTTTCTGCATTTAATAAATGAAGATAAGTTTGCGTAAGCACTGAAAGTTTATTGCATAAACAGGCTTGAAAGATGAAATGTCACATATGCCTAGATGATTTGGAGCATGAAAAACAGTATTTAGAGATTTTCTTGGGAAAGAGAATAACATATTAAGCAGGTGCAATTTTCCTCTGTGCTATTAACATCAAAACTGCTGAACTATTAAATCAACTGAAAAATTTCATTTTATACCTAAAAATCTTGCATTATTTAAAAATACTTTATTATAAAATACATTATCATCATTATTATAATTATATTGTAGCACTTACTCATTTTTGCCTGAGAGAAAAACTAGTTTCCTTAATGGGTTTGACAGTTAAGGTTGGTTTCCAGGGTCTAGAATGATCTTGGCTAGGACGCCATCTGGCATTTGCTCTTAATCTTTTCCACAACTCATAGTGCCCAGATGAGCAACAATGTCTATTATTTCCAGAGCAGGCTGCCTCAGATCGCCTTATAAAGTTAACCTGGTTTCAGATTTCTAAGTGGCATATAGGGATCTTTTGCATATTTTTAGGAATTTGAATGTAGGCATTTACTTTTTTAAGTGTTGACCACCACTTCTGATTTGGAACATAAAAACGAACCATTTGAATTTTAAACATGCAAGGTTTGACCAAGCTGAATGTTTCCTACATCCCTGCTAAGAGGAATTTCTCTTTTAAACTGGCAGTTATTGGTATAGATACCACTGATATTTTGGCAGAAAGTGAATCTAAGAATATGGATTAGTCAACTTCAGCTCCCAAAACATTACCGTAAAATATTTATTTTTAGACAAAACTGATCTGGTATGAAACTTCAAGTCATACCAATACAACACTGAATAAACCTTGAGAACATTATGCTTTAGTTAATATTTTCAGCAAAATATACCAGTGGTCACAGAATAGTACTATTGATGCAATTAGTCTATCAGGCCATGGGTGAAATAAAAGATGCAGGTTTTGATGTAGAATCCACCAAGTTTGTACTTAACCCTTATCTCATGTCATCCATCCCTGGGCAAAGATGTAAGATCTGGAGGCCAAGGATCCCTCAGGAACAAGATTCCAGTTGAGATAAAGTAAATGCAGAATTCAGGTGTCTATAGGAAAACTTCCTCTCATGTAAGTGCTTGTATGATAGTGAGAATGATGGTTAGAACAATGAATTCCCAGCTATCAGCCTCCCTCTGGGAATGTACAACTCAGTTTTGATACATGATAGATACAAATAAAGTCAACAAAGAATAACAGCAAAAGGACAATGGAATAAAAAAAACTAAATCACTTACATGATTTTTCTTCAATGTCAGCTTTGCTTTTAAAATTTTACAGAAAAAAAAAATAAGTTAAGCAATACTTGAAAAGAAACCCAAACCTGTTTTCTAATTTTGGTACACAGCATGTAAAAATTAGCTTTCAAATACTTTACATGTAATTTATTTACACTAAACATTGAATGCATCTTAAGCATGTATTGTCTTCCTAGCTTTAGAGGCACAAAATTCTGAATTTGGATGAAGATTACCCTTGTTATTAATTGAACAGACATTGGAACAGAGTGAAATATTAATCTCATTTACGTGTACAACCGGGACTTAGCTTTTACTCCTCTGAAGAGGAATGTATGGACAAAGAAAACTATAGCATATACATACTGCAGCACCATTTTTAGTGCTCCCACACAATGGCTGATTCCACAGAGAAAATCACAGCTTTTCCTCAAACACTGTGCCTGCTCTATTTAGGAACTGTGAGGCCTGAGATGAGGGCAGGCAGAGCTTACAGAAACCTTGTGGGCTGCCTCGAACCGTTTTCTGCCTCAGCGGTTGCCATGGAGCTTTGGAGAGTTTGACAGTTCAGGGCAATCACCAGATTTCATATGCACTCCCTAGTTCATGTTGTTTTTCAAAGAGGCTCTTGCTAACGTTTGATGAGGAGGATTTCTCTGCACAAAGTTTGCAGCCCATACTAACCCTCTCAACTGGGGCCTTAACATTTAAGGAAAGGATGCTGTGTAGACAATTGAAAGCACTTGAAAGACTTGTCCTGGGAAATCCGCTACCCCTCGGAGCCTGGAAAATCCAGCATTTCTTGAGGTGCAGGGGTAAATGAGGCTTACCTTCTCTCTGGTTCACTAGCGGTTAAAATATGGGTTGGGAATGCTAAAAATAGTGACCAGAATACACCACAGGATGCAGCTGTGCAGGTCTAGATTATATTTAGCAGTTTATAGCTGACTTTGCCTCTCAGCTAGACCATGAGGCTGGCTACATTGCCACAGTGCAGGAAGGATCTCAGAGCTACTCTCCATTCTCCCTTCTCTATCTGAAGATGGATCTTTGATTTTCTCCAATTTCCATTCTGAGTCTGGACCATCTCCTCTGTCTATCTGTTCTTTTTAAGAGCTCATGACAGGGCAGTAGGATACTGCACGCTAAAATGAGGAATAACCATCTATCTCCTTCCTTCTCTGGTTACAGAGCTGTGAAGGAACAGTGATAACCTTTTATAAAATGTGTTGTGAGAAGTAACAGTTTTTCCATAATTTTATGAGTCATAACATTTAGTTTGAACTTCTAATAAAAAACAGACCTCATAAAGCAGAGTATGAGTTTGGGAACAGAGCTCTCAGAATGAGTAACATTCCTGTTGTATGCCAGTTGGTAACAGGCCTGTGCCAAGTTCACAGTGCTGTTCCCTGCTGCTGGCAGATTGTGATATGTCCCTGAAACGCAGATGTTGAGAAGGTGAGGGAGAATTTTAAAAAGTCTACTTGCTTAAGGGTTATCCATCAAAATACACACATCTTCTGTGTGACCTGCTAGATGACCCTGCTTTGGAAGGGGGATTAGACTAGATGATCTTACAGGGTCCCTTCCAAACCCTAACTTTCTATGATTCTATGAAACCTAGCACATCTGTCAGTATACTTCTGTGTCTGAAATAAAATTAAGGGGGTAACTCTTGAGAGCAGGGTTTTTGGATGTTTAGTCATAGTGGTACCCCACAGCAATGGTCTGAAGGAGACCTGAAATGAGGATCAGAGGTTTACGCTTTCCCCTCTTCCTGTACAACCTCCTGAAGTTTTGTGATACATAAAGACCCAAGAGTGTGAGACAGACCTGTCATTTTATTGTATCCTGAAGTTATCAGAAATATCAGTGTCAGAGTATAAACATTTGCCAGAGGTTTCCTGTGAGTATGATTTTTGCAGGTCTCCTGATAATCATTCATACAGTTTTCATGCTGCTCCTCAAGTGCCAGTAATCAGGAAAAGTGTCTTTAGCAATTACACTGTTTAATCTTTATCACATAATCTCTACCTGACAAGATGGTGGCACCACTTGGACTTGATAAAAGCACCTGCAGCATGTAGAGGCATTTGCTATCTGCTTTTCCTCCCCTGGCAGAGACACCTTACGTATGTTAATATATTCAGTAATAGATTGTATGTTATATTTTTCTCAGGTTTTTTTACATGTGACACTGACTTGAATGGGATATACCTGTTGTTGCTAGGGTTTATTACGTAACATGACCAAGCTGTTAATATTGCTTCAGAATATATGAAGTATGTTCCTAAAATCAGCATGTTCAAATGTCCTTGCTCTATGCTCTGCAAGTGCTATAAAAAGCAAATTATGCTTCACATTAATTGTCAAAAAAGCTTTTTAACACCAAGAGAGTGTTGCAGAATTTATTCTCTTGAAAAACAATTAAGTGGGTTCTGCTTGCTCTGAAGTAGGAAATCCATCGTCCTCTAAAACTCAGGCCCTCAGAGAAAAAAAAGCACCTCTATACGATGCTGCATGTTCAGTGATGTGGGTCCCAGCCTAGATAAGATGGAAGCTGACACTTTTTTACCTGCTTCCAACCTACCACTGCAGTTGGCATGAGTGGGTATTACTGCCACTAACACCAGTGGTATGCATATAAAAGCTTTTGAATTCTTGATACTGGATATTGATTGAGAGCAAGTATGTAAAGATAAAGCACATCAGGTAAAAAATTAAGGCTGCCTTCATGGTGCTGAAGTATGTATTTTCACTATATCCAGGTTCCCCCAGAAAAAAAGCTCTGATTCCAGAGTTCACTGCTAGAGCTGGCAGGAGCATGCAAAAATAGAAGTTCCTGTTTGCACGTTTGCTGCTAGTACTTCAGGTAAACAGATTTTTTTTTTTTTTTTTTTTTCCCCAGAGGTAATACAGAAATATGAGTGAATGAACCATCTCTTACAGAAAGGAGTGTGCTAATGAAACATTTATATGCCACCAGTGTGAAAGTCTGGAATTAAAAATTAAAAGGCCTACTCATATTACAATTTGCTTTCAGGATTGGCACTAATTGGCAATGCTGTTGGCAGTATCAAGAGGGAGGGCAAGAATTGAATAAGCACAGAGACATATTCATCCAAAGAAGTGGTTCTTCCAGGTAAGGCTTGATGCACATTTACTATGCAGAAGGGAAGCTGAACACTGTTGTTGCCAATAGTGTAACTGTATTTTTTTGGAAAGTCCTGCATTTGGAAGGTCTGTCAGTCTTGTCTAGGGATTTTATCAGGTGCTAACTACACTTCATCTGTGTGTTTTGAAAATTGCGTATTGTAGATATGGACTAATGCTTAAGTACACACAATTGAAGGGGAAGAAGAATATTCTAAGCAGTATAAAAATAATTTGATGCAACACTGCCTAATTCAAAAAGAATTATTTGAATACAACTAATGTCATAATACTGGTGCCATAGCTACTATAAAATAGTAAATGCAACTTCTTCCTTTTGACCCACTAAAGCTGTTACATGGGGCAGATATAAAAAAACCCAAACATGCTAAAAACGCTGTCCCACATCTTTTGTCTTGAGTTGCATACTCTTATGAGTTTCCTCTGGTTTATTCAATACAATGGTGCAATGTTCACTGTGTTGCCTGTCATTTTCATGATGCATCTGCCTCTTTGATTCCTTGCTACCATTTCTTGGTAAAGACCCTGATTCTTATCTTCAAGACCCAATTACAAAACTAATCATTAGCTTATGTGTCTTGATGCTGTGCAATGCATAACTATGATCTACTGACAATTTTTTTGCACCTCTTCATGCTTTTTTCCAGTTTTACCCTTAGACCCGTTGACCTTGTGTCAGACTTGGCAATAAATCTCTTAGGTTGTCATTCTTCCAGTCACCACACAGAGTATGTTTCCCAAGCATTTAACAGCCAGGTGTATAATCAGGAAGTTCTGAGATGCCTTTTGTTTGTTTTCTTGTATTTTATTCTCAATTAGCTGACATGAGAGCATTGAGTACTGCACACAATGAACAGCTGTACCAAACCATAAGGCAATTTTCCTGAATTATGAATTATGTGAACATTATGTTTTACTTTCTGTATGTGCAGTGCTGACCACAACTTGTGGAGAGGAGGCATGATCCTGCTGGAAGGAAGGAAAGGAAAAGGATGTTTACTTGCCTAAGGTGTGGAGGCAGGAGAAGGGAGGAGAAGAATTGGTGCAGTGGGTTAGCCTGCTGTGGCTGTGCACTGTAAGAGTGGGTGACTGCTGCATGTACCGGGGAAGACCAAAATGGAAAGTTGAGCAGTTGAGGGGATTGCTTCTTGTAAACATACAGGTGGGAAAAAGCATGTGCTCAAATATTATTCAATATGGACAGCTTCTTTAAAAATGATTTCAACATATGCTTTTCAAGTCATGCCAGATATTCAGTGTTTTTCCAGAAAGTGTATACTTTAGGATTGGACTTGATTATCTGAAAGGTCCTTCCCAGTCCATCGGATTCTGTGATTCTGAGACAGTGAAGTGCAAGTAAGTGCTTTTCCCAGGATGGAAAGTGTCATAAAATTCTGTTCCTGCTCCTTTTAACTTCAGTTCCCTTTTAGCAGCTATAGTCGGCACAGCACCCCTCTTTGGTTTGTGTAAGATAGTGTTAGTAGAGCATGTTATCTGGCATAGTCTATAGGCCTGAGCAGAACAATACTATTACTTGTCTTCTTTAACTCTAGGGTGATGGAATAAATCTTGAGTGCCTTCTCAGATTTCAATGAATTGTATAAACAAGAGCAGTTCAGTGACTATTCTAATACATGCCTTGTTGCCCCCAGATTACAGGGGCTGTTCTGGCAGCTGACAGTAACTGAGGTGTAGAAGTGCTTTGCCTAAACTCTATTTCTTCAAGGCTCATTTCAGGCAGTAAGAGAAAGAAAAGAAGTACCAAAGAACCACAGTGTTTCTTCTCACCACCTGACAATTTTCTTGCCCATTGTGAATTCCCAGGTAGGAAATTAATCCAGTTGTTCCCCAATGAGGATGACATTAAACCAGGGGCAGAATCTGACTAGAGGAGGTTTGGCTTTAAAAACAGGGTCTCAGGAATTACAAGTTCAAGAGATATAAGAGGCTATGTGCAGAACCTGTGGTACTGAGGAGTAATTCTCTTGTCTAAATCGTTAAAATTATTATAGTTAGGTTTGGAGTAGTGTATGTATGTATATTATTTAGTTAAAATTAGGTTTTGTGTTTCTGCATCTATTTCATGTTTTCTTATCATTAAATGTTGGTATAGGCAATTTTCTGGGTAAAATTCTACCCCTATTGGCTGTTATAATCCTCTTAGCTAATAAATTAACATCAAGGCATTTTAGGAGCTTGATCTAAGTACTGATAAGAAACCACAGAGAACTATCAGCATTATTACAACCTAATATGCAGTTTTATCAGCTCATTCAAAGCAGAGAGGGACTGAGATTTGGAAAATTTCATATTGTTGTTTTTCCTTCCACTATTAATCTGATAATCTACACAGTCATTATAACATTTTTTTAAAAAGTTTTTCAATTTTTCACCTGGGAATAGTGGAAGATTGGTCAAATTACATATATGAAGAAGGCAAGACTTGCATTCTGGCTCCTAATTTCATTATATACTGTGTTAATCTGTTAATCAGAACACATCAGAAACTGGTCTGCTTATGTTTCTCTTTCTATGAAATGGAGATACATAGTCGGTAGTGATGTTGTGGGACTTTATGCATTATCAAAGTACTTCATCTGTTTTGATTCCACAACTGGATTATCTCAAGGAACCCTGGGCTATACAGACATAAGCATTTAAGTCTCTAGTGTATATAGGTATATATATATAATACAGGTCAATTAGATTATGACCTATGTTATCATTATAGACACCTCAGGACAAAACCCAATGGGAGAATAGTAACTTCTCTAGAATGAAGTTGATAAGGCCGTAGAACAGGCTGCTCAGAGAGGTTGTGGAGCCCCCTTCTCTGTAGATTTCAGAACCCACCAGGATACAGTCCTGTGTAATGTGCTCTAAGTGATCCTTCTTTAGTGGGAGATTTGGATTAGATGATCTCTAGAGACCCCTTCACACTCTGAAAATTCTGTGATTCTGTAATATTTTCAAAAAGAGATTTTAAATTAATGTTTTAAAAACACTGTCAGGGTAACTAGTTTTAAAAGCCATTTCTGTCCTGAAGATGAATTGTTGTCTAGTTGTTGTCTAGTTGTTGCAGAAGCTCTCAGATGTCTAACTCCTGTGATCAGCTTTGGTTTCAATGCCTGTGAATGCCTGGCCACAAATCCCAATGTCAATGCCCGTTTCAAAGTTAAACACTCACGGGGTCTTGGTTTGTTCCAAAACCATAACCAGGCGTCCGTAGCCTTTAGCAAACGATACCAAACTAGCAAAGCTCTTGCGATAAACTGCTAAGAGTTCCTGTTTGAAGGAAGCTGTACCTGCTTAATTGCGTGGCATCACCCTGCAGTGGAGCAGGGCACGGTTCGCTTTTCCCCCTGCCTGGCCTGGCGATCCCTGCCGCCCTCGGGTTCTTGCAGACGCCGCTGACTTCTCCGTGCCGCGGACAGCCCCCAGCCCTCTCCCTCCACCGGAGCCTGTGAAGGGACCAAGCTGCCGGGCAGGGGCTGAGAGGCTTCGCCGCTGCCTCCGCTGGCGGCAAGGGGCAGCGTGAGGGATCCCCATCCCTCGCACTGTTCTCTCGCCCACAGGCAGACCCACTCCGGTTCGCTGCTACCCCCGCTGCTACCCCCGCTGCTACCCCCGCTGCTACCCCCGCTGCTACCCCCGCTGCTACCCCCGCTGCTACCCCCGCTGCTACCCCCGCTGCTACCCCCGCTGCTACCCCCGCTGCTACCCCCGCTGCTACCCCCGCTGCCCTAGAAAACCCTCTGCCATCAGAGCCGTCTAGTCCCCGCAGGGCACCCACCCGTTACCCGTTACCTGCGACCCTGCAGCACCTCTCCACTCTCCACTCTCCACTCTTTCCTCTTTCCTCTTTCCTCTCCACTCTTTCCTCTTTCCTCTTTCCTCTTTCCTCTTTCCTCTTTCCTCTCTCCTCTCTCCTCTCTCCTCCCTCCTCCCTCCTCTCTCCTCTCTCCTCTCCACCGCCCCGGGCCCGGACCCGCCCCCCCGCGCCGCTGGATCCGCCCGGCCCGGCCCGGCCCGGCCCCGCCCCGCCCCTCCCCTCCCGCAGGCACCGCCCGCCGCCCGGGTAGACGGGTGGCCGGCCCGGTCCGGCCCGAGGAGCGCGGCTGTCGGGGTGACGCTGCGCTCTGCCGGGCGGGGGTACTGCGGCTGCCGGCGGCGGGGCATGCGGGCGGCACGGTTCTGAGCCTCGGCCATGGCTGAGAAAGTTTCGGTGGCTCCGGAGAGGCCGCGGGGGGCCGGCCACGTCGGCTCCTCTTGCTCCGGCTCCTCCTCCAGCTCGGAAACTCTCTCCGAGGAAGGGGAGCCCAGCGGCGGCGGGCTGGCAGCGGCCCCAGGCGACGCGGCGGCGGGGCTGCTGCGGCGGCGGCGGCCGGGCGAGGAGCGGGCGGGACCCGGAGAGCGGGCGGAGGACGACGCCTCGCTGGAGGAGCGGGATGAGGAGGTGCGCGGAGCCGGGGCGGCGGCGCTTGCTTCTCCCGCCCGGAGGCACCGGGGTCGCGTAGGGAGCCGCTGGCCGGGGCGGCCCTCCCCGTGAAAGCCGGGATGCGGCTTCGTGCCCACCTGGATACAGCCCCTTGGCGTCATCTCCCCTCCTGTTCGGTGTTTTTCTTTTTGCGCCCCCGGCTCTCGCTTCTTCTGACTGCAGATAATTGAGCCTTGAGGTGGTTTTTGTATGGAGGGGGTATTTTTTGTTATAAATAATCTTGGTTTTTTGGTAGCGTGTCACCTTTGGATAGGATTGCCCTAAAGCAAAGTCTTCAATGTCAGACGGAAGTGATACGCAAGACCCTAAACTACGCTAATCCTCTTGGGAGAGCTAATGACAGGCTGTGGATTATGGAGGAGCTCTGTAGGGGATAGATCTGTAGCGTGATACGCGGGCATTCATTCCCTTCCCTCCCCTCCCCTCCTGATGTGGTTGCAATACCTTCTAACGGCACTCTAAAACAAAGCCAGAACCCCACTACCTTACAGTAAAGTGACCCTTTCGGGTTCAAGACTGATTTTCGTTGTTGTTGTTGTTGCATGGTTCGCACTCCTTTTAAAGGTATTTCGTGCCATGACCTCGAGACTGAGCACCCTGTTTTATCTGTCTGCCTTACTGTTTTGCCTCTGTACCTAGTGTCTTCTATGCCATCATTGAGAGGCTGACTTCCCTTTTGTTGTCAACTTTTTTATTGGCTGCTATGCTGTTAAGTCGTGTTTCTTTATTCTGTATTGGGCTTTTCTTGTTGTGGAGGTTTTTTTGTTTTGTTTTTTTGGTTTTTTTGTGGTTTTTTTTTGAAACCCCTTTTAGAGAAAACCCTTTTAGGCCTTTTTAGAGAAATATCTGCATATCTGCGGAGCGCTTGCTGAAGTTGTTGGCAAGAACTAAAGCTGCAATTGCCCGTAATGTTTCCCTCCACGGTAATGACTTGTTTATGTAGCTCCTGTTTTCCTTTTTATCCCCTGATGACTGCCACCACTGTTGAAGTGATACAACTGTAGAACAGTGCTGTGAGTTGGATCTAAATATAACTTTCTCTGCTCCCCCCCTCTATTTTTTTTTTTTTTTCTTTTCTTTAAATACTCAAACTTGGACCAGATTCCTGGTCTGTTGCAACAGCATGTGCCCACAAAGGGTGGAATGTGCATTTATGTCAGTAGTAGAATGAATGTGCATATGTCCACATATTTTTTTTTTTCTTTATAGAGGTGTGAACGGAACTGAGTAGGAGCTGTGTAGCTGCTGTTAGCATAGAGCTCTTTGGTAGGTAATTAATGTATTCTGCTTCTCGGCAGGTCTTGTACATGTGGGCTGGGAACTGTGCTTACCCACAGCTGTGTGGTGTCTCCTTGGTTTGGTGCTCAGGTGGTAAGCCTGCAGAATACTGTGTAGAAGTACACAAAGGCTATCTGTTCAGTTAGATGAACTCACAGCTGCTGGCAGACCAGTTAACTTATGGTTAAGGCTGGTTATTTCTATATGTGCTTTGGAAATTAATTTGTCACCTTTTGAATTGAAGGTATAGGGAATGTAAACCCCTCAAAAAATCAACTTTGCATTCATTGGGATTTGGAAATTCTGTGTGGGCAGTCTGATACTTACAGTTAGTAATGCTAGAAGTTATCAGTATAAACTCATTTTAATAATTTCATATTACAAGATTGCTTGGAATATGCATCCTTCATCCTTCCTTTTTATCCCCTTCTGCTGGATTCCTTCATTATCTGAAATCAGTCTTTTTGTCTGTTTTTTATGCTTTGCCTTTGCTTTTCCTTCCATTTTGATGTAGTCAGTGCTTGCAGCTGAATTCCTGCCTACCTGCAGAGCCACCTGACAAATCTGCCTGTATAATCGTTTTTTTGTGTGTGTGTGTTTGTGCAAGACAATGCATTAGAGTGCAGAAATAAATGTTCTCAGTTTTAAATTAGCATAGACACATCACTGTTACTCTCACACTGAAACCTTTAAGTGTAGTGGGAAAAGGCCAGATTAAGGACCAAGATAAATTTACAGATGATTTCAGACTTTATGTTCTCCTACTGTAAGTATAACATTGACAGCAGTACTTGAAGATAGCATTTTCATATCGACATCTCATGTAGTTACTGTCAAACAATGAAAATTTTTATGTTCTCTGCAGTGTTCTCTTCCTGAGGTCTTTTAGTGTTACAGATTTCTGGAGCTTGATCCTGCTCTTCCAAGTTTCATTTATCTTGTTGCCCAGCCCTTGTTCGTGTTGCCAGCATAGTGGAACGGAACGTGTTGGTAACGGCTGTTCAGTATCCTTTAGACTACAGTGAAACAAATTGTCTTGATACCTCTCTTGCTGCTACTTTTGCTGTCAGTAAATTCTTCAAACCATGGCATAAAAAATATTTTCAAACTAAATCTTTGGAGGAGTAATTTGAAATCACACATTTTCCCAAATGTGCTACTACTTCGTGTGGGGTTTCACCTATTTATTCTCTAGTTTTGTATAAGACATACTTGACAACTCTGATGTTGTCCCCTCCTAGACCTCTTCTTTAGACTAAAGAATGCCAGGCGTTTAATGTGCCCTTGCAGAATGTGTTTCTAGACATTCTCATTGCTGTCTTGTGATTCTTTGCAGATGGTCACATCTGTCTTGAAGCATGACAACAAAAAAAAGGATGCCATACTAAGGTTCAGGCATTGCCATAGATGACTAGGGCAGAAAGATAATTTCAGAAGTCTCTCAATTGGTGTTATTGTTTACATAGCCCAGACTGCTCTACAGTTTGTTGTCTATTAAAACTTTTATGTCCCTTTCTGAAGAATTATATGAAGATTTTGACTCTACCAAAAAGAATTATTTGTGTCCCTCACTCAGTGAAGGAAACTTAATGCTGTCCCTTAGAGTAGGGCTGCTTTTGCATCTGGTAATTAAACACTAGAAAGGAAGACTCTTGTCTTCTGAATGTCACATCTGAAGAGTTCATTCCTGGAGGTGAATGAGTAAGGGAACATCAAGATGGGAAGAGAAGGACTTCTTTTTTCTTTTTTTGTTATTTCATCCTTCCGTTCCATAAACTTTACTGTGAAAAAGTAATTACAGAATAACCAAAAGAAAAGCAGTCTCTCATTTCATGTAAGCAAACCAAATGATAGTTTACATGAAAATGACAATGTTACTGAAGTGTTTTTGATGTCTTACTCTGATGTACTCTAATGGATTCAGGCAGATTATTTACCTATGGTCTTGTGAGGCAAGTGGCTAACTGCTGACAGAAGCAGGCCGGATGGAATTGGATGGTGAAGGTACTCAAGGCAAACACTGCAGAGTGGATAGCTTACTACTTTCCTAACTCGGTATGGTTGCTGTTAAAAGATCGTTATGTATTCTCTTTAAAACTCTTTTTGTTGGAAATATTGTTTCTCATTTCCCAGACTGTTAATGGAGGTGTCAGTGCTGGGCAACTGCATGTTTTCTATAGTAATCTGGCTGCTTCTATAGTCTGTGGGTAGTCAACATTAGAACAGTTATGGGGAAAGGAATAAATGTAAAAAGCCCCAAGATTTTCCCATTTGCCTGTCTGTTGCATTTCTCTCTTTTCTACATTAGTCTTCCTTTTTGACAAAAAAAAGTCTGAACAGGAAGGATGTTCTGTGAGGTTTATTAATGCCAGATGTTATTGTCTGAGTAAGTTTCTCTCACTCAGAATGTTTTACAGTCTTTAAGTCTAGTCCATGGACTTACAATCTTTTAAGTCCAATTGCATGGACTCATCTTAAGTCCATGAGATATGCTTTTTTTGATCGTTGGCTTCCAAATCTTACAGGTTTTGCAGGGCAGGTGACAGCCTCACTTGGGTGCAAACAATGTATTTCTTCCCTACAGTAGTAATCTCAGGCATCTGAATCTTAAATTGGGTGTCTTAGAACTGTCTGTCTTTGCCATCTCTGTCAGTTGACCTAATGAAAGTGTTTATTTTTTTACAAACATTTTTACAGTGACTGGAAATCTTCATTGCTTACCACAGCAGAGTAGCAATTCAGGGAGGGCAAATATTCTTTCGGAGAGAATATTACTTTGTTATATAGCACAAGTGCTTTAGGTCTGAAGTGGATCCAAAAGCTTATGAACCCACCAGCATCTTCTGAATTACTGTGGAGAATACTCTTCGTTATTTTAGAGCTTCAAAAATGCTCTCAAAAAAGCATCTAAAAATAAAAAAAAGGAGGAAAACATGGTGATTTGTTCTCCAATAATTTCAGTTCTTGCCTTGTAAATTAAATGTTTGACACTGAAGTGGCTATCACGATTGACAGAAATTGATCCTCTGTTGGTAAGATGAGTAACATAATGGTAAAGGGATTTCTCATGAAGATGTGGTTGGTCATTCTACATTATCTCCTACTCCAGTTTATGTGTCTCCTGTGTTAGAAAGTACACCTCACTGCACAGAGAGGTACAACAGCTTTTTTCTGTTGCTGCTAACTCTTACCCTGAATCTGCCTGTTTATGACACAGTCTACTGTGGCTTCAGGTGTACGCTATGGTGGGAATTAATTACTGGAAAACTAAGATTCTGCCATGAAAAGTACTCACAGCAAGGGGAAGAGAGTAGTAAAGCAAATACTGCTGTAAAAGTTTCTCTTTCACACATTTGTCTTTAAGCAGGTGTCCCCTACAGAGCTACAGAACCTCCAGTGTTTCAGATTGTCTGCCAGATCTTCAGCCAAACAAAACTAGTGTAATTTGGGGGAGGGGTGAAAATAAAAGTGCTTTGTGATAAAGAAGGCAAAGAGTGTGTGAAGTGATGACAATGATTACTGGTGAATCCCTGCATAATGGTGATGTCACTGGACTGTAAGTAGGAGTAATGTTTGTTACTTTCCTCCTTCCCTTGGACTGATGCCTGTCCTGATGGAGTGTTACTCATGGGACATGCTTGGCCTGTGTGGGAGATACTGTAGATAATTTTTTCTTTTAATTGTTTCAGACTTTTTTTGTCTCTGACAGTGATGGATCATTCTCTGTTGTAGTGCACCCTGAATGTTCTGCCTTAAGATGATTTGCTTAATTGCTTGGGTGTGATCGTTAGATCACACTAAAGAGTAGTAATGCAGCCATAAAATGTATACTTCTCAAGATTAAAATTATTGCAGTGGGATTAAATAAGCACTCATCTAGCCTGAAGCAGCCACATAACTGTTACTGTGTCATGTGAGCCAATGAAAAAGAATTTGATTTGTTTTTCTAGATATGTTTGTAATAAGTTACCTATGAATACTTCACACTTGTAAGGCTGTCTCAACAGTAAAACATTTTCTTGATTTGCTCTTAGTATGAAAAAGAAGTATGCTTGTCTCCTGCTTTAAACTTTCTGTGTGCATGATGGGTCTATAAGTTGTGTGCTGATAAGCACCTATATTATCTCAGAAATACAGTGGGACAAGGAGATGGACATGGTTGAAGCCTTTATGTAACAAAAAAATGTGGTTTTTCCTGAGGTTTAAGAATATTTGTACAATAGCGTTAGCAGCTATTTGGAGCTTCTTTTCAAGACATTTGGAGGGTATAAGTAAGCCTGTAACTACAGCATCTACCTTCTCACTTGGAGAAGTGAGAGCTGGAGAAGTGGTTCATGCATTGCATTGCATATCTGTTTTTATGTGCCAGAAATATTTAGGTACTTAAAGCCTTCTGGAAGGGTGTGGGTGAGGACTTGGTACAGTCTTCATACTAAAATTTGAATGCATTTGCAAAAATGGCTGAGTGGGCCTTTTGCATGCTCTAGATTTTAAAGGCAGAAGGATGCAGTCCTGAGAGTAATCTTCAGGACCTCTTACTGTCTGTATGTTCAACTGTGTATTCAAATGTTGAGAAGCATCTTTTCTGAAAAGCTACAGGTTTGTAGGACGACGGCTTAAGTCCGATATAGTCTACTGCCTTTGACGGTATTTTAGCTAGATGTAAGATGCTTTGAAATGAATGTCAGTAAATAACAATATGGTAGTTAGTGCTGTGAGGAAGCTCTGTGTGATAGGGCTGTTCTGCTGGCAGTAACATCCTGTGTAATGTTGTGTTTATATAAAGGGATAGCAGGCTTTAAGTCTTAAAGCATAAAACATGATCACTATGAAGTGTACTGCAGATGAGAAGACCCTTGAGCTAGCAATCTGACCAGATAGCCTTCTACTGTGACAGTACATGTAATGGGGCAATTTTCCTCTTGGTTTTGTTGAATATTATGCACTCTTTTCCCCTATCCCCAGAGCACAATGTGTAATCTCGGAGTGTGTTACGCTGAAGCGCTGATACTCTGTCTCTGAATTTACATAGAATTGGCAAATATTAAGCAGCAATGCTCTTCTGTACAAGGCATGAGATTTTACCTTTTTTTTTAATTATTTTTTTGAGGCAAAAATCTGAAATGCAGAATTTTGGGACTTACCAAAAGTTATGTATGGATCTGAGGAGATCAGTAATGTGAACAAAGCCCCCAGAGTTTTCTGTTAAAGCCTCCTTAGGCAGAATTGCTCTGAAACCAGACTGAAGTTTTTCTTACACTGAGTGTTGCTGTTACAGTTTAAGACTTAGATGAAAGCAAAATTACAAGACAGAAAATTATCTCTATCCTGGCCCAAACCAGGATAGCTGCAAAGCATATTCCTGTTGTTAAGAACTTCAGCAAGACAGGCTCTGGCTGTTCTGCTGCTGGCTTGGGAAATGACTTGTCCAGGCTGTGACTAGAGAGCAATACCAGTTCTTTTAATAGCTTGATAAGTGAAAGAGGAAAGGATGAAGAACAAATACTCTTTGGATTTGGTTTTGGTTGTGGTTTGTTTTTTGTTGTTTTCTTCCCCCCGCTCTGCACCCCTCCCCCTTCTCCCTCTCCCCCCTGTATTAAACATGGCAGCATTCTAGCTTGTGTTCGAAGATCCTCAGTGTCAGGATATTACAAACAGTACTGAGCATGTTTTTTGCTATGCTGCTTTAAAAGCAGTGGTATAGGCTTCAAATACTCTGCTGTATAACATCCCAAATTTTTATAATTTGTTCCTTTAGCCTTCAGATTTATAGATTTTTTTCATCTTTTCTCTCACTTTGGTGATTCTTGGTTTTAAGATGAATGACTGATAAGAGACTTGGGCTTAAAATCATGAAATGCTGATGCTCTTCATGCGGTGATACAGGGGAAGGAAAAAAGATGCAGCTACTTGAGGACAAGCTAACTGAAAAGGTGAGAAGCAGGAGAGTGGCAGAAATATAGGCAACTTTTAAATGAAGTCGAGAACCTGTCTTAGTTTTTGGTTTACAGAGCCAAGTAAAATTGTACTTACCTGTTCCTAGCAGAAAGAGATGCTCTCATTAAACCTGCCAGCTGAGAGACTCAATAGCATGCTCTCCTCAAACGTAACTAAGGTGATGAATTCACGCCATTCAGAAATGAACTACAAGTGTATCAAGGATAAAAGCTCAAGTGTTCCACTGTATAAATAGCCTGGTAGCCCTTGCTGAGTGTCTCTATGTTTCAAGTGGGAAACAGGGATGAGTGCAGTACTTTCTTGACTGATATCACCTACAGTCTTGAAGTAGAGAAAGATTTTTTTTTTTTAATTGAACAGCTCTGGGAGTGACTTTCAGGACCAGCAAAAGGGAAAGAAAAAAGCCATGTGCAAGCAACAAAAACCTCTTCCAAAATGACTAATTGTGGATGAAAATAACTGAATATAGGATGGCGATCTGTGTAGTCAAGATGGATTCCCTATTGCTTGGCAGAGAAATATTTTGCAGTATTTTATTGTGAAAACTGTGTGTATTGCCATACACTCTTTTAATTTTTATTGATTTATTTTGAATTTCCAGAGGGTAGTGGTTATATACTGAGTGACAAACTTCCCTTGTGAGGCCATGATGCCGTGCTAGTGGGACAATATAATTAATTGCACCTGGACCATTAATGATCCCATTGTTTTATTAGCCTTGCAATCCTGAGGAAGGGAGCTATGGGTGAATAGAGCAGATGAACTGTTGCACTAACCTGCTAATCTGATTTTCATTGCTTCTTCACGAAAATTTTACCGGAATGTAATAATGCTGTAGCTATGGCTCAGTGGATGCTTTTCTTTTAAAGCTGTTTTTCAGGCCATATAACAAAAATGTCTCATGTCTATCATTCTGTGTTTCAATTTTTGTGCATAGTGCATGTCAAGGAAGGGCAGGATGAGATAAGCCTGATAGATTTTGATTTGAGCTAGCTAGAATAGATTGTTTACAAAAAAGTCACAGTAAAAAAACTTTAGTCTAATTGGGTCTTAATAGTTTAAAAAAGTAGATGAGCAAGTAAATAATTCCTGGATGTGTTTTAGCCTGTTAACAGGTTCACATTTCTGTTTGTTCATATACTGGTGGTGTTAACACATTAAATCACTGGAGGACATGTTCCAAAGTTAAATATGCTGTTGATTTTCTTGGAGGAGCTCTGTAGCAAGCCAGAGTGCTATGTATTGAATTGACTGTATATACTTTTGGAAAATGTACATCTAGAGAGCAGTGAAAGTCATTGACTTTCTTGAGCTTCATTGAGTTGCTGAGTTTGCTGAGCCTCAGACAATGTGTTGTCATCTCTTGTGTTGTCTCCTCTGATTCTCTTCCATCCAAGCTCAGCATGCTTAGTTCTGTATTCTCATCAGAGGTAATAACTAGTGGCTGGAAATGGAAGAAACTGAAACTTTTAAGTGTTAAATTCAGACAGCAGTGTTTCTACAGTTGACGTAGGAGAGTTACAGGTAGAATAGGGGTGTGAAAGGAGGAGGAGAGAGATCAAGACACAATGATGTTTCCGGGGGGGGGGGAAATTTCTCCTTAGTGTTGAGTAACCTTTGTGCTTCTACGTATGCTACTATTAGCATTGTGTTAATAGGGCCATTATCCACAAAATGAAGAAGTATGCTGAAAACATGTAAGAATATAAAGCCACACCATCAGACACTTCAGATATAAGCTAGATTGAGAGTGAGGAAAAATACATCTAAACTTTGGTATGTTGATAACCACTCAAAGCAATTGAGAGGTGCAAGCCCTTCTGCTACAGGACTATGTTATTGCCTTGCCTGCATGCCAGATAAGAGACCAGCTATGCCAGGGAGTGTGGCATTGTACCTTGTGCACAGCAGAGGGTTAGCCTCAAAGCTGTATGTGCCCATACAGCTGTACAGCCCTACATACAACTATATGTGCTGTATATAGCTTACAAGCAGGTAGAGACAGGTTTTCTAATGGTAGGAGCTAAAGCATTTCCATTCCTGGTCTGCTCTTCCAAGATGACACTTGTAACTAGTGGTTTTTGGCATGGTAATTAAATGAATTAAAAAGTAAATAGCAGAAACTGCAGATAACAAATGTGGATATATTAAATAATAGATATGTCTCTGGAAAACAAAGGCAGAATTGGAATTAGGAAATTGAACGTCGCTGAGGACCTGGACTCTAATCTAGGCCAATTCAGAAACTGTTTTCAAGATAAGTGTGTGCTAATGTCTCACCTAGTAATTGCTAGCTGCAATTACTGCAGTATTGCATGATTTTGAATTTATTTAAAACAAAGGAAAAACATCTTGCTATTGTTACAAACAAATCAATGTCAAGTGATCTACCCATAATTACACTAATGCCTTCATTTAATTCTTTCTGCATAGGAGCTTTATTAAATTGTGTTGTAGAAGTTATTTTAAATCTACAACTCCTTCTGTCTGCTTCTGGAAGAAGGATCCTAAAGTTGTTTGATGATGAACCAGATATGAAGAATGACTTTTCACAGAAATCTTTTTCCTGTAAAATGAACAAGACAGCAGAAAGAGCTATGCCTACATAAGCAGGTGGTACAATGCAAGGTGAATGGATTTATGAGGTGAAATTGCTGCTATAGAGAATACTGTTCACTGTATGTGTTTTGGGGGAACTGACTTGAGATCAGCTTGTTTGATCCCAAGAGGTGATAATCTGGTATGCTGCCTGTTGTACAGGAGCTGGGTATGCTTCAGTGATTGTCTGAGGTGGTGGGAGCCTTGCTGGCTTGGGCAGTGGTGGTATGGTCCCCAGATCAGCCCAGGTTAATCATCTGAAGTTCTTGGTTGATGCCTGGCCAGGTTTTTCTAGTATGTATTGAGCTTCATGCAGCTAATGATTTGTGAAATGTTTTGGGGTTTTTTTTTAGGATAAGCTTAAGTTGAATGAGTCTGCAAGAACTGCTTTGGCTATGCTGTAAACGTGAAATCATTTCAGTTGAAATATCTGTCTGGGTGTGGTGTTTTTCATTAGTTGTTAATCCCTCTGTCCTCATTGATTATTGCTGAGTTAATGTGCTTTCATGTGAGAATTAACAGGTGGTGGTTAGTGTGTTAATCCCTTCTGTTTAGGTTTGAGTTTAGTAATCCACCTCCTAGATGTCTTGCCTGTCTAAGGCTGTGACTCCTGTCTGCCAGGAACTTTCTTCCTTCGTGCAGTTATTCCTTGTCAGCTTCTTCCCTGTGTGTAGGTATAGTTGCTTCTATACAAGTTGCAGGTCTCCTAGGAAACAAAACTATGTAATTGCACATTATTTTAATCCTTAAAAGATGTTATATAAAAATAAATTAAAATAAATACAAATAAATATGGAATAAATATAAACACATAGTGTTACCTATACTTTCGGGACTGTAAAAGGTACAATGGCTTGGCATGTTTTCATCTCTGATAGTACTGCTAACAGATGCCTACTGCAATTACTCAGATAACTGCAATGCCTGTACTTGTTCAGGTAGTGTCCAGATAAAGGCAGTGAAGCTACATGAATAAACCTGTGGAGAAAAGACATTACCATAATAATAGGTGTGTACTCTAAATATAAAGCTGGGTCACCAGCTTGTCTGAAACCACACCCTTTCAATATGTTCATGGAGGAGATAACTTAGTCTTTAGCAGGTCAGTGATACTTACATGCCAGAAGCCTTGAAAAAAGCTTCCTAATTGTTTTTTTTTTATATTATGGAGCATATATTGACAGAACTTGTATATTAAACTGTATAGCTGTGTTCATTTTCTTTAGTGTAAGGGCAATTAAGACTCTTCTGAAAGATTTTTGTAAGCATAAACAAATGCATTATTTAAAGATCCAAACAATCTAAGTGAAAGAGTGTGGGGAAATAACTTCAAAGGCTTTTTTTCTACAGACATAGCACTTAAAATAATTCTGATGACTGACTGCATTTGCAGGTGATGTGATCGAAGGTCTTAAAAAATCTCAGAGAGGTGTTCTATACATTGCAGCTCACTTCAGTGCCGCTCCTGGCTGTCTGGCTTTTGTAGTACAGCACTTCACAAATAACCAAACAAATAGTACTTGGAGAGCTTTTATAATCAGGCTTTATTAAAACTATCACTGTCCTTTTTTCTCATGCATTGCTTGAGTGCTCTTACGCAGTGGTAATGATTACCTTGTGTGGATATGCAGACATTAATGTAAATACATGTAAAAAGAGGCAAGCCCAGTACTGAACATCGATAACACAACAGAGTCAAGTTTTCATTTCTTGGCTGTTGGTTATGCATAGATACAGCATTGGAGTTTTTGAAATTTTGTTGAGTCTTTCTGGGGTTGTCAAATAAAGTTGTTTTTTTCCTCTGTTTTTCTGGCCCGTGCTGTTGGTGACTGAAGGGTGGCTTTGCAGAGTCCAGTCTTGATGGCTGCAGGCCTGGTTTGCTGAGAATATCTATAAACAAAAAAAAACTTTTGTCTTGCCTTGCAAAATGGTGAGCTGTCTGCTTTCCTTTGCTCTTCAAAGCTGGAATCCAAGTTTAGTGCTCATGAAGACCTGTGTAAATCCATCATGTCTGGTGTGGTTCAGTAAGTGTGCCTTTTCTCAGTGAAGTGTTTCTTGGGTGTTCTCCTTCCACTTCAGCAAGTGCAGTTGTACTGGGTGCTGATGGTCAGGTTTTGGTAGAGGGGTGCTGCAGGGGCATCCTCTGGGGAGAGGCTGAGAGTGCCCTGTGCCAGGCACAGACAGCTCAGGTAGACCTACCACAGGACACAGCTGAGCCCCTCAACCAAGACAGTGGTATCCTGGGGAAAGTGTAGTTAAGAAAGGGCAAAATGCTGGGATAGCAGTGAGGAATGTAGAGTGGGGCAAAGCCTGCAGACAGCAAGGTGGGAGATGGAGGCACAGAAGGTGCTTCACATGTAGCAGAGATTCCCCTGGAGGAGACCACAGTGGAACCCTGAAGCCTGTGGAGGACCCTCATGCTGGAGCAGGTGGATATTCGCTGAAGGAAGCTGCAGTCCATGGAGAGCTCATGTAGGAGCAGGTTTATCCTGAAAGACTGTAGCGTTTGGAGGGGACCTGTGCTGGAGCAGTTTGTGAAGGACTGTGCCCTCTGGGAAGGACTCACACTGGAGCAGGGGTAAAGTGTGAGGATGAAGGAGTGTCAGTGAGGAGCTGCTATGAGCTGACTAAAGCCTCTATTCACTGTCCCCCTGTACTGTTCCTAGGAAAAGAGGTAAGTAAATTGGAAAACCAGGAGTGAAGCCGAGCTTTGGAAAAAGGAAAGGGTGGTTTTAATTAGTCTTTGTTTCTCATTAGGAAATTCTGTTTTAATTGGCAATAAATTAAATTAATATTTTCCAAGTTTGCTGTTTGCCTATTATGGTAATTGGTAGGGAATCCCTGCCCTGATCTTGACCCATGAGCTTTTCTGTCTTATTTTCTCCTTGGTCCTGTTCAAGAGGGAGAGTGGCTTGGTGCTTTGCTGGCCGCTGGCCAAGGCCACCACAGTCCGTAACTTAGGTTAACTTATACGTTTCAAGAACTTTTGGGGAGGAGATTATCTTAAAAATAGTTATGTCCATTTAAGTAGATGTAGCTCCATGCACTGTCAGGTGACACAGGCTGGCAGATGGAACTTTCCTCAGTTTACAAGTGAGTCTTTAATTTTTTGTTTCCTGAATGCAGCTCTGTGAGCTCATGCTGGTTTTACAGTTAAGTGCTTTTAACACTTCATGCAACATCTCTGATCATTGAGCTCTAATATTTTTCTGTAAATGTCCCTGGTGGTCTTGCAGTGTAACAATTAAATTAAATTAAACTTGTAGTAATATCTACATACCTTATAAACAGTAAAGGTGAAATGAGATGTTATGTTGTTTCCAGAGCTGTTGGAAGTGGATGTTGATGTTGGTTTCCAGCTTTACCACTGGTCTATGGTATGGGTCTGTAAGTGTTTAATTATTTGCAATAGGTATGCAAATGTATCATTGTTCCTTTGTGTAAGAGCTGTGCATGATTGGTTTATGCAACAGCATTTTAGAAGGTCACTTAAGTTATGTGTAAAACATTTTTCTAGCTTTTTTTCCACTGGGGGTACCTGAATGTATGTAGGGAAGTGGGCAGTGGTCTGTAGAGGTCCGTAGAGCTTAACATAAGTGGGTTCAAGTGTGAAGCTTTAACAGCTGTCCTTGTAGTGCTACATGGTATGTATATCTGTCAGCTGTTACCTTGTAAGCAGAAAAATCTGTCATTTGAAAACTGGTAAGTGTAAACAGTAACATTGATACTTATTTTATATATTATAAAGCTTTACTTCTGAGCTTTATGTGTCTCGGGAGCGGGCTTACTATGTCAAGAAGTAAGAATATTCAGTTTTATAAGTCTCTGAATAAGATGTCAGATTTTTTTAAATCTCTCTTTTAATTTATCTGACATGATCTAGCCTCACAATTACTGCTGCAGCCTCACTGCTCCCCATATATTAAATTAGATAGAGGTGTAACTTCTTTTTCTACTACAAGAGAATAAAGTCAGGTTGATAAAGAGAGTCGATTGAGAAGTCTTTAAAAATCAATAATTATTTCTTGTGTACATTTTTATCTAAAGAAATATTAAAAAAATACATAGAACTTGTTAAAGGTGGATGTTAGTATCTTAAGAGTAGAGGTATGTGTTTGGGGAATGGAATATTTATGAAGCCTTTTAAAATAGGATTTTCAGCTTTATGAAGAAAGATTGCCAGGAAAAAGCCACTAGTAAGGTAAAAGTTGAGGATTTA
Organism: Phaethornis superciliosus; assembly: GCA_023637945.1. Classification (NCBI taxonomy): domain Eukaryota; kingdom Metazoa; phylum Chordata; class Aves; order Apodiformes; family Trochilidae; genus Phaethornis; species Phaethornis superciliosus. Next base: position 21,522,466 of record JAJQWJ010000004.1, read on the forward strand.
TCTGTTTGGACACTGCATTCACTAGTCTTTTAGTTGCCAAGTTTTTAAAGCCTTTTAGTCTTCTTTAATCAGTCAGTCACTTTAATTAATAGTTGTGTTGGAGTTTAAGATTTTAGTTGCATGGAAGCTGGAATCATGCTGTTACTTTATTTGAAATACTGAGGATTCCAGAACTAATTGGATTAAGGTATTTTAAAAGTTATTTTATTCTCAGGAAAGGCACAAGATACGCATTGCTTTTTCCATTGTTCTCTTGATTATAAAATAGGCTGTGCAAATCCAGGGGCAGATTTGAAAGAATATTGCACTGATAGGAAGAGACATGCAGTGCAGCATCAGTGTTGAGATGATATCTCTGGTGGTGTGCAGCACACTGGCATGAGGTTGTCCAGTTTACTGGCTCAACTCCATGTTCACATGACATGATCAATATATGTGGTCATGCACTGGAGTGTGATTTGATGCCTTCGTTTTGTTACTCTCTGTGTGCTGGCTTCAGCCTTGAGCACCCAGGAGCATGGCTGATTTATCAACTGTTTTATAGTTGTTTTATAGTTTTAAGACTATACAGAATTGGCTCTTTGGAGATGGCTTGGCTTTTTTTCCCCCCTGTCTTTTTAGTTTATTTTCTGTAGGTGGTAGTTTTTGTCTTGGTTCAGCCACCAATGTGTGTTGCTTTAGAAAAACCATGTAAGGTATTTTCTAAGCATTAGTTCTTGTAATGAGGCTTCTATTCCAGCGGTGTGTGTTCAGTTGGATGCTAAAGTAAGATGTCTGTATTTGAAATGTACAGATGAAGAGGTTTTGCAAGTAAAATGAGACATAGCACGACTACGTAAAAACAGAGAGGAATAAGAACGGGTTATTTGCATTGGCCTAATTTAGTGATTTCCATGCAATACTCCTACTTCATCCAGTATGTCAGTAGTGAGTTCATACATGTATCTCCATCGAGTAGATCTTGAAGCATAAGAAACTGAAACTAGCAGACATTTTGCTTTAAAACTGTATACAGTTAGAAAGTTGTGTGGGTGCACCAGTAACATGAAAGAAACCAAGCAAGAGAGTCCAAAGAGGGTTTTGTAGATTTTGCTTGTTTTTTGGGTTAGAGGGTGTTTGAGTTTTTTTATTTGTTGTTGTTTTGGGGTTTTTTTAGCTATCTTGTGTACTGTGTAATGACTTTCAAGGATGTAGATAAGCATAACACTGCTGTGTATTAGTTATTTCATCTGCTAAAGCATTACCATGCATACAGGTCTTTTCATAGTGGCAGTACCTTTCTTGGGAGACCTTGTTTATTCTTCTGTAGTTCTTAAGCCTGGATCAAGACATGCTCTCCTTCCTGTTTAGCAGGCGTTTTGTTTTTCACTGTGGTACGAGAGTGTGGTGGATTTTGAATGCAAGTCAGTCAAGTTTTAGTACTTGGTAACAATATGGATATTGAAATCTGTGCTGCTGTTTTTTTCCTCTTTCAAATTACGCTTTTGCTGAAAAGGGAATAGGAGAGCAAAGAAAATACTGATCAAAATCTGGTGACAGCTAACAACTAATTTACTCCAGTTAATGCAGTTGAAGGAAGGGTCAATTGATAAGGGTAGGACTTGATGATCTCTGAGGTCCCTTCCAACCCAGCCAGTTCTATGATTCTATGATACTAATGTCTAAATAGAACATGCAAATATTTTAGCATACCAGGTGGAATAACCAGCTTGCTACTCTAAGGCTATAACATTTCTGAGAGTAAGAATGACATAATATAAAAAAGTGTGTGAACTGTAAATCCACTGTATGAATGGTATTATGCAGAACCCATACAGTAGCATTGCTGGCCTGCTCTTGCAAGAACCTACTGAAGTAAGCTTTGCTACTGCTGAGTATCACTACACTGGTAGCACTGCTGTTAGTAATGGGGTTTCTTTCACTCAAAGATTAGGTACTGTAGTCACTGGTTTTTGACTGTAAGAGTTAAAAAGGAAGGAAGGAATACTCTGTTGATTTTAAGGGACTTCAATGCAGGAATTCTTGGAGCTCTCTTGCAAGGATTGTTGGCTGAACATCCATGCAGTGGCATCCAGACTGTCACAAGAAAGGGGAAGTATTTTCCCTTTGTTTGTTTCACAGTTCCATCTGTTCCATCTGTTTCTAGTTGAGGGGACACTGTAGTTAATTGAAACATTGGGCATCTGTAGAGCCAACAGCTGAGTTTTTCCAGTAACTTCTTTTTTTGCATTGCAAAGAGAATACCTGTAAAAGAAGGGGAAAAAAATTGTTAGCTTGCAGATTTAGTTTTATCATTTGAGAAGGTATATTGATACCCACTGACTGACTTTGAGCTTTTGATTTTATTTGGGCAGTCTGCTCTTTGCCTGCCCAAACATTGTTTTTTGTTTGTCTTCATTCAGTATCCTCAGGTTAATACTGTCTCAGTATGTACGTCACCTGGCTTGTAGGATGATGCTACTTGTGGCCCTTATACCTTCCTACAAAAGGGTAGTATATGGCTGTGTGTTGAATGCATGTTTCAGCATCATTGGTTATCTAACAAATGGCAAATGTGCAAACATCACAGTGGGGCCAAATTACTATTTGTGCAGCCTTATGCCATTTCTTCTATAAATAGTGTTTACCTTTTTTTCATGAAGCACTTAATGATGCCAAAGCAGATGGAACAGCTTCATATGTGTTCATGTGCACGGCTGGCTATTGGAACAATGATATCCCTGGAATAAAACTCTAACCTGTCTGCTTCTGCTGAAATGTCTGAAATTTTCCTTCCTTGTCATAAGTAAGAATACTTAAAATAAATTAACATTTGAAATTAAGCTTTGGAACAGGTTCATACCTTATCATTACCTAAGAGCAAACACTGCAATGTTGTAGATTTATCTTGATAATCAGTCCACTTTATCTGAGATGTTGTGTTCAGATGTCTGTTGATGGTGAGACACTGATTGATGAGAAGACTGAAGATAGTGCAATGTTTCCAGAGTGGACAGAGCAGCTAGATTCAGAAAAGTGAAAAAAGGGCTCATATGAGTCCATGTGACAATCTGGATCCTAGAAACATGGTTAATCTCTTCCCAGCATCCCAGTTTCTCATTTTAAGGTTTTGCACTGTGCATCCTGGTGGGCAGAACTACTGTAGGTGAGCCTCTGCTGCACATAGGACATGGAAGTATGGACAGTGTGATGCTAACATGTTGTTAGTGTACCCCCTGACACTGATGGTGATGGCCCAGTATGCCCAGGCTGTAACCAGTAATTATAGCCTTAGAGACTATAATCTCTACTGCATATTAAATTTTCCTGTAGATGTAAGTTGGAGAGGTGTGCAATAAACTTGAAAGAACTCTGGACTTGCTTCCCACTGACTTCCAGGATAGCTTTTTGAATGAAGGCAGAAAATATATTACATGTAGATGCCTAATGATTTGTTCATCATAGCCTTCTAGGTGCCGCATTCAGGAACTTCATTAAGATTTCATAACATCTGAGTTGAGGTGCAGGGACTTCAGGATGGGGTGGAAGCATCTTGACTGCATGCTTTAGATCACATATAGACAGATCATGCACGTACAGACACACTAGGTTGGTATTGGATGAGTGAAGGCAAAACTGATTTTTAAATCAGTAGGGCTGCAGGGGCTTTAAACTGGAAGACTGTAAACATTCATAGATGTGACTGCCGAAAGGACAGTCCACGTGACTCTGTGAAGCAATTAATGCTACCAAATCCTAAAGCCATAATTACTTTCTTTTTGTATTGAGGGAGAAGAAGTCAAGAAAACATGATTAGAATTCATGAATCTGAATTTTCCTAGACAAATGTTAGCAAAATAACTTCAATATTTGTTTAGCTTAACTGGAGTGTCAAAGGAAACCGATCTGTTGTTCTTAGTTTTCCACCTCTGCTTTGATGATATACTACATTAGATTGCTATTAAATAATCTAAGCCATTGTACTTGTCATACTGCGCCTGTCTACAAGGAATTTGTTTGAACATTAAGTAACTGGGGGAGGAAAGATACAGCTGCACACTTTTTTTTTCGAAGTATATAATTCGGAAGCTGAAGTGATTCAAGTTATGCTGCTTGTGGCAAGCTTCTTAAACATAGCAGTGACAGCATTAAAATACTCTGCTTTTAAATCCCTAAGTGCAGGCATCTGCAATACTTCAGCCTTGCACTTTTAATTATCTGTTTAAACCTCAAATTTCCACAAATGCAAAAAACCTCAGCATTTTTTAGGTTTTTTTGCCACCCCCCATATGTTGTTATGCTGTTGTGTATCATATTGCCAATTAAGTCAAAACTTCATTAAAAGGTTGCTGGATACTTTACTCAAAGTTAAGTTGCTTGGAAAAGATGATGTATACTTTTGGGCACTAAGGAATGGTTTTGTCCAGCATCTATATTATACGTGGAATAGTGCTACAGGCATTGTAGCCAAATAGAAGTTAACTGGATTGCCTGCATGATGGATTACATTGTATGAACAAAGGCAGGAGCTCTGTCTGAGAGTTCACATTAACAGCAGGTATTTAAACTATATTTTAAAGATGTGCACGTTTGAGCTGCAGCACTTGAAAATTGGCTTCTCTTGATCTGACAAGTTGGAGTTCATGCTTTGCTGGTCTTTTTCCAGCAGCACATGACATCAGCACTGTCATGACCAGTTTGTTAACACATTTATCTTCTTCAGTTAGTAAAAAATCATGGTTAATTCTGGTGGTGCAACCAGAGAAATGAACTTGTCTTCTTACTGATCGATGTCAAAAGATAAGTCGGTTATCCTGTTTCACTTTGTGTTGTATATGAACTCTTAATGATTTGTTAGCTATTATAGTTCTAGAATTAATTATTGTATGTGTTACATACATGTCTCATATTTGAAGTTAGGAAATGCTTTATGAATGTTTTATATTAAAAAAGCCAAATCTACAAATGGAAACCTGTGTGTATTCAAAGTTAGCTTAGGAGATTGTTTCCATAGGGAATGTTATACATTGTTGTATACATGTATACATGTTGTGATATTTTATTTTTCCTTTTTCAATGCTAATTTCTTAATCATTAAGTGTAGTTGTCATTCCCATCATGGGAATAAACAGAATCTAGTGATTCTTAAGAGGGGAGAGAAGACAATTAGAAAAACTATACTATTGTTAATGAAGAAGCATATTGAGACTTGAGTGTCATAAGACTGAGTATCCTTTAACAAGCAGAAGAAACATCAAACATCATCATTTCTGTGAAGTCATGCAGTTTAGACATCTTAGTGACTTATAGTTACTATTCTTTAATTGCTTTCTTCCACAGACATGTCCATGCTTTACTGGCCTGGTCACTGCGACAAAGTGGTTAAGTGTTCCGTGCATCTTTCAGGAACCTGCTTATGAATGTGCCACTAGGTTTAACAGTTTAATTTTTAAGCAAGCTGCAATTCTGCCTTAATAAGCATAGAACTATTTTAAATTCCAATACCCTGAAAAATTAATAGTTCCAAATACAGTAGAAAATTCTTACTTTCTATGTAGTAGTAGCTAGGAACTGGAGTCTTTAAAAAAATTATATTGTCCTCACCACTGTCTAAGAAAATACAAAATTACAACATGGCAATCGAGAAGATTACAATGAATGCTTATATATTCTGCTGCAAGTCAACATTGGATCAGAAATCTTACAGAAAGGGATCAAGAATAATATGTCTAGGTATTATATAATATAGCTTTTTACTTGCACAATTGAATGTTATGAGGTAAAGGTGGATGCTAACCATATAATTTACTTACAACCCTTTTTGTGGTTGTAAGGTTTGATTGCAGAGTTGGTGGTTCTTTGAATTTTTGAAGAATCATGTTAAAAAGATGGTAGCAGAATGCAAAATTTTTAGAGATGGTTTTCACCTGCACTCTGTTTGCTGCTGATCTGGCAGTGTAAAGGGAAAATAAGCTCTCAGACCTCCTGGCTTTACATGTTTTAGTTGATCTTGATTTGATACTTCCTCTCCCCCAAGTGACCTTGTAACAGCAGAGGTTTAGCCTGGGTCTACATTATTGAGATGGATTGTCCCACAATCCTGGTGAATTGTTATTGCAGTAAAATTCTGTTTGCACTACTAAAAGTCTTTGGCAGATGGCTTGTGGATTGGCTACTGAATAGATGGCTTTAAAAAAAAAATTGAGTTCTCATGTTGTGAACTATTTCAGTATAAATTACTATTTAAAAAAATTTTTTTTTGCAGATCTTTCAGTCTGAACTATGTTGAATTCTGTATTTAAGACATTGCTTTTGGGATAGTGTATCAGTGTTGCTTTTTAGATACTTTCTTGATGAATACCCTTGCATGATTTGTTAAAGTAATTAGGAGTATGTGAATCTCTTAATATAATACTCACGTGGTTCACACTGCTGCTTACATCAATTATAGTTTGCTGTGCATGTTCCACACAGACTGTCTCAAGTGTTACTTAAAACCTGAAGCCATTCCTTCAGTGTGTATCTTGTTCCTGAACTTCTTTTGTTCCTCAGACTGGCCTACACTTGGTGATCCAGGCTGCTGTAACACAGCAGTCTCAGTGCTTCAGGTGCTTGTTATTGATTGTGTGTAACCATCCATCTCTTCCTCATGCAGTGAGGTGGGAAGAGCTGAGTGAGACTTCTGGAGCTATTAGGTGGTTTTGGTTTTCATCTACTTAGTTGGGTTTTGTTTATGCTGTTTGAAGGCAATGTTACTTTTCTCTCATGGAGATATGTTGCTCTTGGGAGGAAGCCTGGTACTGGCTTATTACATGTAAATTCTTATCATAAAGTTAAACCATAAATGGAATTACAAATGACTTTATGAATGTGTCTTCCTGACTGTGTGTATCTTTTTACAAATGTGGTATTTTACAAATACCACACAGTATGGTGGTTTGTTTCTTTATCTTGGTAATGAACACTGGGAATAGTATTTATATGCATTAGTTGCACTTCATATACTGTTGTCCACTCTAAGTCATTCCATCTTATTGACAGAATTATGGATCAGAAAAGATCTGGTTCTGTGCCTGAGGACAGCATTGTTATGTTTTAGGAAAAATTAATTACTGTAGTAACAGGTCAGATACAGCAATTAATCTCCTGGTTTGTGCTGATGAGGTGTGATTGTCATCAAGTTCTCACTCTCTGAGGTGGTAGTGCACACTTAACTACTTAAATTGAAGGTTAGACTTGTGCTCTTTGAGATGACAGAAAGTGATGTCTATCTTTCTGAAACCATCTTTATTAATAACTAAGAATACCCTAGTCAAACTAGAAAGCAGCAGAAGATGTACATGTTATTGCCTGATTACTGCAATGTCATAACACTGGACCTCTTGCTTAGATCAATATTGCTTGGCTGTCTTACATTCAAAAAATCAGAACTTAGTCATCAGGAGTAATGGAAGAGTACACAAATAAAACCACTTCTTTTGGTGTCAGGGATAAATAGAGAATCATCTGGCATTTCAGTCTCTAGTACCTCCAACTAAGACATTTGACAGTATGGTCATACTATTTAAAGATTTTTTAAATGTAAAACTCATACACACAAAAAACCCCACTCAACCTTAGAAATGTTGAAACACGAAGGTTGTCTGACTTTGATAGAACATGGCATCTGTAAGTAGCACATACTATGAACTTACGGAGTTTAAAGTAGGAATGTTGATATTGAATCTTGAGCATCATAGATCACAGAATCTTGGAAGGTACCTCTGGAGATCTAGTCCAAACCCTCTGGCAGGGCAGGTTGCACAGAGTGTCATCCAGGCAGGTTTTGAATGTCTCAATGGAGACTCCACCACCACCCTAGGAAGCCTGTTCCCATGCTCTACTACCTTCAGAGTAAAGAAGTTCCTTCTCGTGTATTTGGAATTTCCTATGTTAAAATTTGTGCCCCTTACCTCTTGTCCTGCCTCTGGGCACCACTGAAAAAAAGACTGGACACATCCTTCTGACACCCACACTTCAAGTGCTTATAAACATTGATAAGATCTTTTCTCCATCTTCTCTTCAAACTAAAAAGACCCAAATCCCTCAGCCTTTCTTCATATGAGAGATGTTCAAGTCCCCTAATCTATGTAGCCCTTTGCTAAACACTCTCCAGCAGCTGTCTTTCTTGAACTGGGGAGTCCAGAACTGGACACAGCACTCCAGATGGGGCTTCATCAGAGCAGAGCAGAAGGGGAGGATGACCTTCCTTGACCTCCTTGTCACATTCTTCATGATGCACGCCAGGATGCAATTGGCCCTTTAAGCCACAAGGTCATATTGCTGTCTCATGGTCATCCTGTTGTCCAGGGCTCCCAGACCAGGGCTCCCAGGTCTTTTTCTACAGAGCTGCTTTCCATCAGGTCACCCCCCAGCCTGTACTGATACCTCCCTAGGTGCAGTACCCTACACTTGCCCTTGTTGAATTTCATGAAGCTTCTCTCTGCCCAGTTTTGTACCCTTTGCAGGTCATGTTGCATGGCAGCACAGCCCTCTGGTTTGTCAGCCACCCCTCCCAGTTTTGTGTCATCAACAAACTTGCTAAGGGTACTCTCTGTCCCTGTTGAATAGATTGAATAGAACTGGACCCAGTATTGACCCTTGTGGAACACTGCTTTTTATGGCCCTCCAACAACCCTCTGAGCTTTATTTTTCACCCAGTTTTCAATCCACATCACTTTCCATCAGCCACTCACACTTCATATGCTTGCCTATGAGGATGCCGTGGGAGATGTGTTGAAAGGATTGGTGAAGTCAAGGTAGACAACATCCGCTGCCTTACCCTCATCTGTCTATCCAGTTATGTCTTGTAGAAGGCTATGAGATGATGCCCAGAGTAAGCATCATCTTTCCAACATGTGTACAGGGATGGATGTTAGGCTGGCTGACTTGTAGTTTCCTGGGTCTTCCTTCTAACCTTTTTTCAAATCTGGAGTGTCACTGGCTGTCCTCCAGTCCTTAGGCACCTCATCTGTTCTCTAGGACCTTTCAGAGATGATAATGAGTGCCCTAGTAATGACTTCTGCCAGATCCCTCAGCTCTCATGGGAGCATCCCATCCTTAATGAATGGAATGCTGCTATAATTACTCAGTGAATTGCAGCAGGCTAAATGGAAAAGTAACTGGGCTAACTGCTATTATTTTGTGTGGGCCCTGTTGCACTGATGAAGTCTCCATATTCTATCCCCGAGTCTTTACCCAAACTAATATTCTGTGGAGAAATGAAGCTGAGATTTTTGTAGCAGCAGACTCTTAATAATCCAACTAATGAATGCTTTTTCCTGTATCGGGAGGGAATGTCTTCTTTCAAAAAGTGCTTAATACACCTCTGTCCATTCAGTAGCCAAGCACTGGGATGGTATGTGGTATGATTGTGACAGCTCAGTTTCTGCATTGCTTTGCTTTGCTTGATTCAGACAAGAGACTGAAATCCTATGTGTTCTGCTTGGTCTGTAGAACCATTTCTCTATGCTGGGGAAAAGTTGTAACTTTTTCTATGTGTCTGTAGTTTCTGTGTGTGCAACATCCACCTGAGTGTTTGCTAAATGAGATGGGGACTTCATATAATCTGGTATTCTGAAGCATTTTTTGTAAGCCTTGAGGTCCCTTAAATAAGAAGTACAATCTTTATTTTTTAATGTTTAAACTATCAGCTTAAATTACTCACTGACAGGAAGTTTGTTGAAAAGACTGGACAGCCTGGTAGGGCGGAGGTCATAGTTTTGGAGATGAGTTTCTTTGCCACTAGAAGGGGAGCAGTCTTTGGTCAAGTTGCAAGTGAAAAATGCCATGAGGGCATTTGTTAATAATGTAAAAAGGACAAAGAAATTGTCCTTCCAAAGAACCAGTATAATTTATTGTGGTGAGCGTGCAGTGTCATGTAAGAGCACAGGACAATATGCTTATTACAAGAGATCTAAAGATTGTGAATCCTCACTTTGTACCACTAGTGTGCTATGGTTCCATCATGCTATCTTCAGGTAGTAAACATTCAGAAGCTGTACCCTCAACTCTTCAGTGGCTCAAAGCTGTAGTTAATAAAGATTGGAGTTTACCTCTGCCAATACATATTCTTGGATTAATTTTAATTTTATAATTCAGCGTGTGCTCGGAAGTGCCTCTTACCATTCACTTTTGGCCATGTGCAAAGGCTTAGGAATGATTCTGCTGCAACATTTTTTCCAGGCTAGGATATGTTACTCAAAGTTTCATAGAACCATAGAATTGTAGAATTTTCAGGGTTGGAAGGGACCTTTAAGATCATCTAGTTCCAACCACCTTGCCATGGGCAAGGTTTCATCTATGTAATCTACTAATGCCTTGTTCTAGAGGTAATTTGTAATTTATAAAAATACCCTCTCTAACATTCATAAATGTATTCCTTCTAGCAAGCTGAATTAATTAATTTGTGAACACATTTCATACGTCTTGCATAGCTGAACTCTGCATGCAGCTTAAAAGCTTGTATGTAAAAAATTAACAGGTGGATTTTTTTCACTGAAAGTAATTATTTTTTTTGATAATAGTTATGGTGCAGGGCTAAACATATTATCGTATCAATGCCTTATTCACACACTACAGCACTTACCTAAGCACCTGTAATTTGTAGCAACACTATGAACACGGAGTAACTTAGGAGAGGCTGAAGAAACTTCTGTTTTAAAATTCTTTACTTAAAAAACTGAATGTTTAGGAACTTGTTACATGAAAAAAATTATTTTCCTTGTGAGATTAACTAGCTAGGTCAGACATCTTTAGTTCTCTCATACACAGTTCAATTCTATTATTTTCCTTTTTAACCAAATGTTCTGCTTTTAAGCTAAGGGATAAGATCAAGGGATTTTACTAGAATAGAACTGTAATCTAGTGGTAAAACCTCAATGGCATTGTGGATGAAACTGAACTTCTGGACCCACTTCAAATGGTACCTGATTTCTTGTCTTTCACTTCTTAATGATTCTGATGAAGGTATTAAATGGATGGAACAAGTTGTTCATTTGATATGACTTTTGGAAAAAAAAACAAAGAAAGATGTAGTTCTAAATTCCAAGAATGAAGGTAAGGCTGTAGAGGGTAGTAATTGTCAGTTATTATTACTGCCATCATGAAGTTTCTGGTGTTGTCACTTCATTGGTTTAGACAAACGAAAACTCTGTCAGAAAACCAAGCATTCAGTTCATGTGTATCTGTCTTTTCTGTGAAAAATCCATGTAGAAAGAAGTTTAATGGAGATGGTGAGAAGACAAGTCTCTGGACATCCATTATGGATGGTCATCTGCCAGTTGTTGCTGACAGCAGCACTTTCTAATTAGCTTTTCTTGCTCATTATCAAGATTGGAGCAGACTAAATTTTGTGAACTAGCTTTTCGAATTTTTATTGAATTAGATAGTATATAAAACCTAAATCGTAATTCTAGAGATGGATATGAAGTTTCTGAAGGAAGTAGTAAAAGCTGCCTTTATAAACTTCATGCTTTTGTATTCAGAGCCTTTGCAGAGCACTAAATGTCTCATATATAGGATCTAATTAACAACCCAATCCTCACTATGATTTAGTGTTATTCTTCCCTTTACCATAATGTCTAAAATGCCTTTGTACCATGCCTTTGTAAAATGAGTATCAATTTGAGTTTTTTCTTGCTACACAGTGTTAGCCTTGTGCATAGGAGATGGAGAATGGGAGAAAGAACAGATACTTTCCTGTGATTAAAGCTAGAGACAGTGACTCGCATTATCAGTGCAATTTATTTGCGATCATTAAAGAGAAAATAAGCCAGAAAATGTTTGAGTTTTGCTTCTTAAATGAATTGTCTGTCTGCCAATGAAAGTAAAAAGACTTTTAGTCCATCTTTTGAATAGACCTGCTGAAGAGGGCACTGAAGGAAAGGCTGTTTTGAACGCCACCAGTGGAAGATGGATGACCATGCAAAATACCCCAGGTTCTTTTGTGGACACGTAGATGCAAAAGGGCAATGTTTACATAAGATGCAGCTGTGAGAAGGAGCCATGAGAATATTACCACTTGTTAAAATGTAGGGCTGGGATGGTCCTGTTAGCATTGATGCCTGTAGCCTCAAGGAGGTAAAACTTAAGATTCAGTCACTTAAGTCTGACTTAAATTTTAATACAGAATGTGAAAATGTTGGAGTTGCTTTGACCTTGTTTTCCTAGCAGTGTTGTCTCCTGGTATTTTAGTTTGTGCTTTTGGAAAATGTACATAGTTGAAGAGAAGAAGGGTATGTTCAGTATTAAATTTGGCAAATGGAAAAGTATTTCTGTAGAATGACTTCTGTCAGTTGGCAATATGTAAAGTGAAGCCATGTGTTCTGTATGAAGCTTTGAAAGTTTTTCAGGACTTCTACAAGTTTGAGTTACTCTGTGTTAAATACTTCAATATTTTACCCATTTTTGTTTTATTTTTAAAATAGTCTACAGTAGCAGTTGTTTTAGGTGAACATGAGGTGTTGGTTCTGCTCTTTTAGGTTTGTCTGATGTTCCAGTGCTGTGTTGGTAACAGAACTGTGTGTTAATTTCTGGTATAATTTGATTACCAGCTGAGTAGATATTTGAGCTGTTGCTATGATTTTCTTCAGATGTAGCAGATAGAAGGTTTGATATGTTTTCCTTTTCTGACAAATAAAACTGAGGGGTTCATATAGCTTTTCAAAGAAATAGTAGTAAAACATTAACATCAGTCTCGCATGCATTTAGGTGACTTAGAATTTATGAAGACTTGGCTGCATCCTCTCCCCATTTTTTTTATGTTGAAGTACCCTGAAGCCAAGAAAGGATTATCTATTGAATAACTGGATTTATCTTTAAAAAATGAGGGGAAGCTGAATTTACTCTTTTCAGAAACATCTTACATAGAAGCACAAACGCAAGAGTGGTATGATTTGGAGAGCTGCTTACATGCAATTAGGAGTCCTGCCCGGTAGTAGGAGTTGCATTTAAATGCATCCTGCACTTTGAATATCTCACCTGTGACTTGCCTCTCTCTGTGTCTGTAGGGTGCAGAGCTTGTATGGACAGGTTGTTAAACTTCACAGGAGCAGTATGATGAAGGGCAGTTCCTGATGTAGTGAAGTTCAGCAGCCTTGTAGGTGTTTTCTTGGGATACTTCTGTTGAGTGGTGAGCAAATACGATGGCAAGAGAGTGGAGCTTTTACTGAGCTGCTAGGTGGGGAAGTGAAGACACCAGAGCTGAAAAGTGAATACATTAGACTTATGGAAAAGGAGGGAACAAAGATGAGAGAGGCCCCAAGGTTTTTACAGTCTAAATGCTGAAGAAAACTTCAATACTAAGATAGAGAAGCAGAGGCATGCAAATAGGGATACTTCTATATATTCCCTATGCTCTTTTTACAAGTGAAAACTTGTAAAATATTTTAAAAGTATGCTTCAATGCTTGTTTAATTGAACAACTAGATGGTAAACAAGATTTTTTCCTCCTTCAAATTGCAAATATACCAACCCAGTAGCCTGACATATCCCTCAGGGGTGATACTGTGTTATGGTGATTAGTTATGCACTTTATTTACTGTAAGATTTCAAGAAAGTTCGTAAAAGGTTTTATGATAGGACTTTATTTTGTGTAATTAAGACACTGCTGTGGGCAATGGACATTTTTTAATGCTGGGGAGCTGTTGAAATGATGCAGTAAAAGTATTTGTTTTCTTCTCCTGATAGGCACTCTGTTTTCTGTGTTACTTTTATTTAACAGAGCAATTTAGGAATATCTGTCTTTATTCTGAACATGCTCAGTTGTCTTCAAGCAACTTGAATTCTATGGGCTCCTACAGCTGCTTAATTTCCTTTGTAACAGTCTCTTACTGCAGCACTAGGCATACTCTTTCTTCAGTGACTGGCAGTGGAGATTTCTAAAACCATTTTGATTTAATACAGCTAGCAAAAAATCAGTCCAAATTAAAACTTCATACTGAATCAAGACTCTGTAATGTTTAGTTGGGCACTATGGGTGATCACATGCCAAATACTGTTTGTGACAGTGAGCAGCACATAAATGTAACCTTTTGAATTTTCAGCAGGGCTAAGTAACTTAGAGGAAGTGCTTGGGATAAGTAATGCAGGATGCAGAATTTGTGTGGGAAGGTGAAATGGGTGCATAATGGTTTTGCACAGTGAAAATATGAATCTGATTTTTACCTGGAAGGCACAACGTTTGTTAAATTAATAGGATTGAAAAAAACATGTAGGATATATTTAGGGTTTTCTCCATTTATACCTGAAGGCTTGTAAAATTAAGACAAAAGGGGCTTGAAAGACTAGGGTATAATCCATACATGATGACAGAGTTCCAAATTACTGGGGACCAGGAAAACATTTGGTTGCAATTTTGTAATACAGTGATTCATGCTAGAAAATGATATACTGATTCATATATGTCGATGTAATTTTAGGGCTTTAAAGCATATTTATGTACATACGCTAAAGCATGATAATGAGGTTTCCTGGGGTTTTGCAGCTAAAGTGGAAATTGCAAAGACCTCTTCAGATCTATTCTACATGAGCATTTTAAAAAGGAAAATGGTAACTGCTCTTCCCATCTCTTCTAAATATGGGATGTGATTGATGGTAGAAATTAATCTGCATAAATCCCATTCTCGGTAAAATAGTGCTGATTATAGCTGAATAGAGTAATTTCAAAAGCTTAGGTTCAGAAGTTTGAGGAATTTACTCTCAAAAGCCAGCCTTTTTTCTCATTCTGCAGAACTCCAGACATCACATTGTGAATTTCTGAATGGAAAAAGTGGGAGCAGACTCCTGTGGGGTACTCATACTTTAATTATATTTCCCTTCTCTTCTGAATTCAGAACTCTCCAGTAGAGTGGCATTTTTCTGTGTAACCTCTGTCTCTCTTGGACTGGAATGCTAAAATAACTGAGATTTTTCTCCTGGCAGGATGTATCTAGTCAAATAACTCTTCTCTAGTTTAACTGCCAAAGTTCATTTGGAACTAGGTGCAGGTTTAGAGCATGACCTTCTTCCTGAGGGCACTGCATTGACTTTGTCATATCCCTTCCTCACTTCCCTGGTTCCTACTCTTTGGTGTACTCCCGTGTCTACACGTAAGACCTGTAACAGGGATTATGGTGGACAGTGAAACTTGCCACCTCTTTTGGTGCAGTTAAACAGAGAACGGGCCCGTGGGTAAATGTGTTCATCTGCTGTGCTTGCAATGCTAAGTGTTCAGATACTTACATCAAACATATGTGATGGGGATGCAACAGTTCTCTTTTTATAACTACAATGAGGAAGGGATTTTGTTCTGACCAGCAAGTGTCAAATGGTTGTTTTGCATGCAACTTTGCTCAAAAAGTTCAACTTTCTGAATTTTAGAATAATTTCAATTTAACTGTGAGATGGGGCAGTAACAGAAACACCTGCCTCCAAGACAGAACTGATGGGCTCTTTTGAGAAAGTGGCTGTCTCCTCTCTGGGGCTGACCTATACGCATAGTATTTGCTTTTCTTGTCTGACAGCTGAGAGGTCTACAGCTTGGGATCCACGACTTCTATTTGCATGGCTACATTGGGCTGACAGTTGTAAGTACTGCTCTGTAGGTTCACTGAAAAATTTCGGTTTGTCTCAGTGAAGAAGGCGGAAGTACTTCGGGCAATCTTTGTAAGATTTAGAGCACAAGGATATATTATAGAGTTAATTGATATTTAGTTCCACAAGCAAGGCTGCTGTTTTAAAACAGATGTTTTACTTTGCAAATCTATATGTTTTTTTTTAACGAAGAAGTATGGTTTGGCAACATTTTTCTTTTAATTGCCATGTTAGAGCATGAGAAAATGTTACCAGCTGACCTGCTATGTAACAGGCTTTCCTTAATGATATTCTTTTTGATTAACAGATTATCTTTGAAAAACAAGGATTTACTTTTTCTTGATTATGTGGAGAATTAAAATCCTAAAAGTTGGCATTAGATTGGTGCAAATCAGAATTTTTTAGTTTTTATTTAAGGAAAAAATAAATCAATCTGAAATAGACAATTAAATGCAGGCTAGCCATTCCTAGGATATCAGTCTCATCCAAATTGTGGCAGAATTTTTGATTAAAATTTTAAGTTCAATTTTTGGACCTAATCAAATGAGTTGCTGTGTTTCTTCATTGACTAAAAAGTGTTCTTCTATCACGACCTCTATCAGTGCTGTTTGCTGCGACACAAATAACTGCTTCACTCCATCAAATTGTGTCTGAGCTAAACTCAAAAAATAATTAGGAAAGTGTATCTAGCTACTCAACGATTTCCTGTTGTTTTAAGTAGAGTATGAGCATTTCTCGGAGGAGGTAGGAGAGGAAGAGGTATCTCCTCACAGGATACTTGGTAGTCAAGACAGGAAGCCAATTTAGTCTTGAACTTAGAAATTCCAACATTTTATCTAACTAAAAATGTTTTCACTTGATATGCAGGAAGGCTGTGTTTCCCCTTCTCTTTCTATTATTGTACAGAGGATGATTTCCTCTGTGCCTAGGAAATGTGTTAGTCAAGCATGATTTTATTTTCATGCCTCCTTCCCAGACACTGACTGGTTGCTTCTGCTACTCTGCAGTGGATGTTTGCCAGGGCTACTGGTGGGTGCTTTGGCTGTCTCTGGTACCTAGCTTGATCTGCCCTGTGTCTGGCTTCCTCTGTTGTAGGCCATTCTTTTAACATGGTGTATTCATAATGCTTCAGCTTATTGCTACTGCTCCCATGTATCTCTGGGAAACCAAACCAGGTTATTTTTGCACATTAGTTACTCCCTGCAAAGGGTTAACTGTGTCTTCCTCTATGGAGAATGCCTGCATGGTTTGCCTTAGCTACTAGTTTTTTTACTACATTTTCCTGTAATTTTTTTTTTTTTTAAATTTTTTTTAGTGAATAGCTAGAAAAAGGCATCTTTGTTCTCATGTTGTCATCTAGTACTAAATGGCATACCTTGTTTTGTGGTGTCCTTTGAACTGTTAACCAAGTAAATTGGTAAATTGCTGGAGGAACTCTAGTAGCAGCAGCAGGTACCAATGGTGCTGCTGGTCAGGAAGGTGAATTGATACTCTGAGGATACGTGGCTGGCGAGGAGAGGAACACTAAGTTGATGCATATTTCCTGAGTCTCAGCTTTTCTTACTTTTAAGTTTTGGATGTGCTTTCCTTAGCCTGTGGTACTCTCTTCTTCCCAAGAACAGGAGAAATTCACACCTTTCAATGAAAAATTAGAAATTCACACCTAATTCAAATGGAAAAATTCTTAGTGTTGGAGATTAGGATAAGATTGGACTTAGGGTGGTCCTTTTGGTAGCAACATCCTGTTTTGGATGTTCTTCATGGACTTCTGTCATCTCAGCTGAGGTGATTCTTAGCAGAGCTGAGATGCCAGCTCCTCTTATCTCGTGGACTTTAGTTTAAAAAAACAGAAGTAAAAAACCATAAATGTTACCAGACACACAGTGGTCATCTGGCATCTTAGAACTCTGCAATACAGGCTGGTGTATTTGTGTAACAAAAGCTGGTAGCTGCCAAAGTGTAATGTCATTTCATCAGTATTTTCAGCTAAATGGTGAACAGCTATGATTTTGAATAAAATACAGTGCTTGTAACACTGACTACAGGTAGTAACTTCGGTGAAACAGGAAAACTGAAAGAACTATAAGTATCTTAAGAATGTAACATTCAAAAACATAGGAAAGGAGTTGTCACTCGCTGTTAAAGGATGTGCATATGCAGATGTAGTATGTACTTGATAATATTGGCCTTAAGTCATTGTGTTCATTGCTGTGAGTCTTCTTTTGAAGTATCCGACTGGTTCTTGTCTGTCTACTGTGTTAACGGGCAAACAGTTCTTGCCTGCAGTTATACATATGAGCAGAGGTACCTTTAAAAAGTTCTTGCTTACTCTTCAGCTTCTTTAGAAATCACAGTACAAATTCTTGTGCCTGTAGGCCTTCTAAAAATCTTTAACATTTCAGAGAAGGAAAGTCCCATAATCCCCTCAAGCTGATTTCTGTAGGCTCCTTAGAGGAAACCCTTCAGCAGAAATAAAGGTAGATGATAATCAAAAAAGCAGCAGAGAGGGAGAATTCTACTCTGTCTTAAAGAATGCAAGGTTATGTTCCAGCTACATTGGAAGCTTTTTATATTTTACATCCGGTTCTTGGGGATTGCTAGTTAATAATTCACATGTACTACAGTTACCAATTAAGGAAAAATTGAAACAGCAGTCAGTTCAATTAAATGTATTTGGGAATCAGTTATTTCTTCTATCTCTCTAGAAGGGAGTTTAAGTATTTAAGTCTTTTTCTTTATACATTGTTCTTTAACATGAACAAAAAGAACCAATGGCTAATTACCATTCCTGAGGAAGTAAGCCTTTTCAGGCTCTAAAACTTGGGACTTCAAACCAGAAAAATCCTAAGCAAGTTCAAATGAAATAAATATTTCTTGGTTTGAATTAATGTGTGAAGCAGATGACAGTCCTTACAAAGATGCTATCAAACACTGTCAGAAATAGAATCTTTACCTTGAATGTGTGATGTAGAATAACATATTAGATTGTGTGTACAGCAAAGTGAGCAATAAGGTGTAAATGGAGAGAGCTGGAATTCTTGCTCAGTCACAAAGAGTGGAAAGTGAATCTATATGTTCTAGAGTGCTTTGATTTCTCAGCACTTTCCACCCCCAGGAAGTACTCCTTACCATTTGCACACAATAATGCATGCATGAAGATGAAAAGATCCTTCTTTACATGTTATACATGTTACTGGAGTGAGTTTGGTTTACTTTTTTCTAGTGATTCGTGTTCTGTAAGAGGCTATGGTAGTATGCCATATTAGTCACGGTTATTTACTATGAACGGTAGGAAAAAGTACTTCTTTCTAAATTAAAACTTGCCTAATTTTATGTTTTGGTGAGAAGACACACATCTGGGTACCATGTGTTGCTGTTTGTGGTACACTTTCCATAAGGCAATTTTTTCTGTCTCCAGGTAACCCATACTAAGCAGAGAGTGAACAGTATTTAAAACATTTTATCTGATTGCTTTCAAAAGCAAATGACCTTCTCACCAATGATAACGTAATACATCAAACCCACAAAGTTTACTTGTTAAAACAGTACAAGGAGATGTCTAAGTTAAACTATATTGATTCTTAGAGGGCTATAACAAGGTCGAGATTATTATTAATTTTTTTCTCCTATGTCTGGCTTTTCTACTAGTTAGGGGGCTTTGACTTCTTTCATGAACACAGCTTGATGCCAGCCTCATTGCAGGGTACCTCTTAGGGCAAGAGCAATACTCTGAAGTGCTGTTAGTGTATAGCTGTAAAACAAAAGAAATCTGTTGCTAGTCATGGGTTCCTTTGTATTTTAAATAATCTTTGCTTCCAGTTGATAGTGGATTCTGTAAGCACCAGTAGCTTGATGGCTTTAACAAATCTGTATGTTTCTGGCATGTGCCCCTTTGCTATCATAGGACAGTTGTGGTTTGCAGTTAGCCCCTTGAATGCCAATACTATTTATATGGCTATCTAAATGTACCACTTAATTTCAGCTGGCTTTTAAGTAGCCTTCCTTACTTGCTTCCTTCTTCTGAGCTTATGATGATGTTAATCTGATACAAGGTTTACTAGCATTCTTGAGAAAATACCTCTGGAGAATTGTGCTCTCAGTATTATTATGTGTAATAAACTGCTTTTGATGACCTGGAGTTCATGGGCACATGGGTTCATAAAATCTAACTGGGTAATACTTCCTCTTTTTGGTATTTAGAATCTTGGTTATTATTCTTTTAATAAATTTTTCAACATATTTTAGTCTGGTAAAATATATTGGTAAAAAATAGTGATTTCAGGAGACTGAGAAAATTCACACATGTAGCTTTGAATATTTGAATTTTGCTGTTTCCGTGGAAAGGTATACCAAATACATTTTTAAAGTAATATTTAACTAAAATTGCTAGCAATTTTTTTTCACTAAAAAAATAGAAAAAAAGAATTGGCTTTCTGAGTTACAGGGTTGGTGGAAAGTTGCAAAAGGGCTCAGGATATAACATGGGATTTTAACAAAACCTTTCTTTGTAATACTGACAGAGGACTGTGCTGTCAAATATGTTACATTATGAGAGGGCAAATAAATTTGACATTGTGTTACCTGCATTTCCATGCATTTATCCATGTAATTAAATTTTTTTGATACATGAAAGTAAACTAGCTTTTTTATAAAGGAAGACTTATTCTTTCTCAGGTCTTAGAAGGAAGAATGAATTTCCCTGGAATACTGCCTGCATCAAGCATTTAATTCCAAACAAGGAAGTAAATTTGTTTTCCCTGAAAATGAGCTAAATGTCATTCCTATCTGAGAATGCTTAAGAAAGAATCTTCCTTACGTAAGACACTGTATTCTGCTGTAGTATTCTGCTGAAAACATTTCTTTTGCCCAGCTACCTAATGAATCACCTCTTGTGTCTGAGAGTGAAGTCAGTAATTTTGCCTTGATGTGCTTTCCATCTTTTGGACAGCTGCAGAGTGATAGCTGGATGTTAATATCCCTGTAGTAGCTAATTTTGTACATGATTAAAAGCAAATATCAGTTGGATCATATACAGTTGATTTGAAATATCTGAGCACAACTTTAAGGTCTTATTTCGTCACAGTTCAATTACAAGTTAGAGAACAGAAACTCCTTTTTTCTTGTGGTAAACTTGAAGTATTGCTGTGATATTTTAGTAGTAAATTCAAGGAAAAGTCCAGTTTCTGCTATCTAGAAATGCAGACAAAGATAGTTGTCTTATCTGGTATGTTAATGAAGTTATCTGCATGTTTATAGTGTGCTGAAGAGGCAATTTCAGTTGTTAAAATTTAAGATAGATTTAAAAAAAAAAAACATTATACACGCTGAGTCTATTAAGGAATAAGTTTGCCTATAACAGTGCATGTGGCTTCAGACTTTCATTGAATGGTTGGGGTTAGAAGTGACCTCTGGAGATCATAGACTCCAATCCCCCTGCCAAAACAGGATCATCTAGGGCAGATCACACAGAAACATGTCCAGGTAGGTCTTGAAAACCTGCTGAGACTCCACAGCCTCTCTGGGCAGCCTGTTCAGTGCTCCAACACCCTTACAGTAAAAATATTTTTCCTCATATTGAGGTGGAACTTCCTGTGTTACAGTTTCTGTCCCTTGCCCATCATCCTGTCTCAGGCACCACTGAAAAGAGACAGGCCCCTTCTTCTTGACACTCACCTGTCAGATTTTTATAAACATTAGTAAGATCCTCTCTGTCTTCTGTTCTGCAGACTAAACCCAGTTCTCTCAGCCTTTTCTCAGCTTGACTTTTGTTACAACAGGTGTTTTTTTGGTCGCTGCAAACATACCATGCTTTCTTTGCATGTTAGATATGGACTTCTTTCCATCTTAAGTAACCTTGGTAACTATCCTACTTTTTCTGGAGAAAGTGGTTATGTGTCTTCCAGTAAGTCAAATTAGCTGTCATTAAGCATGATTGTTGATGGTTATCTTTGTGGGAAACTTTTAATGTATTGCATTAAAGGATTAAAAGTAAATTATTGAACATAGTCTAGGTTCTCTTTCTATCAGCTTTGCTTAGTAGTACAGTAGTGAGTAAAAGGGGACTTGCACATTCATTTCTATGAAAGGTTAATATGGAATACTACTTTTTTTATATTGGATAGTGACACATTGCATACCCTTAGGTATTAGCTGTTTTCTTGCTGCTTTTAATGCTTTGCTGTCTTCATGCAACATTAGATGTGCTGCTTTCACAGGAAACATGGGTTTTCTTAGTTATCGGAAAAGTGCTGGGGCAAAGAAGTAAAGGAAGGGTTCTGTCGTCGTTCTCTCATCCTTTTCTGCTTCTAAACGTGAAGCAGGAAAACATTGTGCTTTTTTTAATAGACTTTAAAATAACTGAAGTAGGACAGTGATCACAATACACAAGAACACCTGATTTCCCAAACTTTAGTACTTGATCACGATTCAGAAAATGGTAGTAAGTCCATTTTAAGTAGCGCAGCCATCATATGTAATGAATAGAGTCAATATGAATATTAGTGTGCAGCAGTAAACCAGTTCATTTTAAAGCCTTATGGTAAATGTTCTTTTGAAAATGCTGGAAGAAAATGGAATTTGTCCAAAAGATACTTGTAATTACATTATAAACAGGCTTCAGAAAACTGAAACATTGTAAGTACATGTAAGGACGAAATTTTTTTTGGCTGTCACTTAAAAAGTCGGATGTCATTGAAGTCCTGCTTTTTTATTAATGATGTAGGTATTTGAAAGTTACCAACAGTTTATAGAAATGATCAAAATGTTGGAAAAGAAGTGCACTTCCTGCAAAACTATACAAGGGCAAGTAAGGTATGCTCTGCCACTCCTGAATTTCCTTGGGTCCATGTAGGCTTGACAGGTATTGGAATTCACCTGTAAAGAAGGGTTGTGTTCCTATGATTTAACTACACAAACTTGTTTCACACAACTCATTGTGACAGCTGTTTTGGTACCACGTGTGTTTTCACTCAGACTGACCCTTCCACTGCTTAGTACCCCTTCAGCTGGATTAACCAGGTACTTCTGAGAGGCAATTCCTTCCCCATTTGCTGCTCAGCTCTTCAGCCAGATCCACAGAAAGTATAGTTGTAGTTCTTCTTCCACATGATTATCTTAAAGCTATTTCCTTAGTAGCATTTATAATCTGTTATCTTCTCATAGATGTTTACAGAAGACAGACTCAATACTGCATGGAAGCTCTCTGGGTAATGAGAGGGGATGGATAGCTGTGTGTGTGGTTTTTCTTTTTTTTTTTTGTTTTTTGTTTTTTTTAAGTAACTGTGTGTTATCTAAACAAAGTGGGTTTTTTTGTCATCCCTTCCTGTTGCATTATGTGGCTTGTGACTTGTGACCCCGTACTGGGAAAAAATGTGTTGTGAGTGAGGATTGTCATGTGATTTATCATCATTGGAAAGTGTGAGGTCTTCTGTGACTGAATCTCCAGCCCAAACCTGTGCATTTCTGTGCTGTCTTTGGGGCCCTAGCACTGTTCCTGCAGTGCAAAGCCCTGGGACAGTGTTTGAAGATCATTTGTGCAGTGATCCTCTGTGCTTGTTCCTTCTCTTCTTTCAGTTAA
This sequence comes from Phaethornis superciliosus, assembly GCA_023637945.1. Taxonomy (NCBI): domain Eukaryota; kingdom Metazoa; phylum Chordata; class Aves; order Apodiformes; family Trochilidae; genus Phaethornis; species Phaethornis superciliosus. Next base: position 21,545,633 of record JAJQWJ010000004.1, read on the forward strand.
GCTCTGCATTGCCCAGGTTTTGACTGTCTTTTGATCATGGAAGTCCTTTCTTTCTGTTGTTGGATGGATTATATAACGACAGCAATAATATTTACTTATTTATTATATTATTAAACAAAATCCTTTCTATTGCTTTGGCTTTAAGCTGCCCCTATGTGAGAAAACAAGGTTTGTCTCTGGAATGTTGTTTTAGTACTTCATCTCCTTGCCCCTTCTTAAAAGGCTCTGTTGCTTCAAATTCTACTTCTTCATGAATTAAGCTAGTTTTATGAACAGTAACCTTTTATATGAGGAAAAGATTTATTTATTCTGGGTAGCAAAAATGTGACCAGTTTGTAAGAAAGCAGTGAATTCTGTTCTTCACTCTAGCATGTATGTGGGTGTCCAGATGATTGTCCTAGTTTGGGACAGGATAAAGGTAATTTTCTGTCTTGTACTTTTGCTTTCACCTAACTCTCTTGTAAGTAGCTGCACTTGCTGAAATTAACAGCAAGTTTCTCAGACAGTGTCTGCTTCTAGGACTGATAACACTCCATGTTTATAGTTACACCTAGAGACTGGTATGCAGAGCCAAGGACACTGCTCAGATCTGAGGAACATTTTTCCCTCCGGAACGAGAGGAGGAGGAAAGAGGTCACACCTGCAAACCTTCCTTTAGGGAGGAACGGACAAGATAGATGGCCAAATTTGACCAAACAGAGTATTCCATCCCATACTCAGTATAAATTTGCAGGATCACGAGGATCAAACCCTTCCTGCTTCCCCTTCTTCACCTGTCCCTGTTTCCTTTGGCATCCTGGGACGATTCCATCCATCCATCTGCCTGTGGTCCTGATCCCTGCCAGCCTGAATCTGTGTGTTCCTGCCTCCAGCTGCCGACTGCTGCTGACCCCAGGATTCCAGCCTGGACTTTCCCAGGGCTGCCCTGCAGCCTCGGGGGTGATGTGAGATTTACTGGGAGGAAGGGGGGAGGAATGTGGTATTAATTTTCCTGTATATTTGTATATACTTACTAACTTTTCCTATTTATCACTACTGTTTCATTAAAGCTGTGTAGTTTAGTTTCCAACCTATAAATCTCTCTCCCTTATTCTCTCTCCTTTCTTTTATCAGGGAGGTGATTAATAGAGAGCATCTGTTATTTGGTTTAGTTGCCGGGCCAGTGTTAAAGTGTGACAATGATAAAACTGAGATCTCGGATCACATTTGGCAAACTTGTGTGTGGATTAATTATGTGGGCAGAAACAGAAATTGTGTATAAACTGGCAAAGAAACCTTTCTAATAATTTGTTGTTTTGGAACTGTTTCTTAGTAGACATTTGTAGCAGTTTCGTACTCCCCTAGTTAATGGTAGCATTAGCACCCCTGTCAGTGAGCTATTGCAGTATTATTTTTCAGTATATGAATTGTTTTTGTAAGCTAAAGCTGAGAAAAGCAATAGTATGGTATGTATGGTTTTTTTCTTTTTCATGGTTACCCAAGCACATCTATTCCACTGCTGATTTTTGTTATTTTTTTCCTCCCCTCAGTTTATACACATGAGAGGAAACAGTTTGACATCAGAACTACAAGACTATTTATTTAAAAAGGCAGTATGCCAAGTATTTGTCCTCAGGTGCCTGAGGACTGGAGGAGGACTAATGTCACTTCAGTCTTCAAAAAGGGCAGGAAGGAGGACCCATGAACTGCAGGCTGGTTAGTCTCACCTCTGTCCCTGGTAAGATGTTGGGCAAAATACTTTCTGGACATAATCACAAAACATGGGGAAGCAAAGAATGTTACTGGGAGAAGTCAGCATGGATTCAGCCAAGGCAGAGCATGCTTGACCAACCTGCTTGCCTTCTGTGGCACTGTCACTGGCTGGCTAGATGAGGGGAGAGCAGTGGATGTATCTACCTTGACCTCAGCAAGGCTTTTTATCTGTCTCCCATTAACATCCTCATGAGGAAACTCAGGAAGTGTGGGCAAGATGAGTGGACAGTGAGGTGGATTGAGAGCTCTCTGTGTGACCCTGAGGGTGATGCTCAAAGGAGCAGGGGTTGAGTTGGAGGCCTGTAACCAGTGGTGACCCCCAGGGGTCAGTTCTCAGTCTGGGCTCATTCAACATGTTCATCAATCAGCTGGGCGAGGGGACAGAGTGCATCCTCAGCAAGTTTGCTGGTGATACAAGGTTAGGTGGGGTGGCTGACATTCCAGAGGCTGTGCTGCCATCCAGTGTGACCTGGACAGGGTGGAGAGCTGGGCAGAGAAGAGCCTGATGGGATTCAGTAGGAGCAAGTGTAGGGTCCTGCACCTTGGGAGGAAGAACCTCAAATACCAATATAGGTTAGGGGTGGGCCTGCTGGAAAGCAGTTCAGAGGAGAAGGATCTGGGGGTGCTTAAGTTGTCCATGATCCAGCAGTGTGCCCTTGCTGCCAGGAAGGCCAATTCTCCCTCTGTACTCTGCCCTTGTGAGGCCAGAGCAGGAATACTGCATCCAGTTCTGGGTTGCCCAGTCCAGGAGAGACAGGGAACTACTGGAGAGAGTTCAGCGGAGGGCAGCAGAGGTGACTGGAGGATTGGAGCATCTCCTTTATGAGGAAAGGCTGAGAGAGCTGGGACTCCTTTGCCTGGAGAAGGCTGAGGGGAGATCTTGTCAATGTCTGTAAGTGTCTATGGGGTGGGTGCAAGGAAGGTGGAGCTGGACGCTTCTCAGGAGTTCCCAGTGACAGAACAAGGGGCAAAAGGCACAAGATGGAATGTAGGAAGTTCCATTTAAACAGAAGAAAAAACTTTTTTACTTTGAGGGTGACCAGGCAGTGGAACAGGCTGCCCAGGGAGGTTGTGGAGTCCTCGTCTACAGAGACACTCACACCACACCTGGATGCAGTCCTGTTTATCATTCTCTATTAATCTATTGATCTTGCTAGACTAGTTGATCTCTTGAGGTCCCTTCCAACTCTGATTCTGTGTTTTTTGTTATTTGTTGGAGTTTTTTTGTTTTTTTGTTTTGTTTTTTGTTGTTGTTCTTCTCTTAGTCTTTAGATTTCCAACATTCCTCCTGCCCCCCCCAACAAAAAGAAAAATAAATAACTTGCTGTCCAAACATGTCATCCTCCAGAGCTTTTGTGTTTCCCTTCCTAGAGAAACTTCTTTAGTAAGACTATATTTGTGAATTTTCAGTCTCTAGCTTTCTCTGCCGTCTTTTTTGTTTTTAGATACTATGATCAAACAGTAAGTAAAAATACAAATTGCACGTGTATTGCCCAAAAAATGGTAAACAGAAACAGTTCTAAGGTTCCTCTTCATGTTTTGGCCCAGAGTCACAGTTTCAAAATTAATATTAAAAATTAATATTAAAAATTGAATTTATATGATATTCATATTTTCCATTGAGGAAACTGCATTCAAAGCATATTATCTGCAGAGTAGTAGCTCTACTTCCAAGTTAAGTGTTTAAAAAAAGCTACACATTTGTTAGCTTTAGGCACTTCCTCTGTATTTATGCTTAGTTGTCATTTTAAAGACATTAATAATGCAGATATCAAGAGCCACCAATTTTATTCACTGCAAACAGTCCAGTCTTTTCAGTCTTCCTTTCCTGTCATCATTAGCTAGCCTTAATTTCTTTGAGGAGGGGTAAAATCATCCTACTACATTTGTTCAGTGCTTCGGGACATGCTTGTCAGCTGAATAAACATGAAAAAGGAAAATTATATTTTCTCTCATAGTGGCTATTCTTGGATGTGAGAGGAGATACTGCTTTACTCATTCCAGAGCAAAATAGGTCATCTCTTTAAAGTATATTTTTGTTTCCCACAACTCCCATGTTACTAAGAAATCAAGTACCTGAAAATTGAAATAAGCAATGGATTTCCTGTTAGTTGTGCAACAAGCTTAAGTCTGCAAAAATAAAATAATTCTACCTTATGAATTTGTCTTGTAATAGGGTGCCACGCTTCCAGTTAATGAAAAGTTAAAATACTTCAAAGTGGTAAATTCCTGTGGCTTTTTAAATCTGATCTCACTTGCAGAAGTAAACCAAGAGATCAAAGAAAGCTGTCATTGATCTTTCTTTCTGAGGCTCTGCTTTTATAAATCCATAATGTTATGGAATGGCGATTGCAAAGCAAAATGTATCCCCTGGATGCACATTAGCTTCAATTGGGCTAGTAGCAGTTGTACAAAACCTGTTTTCTTTCAGTGATTCATTGTTTTGTGTGATCTGCAGAGGTGTGATTTTTAATTTTACTTTCATTTATTTTTGATAATTTTCATTTTATTTAAACTCCATGCTTGCTCAGTATGTGTAGCTATATATTTGAGGTCTATGTATATATATAATTGAAAATTTTGCTGCCCTTCCCCTTCTTCTTAACAGATTTATTTTTTTTTAAAGAAAGGAAAAACAACAGAGGTGACGTCTGAACCTTCTGTTTTTTTGGTATGCTTTATGAATTCCCATTTTTATCCAAGATACATCTATGATGGAATAGGTAGTGGGTAATTAGCTGGATTAAGATACAAGTGTAGCCATGTTTCAGATAATAACTTCACTGTTTCCATAATTAAAACTCAGATCAGATGAGGTAATAGTAAACGTGTGCTTAAGTTGCTTGAACCTCATGCACAAATCTGGGCCATTCTTAAGGAGGGCTTATGATGTAAATTATTATTTATTCAGTGTGTTTGCAAATTAGCTGCTTTCAGGGGCTGTGTTTCTTCTTTGACTTTGATATGAAACAACTAAGTATTGATTTAAGTAGAATAAAGATGTTTCACGAAACTTCTATACTTGGTATAATACTGCTTTATGTTGCACATCAATGAAGTGTAGTACAGATTCTTTTTGAAGACTTTAGAATAACAATTTCTGTGCTAATCTCACTTCCAACTTTTGGTGTAAGATTTCAGAGTTTAATTTCCTGAGCAAAAGGTTATCTCCATAATCTTGCTAGTGACACAGGATTTTTTGCTTGCTTGAGTCTTCAGTATCAACTGGATTTTGAGTCTGTGTTTATATATTGTCAAGTGTTTAGACCTGTACCAGAATTCTTTCACTTTAGGCATTTCAGGTTTTGTTAGCTCTTAAAGCTTTGAAGGCCTAAACTCATTTTTTTACTGATGGTCAAAGAATGCCATCTCTTTGCAGCATGAAAGGAGAGTGGTTTTCAAGGACGGGAGAAAATTCTGTATGTGCAGATATAGCCTAATCTTTTACACTTTTCACTTGTTTTATCTGAAGTACTCTAGCCCCTTTTCTTCTAAGGACATTCCCCCCTCCCTCAGATGTTCTATGCATCTTGCTGGTGATTGGCCTGTCCAGTGTGGCTACCTGTTTCAGGGTGCGGGCTGTTAACAAAAAAAGCCTACAGAAGTAGGAGTCGCCTTATAAGTCATAAACCACGTTTGTAACCCCAGCTTTGAATGAACCTGTTGTCTAAGCATGTTGACACAAGGCCCTTGCATATGATTTCTAGGTATTTGCTTGTCTAGTTTTTTTACCAAATCAGACTGAAGTCAAATTGGAAAGCGTGGGAAGAACTTTCCGTATTATGACAGTGAAGGTCCAAATAATAAATGGATAGTGGTGTTTTGAGATACTGATTCTTAAATGGTCTGTTCTCAGAGCAGTTTCTGTGCACTCTGTTAAATCATCTGCATTATGAACCTTTAATTAAATTTTTTTTGAGTTCTTTGTCATCTGCATGATGTAGGCTTTCCTCTGTTCAAGTGTTTTGAGTAGGGGTTCCCGTGAGCTGGTGACTTTCTCGTCCACCTGGGAAACAAATGACTTAGGGCTGACTCATGAAAGAGTTTGTAATTGTTGGCAAAAAAGAGCTTGCAGCTTCTCTGCTTTACTTTTTAAACAAACTGCTATTAAATGTGGGATATGAACTGTCAGTGAATTAATTTTCAGCAATGCAAAAGAGGGAGCCATGGAAACCTTTCCCAGAAAGGTTTGATTCTGATGCATAAATCTAGTGCTTCAGGGCAGTGTAAACAAGTGATCAAATAGTTGCAAGAAGTTCATTCTTAGTATTTATGGTTGACATGTAAATTTTTTATGTTTGTACTTCACAGGTACAGGACAGCATAGTGGTTTTCAGCTTTCCATGTTTGTGCCATGGCTTACCAACTAACTTTTGCTATTCCTATGTGCTAACTAACCCTAACCTTTTTTTTTTTTAAATTTTTAAATTTTTAAAATTTCTGACTGTGTAGGGATAAGTGAATGGCACTACTTAAGCTTTTAAGGCAGTGGAACTAATACAGGTCCTGCTACTGGGCTTGCACACTTGATCAGTATTATTTTTCTTTCCTTGACTATAAATTTGAGGTTGTAAAAACTCATGAAGTCTTTTGTACTGTTAGGTTACTAACGTTCCTAACAGTAAAGTGTAGTCTGTCCAGAAAGTTGTACTTTCTTTGCCTGCCATCAGCTCTAAAATTGGTTGTTGAGCTATTTCTTAATGAATAAAGCTCTGAATGTTGTAGTTTTGGAATTGATGTTAACCTTGGAAGGATACTGACCTTAAAATATGCTGTCTAAATGTAAGGATGTCTTCAACTTCCACACCAGCACAGTGTGGTGGTTCTTAGAGAATGGAACTCTCACAAAAGTGGGTTGTGGGAAGAAGGCAGGAGAAAAACACAGATAAGAAGAAAGTGTAAAACCCATTTGTTTCTTTCAGCACCTTGCAGACTTGCCTCCTGAAGTTTCTTTTTAGTTCAATTTAGGACTTCGGAAAAAGAAGAAAGTAATACTTCAAGGTATAGGAAAAGAGCCTTGCTGAATTTTAAGGGTCTTCTTTCCATATTTACAAGGGTACTAAATCCCCTTGTTTCTTTTGATAATATCATGAAGTATTAGGTTTCTCTTACTGTGATCTCAGGTTTTCCCTGACACCATCTTCTGGCAAAATCTCTTATGCTGAGGTAGATAGAACCTGACAACAATAAAGGTCTCCTTCTGTTTACACCATTTTTCTGGGGGATGTAGACAGGTCCCATAAAGATCTGGCAGAACAGACTCATTTAACATCTATAGTAGGGGGATGAGAATGTGCCTCTCTTCATCTGGATTAATCTGATAAATTAATTTAAGTTCTGTAGTCCCAGAAAATAGCATCCTTCATGGAAGCAAAGCACATACTTGTGAAGACATGAAGACATGTGCCAAAGAATTTGTATACAATAGAGAATACTGAGAGGAGTTGGGCGGTCTGAAAAGGAAGATGAAAGGTCTTAAATTAAGCAGGCTAGTAGGAATGGGATTACCTTTTCACTCCCCTCATTACTGCTTCTCCATTTCTTCCAAGCACCTGACCCCATTTCTCCCCTCTCTGCCATTTTGGGGAAGGTATGAGTATGGTAACTCTGGAACAGGAGTCTAACCACTTAGGTTAGGAACTTCTAAAGGTTAGTATTTTCTCTATAATTGTATTTCATAAAAATAATAACATTAATTTTGGCTTTCTGTTGTGTTAGGTTTTCTGACAGTACTCTATTTCTTAATAAGGCTATAATTTGTGTTTGCAATTACAGAACAGTAGTAGCCTGGAAAAGATTTATGTTCTTTCGTGTTCTTCAGCAGTCAATCCTGGAGAGGCCATTGTTTCATGTTATTCTTGTGTGACCTTCTGGTATGCCAGCAATGTGAGACCTGAAGCTGTATGAAAAGCAATTTAAATGACAGCCATTGTATGGGGAATAAACAAATTGTGTTGCAGCACTCTGAGTCCTGCCATATGCATACAGTTCTGTACCTTTGTGTCTGCAAAAATAGAAGAATCAAGGCTGCCTGCCAAAATACAAAGGACAATTTAATGTGGTTACATTTCTTATTAGGAAGATATTTTAATTGCACTGGTTCCTATATGTTTTTTTAAAACAAGAGCATATATTTGAATTGTATTTCCTGTTCTGGGAAACCTTGTTAAGGTTGCTCTTTTCACTGTCTTTGAACAGCATAGTTGTTACTGGAGAGATTTCTGGATCCTGTATCCTTTGGATGGGCAGCAGCTCTAAGCACAGTGGAGGTGGTAGTCCTAAGGAGTAGAACTGAAATCTGGATTCCTTGGTTTATGGGACAGTCAGGCTCTGTAAAAAGGGCAAAGTACAAATAATTGCACGGTAGCTTGGAGATTCAAAATTCTCTTCTGTCTATATGCTATGTCTTGAGGCTGATCATTACCAATAATTTTTTGACTCTTCACTAAGAAACCAGTTTGAGTATCCAAGCTGCTCTACTTTTTCTTCTGTTCTATATTTATTCAAAGCTACAAGATGGGAGTGTATCTCTTAGTGAAACAGACAATTCTGAAGAACTGCTACAACTACTGATTCTATGTGACAGAGGAGAGGACCCTGTTGGCTGTCCTACCCTTTAAGAAATTTATTGGTAAAACATATAGAACCGCTGGAATCCTTCCAGGAAAGTATGTTCTTGAACACTGTGCATTGAAGGAAAAGCTTTTAGAATTGTTGTCCTCATGTGCTGGGAACGAAGTTTCTGAAAAACTGAATAGTTTCCAGAGAAAAATCAGGTAAGTTTTGGAAAAAATGCTGGAAAAACCCTCTTGGCAGATTGTGTTGGGTGTTCTTTTATTTTAGTTTTGAGTTTTTTGTGTTTTGGGGTTTTTTTATGTTGCTTTAGTAGCCAAATTATAACACTAGAAGTTGAATTTCCTTGTTACTAGTCTTACCTCTTTCCTATAAGATGCAGTAAGCTTAAGTACTGTTGGTCCAAGTAATTGGTAAGTTTCTCAAAGGATACACAGACTTCAGTGCTGAGTTTTTCAGTGCAAGTTTTTTTTGGCAGTTAACCATGGGCTTTGGCTTAAGATGATTCAGTGGTTTTTTTCTTGTGGAATAGTTTTATTGAATAACTCTTACATGCATTATTAAAAATGTCCTGCTGATAGAGCAGTTGAATATGACTAAAAAAACTAGGTTAACTCCCACAGTGGTATATAGTCACACAAGTCATAAATTTTAAAGCTTTTAGCACTGCTTCTTCTTCCTTGTGGACTTTTGTTAATATTGCTTAGCAAGATTGTTTTATATGCAATTTAGTCTATGGTTTCCTGGATTAGAGTCTGCTATCCATCAGAATAAAAGAAATAAACTAAAAGTGAGTGAAATTATACTGTAGGCGGTCCACATACATCCAAACAAGATGCTGGTTGTATATATAAGTGAAATTAATGAAGTGTCCCTGATTTTATTTTACTTACTTCCAAACTGCTTCTCCTTATACTTGAGAGGTCCTGAGAAATTAGGTTGTGTGGCTTAAGAAAGAAGTTGTTTGGGTGTATGACATGGTTGTTGCTAGCATGTCAGCTTGAATGGAAAATAGTTGGTGTCCAGGCAGCTTTCACTCTGAATCTCACAATTTTATTAGACTTCTCATTCCCTGCACTGGTTTTCAGTACTTTTGAATAAAATGCCTATTTTAACATCTGTGCTGTTATGTATTTTAGGGACTTCAGAGTTCTATAAACTGGCAAATTTCTAAATCATAGAAAGGACTGTGTATTTACCTCCTAATAGCTGTGATTTGTTTTCAGCTTTTGAAGTGGTAAAAACACATCTGTATTTTGAAGCTACCGCTGTGGAATTACTTTAGTCCATGATCTCTGCCTGTAAGTGGACATAGATAAAAGAACTATGTGTGATTTAAAGTTTTGACAATGACTTAGAAAACTTCTATTTTCTGAAAGATGTGGGGTCCCATTCCTTTTTAATAGGAAGACATAACTGTGAGAGTACAATATATTACTCTCTTGAAGTGAGGGCATCAAGCTGATTTACAAGTTGATGAAGAGGTTCACAGTCCATTCTACCTGAGAGACTGGAATCCTAGTAGACCTGATAACATAGATGGGTGTGTGGTTGTCTTGCTGTTGACAGCATTCTCTCTTCTGTAGTAGAAAGTAGAGGCTCTAACAGTGTTAAACATCCTGGGTAGAATTTAAACATCATGGGTAGAATTGCACTTTACTAAATGTGTTGACAGACAAAATGCTGTTAGAAATCCTTCTAATTCAGAAGTTTCTGCCATGTTGCAGATGCTGAAGTGCTTCTGTACCAACTTCTTCACTCTAGATATTTTAATGAAACTTGAATTAAATTACTTGTACTTACGAGATTCATGGTGATATCAAAGCAATCAGCTGCCTACAACCTGGTAGATCCTTATAATTTAGAGTTCTAAGCCATAGTGAATTTGCAAGAAAGTGTGTATAAATCTCTGAGGTGATATGAGTTGTAAATAAAAATCTTAATGGTCATATAAATAAATCTTTTGCTATTAATTTTAGGTTTTCTGTATGAGATTGAAGAAACCAGAGCAATTCTAAACTGTAAAGGCAAACACAGTGGTCCTTTTGACTTGGATGTTTTTTACATGCCTGTTTAGTGCTCTTCTACTCATACCTACTGATATCTGTTCTTTCAGATGCAATGTGTGACACATTCTGCTATAGTTTCCCTGCCTAGGACCATAATCAAGGATTTAAAAAAATAATCTAAGTAGGGATCATTCATTCTCCCACTCATCAGTGTCATTGTATTAAATAGCTCCCCACTTAATTGGAAAAGCCTAGATAAAAAGACAGGAATGAGTGAAGGTAGGTGCTTCAGGCTTTACAAAGAAGATATTTAGAAGGTATGGGCAGTTACTTGCTTAGATGGCAAATAATTAAATAGATGTATAGAGTATTTAAAACCCCTTATCATCTTTCTGGTTACATTCTCACAAGGTCATAATGTTTTTCCGTAATTGTAGTACTTTTTATAGTTTGAGCCAATAACTAGGTGACAGATGCTGTTAGTCTCCCTGCTAATCTCAGGAGAAGATAAAAAAGGGAATAAGGAGAGACAGCCTTTAAGGTTGGAAGAAAAAACTACGTTTGTTTTAATGAAGTAGTAGTTAAGACAGTGAATTACAAATACATATATGTAAATTTGGAACCCACACTCCTCACTTGGTAACTACTTCCCAACCAGAAGAATCCCACACTGGACTTGGCAGCAGAATTGGGTGCCCAAGTCCAAGGTCCCAGTGACCACAGCAGTCCTAGAGCAACTGAGTTAGTTCCAGCTGGGAAGGCAGGAAAAGGCAACCTGTCTTGAGGAACGATGTTCTTCTCCATTGAGGAAAGGAGCAGGAGAAAGCGGCAGCCATACCGGACAGGCCCCAGCCCACCAGGAGGGGGCCCTCTGAGGAGCCATTTTGTACCGGGTGCCATGGGCAGGAGCGCTGTGATTGGCCCGTGGGGGTCACCTGACCCCCCCTCTGCTCCCTACAGCCACCGAGCGGCAGCTGCGCCGGGGCTGCTGGAGCTTCCATCCCGGCACTCTCCAACCAGAACCTGCGTCTTCAGGTCTTCAGGATAAATAAATAAATTATTAAATCTTTAGCCAGATAGCGTTAATGGAAAAAAATATAAATCTATAAATCTTTCTTGGCCAGATAGCGTTAGTTAATACTTCTGCTCATGGTAGACCTGGTTAAATTGTCTAAGACCGACAAGTGGCAGCAGGCAGAAGATGTGAAGTGCAGTGGCGGCACTTAAAATTAATGAACCTAGACCTTGATTGTTGTCCTTAACTTTAAATCTGCAAAATGCAAATTGGGTTGTGCTCCCCTCTTCTCTGGATAGGTTTGTCTTTCTGATATTGTTTTGCTAGTTGTGTTGGTGAGACTAATGGAGAAACAATCTCTGAATTCTGTGTTAGATGCCTAGTGTAGAATTATAAAGCTATCAAATGCCTTATTCACTTTTAAAACAGTTCAGGAAGAGGGTTTTTCATGGCAGCTATTGTTAAATAACTGTGTATGATATCTCTTAGTATTGAACGGGAAAAAAGAGATCAAAAAGCCCTTGTCTGCAAGGTCTCTTGTGGCGAGGCTGCATTATTAAAAAACTTAGCAATGTGTTAAAGGCAAACTCAGGGAAACCCTGCATTTTCTGGAACTATGTAGGCAGCTTATTAAAGATAAATAAAAAATACAAGGAGATACACCTCCTGATAATTATTACTAATATGTCCTCAACTGCATGCACATCAGTGGTACATTGATAAAGAAAAGCATTTATTTTCTAAATCAGATTGTAAATTAACAACACTGCCCCTTCACACAAATAATCTTGCTTTCATCTTGCATTGATTTATGGATCAACTTCAACTCGATTACATGCTGCGAACCTTTTATTCCAAGCTCATTTCATCATGGGTTCCTCTCTTTTGTCTTCTACCTGCCTTTCATGATGTGTTGTGATAATCTTTGATGCGTTATTCCTAAAGAAAGTGATGCTGGATTTAAAGCTTTATGTAGCAAAATGGATTATTTAATATTTTAATGGTATAAATATGTAATAATAAATTGAGAATATTTTTTTCTTATTGGGTGTAAAGATTTTGTCTCACTTTTTAAAACTGAGGTACTTGTGAATTGCTATACCTGGAATGCCTGGTTATATATTACTGTGCTTGGTAGTCCTGATTAGAATACTGTATTACGTATGTGTTTTCCATTAGTCAGAGGAATAAGTTAATATGCAGGAATTCTGTAAGTCACTTGGAGGTCCCTCAAACATTGCATTTTGGTCAAGAAGCTCTTACTGCACTTGGAGGTGTGGTTGTTCAGAGTGGTTTGTTATGGAGTCAATGACACAAGGAATGTTTCACCTTGCATTTTTATTTTTAATTTCACCGTAACTGGGAAAACAGTGAGACTTAATTGAGCATGGATGGAGAGAGAGACTTGAATAAACAATTAGTTTTCTGAGGCCTCCAATGTGATAGAATAAATGAAACCTTTATAGGTAGTCTAGGAACTCATTGGTGAATGTGAATTGAAATACATTTTATAAAGAACAAAACTGCTTTCACTTCATTAGTATTCCTGGTATAACACACACACACACCCTCTTTCCAGAGATATATATTCTCCTCTGAATTATTTTTTTTCATGAGACGAATGATGATGGTGTCAACAGATGATGAAGATGAATAAATCTCTTTCTTACGTTTTTTTTCTCCAATTGAAAGTGACTTTGAAGGTTAGTTTTACCAAATTATCATCTTTCTCGTTAAAGACCCAGGAAAAACCCTTTCTTAAAAATCTGTGTATGAGCAGCAGTATTAGAAATGTTAAGGTGTGCTTGTGGATGTCTGCACATACATAGCATCTCCATGCATTTGTCATGGCTTCTTGTGCTGCAAAAAAGATCATTAAAGTAATTAAAAGTGAAAATTTTGCCTGTGGTGTCTAGAAATATAAACATTTTTCCATTGTTATGTAGCTAATTTTTCCTTTCACTGAAAAATGAAAAATAAATCCTGTGTAGCTTGTTGGATATTTTTCTCTAAAGCGGAGCATAGAGCATAGCACTGCATAGGTCTGCATATATGATATTAAGAAAATCAATACAACCCTAGAATCCTAAACAAAAAATTCTGCCAAAAAAGAGGCTTTATGCGAAGGAAAGTAAGAAGCTGCTACTTGATGATGCAGTATTGATAACTTTCATTTAAACTTGTTAACATTTGATTCCTAGTGTTTTAGCTGAAAACTTGATTGTCCTTCTTAGGAGTATATAAATCATTGAAACCAAAATGACCCTTCCTGAAGTGTACGCTTCATGTTTGGAATCTGTGATTTTGCAATGCACTCTGCGAAGTTTTGTGTCTCTGTGGGGACACAGCAGAGGTCACCCACCACTGCACCTCAGTGTCCATGGATGTGCTGGAAGGAGCAGGACTGCTGAAATTCTTGTGCTGATGCCTACCCCTTAAACCTGCAGTGTCTTGTCATTCCTGAAGCATACGTATATGGGTGTTTTTTCTCATTTAATACTGCAGGCACGCAGGTTTCCGATTGTATTCCTATTACCCTAGCAAAGGTGTCTTCCCAGTACCTGGCAGCTGACCGTATGGAATGGGAGTTAGGTTGTGTCCCTGTTTTCCTCCCTAACTGAAGTGGGGGTGTTTTAGCAGGTTTCTGATGGCTTTCTCTTGCTGCTTCCAGGCTACTCATTGGGTCTTTCACAACAGGCAGATGAGGCAGTATTCACTGACAGCAACTTTCAACACTAAAAAACACTTTTTCCTGCCAAGATGGTCAGCAGGATGGGAACAGGAAGGGAGTATCCTTCCTACTGCGTAGCAGTGGCATGAACTGCTGCACATCTGGGCACCAAGAGTAATAATTTTTTTTGTTTTTCTTTTGCTGGGTCCCTTTTAAAACTGGAAGTGAAGGTGAAATGTAAGCATGCTTCATGCTTCCTGATTCTCAGAACCACTTAATGGAGCTATATGGAAGAGTGGCTTTTTTTCTGAACAGTACACTTACATCAGAGCTGAGTGGGTTACCAGGCCCCTCAAACCCTAGTCTCTTTCTTTGTGCTATTTTTTATTGCATTATTAAACTAAATTCCTTACAGAATTGCTGCACTGGGTCTTGTCCCTCTGTGTCTTTCCTGACAGGACTGACCTGTAGCTTCACCCTGGCTCACAGACTGCTTGCCATGATTTGATTTCCCTTGTTTTTTGAGCTTGTTGGCAGTTTCCCTTAGTTAGGAAATGAAGTGTTTGGAGGGTTTTCTGTGTTTTGTTGGGTTTTTTTGTTTGTTTGTTGTTTGTTTGGTTTTTTGGTTGTTTTTTTTTTTTTTTTTTTTTTAATTTGTCATAAAAAAGGCTTTTTAAAAATCATGTACATTCATGAGAATATACATGTATGACTGTCAGATCAAAAAGAAAGTCTTGATACTATCAGCGGGCAAACTGTCCTATGCTGTGCCCTTTAACCAAGAGTTGAACTATTTATATGTACATTTATTGAGAACTGTGTTCTGGTTTTTGCCTCTTGTTACAGGGCCTTACAAGGAAAAAATCTGCAGAACTGACTACTTATCTTTTCGTAATGTACATTACAACCAAGAGAGTAAATCCAAGGAAACAAAGGGCAGGCTGAGTTACTGAAAGCAGCATAGTCAGTATAAATATTTTTGCTTCCTTTGTTCCCTGGAAAGGGAAAAGTCTGTGTGTCCATCTGTGTGTACAGAGGCAGCATACAGAAGGCTTTCAAGAATGGAAGGATTCAATAGTTTTGCAGCAAAACTGCTCCACCTTAACTAGGGCAAAGTAGTAAGAGGCTCAGACAGCAGCGTGCATGCATACTTACAGGCCACTTCTTGGCCTTGCAGAGTGTTGTGAAGTCTGTGTTTGAGGGGTGATAATATTGTTTGAGGGCAAAGAGAGTATAAAATATTATAACCATCAGCTGATATATTTGGAACTGCTAAGGATCTTGTTCAGGTGGATGCTTATTCCGAGAGACTCCTGTGTGCCCCCCAGATTGCTCAGATTATACCCCTGTGAAGGATCCTTTGACAGCTGATGATGTGAGTGGAAGCAGTGGAGCTGACACAAGTTACTGCAAGATTTATGTTGAAAGTTTATTTCCACCTCTGCTTGTGAAGGTTCTGTAGGACAAGACCCTTTGGGTATTTACGCCGCAGCATTGTGGCCTCACCTCTTCAAGTCTGATTTGGTTACACTGAATTCTTATTCAGCATCTGGAGTAACTAAGGGGTATTATGTTCTTAAATTGCAAAAATGTCTTTTTTTAAAAGAGATTCTAAGATGTTTTTGGAAGTTAAAATACTGCCCATTAGTAAGATCATTTTCAGTGTTGTTCTGTGTTGGTGCAGCTAATAAAAGTCATTTATCTGTGTGAAATTTTATTAGACTTAGGGAGAATATTTGTGATAAGATCCTACTTCTTCCCCATTCCCAGTTGATGTAAGTCTTTAGTGTCTCAAGAAGTGTTTTGCTGGGCTGTTATATTTCAGCATCTGTGCTTAGCATGCTCACAGAAAAAGACAGATAGTACAGAGAAAGTGTGCTGAGAGGAAATCAGTGAAAATAATTTGAAGACACAGACCGATTCATGTCCCTGAAAGTCTCTGCCTGCAAAGGGTCAATCACTGTTGAACTGACGCTGGGTCTTAACTGGAAGCATTCTTGCTTCTGGCACAGCTTATGTCTGGAGATGCAAGAGACAGGAGGGGTTTATTAGATTCGTGAAGCTATGCTGCTCTTAAGCATTTAGTTTTGTAAAGACAGAAATTTTTACTGAAAAACTGAGTATCTATTCACCACCAACTAAGCTCCTATATTTTGTCTGCATGGGACTGGAGCACAATGCTTTCCATTCTCACTTCTTTAAACATCTAGAATGGTTTGATGCAATTTGGCATGTTTGATGACAACATAGTAGAATTTTATTTTGGAAGTTCTGATTGATAATTAGAAAAACCTAAGCAGTAAAAGTAAGTTGGATATTTTCTGCTTTTGGTGCACTATATGTGACAATTTCTAGGTAATTCACCTCTTTTAGAGTGGGGAGCCAGCCTGACTGGGGGAGGCTTAAAATGGGTAACAGCACACAGACTTTTTATGGAAACTGTAGAATTTAATGTGCATATGCAGCATGACCTGAGGTAGAATGGAGTTGTGGAGTGCTCAAAGGGAAGAAATTAAAATTATTTGTAGAACATTTTGGTTCATATTTTTTTAAGATTGAATACTTGACCTGTGTTTCCCAGTTTCTGCAGCATTAGAGGAGCAATTAGAAGACGTTGGAAGTAAGGTATTTGGAAAAATAAAAAACATAGCGGGTGTTTCAAGAAAAAGGTGGAGCTGAGCAGATGAGTTCAGTTCTCAATTCAATTTAATTTTTACTATAAAAAAGCCCTGCTACATATTGCAACAAATTATCAGCCGCTCCGAACAGCTTATGTTCTTTATCCTGGTGTTACCACTGTGATTGTTGGCTTTTTTCACCTTCTTGTAGCATGGTTTTCATCTCCTGCAATCCATTATTTTCTTTCTGGCTCTCTCACATCTCATTATGTACTCTGCCTAAACTGTACTTCTAAGCACTGATGCTTATTTTGTGCTGGTTTCATGTCCTTCATTTTCATAAGGACATGTGGGCTGGTGTACTTGATGTGACTCCTTGATGATACAATTATCAAGCAGAGATTTCACTCTAGCTGTAGAATAAATACTTGATGGTATAAAGCTGGAGTTAATGCTACTGAAGTTTTTAAAACCATGATAATCCTTTCTGAGTCAGTGAGCTGTTAAAGGTCCATGGATAGTATAGCATTCAAGTAAATTTCTTAAGAGAAATATAGCTGACTCTACTGGCACAGAAAATCAATAGCTCCAAAATATAAAGGAAAAAATAAAAAAAGGTTTGAAATTAATTCAGTCCTGATTCCCTGGAGGAAATTCCTGTATAAATGGTGGAGACTGTCACTCAAATTCCATCTGTTTCCATAGAATCCTTAAATGTACATGTAGAAGTCTGTAGTAAGGATATTTTCATGATTCTGTTCTATGTAATTTTTAAGCTGTTCTCTTCTAATGATACTGTTTGCTCCCTTTTGAAAGGTTCGTGTGCTGGGAGGTGGGGGGAATAGGGTTTTTTGAAAGCTGTTATCTCCTAAATTTTACAGTGCTTCTGTAGAAATTTGCCATACCTATGACAAGAACAGGCAGATTTTTAAATGAAATACATAGAAAAATGGATTTGAAGAAAAGAATTTTGCAGACCAGTATGTTCCACATAGCTTGGAGTTTGCCATGTGTTTTCTGTCATTTAAATTTCCTTTGTCAGAAAGGAATTATTCAGTATTTAATGTTGGGGGAGGAAGCATTTTTACCTAAGTTAACTATTCATGCATCGTGAATGTTAACAGCAAAGACTACTGGTGAGATGCGTACTGATTAAAAATTCCTCTCTAGACAGCCTGTATGTACTCAATCTCTAATTGAACTTCCTTTGTACTTCTGGTACAGGACAATAAAATATACTTATTTTTCATATACTTCATCTTAGCTGTTACAGATATTTAAAGTAGTAACTTTCTGAAGTAACTTCTCAGACTGTTAGTTGCATGCCCTGTAATTCCATACGCAAGTGGGAAAACTGTCTTCTGTTACCCTATTCCTCCTTATGTCACTGACATTTCTTAAAAAAGAATGTGGAGAGAAGTGTGTGCTTGTGGCCTGAGTGCAGTAATAAGATGGTGGGCAGAGGATGTGATAGGCAAAGCCTCAAAGTATAACATAAATGTCTGTTTGTTGGAAACTGCCTACAGAGATGCAGATATTGTATTTCTTGCAACTTCTTGTCAAGCCAAGTTTAAAAAAAAAAAAAAGCTGCAACCAAGGAAATGTTGGTTTCCCTTGTGTGCCTGTGTGCCATGTATCATTGACATGTGTCCATATAGATTGTAAGCATGAAGTAAATACCAACAGAGAGATGATTGCCACTGGGCAAAACTATTTGATGAGCTGAATAGAAGCAGCTTGAGTAAAATTATTTAAATGTCTCTGGCAGAATTTTAGCAACTCTCATTACTTAAGATAGTTGTTTTGATGTTATCTTGCAGACAGCAATGTCCACTATGTAACTGGTAAGACACACAACTTTCATACTGTTAAGGTTACTAAGAAGTCTTTGAAATAAGTATTGCAAGTTTGAATAGGTCTTGCTAATGCTTATTTATTTAAATTTGTCATAATGTTATTACTGAACTTTTGTTGTGCCATTTTGGCTGAATTAGCTGCTTTGTGTGATTTGAATATGTGTCATGTGATACTTCAGAATCTGTATTCTTCAGAAGCTGTATTCTAAGGAAGCAGGACTCAATAAAATGTTCTCTGTTTCACTTACTGGACTTGAATGCCCTGCCTGGCAGGTGGGAAATGCTGTTTTGTTGAGGGTAAAAACCCTCTGCTGCCCAGGCTTTTGCTTGAAGTAAGGTCTGAAAAGGGTTTATAAAGCCCTTTGAGGTCAAAACAGTTCATCTAGTTATCTGTTTTTTGAGAGTAGCACAAGAAGTTATTCAAGGGGAGTTTGCAAGTCTGGCTACTTTCTGCAGTGAATTTGCCTCGTATTTCACCAGCATTCAGAGTTGTTATGTCAAGGGTATTAAAGGGTATAATTGTTGTCTACAAAAGCAGCAGTTAGGATGTACAGGCTCCTTTCAAATACTCGCTATGTGCTGTAGGTCTTATTTTGCCCTTTGGAAGCAAAAGCGAGCCTTTGGATAGCTTCCAGAAATGCTTTATTGGTATATGTGTCATTGTTTCTGTAAAGCAGGAGTTGGCCATGAATATGAAATTGTTAAGTCTTGTATTTCAATATTATTTCTTTGTAGTGCTACATCATATAATGTCTTTTGATATAGTTGCTTCAGGTCATATGTATGGCTCTCTACATCCATCTGAAACCTCGCTGTGATAGATCTTTTTAAGTGTTGTCTATTAAGTTGAATTTAACTATTCCTAAATATGAAAGAAACACCTTGTGAAACTTAATATTGCTGTAATAATTGGTCCTTAATTTGCCCTATGCAAGAATGATTATTTTTGTTTCATTATCTCCATGTAATTTAATGATGTTCCTCAACATAATTGGAATTTTACCCTGTTGTATTTAAAAATGCAGAACTTCAGAAACTTCATTTTACTCCCATGTTTCTCATGTCAGAGGATTGCATGTGGACTTTGAAACTGAGGGCATCAGGTTGAAAAGTGTTGGTGGGAAGGATCTGTCCTTTCTTTCCCCTCCCTTTCTTTCCTCTCCAGTCATGTTGCCAAGAACTCCGTATGTAGGACCTCAGGTGACTCATCCAGGTGCTGTCAAAATTACTTCCTCGTAGTGGGGTGGCTTCTCTCCCTGTGGACAACAATCAGTGCCTAATTATTCAGGGTTTCCTTCTCCATTTTCATGCAAATAATTGAAAAAGTTTCTGTTTTTGAGAACTTTAGTGCTCCAAGTTGGTGCTGGGATTGTCATCCAACAGAAATTTTAGCTGTAGTAGTTACTTTCCAGCAAGGAGGTGAGGTACCTTTGCAAGAGGATGCTGGCAGGGCATTACTGTTAAAATGATGAACTGGGAGCTGACAGTTAAACTGTCTTAGCTTTCAAAAATTTTGCCTTTCTGAAGCTGCCAGTTTCTACAGTAGAAAAACATGTTTAATATGAATTGCGGGACCTGGACAGTACTGTACTGCTCTGTACTGTAGCCCCACCTTTAAAATTTCCTCTGAA
This sequence comes from Phaethornis superciliosus, assembly GCA_023637945.1. NCBI lineage: Eukaryota > Metazoa > Chordata > Aves > Apodiformes > Trochilidae > Phaethornis > Phaethornis superciliosus. The sequence continues at coordinate 21,565,758 of JAJQWJ010000004.1, forward strand.
ATCATGAGAGCTGTGGAAAAGGAGAACAGCTTAACGGGCATTAATGATTTTTGTAATCAGACTGCATGTGGGGGAATGCACAAGTCTTGTTTGTTGTGGGAGTGACTTGAGCAGCCATAAAGGTTATATACCTGGCTATAAAGGGAAAGGTGGCAGGGTGGAAGACAAATGCAGTAGTAGACTCAAGTGTGCAGACTTAAATGGAAATGTGAAGGGGACTTAGTACATGTGCTGATTTTTAAATGAAGTCATGTAAAATATGACATTGAACAACTGCTGCTGTCCATCAGTCACTGAGCAGTTTGAGTGCTAAATTATAAACTTCTGTGAAAGCTTATAAACTTTTTCTGTGAAAAAGTCTCAAAATTATGTTCCTTGGAAGCCAGCTGTTTTCAGGGATTTCCTTTTCAACTGTTTTGTAAATACAGCTTGTGAGGTGTATCTTAGCACTGGGAAGTAGAAATATTTGTGATGTACTTTGGAAAATAATAATAATAACAATGGTTAATTAAATGTTCTTTATGACTCCAAAACCTCCCAGTTTAGGAAATTGCTACAGGCATGGGCTGTGAGTTCATCAGGTACTTTAGTTTCCATTGTGAATATGAATTAATCTTTGTATGCTGAAGAAGCAGATTCAGAAACTACTGTGTTTCTTGATGCTTTAGAAGGTTTTAGGACCTTCTAATAAGCTGCACATTTGAGTACAGAAAAAACAGAACCCAAACCATTAACTGACCTCAAATACTAAATACAAGTCCCAATGTAAACCCAACACCACCATACCAACTAAACCATGTTCTGAAGTGCCACATCCACACATTTGTTGAGCACCACCACCACTTCCTTTCCTGGGCTTCCACTGATTGACTGCTCTTTCAGTAAAGGAAATTCAGTACAGAATGTGTAGGAACGATGTCAGGAACAGAATTTGAGGAATGAAGATCTTTATCTATGCTTGTTTCAAAATCACTGTCAATGAATGACTATTTTATAAAAAGAATAAGTTTTGTTTTTTTTTTTTTTCTTTCCCCACACTGACATAAATATTTTTGTCACTGTGTTCTTGGATCGGGCACTAGTTTGGATTTGGTTGATAGTACAGTGCCACCTACTGATTGCTCACATGAAGCTGGGGGGAAACTGCCAAGGAAAAACAGTAACAGGAGCAGATCTCGTAGGCTATAAAGTCAGATGGTTCACAACTGCAAAACGACTTCTTTATGGAAGGCCAATGGATCTGGTCTGACTCTCTGTATGTTGAGATGGGACCACTGCAAAAAATTTCACTTGTGCAAGAGGGTGGCTAAAGGTGGTGTGAGCTGTACAAGAGGAGCTTGTCTTTCTTATACAGCCAGCCACAAATCTGGTGCTTCTAAAAGTTTCTGGTTCAGTTAGAATTTACTTACTTTAAGATCTTTGCGAACAACTTTTTTTTGTAAGTGCGGGCATAAATTTTAGATAAAAGTAACGTTTTTTTTCCAGTGGAGGTAAGCCTTTAAACTAGTTTTTTTTCTTTCTGTTTCTTTGCAGCTTGATCATATATTGACTCCCCCACCCATGCCTTTTCAAAAATCCATCAGCCCTGAAGTCTGTTTTGCCCCTGGAAAGCCCTCTAAACTTAAGAGGCAGCTGAGTGAAGATGGGAGACAGCTCAGAAGAGGAAGCCTCGGAGGAGCCCTGACTGGTGAGTTTGGGTTGTGTGTAATGTCACCTAGAGGCTTAGCAGCTGTGGTGATGGCATCTTGATCCTTGGCATTCGTCCTGTGGCTCTGTGGGGAAGGTGTGAGCTCTACCTGGAGTTTCCATAAATTGTCTTCCACATGGGTTCCCTTGTTACCAGTGATGTGAGCTCATGTTTGAGGCTCTGCCTCCATGGGGTGCTGACAGGTGGACATGCATAGCCTGGAAATGTTCCATTTATTGAAATTTTTTAGAATATGGCATTTATCTTGTTGAGCATGTTCAGTGATTTAATTGTTGTTTGAGATGGTCTCGCATGCAGTCATCCATGGGGTCACATGCCAGATGCTGAAGTAACAGTGTCCTGGGAGCTGTATGGCTGTAGCAGTCATTGAAGAGTTGTTCTTCTTGGGTGTGAAGTGAAATGAATGTGAAAACAGTAGGGCATTAGCTGGCACTTGCTTTGTGTATTTAAAAACAAAGATTTTTTTATATGCTTTAGAATCTGGTAAATAAATACATTCTTGAAATGCACAATTTCTAACAGTTCAAAAAATCTGTTGTGAAGAGCAAGATATTAAATTCTTGATGAGAGGGACAAGAGATTTCAGTGAATTTAGTGGAAGGGATAAATTTGAGACTCAACATCCTGTTTTATCTGTTCAAGTGATGTTGATTGATAACAAATCAAACAAGTGAATTTCAGGTTAGAGAAAGATGAAATGGGACTTACTTGAGATGTGGCTGTCTTGTGTCTCTAAATTCTGTTCATTGTTGAAGGGTGATTTTGCTCAGAGATGAAAAGTGGTGCTACAGTGGAAAGATGATTCTTCTGCCTTGAGTGCCTGGCAGATGCTCTTAAGAATTTGTCTTCTCACTTCCTCCCCACCCCTATCCCTGTCCTTACCCTGCAAGAAGCTTCAAGAAGCTATTGAAATACTGTATCTGTAATCAGTATCTTCGAACCACCTATAGTGATTCTAATGATTAAGAAATAATAGCTTTTTTTTAACATAAGTAACCTTAAAAAGTCAAGTTGTCTCATACTTCATGTGAAGGAAAGACAGATATTACTACAGAAACTTCTTTTGTCACATCAGCACATAATTGTTGTTGTGATTTTTAGTTTCATCTAGCTAAAACTTGCAGTTTCTCTTGCAACTTTGTTTTTATCAAGTATTAAGATTTCAGAAACAGTGTAGTAGTATATGTAGTAGTAGTATGTATGTAGTATATCGTGAAAGATAATTGACTTACAGCAGCCTGAAGTGTAAGTTTGACTAACTGCATCAGTGAACTCTGGCTTCTACAGAGTGTTAGTAGTCTAAAAATCTGAAGTGTAGACCAAACCAGTGTTTTACTAAAACTAAAAACATGGAGAACACTACTTAGTATTTCAGCAGGAGCTGGTGTGGGGTGTTGTTTGTTTCTGTTTAAGTAGGGTGATGGTATTTAAAAACTTAACTTTGTCATGTAAGATCTTCAGATACAGAGGGAGAGTGTGTCCTAATCGAAAGCAAACAAAGCAAATGTACAGTGCTGCTGTATTCTCTAGTCTTAACTCTTGAATTTTTGTTTGAGATTTTCCTAAGACAAATAAATGTGCTTTTTGTCTGCTAGTAATATGTTTCATTTTAGGATTTGTGAATATAGTGTGTAATGGTGCTAAAGTGCTTTATTATTAATTTATATATATGTAAGTATATATAATATGTATTTATATAATATAATATTATTATATTTATATAATATATTTAATACACTTTAAATGAACCTGAATATAATATATTTGATATCTTAAAATAGTTTAAATATTTTAAAAACTTTCATGGTTAAATGGTTAAAATCCATTAAATGAATCAAATTCATTCTGATGACAGAAGGTTCTTAATATTATTTCAGTATTTTTTATTAAATTAATTTTAAAGAAACTGCTGCTGCAAGTAGCAATGTATTTCCTAGAACTGTTTCAGAGTCTTAGAAATCTGAAGTTAATTATTTTACTGTTCCATTGGACTGGTATTTACCTACCTTTTTTACATATTTAAGTTTTGGTGGTGTGGTGGGGTTTTTTTGTTTGTTTTTTTTCTTTCTTTTAGTTTCTTTAATGCTTGAGTGGCTCAGTGTTCTGGTTTGTGACTACAAGAATCACAACATCATTAAAAAAAAACAAAACAGTAGAGGTGGTTCTGAAGATCTTATATTAAAATGAGTGTGCTGACATGTCCTTGCTTTGCATTTACATCTGTGCTCATGCATCTCCTCCCTAATATCTGTATGAGTCTTAGTGTTTCTGAAAGACACTCTCATGGTCCGTAAAGAAATATTTAGAGACCTGAAATTTGGAAAAAGCACCTGGTCTTTACTGTCATTTTACACTGATGACTGTCTTCCTTTATTCTCCCATTTTGTTGCTTTTAATGTTGTTTTAACTTCAGTGCTAGCTTAACAATGGGCATCAGTGTGTTGTAAAATGGTTGATATAGGTGTGTCTGAAATTGCTTTAGGTACAGTCTTTACCTCTGTTGTTCAGAAATATTTTGCTAAACAGATTAAGTAGGAATAAGTAATGAAAGAGAGAAGACCCCTAGTTTATATGTTTGCATATTATTCCTATGCTGATGCTTGTTGCTCACTCCAAATGTTAGAAAATAAGTGATTTGTTCTTTGTGTGTTACTTGGACTTTCCTTTTGCTGTTAAAAGCACAATATTATTGAGCCATAGAGCATAAGTAGTATTAACAATAAGAGCAAAAATAAAAATTTAATCTGTTTATATAAAACTGTATAGTTCAAATCCTGCAGGGCTGAATATGAATAGAAGTAAATAGACATGGCTTTTATCTCAGGGAACAGCTCTCAAATAAATGAGTCTATTGTGCTTTACAAGAGGTAATAATGTTGTGCATGACATATGAGAAGAAATAAAATCTATATTGCTGAAATACATTGAATAAGACTTACAAAACCTGAAGGTTGCAATTACTGAGAACCTGCTCTCTGAACTTGCTAAAATAAATGACAAAATTATTTATATAAGAATATAAGAAACTGAAAATTAAGTACAAGGTCTTTCCAGTGGGAAATCAACATGAGGGAGAGAAGGTTTGGAGAAGTGGTGTAGAAATGGAAACTTACAGTCTACACACCTTCAGGGAAACTGGAACCCAAATCTTTTTTTTTTCCTTTGTTGCCCACTTCTAGGCAATCTAGCAACCCTGCATTTTGGGGGGCAAATAAGAAATGCTTCTTGGAGTTGAAGAAAATGAAATGAGTGTTTTTGAGAACAAATGTACCATTTCTTCCTGTTGAAGCTAGGAAACCACCAATATTGAATTGTATTTGACCAATGAAAGAGATGAGGAAAGGTCATTACTTCAGAATGATGCTGATGCACTCTGGGTGCAGGGGCACTGGAGCAGAGCTGGACAGAGATCAAAGCATGGGCAGGTGAAGTCCTGTTTTTCTTGGGACAACAGACTTCTTTGCATACACATGTATTTAAATGCTTATCCCCCTTGCCTTAGATTGCCTTCTAAGGTTTCCTGTTAGTGCACACATTGAGGCTTTACAACTCGTTTCTAATCAGGAGAAAAGAGGTTTAATTAAAAAGCTGCTTTTCTGTGGTGACTTGACTTACTTGATCTATACATACTTCAAAGGGCTGTCTACAGTCAGAGATTTTTTGGCTTAAACTCTCTGCAGATTTTATTTTGCTGTGTTCAGAAATGCTTAAATAGAAGAATTGCAGAAAAGTAGCGCAAAAGACTGAGAAAATAAATTGCTTTTACTGCAAAAGGGGTTAACCTGGCAAATTGTTCAGCTAAGTTGATCAAATTGTCTGTGCTTTCATGTTCCATTGTTTCTTGTCTGTTTGCACTTCAGTGTGCAGTGCAGCGCTGTACAGTCTTCTCAGCTGCTCTGGTGCAGTATTTGGAGATGTAAATCTTCTTTTCTGCTTCTGACAGTGTGTTGCTGGGAAGAATTTGTATTTTGCAGAGCACTGCAACTAGCTCAGTTTTCTCTAAAGTGTACTGATAAGCTCTGCAATTAATTATAAAGAAAAAACCCATACTTTGTTACCTACAAATTGAACTTATCTTGTCTCTTGTTATCTCAACAAAAACTACTTTGGAACAGATTTCCTGTTGTGCTAATTATCTCTATTTGTGGTAGGGCCAGTATCGTGCTAAACTTAAGTTGATCTTATACAAGTGTTGGTGACATAATACATACAGATTTAATTTTATAGAATCTTTAATCCAAAGATACTGAAGTATTTAATGATGTTAACTTATGATCCAGTAAAGAGCTAAAAACTTGGGATTTATGTAACTTTTCATCTAGAACATTCCTTCTTGCATCAAATTTCTACTGCTTATGTCATCAGTCATCCAGATATGCTAAGCAATTATAGCTATTCCCATGTGACTAATTGATCCAAAAGGAATTTTGGGGATTCTCAGTCTGGTTTTTGCATCAGAGATTCATCACTCAACTAACACTGATTAACAGAAAGATTAACAGCTTTATGGGCCATGAAGAACAAGCTGTTCTCTTCTCCATGGGTTGGCACATGGAGGGGGAAGTTAGAAGGGGAAGTTTTCCCCATTCATACAGGGAGCAGTTGGCAGTGGTAGGAATCCAGAATGTTTTGCAAACATTTTGCTATATATATTTTTTTTCAAGTTGCTGAAAATGAAGATCTCATTAAGCCTTACAATGTCAAATATTTGATATGGCTTGGTGGACAGGGAATGTTTGGTATAAAATCATGACTTGTATCATGAAACCTCTTTGGACATGGTACCTTCTAATTCCACACAACTGCTTGTCATAATATTATGTAATTATTTTAGTGGCAATATTTTTAAAATATTATTTGTACCAATACTGGCCAATTTGTGTAAGTAAGGGGAAGTGTTCCCTATTCTCTCTGGATAAAATAAAAATTATCTCTTCCAGTTCTGGCTGTAATTAATTATTCACACACCACTCCTTGTGTTTTCATAATTGTGTCTGGGGATACAGCTTGGTGACCTTTTTGGGTATGTCCCTGGCTGCAGAAGTCAGGGTGCTATGGTATGCAGGGGAAGGACAGCTCCCAGTGACAAATACCTACCAGACATGCCTTTTTGTAGAAAATTTCACTTCCTGCATTTTCTTCCCCTTGCATTTCAGAGCAGAAGCATGTTTCAAAATTTCTTTCACCTTTGTGATGCGCTACAGGATTGGGTAGGGCCCTCACCAACAAAAGCACCAACAAAAGGAGGGTAGCTGCCCAGCACTGGTGCTGACACCACTCAGTTTCTGGGTACAAAAGGTGGGAATGTGCAACAGCTGGGTGCATGGAGACAAGCACAACATGGTTCATTCTGTAGCAATACCTACCCAGAGGGTGCCTTGGAGTCTTTTCATTGCCTTCCTCAAAGGCTTCCTTAGAGCACTGTAACAGATGTTAAACTTGTTTCAGAATTAGTAGAAAGAGATAGAAGAAAAATATTCTGTGTCAGAGCACCTGATTTTTAGGCATGCAGCTTAAAGCTATATTCTGCTGATGAAGAAAATATATTCTGCTGTAAAAACTAATTTTTAAATGGTTCCTGGTGTGCTGGTGATTGAGATGACAGTTAGGTTATATTTGTCATTGTCAGCCACCTTCATCATTTAAGGCCTCAATCAACTTCCATAGCTGAGCTGATTTTTACTTCTCTCTGTGCCTAGCAAGATAATTTCCATAGTCTTTGACATGCCTGGAGTCTGCATCATGTAATAGTCTGAGATGAGAACAGAAGATATTGTATTCCTGTCTCATTATTTTGCCTTTAGCTCCTCCGTTGCTGCTTAAACGTGCGTGTATTGTGAGAACATGACAAGCTGATTGTTGTTGAGATTAAAGCAAACTGTAGCAGTAGCGGGCCTAATTAGCAAATGTATTTGCAAGTTGCCTGTTTTGAAGGGTGGAGAAGTGGAGCTGAACTGCTTTTATGATGCTTACAAAAGCAGCCTGAAAGTTGTTAAGAGTCATTTGAAAAAGTGGAAAAATAAAACGTGGAGAAAATTAATATGCATATTAAATTTCTGAAGTTTGAGTTGTAGCTTTTTCAAAAATTCCCCAAGAGTTGTTGAATTAGCTGGCTCAAGTATGTCTTACGGTGTGACTGTAGAAGCACACATGAAAGAAATTGTCTGGATTTAGTTAAATGGTTGGGTTTAATAATCAAATTTCCTGAATCTGAGCTTCGTGAAGCAGCAGTCCTGTTGTTGCTAGTGCCTGAGCTCATTAGTGCAAAATTGTCTCTGCAGTGTATTTATGGGCTAGAGCTCTGGAAGGTAGGGGGCCCCAAGTGAGCTGATCAGTATTCAAGCACTACCTCCTCAAAGCTCAGGATAAATGTATTCCCTTGAAAAAAAAAAAAATACCCTCTACTTGAGGAGACCTGCATGGATAAGCAAGCTCATGGAAAAATGCAAATGGAAGAGGGAAATTTACAGTATGTGGAAAAAGGCTTTGCTTCATTGGAGTGATTATAGAAATGCTGCCACAGTATGTAGAGACTTGCAACAAAGGTCAAAGCTCTCTTGAAACTTAGTCCGGCTAGGAGTGTGAAAGAAAACAAGAAAAGCTTCCTCAAAATACAACAATGAGAAAAAGAGGAGTAGGGAAAAAGTAGGTCCACTGCTGTAAATGAAGTGGGAGCCCTGATACCAGAGGATGCAGAGAAGGCAGAGTTGCTGAATGCTCTCTTTGCCTCAGTCTTTAGTCCTAAAGCCAGCCCTCAGGAATCACAATCACTGGAAGTAAGGGAGCATCACTGGAGGAAGGAAGACTCTCCGCTGGTCAGGGTTGGATGAGAGACTCTTTGGGTTAACTGAACACACACAAGTCTGTGGGCCCCTGCAGGATGCACCCACAAGTGCCAATGTTGTTGTTCTACAACTCTCCATCATTTCTGAAAGGTCCTGGCAAACAGGAGAGGTGCCTGAGGACGGGAGAAGAGCCAGTGTCACTCCAGTCTTCAGGAAGGGCAAGCAGGAAGATCCGGGCAACTGCAGACCAGTCAGCCTCGCCTCCATCCCTGGAAAGGTGATGGAGCAGCTCATTCTGGAGGTCATCTCTAAGCACTGGGAAGAAAAGAGGTCTATCAGGAGTAGCCAGCAAGGATTCACCAAGGGGAAATCACGTTTGGCTGATCTGATAGCCTTCTGTGATGGTGTGACTGAAAGGGTAGATGCAGGGAGAGCAGTGAATGTTGTCTACCTTGACTTGAGCAAGACTTCGGACACGGTCTCGCGTAACATCCTTGTGGCCAAACTCAGAAAGTGTGGGTTGTAAGAGTGGATGGTGAGGTAGGTTGAGAACTGGTTAAACAACAGGGCTCAGAGGGTTGTGGTCAATGGTGCAGCGTCCAGTGGGAGACGTGTGCCTAGTGGTGTGTCCCAGTGGTCAGTACTGGGTCCAGGCTTATGCAACATCTTCATCAACAGCCTCAGTGAGGGCACAGAGTGTATCCTCAGCAAGTTTGCTGACACAAAACTGGGAGGATTGGCTGTTACGTGCCAGGGAGAACGCTGGAACAGGCTGACAAGAGAATTTGTGGAGTCTCCTCCACAGACTTTTAAAGCCTGCCTGGATACATTCCTGTGTGGCCTTCCCTAAGTGATCTTGATATGGCAGAGGGGGTTGGACTAGAAAATCTTTGTAGCGGTTTTCCTGTGAAAACAGGAGCAGGCTTTTCTATTAGGAAACTTTTTACCTTCTGAAGAATTACTATAAACATACAGTTAAAAATAATTTCATTTATTATGTATGAAACAAAAATAGGGGTCATAGTATGGACTGCAGAGAAAGTATCACGTTGACAGATGAGAGAGTCAGTGAGCAGTTTCTTCAGAGGGCAATGGAAGATTAGGCTTGGTTTTTTTTTGTATCTTACAATTTTTATGAAGCAGGTAGCAAAAAAAAAAAAAAAAAGTTGAGATATTAGTGATCTTGGAGCCAAGAATATTAGCAGCTGTCTACTACCAAATAGTGGTTTGAACTTAGCAACAGTGAATTTTCTTAAGTTCTTAAAAACAGAGTGTGTATTTGCTAGACTCAGCTTGGTTGCAAGTCTGCTAGCATGTTGAATTTCACATAAAAGCTCTCTCTGAGCTCTTGGTATGGAACATTCTTGTTTTTGCAAAATTGACTGTAAGGAGAAATATGACTGTGTCATCATCACTTAGGTTCTGTCCAGTTTAATATGCTTTTGATTGTATTGTGTTCAATTTGAATATTATATTTCTGTTTTTTCTCCCATTTTCAGTGTTTCAGGACTGGACCTTCAAGTTTTTCTATGTCAGGGATAAGCTGGAAAAAGGACTCATGGGAAACCTGAATATCTGTGTATTAGGGTTGTGTTGTGGAGTTGTCTGGCATTTTGGAGCAACTTGTTAGAAGTATGGGAAAAAAGGTTTATTTGTTGGTATGATAAAGAAGAGGAAGCAGCGTAATGTGCCCATCTCTGAGTTCACAAATATTAAGTTATTTCCAATTAATTATTTTGCTAAGTTATATTTCAGTTGAGCTGGGAGGTAGGAAAGTACATTTGTAAATTGTATCTTCAGGTGGTAGTGTTTTTTACCATGTAGTTATCAGTGTCACTGACTGGATAAAGCACATATGCGGTAGATATTTTTGTTACGGAAAATATACAAAACCCCCAAAACCCAGACACTACCCTCATCCCCAAAATTTAAATAAACCTAGAGAGATTTGCTGGTGAGCTCAAATGCCTGTCAAGTATTTTATCGCTGTCGTAGTACTTCATTAATAAACTGCAAATTGTCAAAATGAGTATCTGTTAGCAGAGGCACTTTGATTAATTTCCATGTAAGCATAATTCTGGACCAGTTTCCTGACTTTTAAGTATTTTTCAGTGAGAGAAATTTATTCCAAGCATGGAAATGATTGTTACTTTTGGAAGGAAAGGTAGCTTTATGTGATGACTGATTCTTGGTAACTGGCTTTAAAAAAGTCTTTGTAGTTAATGGAAGCTTGATTGTTTTTTAAATATATTTTGGGTACAGATCAAAACCACCATCATACTATCTTCCTGTCCAAGATTGGATGTGTCCTTTTCCAGCTCCAGTTTTGCCAACATTGATGAAATTTTAAGACAAATGTAAGAGAGCATTTTAAGGATAATTTGTTGTGCATCAAAAAGCAAGAATCTTTTGAGTGTAGTAGAATTTTTTACACAGACTTCTTGAACAGCAACATAAAAAAATGAGTCAGTTGTAATTATAGGATTAACTAATGTTTAGTGGACAGATTGGTTGAAAGAAAAAATGTCATCTCTTGCATCAGACTGGGAAATTGGCATTGTCTTTTAATCAGCCATGTGCAGCTGAGTAATATACAAAACTTGCTAATTTTCCTAAATTGTGGGCAATAAATGAGACACAACTAAAACAGTAACTCTTGCCTTGCCTGCTGGTCATTTTGAAGTTAGTATTGTTTATGCAGCCACAGTAAAATAAGACAAAATACCAAAAAGTTTCCGAATAATGACCTCATATCCATCCACTAATATACTTTACAGTTACTACTAAAGGGGATTATAGGCTTTAATTCCCCCTGCACACTGATATGCAAATGAAACCTCTTTGCCCTTCACCTGGGAGGTTTCTGAAGCTATATTGAGGCTTCATCTATCTGTGGGAGTGCAAGTAATGAGATGTGGCCTCCAGCTTTTGTTTCCATGTCCCAGTGCTCAGACTGTTTGTAGCTGTGGCTGCTCTGTGATGTGCTGGGGCTGCCTCTGATGCTGGGGTGTGGAAATGCCAGAGAAAGCTTCCTTTCAGTGCATTTCTGTGACCAAAACCCATCTGCAGTAGGGTCCAGTTTTGTCTTCCACCATGTGGAAGTCTTCTTCTGTTGATCTGAGGTAGCTCATGCTCATAAGGCTCCCCAAAGAGAGGTGCAGAGTGAGCAACTCACTTGGAACTGCTCTTGGTGAACCTGATGACCACAAAAGTCAGTCCTTGAAGTAAGATCAATTATTTTTTTACTTCAAAATAGTGAGGGAGAACAATCTAGCTTTCTGAATTCTTTTAAAATAATCTGCACTTCCATCATAATTATGTGTAATTGATTTATGAAAACAATTAAGTGAAATAAGTACTTCTTGCTCCGTGCCTTAGTGGATGATAAGAGGGTATGTTCAAGGCTTCTGTTTCACAGCAACTAATACAAACTGATGCTGGCTTCAGTTCATTCTGTGGTACACTGTAATCATAGGCACAGGCTTCCACCTAGGGCTAATTGTGTCCTTTTTTACTGTCAGCTTCAGTTTAGTGAAGTACATTCCACTTACAGTTATGCAATGAATTGCTTTTATTATTTTAATTTTTTAAAAATTGCCATAAAAAATTTTCAAGATGCTTCCTCATTTATATTTATATCTTGACTAATTACAAAACAGGCTTTCCAGCAAGGAAATATACACTGTCCTAAGTATTTTAGTAAAGGCAGAAACTTACTTGGATGCCAGAAAGTTTTCTCCATTATATGCAATATTTAAAACATCAAACTTTGGGAAGTTATTTCTAAATGGTATCTGAAATTGGAAGATGTATAGGTACTAGATTTCAACTCTAGTTGGCCAGTTCTCATCCATTGGGATGTGAATTTGAGAGGGAGAGAGGAAGTAGAATAACAGTTTAGCAGTAGGAAAGATTTTTATAATAGAATAAAACAAAGCCTACCTTCTGTGGCTGATCTTTGAGGAAGTATGTGTAGTTTGTTCATCTTTTGGCCTTACAGTAAGGCATGCAGCAACTGCACACACTGGATGCAGTAGAAATAAGAAGTAACAAAGATTCTATTTGGACTTCCAACAAATATCCAAATAATCCTTTATAAAAGGAAGGTACACACCTGAGTAGCAAGTTCTAGGGGAACACAAACTCTGAACTCCAGTGAGGTGTTTCCTGTGTTCACCAGCAATGATGCAGTGCCACTAAATGATTATATTAAATGATACTATGATTATATAATCAACTCTAGTCACCTTTCATGGAAATGCGTTTTGATAAATGTGCTGGACTAGTGAGGATTACATTCATAGGTGGGAAGAGATACAGTGTTGTGACTTTAGGCTGTTTTGATAGTTTTGGGCATAGGAAGGCTAGCAGAGAAGACAGCAAAGCCTCTGCAGAAGGCATAGGAGGAAGTCAGAGGCCATCTTGAGATTGAATGGGACAACAGTAGGGGACCTGTATCGTTAGGTGACTTGTCTGTATCAATAGCTGATAAAACTAATAAGAAAATAACTACCAGTATGGCAGTGGTTTGTTGTTAGCTTGAGATTACCCTGGACACTGGCAGTGTTTATGTGCTGTAAATGGGCCAAAACATCAAATTAAGGTATCAGGGATGAGGCAGAGTTGAACTGAAGTCTTCCTCTCTGTTGCCCACAAGTCCTTTCTCTGAAGGAAAGTAGCTGCTGGGAGCATTAAACATGAACACAGAAATGAATGCAGGGTGAAAATCAACAATGCATTTCAACTCAAGTTTTATCTGTAATACTGATATTGAAATCACATAACAGAAATGTGCATATATGTAACTTTGAGGGGTTAGTTAAGAACATGTAAAAGGGGGAAATTGGATGCAATTATGAATGAATCTGTAGCAGCAAAAAGAGCAGGAGTAGTATAGGGGAAAAAAGAAGTAGATAGTATGAGGAGAATATTGAATTTTATTTTTTTTATTTTTTAAATGGAGGGATCCAGGGAGAGTTGCTGGCTAGTTCATTGTGGGCAGGGACTGTATTATTGGTTGTTTAATGCAGTGGCACCCTAAACTCTCAAAGAAAGCAGACTGAGTTTTGGAAGAAATTTTTTTTTTTTCCTGTAAGAATAGTTGATGTTCCATTTGCTTTTGGAAATGAAAAGCCTAATTGCATTCCTGTAAATTGTGTCTGAGTTTTCCTATTTTAGGAAGCACATTGTGAAAAGCACAGCTGTTATTTTTTGGACAGTTGCGGTTAGCATTCTTATTGCTAACTGCTATTTTCCCGGTAATATCTCTCTTCATAAATGCTAGTGTTATTCCCAGATAAAAGATTTATCCACTTCCATCTTTTTACATAAGCTATGGCTATTTATACTTCTATAAAAGCATATTTATGTGTGCTTATAGAAAATATATTTATCAGATGTCATTTCTATATTTAAAAGATATATGAATGTACTATGAAAAGAAGAACTGGAGTTCTAGACAGTCGGCTACATTTGTCTTAATTTCAGTATGCTGGGAAGACTGCAGCACTCTCAAGGCTGCTGTTCAGAGTACAGATGGGAGGAAGGATTATCACACATACATGACACATGCTTATGTTTTTATTGGCAATTTTGATCATGTCAGCTGCCTAAACAGCTTCTTCATAGGCTCTCCAATATTATTTTAAATATTTCTAGAGATTATTCATGAAAGAGGAATAAGTATATAGTAAGTAAACTTTTGCAGTGCAGACACTGACCCTGATGCTGAGGTAATGTACTCTGCTTTGTTAGTGAGGTGAGATCTTTTAGTTGAAAGAGTAGGATTGCCTCTCCTATAGCCTCTGTACTAGAATATCTTGGACTTCCTTTCAGGTGTTTGAGATAAAAACTGATTAAAATTAGATGCCTGTGAAGGATAAAGAATAAAGGTGGCTTTTAGAGATGTTCTGTGTCACAATAGCCCTGCATCTGGTAAGGTACAGAGTGCTTTGCTGTGCTGAGAGACTGACATGAATAGGAATCACAATATTACCTCTGGAAGGTCTGGGTCTGGTTCTGATAAAAACCAAAAAGCAAATAACAGCATTATTAACAGTGCTTATTTCTCCTATAATTTTCTTCTCCTAGATTTCATTGACTTGTTATTTAAACCTTTCTGGTTTGGGATCCAAACCTAAACAAGACTACAGTAACCTGTAGACAAAATACAAATTATTGCCTTAATTTTTTTTTTTCTTGGGAAGCTCAGTGGGATTCATTTGAAATAAAAGTGCAATCTGGGAAAGGCCTAGTGTCTGACAATAGATTTCAAGCCTACTTTCAAACCCCTACTAGTAAGTGCATTGGTTAACACAGGAATAATGTTCTTCCCCAGTTTTAGAACAAGCTTTATTAAAACAGACCCATTTCTTGCTGGTGTTGTCCTTTATTCTAATAATCAGAGGAACATTGTATTGTTTTCGAGGTATTGATTCCTGTGATGATAAAACGTATTGAGAGTATGCTACAGTGGTCATGTATGAGATTGTTTAATGTAATTACCTGGTGTCTCCTAGAGTGAGCTAACAAAGAGTTTCTAAGATAGTTTTGTGTAATGTGCATGTTCTTGACAGAACAGGTGTTACTAAGGCATTTTACTCATGTTACCATATCAGTGAGACAATGTCTTATTTGAAGCTGTCTTGACTTTGCTGTAATTTTAGGAGCTGTCTTGCATAGTTTCATTACAGTGTTCATTACAGTAGTCTGCATTCCTACCTGAGAGATTTTCCCGTCAGGCTCTAGGAAATGACCTGAGAGATTTTACCAGTCAGTCTCTAGGAAGTGTCTGATTTCACCCTGAGAGCCTTTTCTTACCATTTATTCTCAGGAGACGAGTCAAACTCCCTGTTTTTTTGTTGTTTTGTTTGTTTGTTTGTTTGTTTTGTTTTATTTTATTTTCCTGCTTGGATGAGATGGAATTAACCTTCTGAAGTTATGAACAGGAACTGACTACTGGCTTATTCCAGGGTTGACATCAACAGAATATTAGAGATGTGGATGTTGTAATCCAACACTTTAAGATTTTTATGGCATCCTTGTAGTTGAGGGTGGTAGGAGCCTATGTAAAAAGATAAACAGAATTTCATAAAAACAGGCAGAGAGAGAAGTTGGGAAGATAATTCAGCTTTTTCCATTTCTGGAAAATGTTATCTTGGATAATTGGTCAAAACTGCACAGCTTTGTTGTTAATTTTTTTTCTGGTTTTGGTCATGCTCTCAGGAAATATGGTAATAAATGTCTCTAGGTTCCACTTTACCAGTGTAACAAAGAAGAGTAGTGCATTTGGAGCATAAAAAAGACTGTGCTGCTGCTTGGGAACTCCCTAGCTCCCAGGACCTCAGTTTCCAGAGTTCTCAGTTCTGTGTGGATATGCTGTTAAAAATTAGGATATGAAGCTGAAGCCTTTGATTTCCTGGAAAACTTTCTCCTCTACAAGGTTGCAAGTCCCGTGTTAATAGTATTCCCATAGCTGACAAGATTGATGAGGTATAAATTAGTAATTTCAGGAATGAAATGTTGAGGACAGATTCTTTGGAATCTGTTTTTCATCTTAGCTGTTCAATCAAAATCTTACATTGTTTTTGAGCCTGTATGTGATTTAAAAAAAAATACAAACAAGATTTGAATTGCTGCTTTGCCATCAGCTTCTTGGTTTTCTAAGACAATTCAGTTGTTGTAGTAGTGTTTCTCACTTTTGCAAAACTTTTGGGAGATAGTGTGTCTACCTTAAGTTCTTAGTTTTTTTCAGCAAGAGATAAGA
Source organism: Phaethornis superciliosus (assembly GCA_023637945.1). NCBI lineage: Eukaryota > Metazoa > Chordata > Aves > Apodiformes > Trochilidae > Phaethornis > Phaethornis superciliosus. The sequence goes on from JAJQWJ010000004.1 coordinate 21,582,016, forward strand.
CATTATATAGTCTCTTTGTCTGTTTCCTGATGGTAGCTGAAATTAAGTGAAAAGGAACAGTATCATTATGGGCTTGTCTTCTAAATGTTAGTCCCTAAATATAAATCCCATTTGTCCCTGATGGGGCTTGCAGCTCAGACACTACATAAATCAAGAGATGCTTTCTGCCAAATCAGTGCTTGTTGGGGATTTGATCCAGACCAAGGACCATGTAGTAGTGCCTGAGCCTGATCTGAGCGCTCCTGTGGAACAGCTGGACCAAGCCTTGGTGATCTCTCCCTGCTTGGAGCATGGGGTAAGGATACTTGCTTTGGAGCTGAGTGATACACATACGGTAGTGCATGAAGATTTTTAGTACAAGCAGAAGAATCCTGGCTTACAGGATAGTGAAATTGTTACCTACATAATTGCCTTTTTTCAATAAAGCTCATTTTTTACCTTGAAACCCTATTCTTTCAAGAGGTAGATAGTGGTATATTCTTGTTTTTGTTTTTATTTTTGGCTACTCTTTACAATTTAGGTTTCATTGTTTCAGACTCACCATTCTAGATGTTTTCATCTGTTGTTGTGTGAATTATGTTTCTAGGTAGGAAAAAGGCTGAGAATACTGAAAAAATGAATTTCCCTAAGAGAAGTGTAGCTTGTGGAATAATGATGTGGAAGGCTAGCAAGTAAATAGGAGGAATTATGTTTTAATGGAATTCCCTCTGGTCAGGACTGTGGTGAAAGAAACAAATGTTTTAGAATGGTTATCTTACAGTGAACATTGCATTACTTCACTTGCAAAATCTTGTATTGAACTCACTCTTTCTTAACTTGACAGGCAAGTATCTGCTTCCCAATGCAACCGGGCAGCAGCTGTGGCAGCCTGCAGAAACCTCCAACCTTGTTCGCATGCGCTACCAAGCACTTGGGCAGTCAGCACCTTCACTTACTGTTAATTTGGTGAGTAATGATTTCAAAACTAACACTGTGAAAAAAATTTCTATTGTATTGCTATCTCTATTTGTGGGGCTTGGGATCAAACCTGACTTTATTTCCAGAGCAACCTCTCCTCCTTAGGCTGAATTTTTAAAGTACCAAGTGCCTTCCTGTTTACAGCATTACTTAATTTGTTGAGTGCAGCTGAATATTGTCTGTGGTAGCAGTAACTCTGGTGTACTGAACAGACTCTTGCTTTATTATAGGTGTTTGCATTTAAATGGTTTCTTTCCATTAACAAAAAAAAAAAGGCCATGCTTTCTAAGTCAGCAATAAAAGCTAACTGTCTTTTCAGTCCTGAGCATTCTTTTCTATCAATAGCTTTGTTTCCCCTTTCTGCAGGAGTCTGTCCTTGGGAGAACATGGGTAACACATGAGCTTAATTAAGACTTTCAGAAAAAATAAGGGAAGAGGAAAGGGCAAGAGGTGCCTCATACACTTGAACTTGCAGTTTTTTCTTTTCAAGCTGCTTTGTGATTCTGAAATGTAATGCAGGACCCCGTATATTAATCTGTACTCTTTACTTAAAATTAACACATTTAATGTTGTATAAAAAAACAGGAAAGTTTTCTTAACGTCTCCCCTTTCTTCTGTCTCTTGACTGGTTACTAAAGCTTTGCTGATCCATGCCCACTTTCTAGGGGAAAATTGCCTTTTTTTTTCTTGCACAATGTTCCGGTTAAAGAAGGCTATGCACAGACAATGCCGAACAGATACCACCACCATGCCAGTTTTTCATATTGTATTGTTATGTAGATGACTGGTTTCTGCATGAATCTGTCTGAAATAGTATTTTTCTTTTTTCAACAAATTTGCACTTACAAATGTAATCATGCTTTCTGCTTAGCAGTTGTGCTAACTCTTAGTGAATTTAGGGCAAATGTGGTTTATTGGACTCAATGCTTATTACAAACATTTATTTCTATTGGACACTCTATGTTTTGAGCCCTAATATTTTCCAGGGAACTAAGTATAAACTGTGGTATTTTTGTTTTCTAGTTTGTTATGAGAAACAGTTCATTGAGATGGAAGTATTTGGATTACATATAGTCAAAATTAAAAGGGAAGTAGATGAATGCCCAGAAATCAATGTAAATTGCATCTAAATTGTAAATATTTTATTTCTTTTCTGTGGTTGGGAATTAAAAAATAATTTATTATAATTAATTAACCAGATTTTAAAGGTGCTATGTTGGTATCTGATTCTTTGTTTCTGGTTGCACATTATTAGGTGTCATGCTACTACAATTTAGTGCTGTTGTTTTGGTGTAATGCGTAGACTGTTGGGAGACTTAAACTATACTCAGCAGCAATTTGACAAGAAGTATTATAAGTGGTCATAAACACAAACTAGTGAAAAACTTAGTGAGCTATTCTTCCTCTAGAGCCTTTCACTCATCACCTATGAATTCTTGGGGCACATTGGTCTGCCACAGACTTCTTCCTTTCTCTCCTTTGACATCTTTTCATCTGAGCATCTTCTTTCATGCTGGTGCAAAAGCAGGTGTGAGCATCTATGCAAATCTGAGCAGATTGTGCACAGGATGGAGGAGCAGGTTAGTCAGAAGTATTTATTCCTTATCTGGAACTGCCAATCAGAATTGCCTCCTGAGGAGGTTATTGTTACATTGTCACAAAGGCACAGATCTTCTTAACCCTTCTTCCACAATTATTTTTCCGTCAGACTTGTGAAAGACTCTTAGCCTTTGACTAAAAGAGGCCATAAGTTAGGAGTCACTCCCCTTACTCACATTTTTATGGGGGTCTTGATTCTGTGCTTTGACAGAGCTGAGTTTGGGAAGCCTATTGTTACATTCTAGTAACTAGAGATTTTAATTATATTTAGGAAAGATTTTCATTTATGTTGAAGAGATTTCCCTGTAGCTGTTCACAGTGTGAATTGAAATGAATTTAAATGTAATATCTCACTCATCTGAAAAATTACTAGCCTGTTATTAGTTCCTCTGCTAGGACTGATTATTTTTACTGGAACTGATAATCTGCTAATGTGGACCAGGCTATGAGCAGTGATTGAGTGCACATATAAACAAGAATGACAATTGAGCAACTCAAAGATACATACTAGTGGAAATACAGTTCCCTTATAAAACCATGATTTTCAGATGAATGGGCAGTGTATTGGATTTTTTGGGGGCTCGTAACTCAGAAGTAGCCAAGTGATAGGAATGTTGGTCTTCTGGCAAGATCCCATTGAGCTGTCCACAACAGACAGGCTCTGTGGTGGTCACACAGAATGTTAATGAGGACTCAGTGACATTAAGAAAATGACACAGAATGTCTTCAACATTCACTTCTCCATGGATGGTTGGAAGGGGAGAAATTTGATGAAATTCAACAAGGGCAAGTGTAGAGTCTTGCACCTGGGAGAGAACAACCAGTACATGAACCAGTACAGGTTCAGGACTGAACTGCTAGAGAGCAGTGTAGAGGAAAGGGACCTGGAAGTGCTGACAGCAGGATGCCCATGAGCCAGCAGTGTGCCCTTGTGGCCAAGAAGGCCAATGGCATCCTGGGGGGCATCAGAAAGGGGGTGGTTAGTAGGTTGAGAGGTTCATCTCCTGCTCCACTCTACCCTGGTGAGGCTGCACATGGAATATTGTGTCCAGTTCTGGGCCCCTCAGTTCCAGAAAGACAGGGAACTGCTTGAAAGAGTCCAGCACAGAGCCACAAAGATGATTCAGGGAGTAGAACATCTCCCTTTTGAGGAAAGGCTGAGGGAGCTGGATCTCTTCAGCTTGGAGGAGACTGAGAGTCAACCTCATTAATGTTTATGAATATGTAAAGGGTGGGTGTCAGAAGGATGGAGCCAGGTTCTTCTAAGTGATGGTCAATGACAGGACAAGGGGTAATGGGTGCAAGTTGGAGCATAGGACGTTCCCTGTAAGCGTAAGAAAAAGCTGCTTCAGTGTGAGGGTGACAGGCTGCCCAGTGAAGTTATGGAATCTTCTTTTCTGGAGACATTCAGAACCCACCTGGATGAATTCCTGGGTGATCTGGCAGGATGATCTCTCAAGGACCTTTCCACCCCCTAACTTTCTGTGGTTCTATGAACACTTCAGTAGAAAGGTAAAGCTGAGGTGAAGGAGCAGTTCTGCTTTAGGATCTTTCCACAAGTCAAGTATTGGTCTGGTCAGTCTCTTCCTTTCTATAGTCAGTGGAGAAGCATAAACTGGAAGGCAATTTAGAGTGAGTTTTGTAGGAATGTGGGGAAATCATGGTAGAGCTAGCTTAATTCATTCTCCTTGCCCTTTAAGCTGACAGTCTTGCCCAGTTTCAGGCATCTGTTTCATAGAATTATTGAATGGGATGGGTTGGAAAGGATCTCTAGAGATCAGAGTTCAGCCTTCCTGACAAGCAGGTCACACAGAAACATGTTTTCACAGGTCTTGAAAGTCTCGAGAGGAGACTCCACAACCTCTCTGGGCAGGCTGTTCCAGTGTTCTGCCACCCTTACAGTAAAAACATTTTTCCTAATATTGAAGTGAAACTTTCTGTGTTCCAGTTTATGTCAGTTGCCCCTTGTTTTCTATCATAGGGCACCACTGAAAAGAGACAGGCCCCTTCTTTTTGCCACCCACCCTTCAGATATTGAGTGGGTGTCTAAACATTAATTAGACCCTATCTCAGTCTTCTCCAGAATAAAAAGCCCTCAGGTTTCATGGTCTTTCCTCATATCACAGAAGTTCCAGTCCCCTGATCATCCTTGTAGCCCTCTGTTGGATTGTCTCCAGTATATTTCTGTCCCTCTTGAACTGAGGAGTGAAAAACTGAGCACAGTAGTCCAGATGTGGTTTCACTAGGGCAGGAGAATGTCCCTCAACCTGCTGGACACACTCTTAATGCAGCCCAGAACACCATGAACCACCTTAGCCACAAAGGCACATCACTATCCCCACGGACAGCTTATTGTCCACCAAGGTCCTTGGAGGGGGTTTCCAGCAGGTCAGTCCCTAATCTGTACTGGTGTATGGTGTTAATCATACCCATGCAGGGTACCTGCACTTACTCTTGTTGAATCTCATTAGCTTCCCCTTTTCCCAGGTCTCTCTGAATGGCTGCACAGCTCTCTGGCACGTAACAGCAAATTCTCCCAGTTTTGTGTCAGCAAACTTGCTGAGGATACACTCTGTGCCCTCACTGAGGCTGTTGATGAAGATGTTGCATAAGCCTGGACCCAGTACTGACCACTGGGACACACCACTAGGCACACGTCTCCCACTGGACGCTGCACCATTGACCACAACCCTCTGAGCCCTGTTGTTTAACCAGTTCTCAACCTACCTCACCATCCACTCTTACAACCCACACTTTCTGAGTTTGGCCACAAGGATGTTACGCGAGACCGTGTCCGAAGTCTTGCTCAAGTCAAGGTAGACAACATTCACTGCTCTCCCTGCATCTACCCTTTCAGTCACACCATCACAGAAGGCTATCAGATCAGCCAAACGTGATTTCCCCTTGGTGAATCCTTGCTGGCTACTCCTGATAGACCTCTTTTCTTCCCAGTGCTTAGAGATGACCTCCAGAATGAGCTGCTCCATCACCTTTCCAGGGATGGAGGCGAGGCTGACTGGTCTGCAGTTGCCCGGATCTTCCTGCTTGCCCTTCCTGAAGACTGGAGTGACACTGGCTCTTCTCCCGTCCTCAGGCACCTCTCCTGTTTGCCAGGACCTTTCAGAAATGATGGAGAGTTGTAGAACAACAACATTGGCACTTGTGGGTGCATCCTGCAGGGGCCCACAGACTTGTGTGTGTTCAGTTAACCCAAAGAGTCTCTCATCCAACCCTGACCAGCGGAGAGTCTTCCTTCCTCCAGTGATGCTCCCTTACTTCCAGTGATTGTGATTCCTGAGGGCTGGCTTTAGGACTAAAGACTGAGGCAAAGAGAGCATTCAGCAACTCTGCCTTCTCTGCATCCTCTGGTATCAGGGCTCCCACTTCATTTACAGCAGTGGGCCCACATAATCCCTATTCTTCCTTTTACTGTTGTATGATTTATTTAAAATGATGTATTTAAAAGAGCTCTTCGTGTTCTTTTTTACATCCCTAGCTAGATGTAATTCTAAGAGGACTTTGGCCCTCCTTGTTACTCTTGTTAAGTATCTTGACAACATTCCTGTAATTCTCTCAAGTGGGAGGCCAGTCCCTTTTTCCGCATACATTTCACACATTTCAGGTAGGATAAATCAGCCCCTTAATCAGCTTCTGCTGGAGTGGTTTGGAAGTTAACTTAGGAGTTGCTGCCTCGTTCAGCCTTCAAAGTTTGGGAGTAATTTTTCTATCTGCTCCCAGGCCCCCTGCCTCTTCCCAAGTGTCTACAAATACCTGTTACTATTTACTGCTTTGAGATGTGCATTTTTACTTCTGCTGATGGAATTTTTTGAAAATATTTCAAAGAAATAAACTGATCTGTTTTAATATTTCATTGTAAAAATGGTGTATTTAAAATTATGATAATGAGCCTTAAACTGTCTGAGGAAATACTGATTTACAAACAGAAAGATTTTTTGTCCTTGAGTGACACAAATTGAATTAAATTCCCGATTTTAGCTTGATCTGTATAGCTAATGGATAAAAACCAAGATAAAATAAACTACCTGTATGATACAGGGTGATAAATATGTACCTGGAAAGAAAGGAGTTTTTCCAAATGAATTGGGTAAAACTTCTGAAGATTTGCTTCATCAAATCTTCTTTAAGATTTGCTTCCTAGGATTATTATAAAAATTCCTGGTTTGGATTATTATTTTTTTAATTAAAAAAAAGTAGTATTCTATTGTGAAAAGCATGAAGTTTTCAATTTTGTCTATAAACTAAAAACACAAAACCCAAAACACTAAAAAAATCACCAACAATGACTCCTCACAGAGAGCTGTTTAAGAAGTGTATTTCATGATTACTGAATGGTAACTTGCTTTTTGAAATTTCCAATTTTATTTTTTAATAAAAATATGCAGTAAGAAAGATCCTCAGTTAAAACAAGTACATTCTAATACACTTGGCTTTTAAATTCAGCCAGGACAGATTGCGTAACATCAGCTTTATGGCAGGGTTTCGTATGTGGACTGTTCTTTTCTGGATGAAGTAGAGCAAACTCTGAAATGCTTGCTGTTTCTTCTAGGAAACTTGGAATATGTCAGTGAAATAACTAAGTTTTTTCTTTGTTTAATAATCGAACATCTCTCACTACTTGTAAATAGTATCTAGTAATTTACCAAAACTGAAAAAAGGGTAAAACTGCCCTTTATTGGATGGTTTATGCTCTTTCCTAGTAATCAGTGAAGGAATGTTATGTCTGACTAAAAGCATTTGCTACTTTTTAGCATACTGTTAACCTGTGCAGTTTTTAAAAATTTTTCCTTCTGAATTTTTTTTCTCCTATCTTCCTTCTCCCAGTACCACCTGTCAGAATATTTTTGCCTTCCCCCAAATAACAAAAGACTCAATGTGCAAGCATTTCTGCTTTAGTACACTTGATTTTTATTGCCACTTTATCTGTGTTAATTTGTAAGAATGGTTTTATGGAAGCTGGAGGGTGTTGATTATATAAAGTACTGTTTTCTAAGATGGATTGCTGAAACAAAACAAGAAATGTTCAGCACTGATGACAGGCAGTTTTATTTTTTCAGAAAGGGCCTTGCCGTCTCCTTTCTTTTAAACACTGAAATAATGCTGAAAATTAGTAAGTGTATTTTTGTTAAATATGCCATTAACTTCAGCTAAATTGACATAATGTTGACAGTTATTATGAGAACTGTTTCAAAACTAATTATGCTAATTAGAATGTAACTACCAGTAATTGCATGTATTCAAACAGCATTCCAACACCCTTTTCTGTATTTTATTCCCCAGATGCAAGACAGACATTTGTTGCCTAAAAAGCTGCAAAATTATAGCTTAGATAAGAAATGATTGCAAACAAAACAAATACAACCTTTAGAAACACTAATTGTTTAGATAAGTGAATGACAGTATCAGTTGTGCTTGGGCAAACCACATAATTAACAGGCCTTCATTTAAATGTTTTATTTCAGAATCATGGAGAATTTTAAAAATACCTAATTGTTTTCAGTTTTATCTAGTGAGTATCAGGCATTCTGAATAAATTTTTAAACACACTTACTTCAGAACAAGAGGAACTTGAATCTGAAACTTCTGTTGCACTTAATTCTGTCCCCTTCTGTCCAGGAATTCAGGTCTTCAATGATTAACATTCTTGGTTGTGTTTGTGAGCAGCTATTTAATGAGCATGTATAAGGATGGCACTTGAGAGAAACATAAAGATATAATAAAATTTTCTGGAGTCATTAATGTTGGATCTGTCTTTAATATTTCTCAAAAATAGTTAGCTAGGTTTTAGAAATACTGAGTCTGAATTAAAGTTGCTATTTGAATGCTAAGCCATAGCATAGATTTGAATGCCATCTTTTTGCTTGACTTAAAACCAGCTCAGTGTCTTAAGACCAATTACTGAAGATGTTTTTAAAACAGAAATTATTTATTCCTATGAAATGCTAATGTTGCCAAGTAGTGCTAGCAGGTTTTCTATGCATCAACTGTTTCTAGCTTTTACAAGTACAGAATTTTTCCGCCCTGTGTATTTTATTTCAATAACTCCTTACTCATTAATATAAATTTGCATTCATATTTCTTTGTCTGTGTATATGCCTTAAAAGAAATTCGCAATTGCAGTTCCAATTCAGAAGTTGGTTCTAAAAGTGATAGAGGGAAATGAACATCCATCTCTGTAAGTACACTATTTTGAACTCAGAATTTGTACACAGCAAAAGGTTGAAGCAGACCCAATCCAGAGCATAACACTGTAATACTTGCTGACAAACAGATGAAAGAAGTTGATTAGGCAGTGTTTCACAACTATATACCTCTATTTATCTGTATAAGTATTTTAAAAATTGTCATTGCATGTTTGGGTTTAAGACACATCTTTAGATTGAGTTGCTTGACAGAGTTCCAGATGTTTCCTAAATTGTCTGATGAACACTAATGAAATACTGAAGTGGTGATGACCTGGGTTAACTCTCCTCCCATAGAGTGCTTTCAATTTTTGAGAACTGAGAGCACATCTTGTGCTTCAAAGTACCATCATTTAAACAGTAATAGGAAAAGTAGGTAAAATAATGATCTCTTCTGAAGACTGACCTGGGTTAAAGAGTCTTGCAAGCCATACAATGTATCTTCCAGACGTAGTCACTTTTTGGTGAAGTAGGTCTCCTCCCATCATCCTCGATTAGCTTCCAGCTAACAGGTTGTGTTGAGCATGTTCTAGAACTGAAAGGAGACACTAAGTACTCTGCAGTTAATTAGAGGTGAATGTAGGTATAATCCTCTTCTGTGTCCTCTTAGTGGTACAAAACCAGTGGAGTTCGTATGTGTGTAGGAGCTAGCAGTAAATCCCTATTTTGCACGTAAACATCATACTTCTATTTTCCAGGCTTCCCATGTAACAATCTTCTCTGATGCGAGACTTTATCCAAAAGTGAAAAGGCTCACTAGGACCAGTTTTTACTGTTAGATAATGAAGAGGATAGGGCTGTTAAAATTACTTTTCCTTAGCCTATGTTGTCTTCTAGAATTTGGTCTGCAGGACCAATGCAGTCAAGATCAGAAGACAGGTTAAATGTAGTGCTTCACCCCTAGAGCTGAAGCTTCTGACTGTATGTTGGTAGTGACTCTGAATAGGGTCTTAATTTGCTTATCTGCTGTGATATTCGGGTTCTCTGTGTGTGGTGCTACTGATGGTTATCTTAAACTGTCATCTAGCATTGTGCTGTATTTCTTAAAAATAAAAAAGTGGAAAAAATAGGAAGTATTGCAAAAAGGAAGCTATGAATTTTTATGCTTACAAAATTTGCTATACAAGAAACAAGGAAATAGTAGTGGTTTGGCAATAAACTATAGGACTAGAAGAAATTGATAGGTATTCACTTAGTGTTTCAAGTTATGATCTGTTTCTGGAAATACAGGCTTTCTCAGGTTGTTGTTGGACTCTGCTTAGTTGGTAACTGGATAGGATGTTATAATCTGTGGAAGACTCAGGAATATAGTGACTGACTTTTCTGGCCTTAGATCAAAAACTTCAGTAACCCCTTACGGGATTTATAGGAGTGGGAATGGGAGATGGATAAAGGAACTAAAAGGACAGGAAAAGAATAGACTGCAAAAATGTCTGGCACAAGGATGAATTTAGAAAAATTTAGCAACAATGCTGTCTTCTCATCACAAAAAGGAGAAAACTACAATTTCATTGTAGCCAGTTTTATGGTAATTCAAACACTGATTCATGCTCAGTTTTTAATAACAAGAAAATTTTTATTAACAAGTTGCAAGGAGGTTCTCCTTTGCTTCAAGAATGTGTGCTGATGTATGAATCTGCAGTTGATAGTCTGATTTCAACTCTTGGAAGTCTGTGATAAATTTTAAACTGCCAGTAACAGCTTTGATTTTAAAATACATGAGAGAAAGTAGACATGGGGGAATAATATTATAAGTGTAGAAAACTCATTGTCTACACTTCTGCCTGCATTCTGGATCTGAAGACATAGTAAGAGGTGCTGATAACTTCAAAGTAAGTCCTCCCTGTGTTGCCTATGTGGATAGCAGTAGTTAAGGGCATTTGGAGTTCCTACAGGGCAAATACAACCTCTCTAACTCTTCTTAGCAATCTTATGAATTTGGAACATATGCATAATTATGATGAGTTGATTAATTAAAAAAAATGCTGTGGAGGATAAAGATTTTTTTTTTTCATTTTAATAATGAAACTACGTATTGTCAAGACTCTTAATCCTAAGTGTTGTAGAAATCTTTTTCCTGATGCTGCTTGAGTGTAAATACACTGTAGAAAACTTGATTTCTGCTGTGGCATTTTCAGTTAACAAAAAAGCAAATACTGAAACTCTTCAAACTTCCTAAAGAAGTTTGGCCTAAAATGATGGACTGGGCTTGGAAGCTGGGTCAGTTTCTTTGCTGTGGGGCAGCATCTTCGTATTAAAGGATAGCCAGATAGGGTACTTTTAAAAATTGATGTTGTAACACTTTTTGTTTTCTTCCCTATATGTCAACACGTTCTCATGCTTATGGTACTTTCAAAGTGACTGTAATGTAGCACTGGACAGAAGCAGGTATCATGGGAAAAATAACTCATCCCTCAAGTTGAAGTACTCCCATGGTTTTTATGATGGCTATAGCTCTCAAAGAGACTCAGAGTGCATTGAATGACTCTGCTGACTTACAGGCATTGAGAAAGGGGATAGAAATTTTGTTTGTCAAGATCTCTCAGGTGGGAGTGGATGGATGTTCCTCATCTTTATTTTTATTTTTTTTTTTCTTTGTAATAAGCAAAGGTGTATAGCAGGGATTTTTGTGCAGGTATTTTTCAATTTGAAAATGTACTGCACAGCCTGCGTCTATGTTGGATGATGCACTGCTACCGTATCTTCTGTTTCTACGTTTAAAAGCAGATGCAGTTTTACTGACATAAAACTTCTAATGTGTTCACTGCCACAGTCTGGCCTCGGCCCATGCTGCTGGGCTATTTGTACCTCTAGGTTTTAGTCAGACTTTCTGTACATTCATGTGAATTCAAATGTCTTATTGTAAATTGTGCTCCTATCCTATGGATGCAGGTGCGAATGTAGACTTCAATATTGTTTTGTTACATTATCTCTTAATATTCTTGCAAGACCTCCCTTGGGCTGATATAACAGTTTAAATTGTTCTGACTTCACTGGTGTGATGCAGTTACCATGTTTGTTCCACTCTTACGTATGCTGTCAAAGTAGATGGATGATTTTTAGCATCAGTACTGTTTTCATCTCAGTAAAGCAAGAAAATGTTCTCCTTCCTCTTTTCTTTTATCATAATATTCCCCATTATGGTGCATATGTCTATATACAGTTCCATCATGTTTTTAGTAAAAAACATTGCAGGAAGATCATTTAATCTATGAAGAATTCTCTTTTGCCCCTTTTAATCTATGAAGAATTCTCTTTTGCCCCTTTTAATCTATGAAGAATTCTCCCTTTGTGGAGATTGAGAAACACAGGTAAGTGCTCAAGTTGACCTATTTGCACTTGAGTAAAAGTTGTAATAATAAGTAGGAGGGTGGTTAACTGCTGCTCTCTCATGAATACATTTAACCTATTGATCATTCATGAGTATTTGTGTGGTGCAATTGAATATACTTAGTATGTAGTCAGTTAAATTCAGAAATTGTGATTGGCTTTGTAACGCACAGAATAACTTCACAGGAACATACTCTTGGCTGACCATGGACTATTCAAAAAAGAATTAAAGTTGGTAGTAAGAAACAAAGTTGAATTACGAGATTGTCTGCTGTAAATATGGGAGGAAAGAGAGTGAAGTTAAGTAAGATTTACCTACAACTTCTGCAGAGCTGGATCTCAGTCTATTTCATTAATTACGTGGCTAGTAAAAGTATATCCTCAACAAACTTCCCTAGCATGATGCTACTTTTTCAGAAACATCTGTGAATAGATGTTTTTTTGTATGCTTGTTATACATGCTCTTCTTATGAAATATGGAACAAATTAGAACTGGTGATTAGTAGGAGAGCATTCCCTTTTTTTCCTAACTCGTGTAGTTTGTCTGATTTATAATAGACCCTAGGTCCATGGGGAGTCAAGACTTTGTCAAGTTGAACTACCTTTTGAATTAATACTGAAATGATAAAGTGCTGATCTGTAATGAAAGACTGTGTTCTTTTGAAGAAGAATGACCTATAGGGGGAAGTGTTGAATCTTAGCGTGGAAGGAAAACACAAAACACATTAAGAGGCAGTGTACATCTTTAAAGGAAAGTACATTAATGTGTTACCTCATTGAGAAAATATTCTGTTACTGCAAGTGTTGAGATTAAATACTTATAAAAAGGAAAATGAGGCATAAAAAGAAAGCAGACTAGTTCCGTTATTGTTTAGATAGATTTAAAAAGAACTTGAACCCTTCCAGAGCTTGTTAATTGTGGCTGGAATGCAGCTTGCCTGTTACTGTTTTCACATAAGAACAAAACTTCTAATATCTCGGAATTATTATTCAGAATGTAACTGTTACTGTTTTGTTATGGGAATTATTTAAGTATTTGCTTCCTTTTTCATATAGAGAATCTGAAATATTCTAATATTCAAATACTCTGTTGAGAGTTAGAAAATAATCTGAAAACATAGTGAGATATGTTCCAACTGCAAACTCTTGGATTTAAAATGGTATATCTTCCACTGTGTTTGTTATTTGTTATTACTGGAGGAAATCCTGAGACTTGTAGCTCAGTAACCTTTTTTAAACAGAACATTTTGGTAGGTATGCAATTTTTCATTCTTGTTGAAGAGAGATCCATGTGAAAAACAGTGTCCTTATGATGATCCTGTGCTTTCAGAAATAATTGTATTTTACCCTATTGTATAGTTGTGGAAAACTTGGAAAATTGGAGAGCTTGCAATCTTGCTTGGATTGGATGCTTTTTGCTCCAATAAGAAACTGTAATTGATGGAAAAGCCAAAATCGCTAAAAGTGAAGTGTCTGTTGTAACCGGTGTTCTCCTATAGGTTCATTAATTGAAAGGTAGGTAGAATACCTAACTAAAACTTAATTAGAAATAGGTTTTACTCTGCAACGATTATTTTCGTCTGCTTTCACGACTGATACGTGACCTTACTAAGCCCTCTCAATGGCTAAACCAGAAAGATGTTGGTGCAAGTAGGATTTTGTCCGCCAGGTGGCATGAAAACCCAGCGTGTACCTGTGCTGTCCGTGGAATGTGCATCCTTTTCTCAAGGATACTCGTTTTAATAATTGGGATTGTTGGCAAGGCATATGTGTTTTAGCATGAAAAGGCAGATAAACATGAAAGCATGCTATATATCTATATAAATAGAAAACAAATAGCATTTTTTTTTCAAACCTAACCACTGTCAGCTGTACTTCTTTATGTGCAAGAAACTGTTGCATCCCTACACTGACCTGTGGCTTGCCAATTCTGTAGATTTATCAGCTCTAGAAAAAAAGATGAGTTTTGCTAACTAAAGTTTTTCCTTGTTGTGCAGGGGTAGGATCATAACATTAAAGAGGAATATTGAAAAACATTGCTATGAGCTCACAATTTTGTTGCCAGGCTAGCGATTCCTTTTCAGTGCTGTAGCTGGGGACTCACAGGAAGCAGTACCTTGAAAGTGTTTGGCTGGTGAAGCATGTCTGTTGTCTTTTTATGAGGTGTACTTGTTGAGCCCTAAAAGCAAACTGTTGGTTCTGCATGGAACATTTATTCCAACCTTTTGTAAGCTCTTAAAATGGACATTAGGCAAATTTATACCAGGGCATAAATGGCTATAGATTCACTTTCACACTTTCAGTAGTAAAATGTATATTGCTTATAGTATCTAAAATTAGTTTGCCTTATTAGTAATTAATGATGATGTTATGGATGTTACACAATTCTGCTGAATTAATTTGTTTCTCAGAATTTAAATATGTGTTAATAATTAATGCTGAATTGTGTTTATCGATCTCATGATTTTAAACAAGGTGCCTCTAGCTCCTAACTCCTAATTCTCCTAAAATGGGAGAATTACTTTGTCTGTTTTATGAAGTAATGTGGAAATTCATATAGTATCCCTTCATAGCTTTTATGGGTAAGCAAGATCTTGGAAAATAAAAAAGTAAATTTTCATTACCTCATTCAGATAGTTTGTGATAAAGCTGACTGAATATCTTAAGCATGCTTTCCTGTTAATATTGAAGAAATCTCCCTGTGGTTGTATAGTAAAAAACTCTTGCTGTATATATTGTAGAGCTACAGTTCCGTATGCTAGTCTGAACATACAGACTAAAACGGTATACCTTCTTCTTTGGATGGATTACAGCAGCCCTTATCTCAGTGACAGCACAACTGTGGGTCTGTCAATTCCACCTGCTAATTCTGATGAAACATCTCACTTCCAATGCTGTAGCTGATTTTGGTTGATACTTCACAGAGCAACAGAGCTTTCAGAACTTAAAGGAAAAAGGCAGATGAGTAGTGTGTTTGCATAGCCTTTTTTACCTCAGAAAACATTAAAAATATTGCATTAAAGAAAACTCACGAAGAATGTAAAAGCAGGTAGTGATACTAATTTATGTAAGATGGCTAAGTGTTGATCTATGTAAAAGTCTTTACAGGTTATTTTCATTTTGATTAATTTCCATGATGATTTTTCAAACTGATAAATATGTGCACATTTTCCAGCTGCTAATATCCTACATAGATTTGGCTTTCACTTGATCGATATTCTGGTATTGATAGGAAGTGTCTTTGTCCCACTCCCAGCAGTGCAGAGTGACAGTATGGAGTATTTTTTGTGAAGATATGTGTACTTGAGGGTTGAAAAGTTTTGGGTCATACAGTTGTTTTTACACATTTTTTTGTGTGTATGGAATAGACAAAAATGTAGTATTTCTGTTTGAAATTCAGTGTAAAACATTGTGGGCTAATTCCTTTAGGAACTAAAACTTCAGAATGCTACAGAACAGAAACATGGATCTGTGCTGTCTCGGTGTGTCGCATCAAGTTGGCTCAGTTTCTTGCGATCATTCAGAAAGATAATCTCGTGCTCCTTTGTGGGACTGTAAAGTCATCTTCCCTAGAAAGTTTTTGCTCTGATTTATCCTTTACAGTAACTTTGAATGGTTTAACTATACAGGCTTTGTGTTTAAAGACTTCTGAAGCCCTAGTGTCTTCAAGTTTTTAATCAAAGATCCACCTCTGGGAGGTGGTCAAAACTTGGATATGAGGAATCCCAGCCCTTGCATTTGTGGTGCAACAGGAACACTGTATTTTGAATGGTTCATCCTTGCTATGCATTGTACAACATGTATTAAGAATCTACTAAGATGTTTATGCTTCACTTGGGTATCAGATTAAAAGTTTTTCATTAAGAAGAGAAGCTCATTGAACCACCACAGAGAACCACTTTTTTCATCCAGCTTTCTTCAGTCCTGTAGTAACAGACCTCAGTAATAACTTTAAAAAAAAGCTCTCTCCTTTATCTTATTTTTCCATTAATTGTGCATTAGCCTTATCAAGCATCATACATTGCCTCAATTCTGCTGTCACATACAGAAATTGGAAACTGTTTTTTAACACTTTAACTTGAAGATTAGAATGATGAAATAGTAATTGTGGGTTGTCTTGTGGTGATATAAAGACAATCTACGGAAAAGACAGGGATGAAGCTCTTTAACTCAGCTGCAGAGTTGAGGTCTGCATGAATTTTTGTGTGTGTGTATGCTTCATGCACATATGGGTGGCTGGCAAGTTAACTTGCAAAGCTTCTGTTTGCCATTTTCACACATGCAAAAGCAGTTTTTGCAGGAGTTTGTTTCAAAATCATATAAACACAACATCCAACAGTGCATACTCTGGTATGCTCTAGCTGTTTTTCTCTAATGTACTTAGAGAAAGACTGCATATGAGTAAGTGTTAAACACTTCCATATTTTTACATTAATATACTTATAAAAACAAGTATCTGTGGTTATAGTACGTCCACGTAGCTGAAAATATGGTACTTAAATGTCTTAATTTTTCTACTAAGTGTCACTTGAATAGTTTATCAATGGATAAAAACACAATTAAAAGTCCCTGTTTATCAGTGTTGGGGAAAAACACTTCCTATTATTTTGGATTGCAGGTTATCAGACGGTAAGGCAGTTACTGCATTAATTCTTATCTATTCTAAACATTAGATTTTTCACCTTTGAGAAGAAAATTGTTATTTTTGAAACTAGATGATGGTGATTTGGTGCCGTGTTTAAGGTACAAGAAATTGCTCTGCTAGATTTAGAGGGCACAGTACAAGCAAGATGATCCATGATTTAGAATACTGTCTGACAATATTCTAAATGACTGCAGTATAATTAATGTAAAAATATGAATAATAAAAAGTATATGCTAGAATAAGCTTTCTAAATTTGTGTAATTGTCCTGAAAACTACCTTCTTCTGTGTTTCTTTTCAGCTTTAAATAAACATGTACTAAAGATCAAGTATCCTGATATGCCTTTATAAATTGCAACATAGCCCTAGGAAAATGGCACTTCTAGAATTGGCAGCAAATGCACTTTTAATTGAAAGGTGGCGTTATACTTTTCTACTTGGCTTTGATCTCATCTTCCACTGGAAGGCAGCCTTCTCTTTGTTTTCATTCTCCTGCTTCCCTGTATTACCTCGGTAGCTGTACCAATAACCACAGGCATCTAGCAAAACAGATACATGTACTCTGCCTGTAGCTGAAAAGTTTCCTGATGCAGGTCACATCTTTTCCTGCTTATAATCCTGTAAATTGTCCATGTACACAATTCTAACTTCTGATACTAAAGGTTGTTCATTAGGTGGTGGACCTTTTGTGTCTCAGCCTGTCAGTGGTCTTTCTTGTGCTGCTGTACAAGTGGTGAATTCATGGAATTTTTCATTCTTTATAAATCTCTCTGATAGATGGGATAGAGCACTTAATTCATACATGTACATTAGTCTTTTATGTATAGTTAGATGTGTTAAAATGATTAGAACAAAATCAACTACATTTCATTATTATTTACTTTTAAAAGGAACTGGTAAACTGTGCATCATGAGGTTTTGTAATTCAGTGATTAAAATAAAACTTGTGTAAATATGTATCTACATTGGGTATGCAAATGAAAATAACCTTGCAGCTGAAACCTTTGGTGTGTCATGAGAGAAAATGGTAAAGTTTTGCCTCTCACCCTTGGAAAGTAATAGTCTTTGGTTGTTCCCTAGATTCATTTTTGCTGTCCTTACTGTAAACAGCAGCATTTAACTTGTAATTCATTTGCCTGTGGACAAAGCTATGGGCCACATGGGTGAGACTGGAAGAAAGTTCTGAAGTCTTAAGAAAGAATAAAGAAAAGCTGGTATTTTGAAGTGGAAATGGGAAAAGAAGCATACTAGGAGGAATCCAAAGGAGATATCTGCATATTCTTAATGTAACTCTTGTTTTATGTTTGTTTCTGAGAGGTGAGAGATCTAGTTACTTTTCAGTTTGGTTCTGTAAAGTGCAAAAGTTTTCACCAGGTTCAGCAATAAAGAGATGTTACACATAAAAAGGAAATTCAGGAGAGTTGAGTAGCCTTTGTTACAGAGGTGGTCAGTCTTGATGGTTGCAGCACTCCCTTTTGGATTACTAATCCTTGTTGAACTGGAGTTTTCATAATTATAAACTTCTCCTTTGTTTCTAAGCAAATCTTTAACTGAAATTGTCAATAGCTAAGTTTAAGTCATTGACCTGATGCTATGGATGCATTTGGAGCTGGCAACAGCTTGGAGACAAAGGGAAGTGGAAATGGCCAGTTAATGTCACTGTGTAACTCTGATAAAAATCGACAGATTTAAAAGGTAATATAGTTGAAGGCTCCAGAGAAATGTAGCTTAGCAAGAGTACTGAAATTGTATTCTTCTTTTATTGTAAAAAGTGTAAAACAATAATGTTAATGCATTTCAATCATATGAAGAGAAGTGGTGGTGGTGGGCAAATGCAGCAGCCTTTTCTTTCTAGGTTCTTCAGATAAGCTGTTATTGCTCAGCGTTACCCTTTTAGCAATCCTTCATTTTTTGTTCTAAATGCTTTTGCCCCCAGCAGTTTTTACTACTATGGCATGTACACAGAGTGCTTCTCAAAATGATGCAATCTGACAGGAAATCAATATTTTTTTTTCATACTAGATTTGAGGGTGTGATTGTCATAATCCTCATCTGAGACTGTTAATGGGTGAATACTAACCTTGATTTTTATCTTTACATCCTTTAGTAAGTTAAGAAAAAATGTAACTTTCTTTTCCCTCCTGCTTGCTCCTCTCTAGAAGTGATTTGAGGTTCATTGTTTTCAGTGGAGAGAGAAAACATACATTGTAGAATTTGGTATCTGCAGGTATAGCCTGTATTTTGGAAGTAAAGCATGGATATTCCTGCAGATACATTAGACTTTTGACACCAAAAAATTCCTTAAAGCCATCTAATCAAGATGTTAATTCTAGATAAAAAAGCAGTTCTGTTGTTGAAGTAATAAGATTAATTATGTTAAAAAAATATGAAATGTAATGAATGCCATTTCTTAAATGGCTGCAGTAGCAACACTAGCTCTCTTTGTTTTCAATTTCTGTTTATGGTTTCTGGCAGCCTGTTTCAGGTTTTACACCTTTAGTTCTGTAAAGAGGGAAGCATGTTCAAATTTTATAGTCTAAAGACTTTCTCACTTAAGTGAGAATTCCTGGCTTGAAAAGATACAGGCATATTCATAGGGCTGCTTTTCTGGATACTTAGTATTTGACAAGACTTGCCCTTGTACATCTCCAGATGAATGCGACGATTGCTTTTGAACATAAAATGCAATCAATTTTATTCAATTTTACTGGGTTTTAGACCTTGAAAGATACATCTAATGACACAGCCTAATCAGCTGACACTGTGGCTATCAGTGTGATGACAGCTTTTGGGAAAAAAAAAATCGATGACTTGTTTAACTAGCAGCCTAGCTGATAAGAAAAGACCAATACCTTTTTTCTCCTTAGAATCTGCGTGTTCAGATGAAACCCTTTAGGATTCAGTAGAGTCGGTCAGGTCAGGAGCTGGTGCCCAAGGTCAGACAGGCTGACCTGCTGGCTCCAGTTTTCTCCACTCCTCCGGCCTCTCCCCGTGGCTTCCCAGGAGCTTCAAGTGGGAAACCCTGGAGGGGTAATTTCTTGTAAAGTGCTCTTATAGTTTGTTATTACTGTCGCATTTTGCAAGTAAACGAAAACTTACTATTCATCCCTTGCCTGCCTTGAACTGAAAGAAAATGAGACAGAGTAAGGTAAACAAAGTGAAACGCTGTGAAATTACTTATGATGGGAATGTCATTTTCTGACCGCTTGTCCTACTGCCATGCCTTAACATTCCATTCCTCCTGGGGACCACACTTCAGCGATTCTCACCCCTGCGTTTTTGAGCCGCTGCTACTAGCGCCGTGAGTGACACCGGCCCGCGGTGCTCGGGGTCGGTCTGGCAGCCGGGCGGTGCGGGTGAGCGGAGCGGAGCGGGCCCGGCAGCGGCGGGGAGGGTGTAGGGGTCCCCTCCTTTTCTCCTCAGGGACAGGCCGGACGGGGCTGCTGCACGGGGACACCGGCAGACCCGGCCCCACCCGGCCGAGGTGGGGCTGATGTTCCTCGGCCTCACAGGGTGTCGGGTGAGGGCCGGGGGTGGCGGCACAGGGGACCGGGCCGGACCGGTTCCGCCGCGTGTCGTTTCCCTCCTCCCTCCCCCCCTCTCACCCCCGACCCAGCCCGGTCCGGCGCCCCGCGCACGGCGAAGTTGCCGGGGTGCAGAACTCGCCCGGTCACGTGTCCCCGCGGCGCCAATCGGCGCATCCGTGATGTCAGCGCTCGGCAGCTGCGGGGATGCGGAGCGGCGCGCGGGGTCCGGGCAGTCCGGCATGGGCGGGCGGCGCGCGGCGTGAGCGGCGCCATGGAGGAGCCGGGAATCCTGCGCAGGAGGGGGCTGCAGGTAGGGGCGGCCGGGAGGTGCCTCACCCTGAGCCCCGCCACCCCGCACTTGGGAAGTTGCCCTCACCTGCCGTGAGGCGCAGGGGCGGGCCCGGCAGCGGGGAGCGGGGACGGGGACACACACACACACACCCGACACCTGTGGGCGGGAGGGGCGCGGCGGGAGCGGCCGCTGAGGAGTTGGGAGCTGAGGCGGCGGCGCTGCCCGGGAGCCGGCGAGGCGGGAGCGGCGGTGCCGGTGCGGGCTTGCTCTCCTGGGTAGCGGTGTTCTGTCGGTGGGGAGAGGTGGCCGTGACCTGCGGGACAAAGTTTGTGGTGCCCGCGTCTCTCCCGGCGTTGTCGGCACACTTTGTGGATCGGCGGGAGCGGAGCGGTGCCGGTGCCGGTGCCGGTCAGCTTTTGGCTGACTTCGCCGGCGTTCATAAACTCAAGAAAATGACGTAGTCCAAATGGAGTGTGGGTTATGGCGAACATTGATACCATATGTTGTTTGAACTCAAGACAGCAGCGTTATACTTTTTTTTTTTTTTTTTTTTTTTAATGGATAATGTATTAAACGGCCCCAATGCGTTTATTTTGCTGAAAGCGTCTTAATAAAGAGCATGTGACGGCAATCAAATATAGGTTGTAGTTACTTTTTTACTATTTCACCAAAATGGAGCACCACCTCAGACTACCTCATTCTGGCCCATTGTTCAGAAAGCCCCTTTGCTCGAGTCGCTCTTAGCGATGAAATGTACTTCCTTTCTTTTGTTTTCCTTTACATCCGCAACATTTCAGTGGGAGGAGGGTGAAAAGGAAAGTCTCCTTACGTTTGGGATGCTTACTCGTAAGTCGTTTGAAACTGTTTATAGTGTTCAAAATGCACCGAACTGGCGCAGTCCTGAACTTTTTAGAAAACAATGCCTCTTATGATCAATGCTATCAAGTTGGTGCTGATCAAGTGAAGATCATTTCTTTTAGCTGGATGAAGACAAGTTGAGTCTGTAGCTCATGCTGTTACATTGCATATAGACATCCTAAAACTCGTGCCTCTTACTGCCCCTGTGCCTGTGGGAAGTGAGTAACTTCTATAAGCAGATTCTGAGATTTTATTTAGTCTTCGACTCCTGAATTTTTTATATTAACCAATTGTTAAGTGAGAAGAAGAATCGCTGCCACAGGTTGGGTCTGCCAATGACATGTTTTAAAAGCGAGGAATTGAAAGTTGCAGGAGGTAGGTTTTCACCTGAAACTCAGATAGCTTCTTGCTAAACCTTCTGTAGTCCATTGAGTGTAGTGTAAACTGTGTGTCTACCTTTTGGGAAGAACTACTTAGCAGCATGTTCTAATTAAGGGATAACTTAAACCCTAATTGAAAGCCTACCTTTGATGTCTGCAAATGTTTTTGATAGGAGGTTTTTTGTTTGTTTTATCTTCTGTAACTTCAAAGTAATTTTGAATGAGTACCAAGAATATTTCATTAAATGCTTGCTTACTGCTGCATATACTTACCTGGTCACTGAAGAGTATTAGAAACTGTATAGTGAATAATCCCCATACCAGAAGGACCAAATCACACTTGAAGTAAACTATTAGACAGTAAATGGTTAGAATCCAGTCCTAGGATGGAGAAAAATAGCCAGTGGTCAAAAGCATTCAAGTCAACATGCTATCATCAGGGGAAAGATGTAGGGAGAAAGATGCTATTTATAGTTAAGTTGTATTCATTAGACCTTTAGCTGAATCAGTCTTCATACTGTCCTTTTGCTCCCCGTATGCTCCTGTATTGCTCTGTTTTTATCTTGTTCTGTTGTCCATGTAACTAGCCTAGAGACGAGTATGATGAAATTGTAAGTTGGGAAGCAGATGATGTGACAAGAATTGTGTGCCCTGTTTAGTTCTTTTTAGTAAATACTGATTAGATGAGTTGTCTTCTTGGCTAACATTTGCTTTTTACATATCAAAGTAATGAGTTGGTTATTATATAGCAGTAGTAAATGTTCTTACCATTTAGAAAAACTCTAAGTAAGTGTCCTGCTGTTATTGTATTTTTTGGGAGTAATCCACATGTCTTTTGTCCCATCTTCTATTATTGATATTTCCTCTTAAAAGCAATAGATGACATTCTGAAAAGGATTTTTAAAAACCCCAATAAAACAAACAAAAAACAAAAATAGGGGGAAAAAGAAGTAAAGCAATGTTCTGAGTTAAGGCTGTTTCTAATACCTGTGATCTTCAGTGAAAAGTCATCTAACTTCAACTAACTTTGTCCTTATGGCTAGAAGTAGAAATAATAGAAGCAGGTAAATCTACCTAAAAGTGTGTATGCTATTGTAATGAAGATACATTTAAATTCAACCAGTTATACAGTGGGAAACAGCACATGTACAAATTAAAGGCGAAATGGGCACAACTGCTTTTATTTTCTGTTCGTACACAGTTTGCTTCAAAGCTTGATTTACAGGACATACAAATCATTTCCTTTTAGACGGGAACCTGATGTAGTTGTGTTTAATGCCATGAACCATCATGCTGTGTTTAAAAAAAGCCAGGAAGCAGCTTGAATTGAATCTCAAAATACAAGCCTTAAGTAAATATGTAGACTTGGGTAAATCTTGTTTGGGGCTGATTGGGCTGATAGGTCTTTCTGGTGCTCAGGATTGTAAGAGAAGAACTGAGTTTTTAATTTGTTGCATCCTGAATCCATAAATCTATTTCATCCTACTATAACCTATTCCTTTATATTCAGTTACTTATATTGGTTGAATCACAGAAAAATAATTAGTAGTAAGTGCTTCTTTTCAGTGAGCAGATTCTGAAGCTTTAATTAAAAAGAACACGTTTCATTTGTAAGAAACATCAGGAGGAAATTGAACATTCCTTTCAACTTCTGAAAATGTTAAGTATAATTTGGCATGGCTTGAAATAGGTATCTCTTGAAAGTAAGTTAAAAATGAAAACAGTTAGCTACTTCTGGCGCATTCTTCATCATCTGCTTGATTGTGTTCTACTAATAGGGGCTGTGTTTCAATTTTATTAATGAATTTACCTGAGCAGTATGTTTCCTACTGCCTTAAACCAAGGACTCCAAACCCACATGATGATGGGTATAGGTAACACTTTTTTTCCACTTCTCAGTATGAAGGATGTAGGAATATGGGAGAAATCTTACTGCCAGATGCAGCCAGCTTCAGTCATGCTTTCAGAGCTGATGAAGCTTTCTTTTTGTTGAACAGATGTGCTGGATGCTTTGGGTCTTCCTTTTTCCTTTTGCTAATTTCACTTCTGCCTCTTAAGTGGCTGGTAAGCACTGTCTTGTAAATCTTGAGGTAATTATGTGAGCTTTTTAATTAGACTTACAGAGGAATTGACCAACAGCAGAGAAGTCAGCTGTACATGAAACCTCCCAAATGTCAAAGAAAATGCTGTGTTTATTTGTTTACTTGTCTCTGGATATATATTTTTTGTAAACACTAGAAAATTTTCACAGGAAACTGAAGCTTTAAATTCAGAATGACTGCACTGCATTAACTCTGCAGAGATACTATTATTTCTGCAACATGGAAAATTCCAGTGGAATTCCAATTCTAACACTGTAATTCATATATTGATTTGATGAGAGATGAGGTAAAAAGAATTTAATTACAAAATTCAAACTTGTAGAAATGGAAACAGTCAATGTAAATGAAAACGTGGTGTAAGTGGAGTGTTGCTGTTTGGCGCAACTTCAAGAGAAGATGTCCAGGGGCATATTCATTATGGAGCCTTGACTAATCCTTTCTTCACCTCCAGTACAGGAAAATTGTCTTTTATAGGCAAACATTTTGAAATGTGGTACATAGTGTCCAGGCCCTTGCAAAAAGTAAAACCTTGCTGATTTTTCCAATTCCTTGCTTACAGGCTCTCATTTAAAAATGTGTTCTGATAAATCAGACTGAAAGAAAATAATTTCCAAGGGAAAATGTTCTTACTTGTGGCTCCTAAACAGGTGTAATTTCTCAGGAGACGTAATGAAAATAATTCTTTCTGAAGTATTACAAACTGATTCATGAATGAGTAGGGTCAGCTGGGAAGCCACATGCTACAAGGGAGGAAAGAGGGAGATGTTGCTGTCTGTTCTGTGGATGCAGTTCATGCTCGGGGACATGCTACTGGAGTGCTTTGCTGAGGAAAAAGTAATAGAGTCATCGAATTGTTTAGGTTGGAAATGACTTTTAAGATCATCAGGTCCAACCACTAATCATAAAAGCTAGAAACTTATCAATTAGACTTTGGCCTGTGTTGTGAAGCTGAAGAGAGGGTGGAAAAGTCAGTCTTACAGATGAGATTCAGGAAAGTTTATTAATAATTTTCACTGTATACAACAGTGTTCTCCTTCCCACTAGGCAAAAGGGACTTGATCCATTTTCTCTGTTGGTGTTTCTGTATTGATGGTAATGGAAGATGAGTGTGTAGTTGTTAATCAGGTCTGGTATGTCTCTGTCTCTTGAGTGTGTGGAAGGAAAAGTCTGTGTAGGGTGTGGAAACAGAGAAGGATTAAGCAAATTATCTTTACTATTTGCAGTTAACAGTAGGCCCAGATAAAAAAGAATAAGAAAAAAGTGGGATCTATTCTTGTGGTGTTGTATTGGAACAGCCATTTGACTACACGCTGCATTCATCCTGATGGTTGTGTCCAGTCCTAAGCAGCATACATAGATGTGAAATGTAAAATAAAAGAAAATTTTAAAAATTGAATTTTATATATTATTGCTAAATTACTAAATTTTTACTTTGATAGAGACATCTTTTTCCTGTCATTCTAGGCACTGTTATAGGAGACAGAGCGTTTAAAATCTATTTTTGTTGTAGGGAAGGGATGTGCAGGTTAGAATAGGTATTTTCTACCAAGGATAGGCAATGATAGCTGCCTTTAGAAAGCAGAGGATCAGCCTTCTGAGAGAAGAGGCCCTGATGCAAAGAACATTTTTCCTCTCCTCATTAGTTGTCACTTCAGCAGGCCTAATAGAGTGTACACTCTCTTGATCAGTTAATTCACCTCTATTTTCTAGGCATTCATGCATTGTTACATGTTTGTCAGGTACTCTGGAAAGCTTTATGTGAGACATATTTTGTTACTCTGAGCTGTGAAAGCTATTTTGAAAGGGTTAACGTTTTCCTATGTCTTTGCTTCTCTTGGTGTTATGGTCAGTTTATTTCAAGCTATAAAAAAAAAATGAAGAAAAAACCCCAAACAACTCTGCTGCATTCAGAGCTAAAATATTTGGCATGAGGCCACACTAAGTGTCTGTTGCCTGTATCACACTTCTCACTAATGCCTTCTGATAATTGCAGTAACATTTTTGATAATGTCTTCAATATGTTACATAGCAGTGTTTCTGAGTCACTTGGCTTATCCTCAAAGCCTGTTTGTGGGGTTTTCTGTTTATTGTGTTTTTATTCGTTTTTTGTTTGTTTGTTTGTTTGTTTGCTTTCTTTTGTTTTTTTTTCCTTCTTAGTTGGTAATAATAGGAATAGTAACTCCATGGAGTAACTTCACATGGACCCAGGCTGGGTTTATCTTTGGAATTCCATGGGGAGTGACAGATGGTTTTGTTAGCATTGGTTTTTACACACTTTGTCACACAACTGAAGAGTCTTTGAAGTTTTTGTAAGTTGCTGTGTTGTGTTTAACATAATGATTTGAGATTTGTTTTCACCTACTGATACGCTTGCTACTTTTGCTTGGAAAGTCTTTAAATTTTCTGTTTCCTGAATTAGGGGTTTTATCAAAATGGGCCACAGGCTTTGAGATTCCTATTCATATTGCATTGAAGCAAGACTATACCAAAAAATCCTTGTGTAGGTGCTGTAATAGAAAAAATTTCAAGTGAACAAATCTCAGGAAAACTTTACATAAATAAAACCACAATCTTAGAGAAGTGAATTGGTGGCCCTTAGTTAAAACGTGGTCTTTGCGGCAGTTTTGGTAACCACTGGTTCCTGTCACTGAATGGTTTCTTTACCTGAATTTTATTTTTAGCTATCTAGAACCTGTTAGTTTTTTAGAATACCTATGTTGTACAGTGTATTAAAGTCTGTATGTTTTGTGGAGATAAATGTCATGTTACTCATACTATTTTTGCCCTACAAAGCTAGAATAAAAAGTGTGCATGTTTTTACTTATGTATATTTGAATATTCTTGGTGTTCTCTACAAATAAATTATGCTATACCAAATATAGCTGAAGATGCTTTTCGACTAATGCAGCTACATAATATAACTTTATCTTCCTGTGTGAAAAGCAAGAGAGAGGTGCTAAAAATTGCATTAACTTCTGTTTTAAGTTCTTTATAAGAGAAATATTTTTAATGCATTTTATCTCTTTGATTTAAATTACACTACAAGAAGAATGATATCATTTCAGTTGCCCCAAAAAAGGCCTAGTTGTACACAAGTTCTGTGGGCACATTTGGGAATTCCGCAGTCAGAATTTGTGTGGAGAAAAAGCCTGAAAATAATCCCTGTCCTCTTACAGTTTCTGAATACAACAGTCATGGGCACAGCTTGAAAATTTAGGTTGAGTGGAAAATTGATTTTAGGACTTCATTGCCTCTTACGAACACAGTCTCCTAGTCTTAAGTTACTTCTAGCTTTTCAAGATTTTAGGGAATGCAGAGAAGTAGTGCAAGAAAGGAAGGAGTAATGTAAATTTAGAACTAGGTAGAGAAAATGTTTATGACTAGTGTAAAAGCTGTATTTTGTGGTATGCTGATTCTTAAATAATTCATGTGCTCTTTTTTATTTCTTCAAGACACATGTATGCATGTATGCTTAAACATAAAAGATTATCACAGTATATTTGGTATAAGCTGAGGAGGGTTACTAGACTGTATCCATGACTGTTTGTCAATGATAAATAATAGTCTTTTATATTAGAGTATGAAGCTGAACTGCATTTTCTTAGGTTTTAAATATTTTTTTTAGATTTTTTTGTTTTTAGATTTTAAAATAGAAATATAACCACCTTCTTTGTGTGTGCATTTTGTTTTCTCCCCTGCAGTTCCCATGTATTTATTTGTGTATGTTTAGACTGAGGTATTGTGAATGTTTTTTGTAGCACTTTTATATGCTCCTTGCTTTGCAGTAACAGTAAGGATGGAACATTCCAGTTAGTTCTTTAGCACTATTCCAAAACATGTATGCTTTTTTATTGCCTGTTTCACCCTCAAGACACCTATAATTATTTCAATATTGTTTCTCTCTGATGTGGAATCTGACAGATCAATACTAAGTTCTTCCAATACTGAACCAAATAAACCTGGTTAGGCTCATAGGTATGTGAAGGTATCTCTAAGAAGATGCATAGAGAAGATTACTGCACTTTTAAATAGCAAAAGAGAGATTCCAGGGGGAAAAAAAAAGAAAAAAAAAATGTTTAAAGTGCCTATTTATCATGTGTGCTTTATAGAATCACTGATGAAATTAAGTCATCAATAAGAATCCTGTTAATTACACTTTTTTTTGTTGTGCTGAATTTAGTCTGTATGTCTGTGCTGCAAGTTACTTCACACTGATTTTTCTTTTTCCAGTAGCTTCTATTGCTGGACAGAGTAATTGATGCAAGATACAGACCTGGTCTTAGGTGTCTGCTCTCTTGGGGAGTAGCTTTCAAGGGTTTGTTTACTTACAGTTTAAAATTGTAGATATACACATTGGTTTTTATTGACTAGATTTGTGTCTTTGGCTGTAAGAATTGCCAGCTATAGTATAATGCCATGTTCTTCGTAAAATATCTGACAACACATTACTTTTTGTTCATAAAAAAATTCTAGATATAAATCTTTATTTCTTACTCTGCTTTAGGTGTACGGCTCTCTAGATGGCTCTCTAAAAGAAAAGAGTTTTTCTGCTCAGCCTGTAGAGCTTGGCACAGAGCCTAGTTACATACTGTATTGAAGATCTAAATTTAAGGTAATGGAGATAACAAGAAATGAACATTTTACTAGTTTAAAAAAACACAACCAACCAACTCCTCCCAGCCTCAGTAAACTCCAAAATGTTTTACACTTGCTTGAGAGTGGGAATAACTGTGTATGAGAATTTGAAACTCTCTCCTGCATCCACACTTAGCAACACTAAATTACTTTCTTTCTAGGATGGTTTTACAACAAAAAGTGATTTGAATTCAGAGAACTTTAAAGTCATGGAGACTATGATGAGAAAAGATACTATATAATTTTACCTCTCATACCAGTGCAAGGCTTGCATACATTCTTACTTTCTACCATATTGTCAGAAGGGTATGCTCCAAGCTTCTGAACCTCTGCTAAAGTTGTCCAGCTCTTACTTTATATCCTGAGTTTTCAGTGTTATTTGATGTTCTCAGAGCAAAGTATGGTTTGCTGTCTTTTGAGGTTTTTATTTAAATCAGTGTTGTTGTGATGGTTTTTTCCTAGTTTTGTGAAACATTTTTTCTGGGGACAAAATTTATGCAGTCTCTCTCCTTCCACATCCTCTTTCTGCCTATGTAGAGCCAAGTTGTTTTAATGCATTATATTAAGCTTTATGGGAGAAGGGATCCTAGAGCCTGCAAAGGCAATACTTTGTTTCCCTTTTTCATAGCAGTGAAAAGCTGAAGAAACAATCTCCAGCTGTAACACTGAAAACTTGAAATTAATTTACCTTTTGAGTTTTCCGAGATCTTTTTTTTTCTTGCCCAGTGTTCTGCCATTGAAAGAGGGATAGTGTTTCATCTCTTTGGTATGCTGAGGCACAGAGAAAATGTCTAGAGTTTTATCTTCTAATACAGTTCAAGAACTTATATTTCTTAGTATGAAATGACTGTAATAACTGGGCAAAGCTTATCTGGGCACTAATTGTTTTCATGAAGCATCTGTCTAATTGCGGTGGTCTTGATAGTGTTCAGAGATCAACAGGTGTTTTGGGTTAGTACAGTGGTATGTTGGAAGCAGGGGGGCCACAGGGGTGACTGCTGGAAGCTCCTTTAGCTCCAGGTCCAGCCCTGCCTCTGACTAAGGATGTGTAGGTCAGGGAAACTGGATGTGCCTCTGCGAGAAATATAATCAAGAAAGGGAAAACGAAACTACAAAACAAAACAAAAAAAAGACCTGGAGAGGAGGAGGTGAGAGTAATACCAGAACAGATACCAGGGTTGGTGAGGAAGGAGGGGGAGGAGATGCCTGAGCAGAGATTTCCCCACAGGACGTGGTGAGATGGCAGCTGTCCCCTTGCATGCAGCCCATGGAGGAGCAACTGCTCAGGAGCAGTTCCTGAAGGACCATGGTGGGGCAGATGTGGAGCAGCAGCCCATGAAGGATGACAGTGGGCAGCTGTGGAGGATGACAGGTGGGCAGCCATGGATTTACAGCCATGGAGGACCCCATGCCAGGAGAAGTGACTGTTCTGAAGCAGGCTGCAGCTTCATGGGCAGCCTGGTGGGAGGGACTCACATCGGAAGGGTTTGTGAAGGGATCTCTCACATGAGGGGGATCCCATGCAGGGATGGGGGAAGGCGGTAAGGAATCCTTCCCCCTGAGGAGGAAGGAGCGGCAGAAACAGCGTGTGGGGAACTGACCCCAAACCCCCCCTGTCCCTCCCTGTGCCCTGAGGGGGAGGCAGCAGGGACGGGGTCTGGGGTGGGAGAAAGGCAGGGGTGGGGGGAGAAGGTTTTAAAATCTGGTCATGTTTTCTTTTCTCCTGATAGATTAAATTAGTGGGTCGTTTCTCTTCAAGTTAGGTCTGTCTGGGTTTTGCCTCTTACCATAACTGGGGAATGCAAACCTCCCTGTTCTTGTGTTAATTAATGAGCTCTTGGATGGATTTTCTCCTCCCTGTCCCACAGTGGGGGTGGGAGGTAAGCGAGCATGGGGGCCTGGTTGGTACTGGCTGGGCCTAAACTGGGACAGCAGGTAACAAGTGCCAGGAAGCATTTGTAAAGAATGTGTAAAGAAATGCTATTGCTTACGTAGTAATACTGACTTTGGGAATTGTGTCATATAGCTGATAAAATCGTAACTGCATAATACGGCGAATTAGTGTTGAAATTTCACTGTTTAAGTTTTTGGCAGTGTGGAGTGACTGAGCCCTGTATCCATCCTGCAATATTTATTGCTCCCTTTGCTACATCCTAAAACTTGGAAGCTATTGGAAGTTGATTGGTGTACTTTGATTAAGGTGTCTTGGCCCCTGGATGGCGACCAAACATTTCACATTCTAAAGCATGACTTTTGTTTCTGTATTTCTTACTTGCTTTGTCTCTCCGTTGTGTTTTGTCTGTACTCTCACAGCTACATTTATGCATCTCTCCTAAAAAGATGAATGATAACAGCTTGAAAATTTAAATTTATGAATGACTTTGTCTTTCAATTTTTTATTACACTGGAATAAAAAGAAAAACTTATGTAACTTTGGAGCAGTTAAAAGTATTGTGGTTTGATTTTTTCCCCACTCCTCTTTTTATATTTTGTCTCAGAAAAGCTTTGTCTTTTTAAATATTATTTGTGGATTAGTACAGTCCTATGTTATACTTAGAAAATGTTGAATGTCAGTCTTAATGATTTTTTTAACTTCTTCAAGATAAAATTCTGGTAAAATTGACTAATTTCACAACCCATTTTTATTTTGATAGACTGACATAGTCTATCAGCGTGCTATTTCAAAACATCTCTGACTAGTTATTTTTAGCATGGATAATGAACAACAAGAAGTCTTACCAGGGAGGGGAAGGGGAGAAAGGGGAAAGTCTTTGTGTTTATTGATTATCCTGGAAAAATATGACCTGTGTTGTCATACAATATAAAATGGAAAGGCTTTCCGTTAAACTTGATTTTTTAAAAGGTAGTTCTGCATCACTGTGAAGTGCTGAGGTTAACTTTCTTTGTGAAATGCTTTATGGTTCTATGTCTGTCTTTAATTTCTTAATAAAGACTAAACAAACCCCACTTTCCTCAGCTGCTCCTTCATTGCCATTTCCCTAGCCTCTTACCAGCTTCATTGCCCTTCTTTGATTATTTTTTTTTTTTGTATTTTATCTAAAATTTTACTTCTGTTAATAACTGACATCACTATCATGGTTCCAAGCTGTGGTAAAAGAAATTTTTTTAAACACCCATTTTTTAGCTATATAAAAGCTTATGTTAATAAACATAATAATAACGGAAATAGTAATAATGGAAAGAGCACTGAAAATTAAAAAAGTATGTTGTTAAGTGTTTCAGGAATATTCCCAAAACGAGCTAGTAGTACTCACTGTAAATTTAAAGTCAGTTACACCAGTAATTTAATGTAATGTAATGTAATCAAAATACATTACCATAATGAAAAAAGCCTTCTTTGATTAGAATTGTAACCAAATGTTTATGCAAGTGTTAGGTAACTACTTCTTCTGTAACACTGATTCTATTGATAAGGGTTAGTTTGCACTATCTGCTATCTTGGATTTGGTGAGTGTGATGTAATTTTCCTAAGGATGCTAAAATATGATTGTTTCTAACAGATATTTTTGAGTTACAGAACTGGCTCTGCATTATGTCTTGCCAAGAGTGGAATCCTTTTTGTTAAGGAGGGGTAAAAACTAGGTTTTGAAGAGCAGAGACAATCTTGAGAAATATTTGCCAGGTTTAATAGAATTTTATTTTCAATCAAAGAACCTTTTCAGAAATACAAGCAAGTTTATCCTGCATGTCTGGTTTTTCATTGTGTAAGACTCCTAGGAGGAATTATGTACTAGTTCTGAAAGTGAGAAAGGAAGGGGAACTATCTCATACATTTTCATGCTCTGCCTCATGATTTGGAGCTGGCTCTTGACCTGTAAGTGTCTTCCCATCAGACATGTATTTTAAATATCAGACTGCAGAGTTCATACTCACTGCAGCAATGAGGGGCTGTACAAATTGGAATGTTTGTGGAGAGATTTTGACAGTATTCAAAGTATCTTGGGGAAGAAACTAGATGCAGGTCTTCTGCCTTCTTCGAAGTTCAGCAGGTGGAGAGTATTTTAAACCATTATGCTTTGTATCCTGGAAAAATATCGCTTGTTCTGTGTGCAATATGGACAACACTGGGTAAATACTTTTTATCTTCTTTTGTTCCTGATTCCAATAATGGTGCTTATGTTGCTTATTAATTAAACTTTGCTTTCCTCTTTTGCTTACCTCGATTTCAATAATGGTGCTCATGTTGCTTATTAATTAAACTTTGCTTTCCTCGTTTGCTTACCTCGAGAGTGGTATAGACAGTACAAAGCCAGAAAAGAAGCTCTTCAGATTAATTCAAGTGCTTGGATAAGAGACAACGCTGTATTTTAAAACTGGCTTTAAAAAAAGGCAGTCAGAAGAAAACCCAAGGTTAATTCAGTTCCAGCTGGCTGGCACAAACACTCAGAAACCTTAATGTTCTGAGACTTCTGCACTACCTTGGTTTTCTCTGTCTATGCTAGTAGAAAATGCTCTCATTGAATTCTATCAGAAGCAGTGTTGTGTAGAAGTGTTCCTGTTTATCTAGTATCACCCGTTGAGTGTAAGTAGCTCTTAAGGTTTTATGGCATTGATGGAAGAATTGACATATTTTTCTGTTGTGTTTTGTTCTTTGCCTGCAATATTTTAATATTAGTTATTGTGTGTTCTCAGTTCCTCCCCAAACAATTAGCAATTTGCTTGAATCATCTTTTTTTCCTGACTTAGTAGTACATCTGCACTACTGTCCAAAAGTAACACTGTCAAAAATAATGAATCTAAATGATCAGTTCTGTAATTAGAAAGTCTTTTGTGATCTGAGAAATAGTGTGTTCCAGGTTTTTCTGCATTCTGTGGAATTAAACATGCATCTTTGGTTACAGGGCATTTTAATATATTCAGCATGTTATCATAGCGGGTAGTAGAGTAAGGATGTTGGAAGAAGTGATCAGGTGTTTCATTATAGAATATATGGCTTTCAGGACTGACAGTAATTCCTGTACAACTATATGAATTAATTTATTTTGCAGTATGTTTCTACAAAAGCTGTTAATGAAGAATTTAAATGCTGAAGACTCTGTATTTCAATCTATGTATCTGAAGTTGGCTTTGGGCTTTTGAGTTGAAGAAAGTGAAGTTTTCACTGTTTAAGGCTTTCACAGGCTGTGAGAAGCCTGAGTTGGGAAGCACTTTGCTATGTATGTTGAAGTCAGCAGAGCTTAGCGTGTAGTTTTGCATGTGCTTAATTGTCTTGCCTAACTATGGTTATTCTGTGTAACTTCTGGATATATTTGTTCTCTAGAAGAGTTAACAAGTAATTTTTTGACATATTTTTTTTTCAGGTCTGCCTCAGGGCATTACACAGGTTGAGTACAGTTCTGTAAAGTTGATTTCAGAATGCCATTTAGTGTCAGTAACTAGGTTAAGATGAGATATTTGTATGAGTAATTCCCACAGGCTGCTATAAAGAGAGCTGCATGAGGTAAAGTTACTCACAGCACGCACCATACAGGAGCAGTTTATGGTTATTGCCAAACACAGTGTAACAGTTTCGTTGATACACAGTGTGTGTAGACAGAATTCAGTCAAACCTAGATAATTCTGTAAGTATCTGTCTTAACAATTTTGTTGATTTTTGTTACCTTACTGTTGCTTAGCAAAACTGGTAGTTGTCCCATATCCAGCTGCACTACTATTAATATGTCGGTAGGAACTGCAGCTAATGGTGTATTGAGTGCATAGGACAAGTTTCTTGATGCTGGTGAAAGACATAAGCTAAGTATTTCTGGATTGTCATTTCTCTTGGCTAGTGTTCTGACTGATAACATTGCTTGGTTCCTGCTGTTTCTTCTTAGCTGACCGGTTGGCTCCTTTTTTTTCCTGCTAGCCACAGCTAGCTGTTTATTCACATGGAAGATGTATCTCCCGGAGACAGTTTTCTATTCATAGTTCATTGCGTCCTATATATTTTTCCATCAATCTGATTCTCTTTACAAAGCCTCTCCAGTGATAGTGATGGGCCTTTTTCCTGTTGCTGCAAAGGAGTGAGAACCACAGACAAATCCCAGAAATGCTTCTGATCATAAAGAAGCAGATTATTGAAGTTGCTAGGAATTTTGTTCAGGTTTTTTTTTCCTTTTTTTGTTTGTTTGTTTGTTGTTTTTTTTTTTTAAATCAAGTTATTAGTGTTCTATAACACCAAAAGTTTGGTAAGGTCACATAATTTGTATTTAGACTGAATTTTGAGATCTAGTGGAGAGCTCATTGTCAAGGGTGTTTACTTTTGAGAAAAGTAATGTTTATGAAGTTAATAAGCATGTTATTAAACTGAGTTTCTAAAATGATGGAGTGTAGATGCTTAATATTCAGTCCTCTTTGTGACAATGTAAGTTAGCTCCTGAAAATTCAGAGGCCATATTTGCTAGAATTCACACAGAAAAATAGGTTACAAGTTTTTTTAATTTTGAAAACAAACAAAGCAAATGCTATTGGCTTAGATGGTTAAAACAGTGCAAGGCTGTTCAATTAAAAGTATGTATTTAGACTGTAAAGAAGTAAGAAATAAACTGAATTGGTGTCCAGGAAAGCTGTTCATCCCAACACATTAATTCACAGTCTTTCTCAGGTGTGTTAGAGTAGCACCTCTTCAATATTGCATAATAATGGCTGTAAAGTATCCAGGTAATTTCAGTAAGGGGTTATGTGTGAATATGAAAGAGAATCTGAAAGAGAAATGAAATTTCTCCAAGAATCTTATCTGCTGAAAGCCTGAGGAAGAGAAAGAAGGGAGAGGAAGACCAGCAAATGAAATAGAAATCTGTGGTATTGTTCCATTGAAAAGGACATAAAAATGCCAAGGTATTCTTTAGTAACATTTTAGATCATACAGTATAGTTATTCAAAAAGCATATTTTTTTTTCAAAAAAATTATACTTCTCTCTAGTTTCAATTTTATTGGGTACTTAAGCATTGTCAGCATGTGGATTTTTTTTTTTCTTTTTTAATTTTCCTTCTTGAAATGTGAGTAGCTCTAGCCATTTAGGAAAGGTTTGGGCAACATACTGGTCCTGAGTTTGTTTGGTACAGATTTTGATGAGTGAGAGGACACAAGAAGACATAACAAACAGAGACCAAATGATGCAATGTTTGAAGCCTGGAAGGCAGTCCTGCTTTTGCAGTCCTGACAAATCCAGGTAGTGGACTGGCTGAGGTGATATACTAAGCTAAATAATTTTGCACATGTGATGAACACTGTTGTGCTTTTATTTTTTAATTTGTGAATGTTCTTTCAAATATTTTATTCTAAAGAGAAAATACTTCTCATGTACTTGTGTGTTACTGGTATTTCTTAGGATTTCTCAGGAAAAAGTATTAATCTCTGCCAGGAAAAAAATCTCTAAAGCATAATGTGGTTGATAGCTTGAAGAAGGTGAATCTAAGAAGTCCTGTTTTACAAGAGGAGATGCTGGTCTTTGACTTTGTGTGAATCTAGCTGGGTGGAGTGGCTAGTGCTTTGGGTTCTTTGTGTGCAACTACTTAAATGGATATAGAAAATGTAAGATATTGTGTATGTATGTATGTATATACTTGGAAAGCGTGAAATTAATGTTTTTTCAACTTTAATGTGCTTATTCAGAAATTAAGTAGATACGTACATGCGTGTTTATGTGTATTTATAGCATACAATGACAAACATGTATGAATACAACATGCAAAAGGCTTATGAGGCTGCTTCTAGCAAAAGCTTCCTTTTCTTTGTAGTATTTGCATGGTGGTATTTTTGAATTAGATTTAATAAAGCTTTTACGAAATTAGTGTAAATACAGTTGAGTTAAATACTCTCCCTCTTCCTTTTCCAACATCTTCCATTCCATTCCCTCCATGATCCATTTTCCCCCTTTTCTCTCTTCTTCTTCCTCCCATTTCTCCATTCACTGTCAGGAAGGGGCACCTCAGAAGAGTCATTTCAGCTCAGCACGCCACCGTCAGAGACTAGTGGAACCAGCAGCTACAAAAGTGAGTGCCTTTATTGAGGGACCATTTTTAAAATGGAATGTCATGTCAGCAGAATGTTACTAAAGAGAAGGTCTTCTTTGTGCTTGATGGGAGATTTAGTTACTATTACTTGCCTGCAAGTGATATAATTGCTGTGTTTAGAGGTGAGCTTCAGCACTGGAGAGACACATATCCACCTGTACTTTCCTGAAAAATCTGGTAGGAGGTGGGGTTTTTTTGTTTTTTGTTTTGGTTTGGTCTGGTTTGTTTTTTTGTTTGTTTTTTGTTTTTTGGGTTTTTTTGGTGTTTTGTTTTGTTTTTTTGTTTTGTTTTGTTTTGTTTTTTTTTTTTTGTTTTTTGCATGTATCTGCAAAGTGAAATAGAAACTTCAGTTTCTACTCTGGTTTTATTACTCTGTGAGTTTTCTGAAATGTGTGTGCAGCTGTCTCATTCTTAAAAAAAATGCTTTTATTGTATAAAAAATTTGGCAAAGATATGGAAAATAATCAAGTAATTGCAATCAAGCTGGAGTATGAAGTTTCAGAGTAAAAAAGCAAACATCTTTGTCATCAAAAGATAGTAGCAGATCAAATAGTAGGAACTAGTTTGTAAGATTATTTCACCTTTTTAGAGACATGCTTTTTCTTAACAGTACAGAAAACAGTTTTAAGATACTTAGTGAATGTGATAATACAGAATTTTTATTTTCTGTGCCAATAAAATTTACAATGTATAATGCATATCCCTAACTGTTCATATGCAGCTATTCTTTGCTAATTTTGAGTCCAACAAATATGAAAATGTATCCATTATTACAAATTCCTAGAAATCCCATTCTCTGTTTTCTGTTAGATTCTGATTATTTGCAGAACAGATTACAATATTTATATACAACGTTTGACACAGGTTCATTTATACTAATGGTAGTAGTTGTAGTCTTTAAAGAAAAGCCCTGGTTTTAAGAAAGGAAAAATGTGGACACACAGACTGTCTTGTCTTGCATTCTAAATTATGACTCCAGTCACTGTTATCACAGTGATTCTTTCATTGCTAATGTGTTGATTCATTAAGTATGAGTTGTGTTTTTCTGTTGCCAGCTTTTCTTTATTCCTTTTGGCCTACAACATTTTCAGTACTACACTATACTTTCGGGAGATTGGGGAAGGGTATTTTGGGGATTACAGATACAGAAGTGAGTCAAGTATATGTTGGGGTTTTTAAGAAAAGAGGATTAATCAACTAAAAGAACAGGAATCTGAGTGACTGTACTGTCTCTTAAAGCATCCTGTCCTCTTTGACAAGCCAGTTTCTTAGTGCATTAATGTACACTAGAATCAATCCAGATAGTTCCCTCAGTGTGGACAAAGGAAAAACGTATACCAAAGTGCAGTTCTCTGGACGTAAGCTGTGCTAGCTTTATCTCCCTCCTCTTATGTAGTGTTCCAGCAGTTTTCCACCACACCCCCAGCACCCTGCTGGTGCAGTTTTCCATCACATCCCTGGATGCACCTTGTCAAAGGTAGGTTCTGTGTGACAACAGCAGTCAAAGCAACCTTTGCCATAGTTTCACTTCTATTTTGTTTGGAACTGAAGGACTTGAAAGGGTCTTGGCTTTCCAGGGCCCTTAGCCACTTCCCTTTCATCACTGTCTGCTGCTGTGATGACATCTTGGTGCCCTGGGAGTGCCTCACTTGAAAGCTTGGTGCTGCTGGATACCAGCCCAGCACCCAGGTGGGGCTTTTGTCAGAAGACTGCATTATCCTCCTCCTCACCCCCCACTACAGCTGTCAGCTTCAGAATGACCGTCTGCCTGGAAAAGACTCTTCAGCACATGGTAGGAGCATAGTTTTAGTTGAATGTTTTATTTTGATTAAATGTATCTGTAGGGAAGGGAAAGGAGGCAAACAAGTGCTGCTTCATTGCCAGTACTATGTGATGAAAAGAAGAATTGCAAGTTCATAGTTCCCAGCAGCATGGACCAGCCTGCAGTCTGCCCACCTGATTTCATTCCTCACTATCCATGCAAGAGAATGATGAAATTGTGATACTGTAGTCTTAATCTTTTTCTCTGAGAACTTTCCACTAGGTGGGTAGTATTTCCACATGTCAGTCCAATAAAACTAATTCTGTGAGGCACCTGCACTCTCTGTGCTGATAGCCACCCCTTTTCTTCCTCCTCTCTTTTATCACTTCTCAGCAAGAATAGCTGCCCTGCTGTATGTCCTAGATACAGATGTCTTTTGTTCTCACCCACTACCCATACTATGTTCTTGGTAACAGCAGCTACAGCTGACAGAACTTTACTTCTCTGATCTGATTGTCATATACTGAGGTAATAATTTCTGCATGCTTCCCACTCCATTCTATGGGATCAAACTCAGGGACTTGGATTATTGCTTTTGCCCCATACTTCTCATTTCCAGGAAATGTCATGTCCATCCATGAGTCTGCTCAGGCTGGTCCCATTAGTGGGAAGTAGGATCTGGAATGGCCTTGGAAGCTGCCCTTCAGCAGGAAGATTTGTTGTAGGGGTGGGCATACTTGGCCACTTTGCATGTGACAGGCCCTATAAGTGGACATGAGAGGGACAGCAGTGAGAGGGGCTGGGTTCAATGCCTTTTCTCAGGACTGTTGTGGCTGTACTGAACTAGTGTTACCTGGACTGAGACTACTCAAGAGAAAAGATGAAGACAAACCTGTCCAGCAGTTGGTACAGCTAGTTGTGTGCTGGTGGGAGCTGTAGCCCAAGGTTACCTGAACAGATCTGTCTGGAAGGAAGTGTGGCATGTGGCACGGCATAACATGCAAGGGTGATTTACTGTGTTCTTTGAAAGCCCATCTATGTTCCAAGACGTACTTCAGGAGCTGTTTTAAAAACTCATTATTTGCCATTCAGATCACCATAAAAGCAGAGCAGGGAAGTGCTCTCAGCACAGAACCTCTGAGAGCCAAACGCTGCCTTTTTCTTATGCTCCTGCTTGCACTTCCTGAACGGCCACTTTGTGACACTTTAGCTGCAAACTGATGCAAGTCAGTAGTAGTTTCATCAGAGTTCTGTTACCTTTCCTCCTGTGTTATGGCATTAGGGACCCTCACCAGTAGTTGTGGCAACAACCCGCTGAGCCACTGTTTGAAGGAATCTGCTTGAAGTGCAGATAATTAAGAAAGCCCATGATGTTCTCTTACGAAGTTTTGAATTGAATTGGGAAAGTTGGTCTCCAGTCATCTTAAAAGGCAATAGCAGTGCAGCTTGTGTCTAAGCCCTACCAAAGATTTAACCTACTTATTCCATGTACCTCTGCGAATACACCTGCTGCAGTACACTGTTGGCAGCCTCCTCCAACACTTGAGCACACAGGGTGTTGACCATTGTTGTCAGCACTTTTGGGATGAGGGAAGCTCTCCTGATGGAGACTAGAACAGGGCTGAGAGATGTGCAGGTAGTTCCAGAAGCAGGAAGCTGTAGGAAGACAGAAGAATGGGCAGAGTTTCCCCAGCAGCTTTTTCTGTCACACTGCTAGGTCTGAATTTATTGCCTCAGGAAGAGCTGCCACTTCTTCCTGGTTGTAGGGGTAAGTGCAAAGAACCCATCAGTCTTACGATCTCATTGCCATCCTAGAGCAAGAACTACTTTGCCTGCTGTTTTCAGGCTGAAGATGCCAAACTGCCATTGGAACCACATGCCTCTCTTCAGGTTTTTTGATTTATCTCTTTATAGTTTTCAAATACATGATAAAACAAAAAACTCAAACAAACAAAGAAAAAAACCACCACCAACAAAAAAAGCCACCAAAAAACCCTGAAACAAACTTATTACTTTGAAATGGCATTCACTCTTGGCTCTGTAGAGACTGGTGGATCTAGTTTATTCCTTTTGCCTTCCTGTGTAGCAGCTGTTTGCCCAGGTGGCAGGATGTTAAGGAAGCTTGGGCTGCACAGCTTACAGAAACAGTTGTCTGAATCAGGGCCACTGTTTGGAGGTGGAGGAAGACCACCGAAGACTGTTGGGAGGAATCACAGACTCATCAGAGTCCAACTAGTCCTACTCTTCCATTAAAGCAGGATGATCTAGATGTGATTAGACAGAGTAAATTTTTACTTCATGAAGGTGTTTAAGCATTGGAACAAGTTGCCCAGAGGGCTCTATCCTTGAAGTTATTAAAACTCTGGCTGCGAAGACCTTGAGCAACCTGATAACACTTCAAAGTTAGCCCTACTTTGGGTGGAGCGTTGGACTAGAGGGCCTCTAGACATCTTTCAGCCTGAGATACTTGGTGATTGAAAGGTGGTGCTTGCTGCATGCTAGTCTCTGCCAGCTCTGTAGTGATGTGTCTAGAGGTCAGTGGTCAGGGTGAACCAAACCCCAGAGAATAGGATTACTCTCTGTTACCCCTCTCCACCCACCCAAGGGAAGATAAAAGGGCAATAAGGGAGAGAGACTTAAAGGTTGGAAGTTAAAACTAGATCAGGTTTACTGTAACAGGGAAGGGATTGTAACGTAGGTTGATGAGCAAATACACAAATATATAGAAAACTCAATCTTGAGGATTGCTGATATAATTGTCCAAGCGTCCCTTGGGGCAGGGCTGCCAGGGAAGAGGGGACTCATGGCCCTTCCCAGCACCTGATGTATTCAGAACCTGCAGAGCACATGGGCAGCTGCTGAGAGAGGAACAGAGCCTCTGCCCCAGGCCCCTGAGTGCAGCAAGGCTGTAGGGAAGAAGGGAGCAGGAAGGGGCTGGGCTTCCCCTTCTGGCTTTTATAGCGGATGGAAGGAAATGGGAGGGAACACTGAACCCTCGCTGTTATGCCCCCTGGATCCATCAGGGTCCTGATCATTTTCTCTTTAGCTCTTTGTAGTGATACCATAAAATTATCCTGGCCCCTCAAACAATAGCATGATGCTGAGCTCTCAAGTGGCTTTTTCAGCATAGCATCTTCTAGCTGATAAGCAATATAGGTGCTAGAAAAGATGCTGAAATGTGAATTCTAACAGGTCTGCTTTGATCCA
This sequence comes from Phaethornis superciliosus, assembly GCA_023637945.1. NCBI lineage: Eukaryota > Metazoa > Chordata > Aves > Apodiformes > Trochilidae > Phaethornis > Phaethornis superciliosus. The sequence goes on from JAJQWJ010000004.1 coordinate 21,623,524, forward strand.
CAGCACAGATCTGATCTCGGACATGTATTAAAACAGTATAGATATAGGCTCCATATGTCTTTTCCTGTATATATTTCATTACTTGCAGCTGCCTTGAAACAGAAGCTTAATTTAAAGGTTTGCTGGGTTATTTGTTTTCTAGAAAATATTTGTGGATAACTTTTGTTACAAACACAGGTAGACAATAATAAAGAAAGTGCTGTAGTAGTATCATCTGAAGACAAAAAACCTACTCTTTTATAAAGCTGGGAGAGGTAGCATTCAAATGAAAATAAATTTGCTATGGGAGCATGAAGGTTGAGACAAAGTTATAAAGGAAAGTATTCAGACTACTTTCAAACTCATGTTTAAGTACACAATAGGAATAAAGCTGTATTCAAGATAGGCTGCCAATATAAATTGGGAGCACTTCTAGATTGCAGTTATGGATACTACTTAGAATTTTTTTAGGTTGGAAAAACCACTAATAGTAGAATGAATCAAATGAAAACTCCAATTGACACTTCAGCAGAGATAAGAATTTGTTTGTTTTTAAGTCCTTCTGGTCTGAGTACCTTATCAGTTAGTTACAGAGATAGTAATTTTTCCTCAACTCCTACCAAACAATTTCTGCTACATCTGTCAAAGATATTTAAAAAAGCCAGACTTTCTTGTTTATGAAGTAACTTATGGAGTTACAGTTATCACTATTGCAAATATTCTACTTTCTAAGCTGATAAATATTTTCTGAAACTACGCTTTCTCTGCCTACCTCAATGACTCCTGACTTGCTTTAGTTTCACAGCCAGGGTGAACCAAAACACAGAGAACAGAATTGTGCTGTTGACCCCCCTCCACCTTCCCAGAAGGAGGTAAAGGGAAATAAGGAGGAGAGACATCAAGGTTGGAAGTTAAAGCAAAAACAGGGAATGGATCGTAAAATGGATCTACATAAATATTAAATTTTTATACAAAACTCTATTTCAGTGGTCACTGATATACATATCTGAAAGCCCCTCATAGCAGAACTGGATCAGGACAAGGGACCAGGATTCTTCCCAGCAACCAATGGAGTCAGATCATGCAGACTGGGGGCATCTCTCCAGGACCTCCTAATTAAGGAAGGCAGCAAGGAAAAAGGGGGCAGGAAGGGACAGACTTCCTGCGTTCCTGGCTTTTAATAGGGTATGGCAGGAAATGGGGGAAATACTGACCCCTCTCTGTTTTGCCCCTTGAATCCTTCAGGGTCCTAAACAACACCTTCTCTCTAGGTCCCTGCATGGATACCACAAAATTAGCTGATACCCCCCTCAATCTGTAACACTTGTAATTGCAAAAAATAATTTGCTTTTGAGAGCAATGTCTCCACTTGCTGAGCCTAGACTGAAGGTCATAAATAGGTAAATAGGTTAAATCCTCTGTAAAAATAATTCTTATGGCTATCAATAAATGGCTAGATGGATCAGATGCTATGGTATGTCTTGCTAGGCTACATCTGAAGTATGTTTTAAGCATGTATGTTTAATGTGCATTCCAAGAATGTTACTGCTTTTTGTCACAAGCTCAACACAAATTGCTGAGTCTACCCTTAGAATAGGGTATTATGTAACTTGCTCATCACAGGATTTGCTTATTTGAAAAAAATACACAGTAGGCAGGGGACTAGAGGGAAAGGAATACAGCTCCCTGGTACAAATCTGGAGCAACAACTGATGTAAGTTTGACAGCAAATTGATTGCTAGAAAGTTAAGTTTACCGAAGGTTAGAGTGTCTTGCAGATGTATAAATAGAAGCAGATGATAGTTTGCAGTCAGATATTAGAAAAGGATCCTCTGTTTATCAAGTTAAGGTTGTCTTTCTTATAAAAGTAATCTCTTAAATCAGTCTATCAGTAGTGTAACTTTAGTTGTATTAGATAATTTTAGATAATTTTTAAAACCTACTATCCTAAACTAGAAAATAATTAAGTCCACAGGATTCACTTTTCTCCTTTGTAGGACTTCAGTTTTGAGGAAGGTAATGCCAAGTTATAAATAGACGTTTGCAGCTGTTCCTACAAATGCGTGGGCTCCATCCCAATGGTGCTTGCATGCCTCCCAGTTGAGTAAAAATAGAAATAGCTGTGGTTGAAATATTGTTAGAAATTGTTTGGCTAGCATAAATGCTGGCAAAAATTATTAGAAATGTAGAGGTAATCTTAAGATCTGGTCAAATTGATAGACGTATATCCTCAATTAGGTGTGGGATGTTTTGCATAGGGGTGGAATGGGACAAAATTGTGTACTAGAATTCATGTTTACCATGAACTGGGGTGGTGGGGAAGCTGCTGGGAGGTGTTTCCACCACACTGAGAAGATTTGTGTCATTGAAAAGTCAGGTTTTTTGTTTTTTTTTTTCCACGAGCGAACTGCATGTACATATTTTCACTGATGAAATTACCACAGAAAATACACTGGTGCTTTCCTTTACTTGAATATCTTGGTGGTGCTACTGCCAGGAAGGTGAATGTTGATGGCTTAAAATGCCAGATGGCTCATATAAAAGAGTGTAGGAACCAGGAATACTGTTCCCTGTGGCAGATTCTGGCTAGGTTTGAGTTGCCACCCACTGGCTCAAAAACAGCTGGAAAGTGTAGAGAAGAAACTAGGGTTGGCTAGTGTGGCTAGTGTAACTCCTACTTCAAGTTGAATGGTTTCATAACAGAAGATGTTGCTCCTTTTTTTTTTTTTTTTTTTTTTTTTTCAATATATTTTTAGAGGGCCTTTGAAATAAGTTGCTCAAGAAGTCTCTCTGCCTTTGGAAAGTTCTATTAATTAGTTGATATTTCACAACAGAAAGTTGCAAAAAACATAGTAGACATAGGTATAAATTTGAATACTCTCCACTAATCTGTTAGACCTTATTAAGACAGTATAAATAGGATTATCAGTCGAACATAAAAGGGGATTTAAAAAATGTAATTCTTGCACAAACTTAATACAGTTGCTAAAGTAATTTACTGTAGTTCGACTTGGAACAATCCATCTCCTATTTTGGACAAGGCGGAAGATGAAATTGGCTATAAAATGGTAATAAACCAAAAGATTATTTGGGTCTTAATTACATCTTACCTAGAATGTTAGTAGTCCAAACAAAAATTGTAATATACACCTTTTTTAATTTGCTTTATTGCTAGCAAATACAGAGAGGCCAACTAATGATAGGAATTGTGGAAAATGATTTAATGCTGTTACATTTTTGCTTTCTGTGGGTAAGAAGGAGTGTCTGTCCACTGTGTTTTTTTAGCTGAAAACTTTGTGTGGGCTGAAACAGTGATTTATTTTACATCAAGAGTTCACCAGTTCTCATACACATTGGTACAGCACTGGTGTAGCAAGTTGCATTGTTTTATCATGGATTTTTTCAGTGAAGTTCTTGGTTGTGCCTGAAGATGGTCTTTGTTAGACATCAGCTTTCCTGCCTGTGTCAAGACCTTTTTGACCAAGGGTTGATGCAGCAGATAGATCTGTTGTTACACAAGTTTTGATACTTTTGGATGAGAATGGAAGTAAAAATAGCAGCCTGCTAAAGTTTGTGCTGTAACACTTTCTGATATGTAAAGAAATACATAAAAAGAGTATTCAAATCCCCATTCACACCATTCTCCTTATCACTGCAGTGGATGCTCAAAATTGAGATTGCAGCTAATTAGAGAATTGGGATAACTTCAGCAGAAAGAGCAGCTGTAGTATCACTAAGGATCATTAGATTTTTGTCACATTGTCTTTGAAGACTTTGAAATAATTTTTTCTTGCTCCGGAGTGTTTCCTAGGAATTGAAGACTATTGAAGCAGCAGGTGGAGGGAGTGTCCACTTGCCTTGCCAAGCATATAGAAAGCAGGTTAATGACAGTAGCCTTTTGCAAGTCATCAGCAAGTGTGGCAAACAAGATGGAGACAAGGTAGGAAGCATCTGTTGAGAAGGCCCATAAAGAGCATAAAGAGCAGTGTTTAGTTTTATAAACTAAAAGTCAAATCAATGTGGCTTCCTAGAATGGACTCTTCTTTAGCAGTCGTGGACAGTAGTGTAGATCTCTCAAATTTTTCAGTGTAGGAAACTATTGAGTTTCAGCTTATTGAGAGAAACATATGACTACAGTTAGAAGAAAAAGAAAAAAAAAAGCATTCATTTTGACTAGACTGTTTTCACAAGTAGGTTAATATTTACCTTTCCTGGTGTCCAGGCTGTCTCAGTTTCTACAGTATAATCCTTTCCCCAGAGCTTGAACCTTTCTTGCACATCAGTGAAGTGTATTACCAGTTAGCTGCTGGGTCCACCAAACTAATCAAATTTGATTTTAGAAGTACTGATTAAATTGTCAACATTAAGACAAATCTCTAATGGTGAAACTGTACTTGTCTAAGGAGCAGAAGATTTAGAATCATTAACAGAGGAAGCATAAATTGCTTTTTTGTGCTAAAGATACATTTCTGTTGTCTGCTGAAAGGGAAATAGTAATGTTTTGCCCCAGCTGTTCAATGAGTTTTTTTCAGGAGAAAAGTGACTTGCTTCTGCCCTTTGTTCCTGGCCTGCCCAAAATCTTCCCTTTACCCTTGTGGGTCAAGAACAACTGCAGAGCTCAGCCCTGTGGGTCTCAGAGTGAGCACTCTGTGCACAAGAGTGCCTTTGGAAGATTCTTGTTATTCAGTTCCTCTGATTAACATGACATAAAACTTAATTCCAGTGTAGTTTTCCCTCGCAGCAAACATGGTCTATTCCAGCAGATGATTGTGAGTGTGCAAAGGTGGAGCAAGGCTTGTTGTTTTGCTAGTAGTAATCAGTCCTGGAAAAAAAGAAAAATGTGTTTGGACTTCTTTTAACCCCTTCTATTTTGTGCAAAATGAGTAACAAAACCTGTTGCAACCAAAGCCTAACTGTAGGCAGGTCTCTTTCATGCTGAAGGCAGGTTTATTAATTTTATGTTCTAGTTAGTGATTTCAACAGCAATTTAGGAGCAGCTTCTGAGTATACTCACTTGGTAGTATAGAACATTTTATAATACAAAACAAGATCCACAGGTGAGAAAAGTAAGTCTTTGAGATTCCTGTGGGCATAGTGATCCCTAGCAACTCTGTTGTCAAGAAGTGCAGAAGCTGGCTGCTGTGTGCTGTGGGGTTGTGGTTTTTCTTTTGCTTTTTAATAGTATATAAAATCCTATGTAGTTATGCCCATATTAAAACCACTTCTTCCTGTTGATGAAAGAACCTAGAGAATGAAATATAGAGAAATCTCTGGCTTTAGTCAAAGTGAATTCAGGGTTTTCCAATTATGGTGAAATGTTTCATATTTTTGTATTTGTTCAGTTTTAAAGATAATGCATTGAATAATTCTAAAATGTTTCATCTTCTTCCATAAGGATCTATGTTTTTTTAATGCTATGAGGGAGTTGTAGAAGAACACTAGGCAAAGCAAAACAGATTATACTGCTTCTTAATAAGTTCAGTCTAACCTATTAAAAATCTTAATGTTATATCTGGTTCATCTGTAGGAAAATAAAAATAGGTTTTTAAAATGGCTTCTGTATTGTACATGATACAGGAGTTGTTTTCCTTTTATTTCATTTTTTTCTATGTAGCCTCTTTGGCATTCTTTTTGATCCAGTTAATTTGCATTTAAATTTGCAGTGCCTTGCTTCTAGTAGGCACCTGGGTATTTCTTTCACCTCTTGTTTTGGAACCCATAGAGCTAACACACAGCAAGCACGTTTCTACTTTGAAAGGCATGGTCAGCAGTACCTGTAAGAAAAGCAGGAAGGTTAACTGAAGAGATAAAAATAAATTTTATGGAACACCAAATATTGAATTAGAAAAATGTTACCTTTTCTATTTAAATCAAACATAAGTGCCTCTTTAATTTTGTTTACAGTATGTATCCTGTTAAAATCTGCCATAGTTCTGCTAATTTGTGATTTCAAGTTCAGTATTTACAAGGTGCTTTTTTTAGTGTTTAGGAATGTGAGGGGGTTGAGTAACCATGCATAGTAACATCTATGTACATTAAAATGCACAATTAAAAATGTTTGCAAGAGGCCTTTTGTTCTGTGCCACTGAAGGTTCTGCAGGTGACATAGGAAGTGTGAGTGGAGTCTTCCCTGAGCAACAGTAAACACCTTCCAGAGTTTTATCAGTGCAGAAACAGCATTTTTTTCTCCTCCCCATGAAAATGCTTGTGAAGAGATGACTTTTGATTTAATTGGTGAGGTTACACAATAAACAAAAAATGTGGTAAACTGATGGCTGCATCTAGATGACTAGAAAGTATGAAAGTAATAAATTACATTAATAATCTCTACCTCCTTGGCTGCCAGTGTGGAAGGGGAAAAAAGTTAAATCTTGACTGTGACTTTTGTTATTAGTGAAGAAGGTATTGATACAGTCTTGCTGAGAAAAGTGAATATAGAATTAGGTCTTGGACAAACCAGTTCAGGCTAGGATTTCTGAGGAAGAAGAGATGATCCAAATGCAAACTCACTTTAGTAATCTGGGAGAACATTTTTATGGCTATACCTGTTTTGTGAGAAATCAGATCCACGTGAAAACACCTTGACTGGCAAAGAGCTGAACAGCTTTCTGCACCTTTTTGAAAATCAACTAATACAAGAAAATTGGGACAACAAAATTGAGGGCATCTGAGGTATTGTTCTCTGGGAGTCTGAAGAACTGAAGTGTTGGCAAAGTTGTAAGCAATCAAAAAGCATAACAGGACTTTCTTAGAAAGTATTTAGAACGGATTAATACAATGGCTTGATACAGTAACCTTACAGAGGTCATGACTAGCTTTTAAAAAGCTCTTTCATGGTGCAGTCTCTTTCTCTGATAGGTCAAAGCAATCTTATACCATATTACCCTGGTTTTTTTCCTTATTCCCACATACAACTGTTATCCCCCAACTTTTCTTCTGCAAAAACATTGTACTTGCTTAGAAACAAAATACTTCAAATTCATCCCTCAATGCAGTTACTGTTACTGTCAGTGGTTCTAAGAAGGCGAATTGTGTGCCATTGCTTTTTCTTTCCTTCAAACTGATATCAATCCAGTAGTCATGTCACAATGTTAATCTATTCTTAATACAGTATATTATGATCTAACAAACATTACTAGAAAACACTCAGATGCTCACAGCCGGTAGCAAATAGGTGGAGCAACAGTGTAAAAAACCGCTTATATTATCATCATATATAACACCTTCCCAGTTGAAGAATGCTAAACTGAAATTCATCTTGAAAAGGTTCTTTTTTTCATACTACTTCACAAACAACTGGAAACTCTGAAAGGTAAGACTTACTGAGTATTTGAATCTTGAAAGATGAAGCAAATTTACTGCAATTCTAACATCAACTTGTATGGATAATATTAGCTGCAATTTTAGCAACTTATGAAAGTGTCAGCTTTTTATTGATTCTTTAAAATTGAATCCAGCAACAGACACTAACCTAATGGGATCTTTTCTTCCTCCTGTATAGTGAAGGAAAAAAAAATCAGTATTTTAAATATTCTGTAATTTACTGGTAATATTTTACAGGAAATTAGATGAAGTTAGTCTTTTCTAAGTCACTTCTGTCATTTAAACCTTTCTGCATAGTTCTGTTGCTTAAACCATGTTTCTAGTTAGTGGCATGAAGACTTTGACCTGAAATAAAGTTCAATGTGCTTTGTTCAGTCTATGTGGTTTCTTAATAAGGATGGATATCTGCACTGTGGTGCGTTGACTGAACTTGTCTATACTGAAAATCTTATAGATATGCAGGACCAGAGGAAGAATCATAATTCTGGAAATAATAAAAAAGCATCTGTGCTTGTGAAACTGTATTCTTGATGGTAAAATGCACAGAGTATGGAGTTAATGACAAATGATAGCTGAAGTTAAATTCAGTACACAGGGGTCTACATGCAACATCAAAGCAGTGTGTCACAGACTTGCACAGATCTTTTAATCCTGAGGCAAGGTTTATTGTGTTTTCAAACCACAGTTTTTGAGACATAAAGGCCCTCAAGGGCAGGAGTCTCTGGTCCATTAAGTCTGCTTTGTGTTATTGCAGTGGAATGAAACAGACATAAATTCAGCCCAACTCAAACTGGCCGGAGGAGGATTCCATGTAGGACAAGGGCGAAAGAGCACAGTGTTCCCCTCTGGGGAGAGCTGGTGCCCGGGAGACATGCAGTGGTACTGAAGCCATCTTTTTCTCTTTTTAATACTCCAGTGCCTTGCCTGCTAAGTAAACAAACTGGAGGTCTTGAGCAGTCTGTGTGTGTTGGATGTTGTGCAGTGGGAATAGGACAGCCAGTCTTTTGAGTCTGTTATACTGAGACTTTGAGAGAGGAAACGTAATGCTAGAGAACTGTGAAGTTTGTTTTCAGTGTAGATGAGGTCTAAGCTGTAGCCTAAAGAACCAAGTTCTTTTGGTATAGTATCATTCGGTGCTTCCTTATTTTCAGTGACTGTGTGGAAAACTGTTGTGAGAAACAAGTGTAAAAAAAGTGTTTTTAGCTTTTGAATGGTACAGACTGTTATTATGTAGCTAGGAAGCCAGCTAAGAGCTAGCTCCATATAGAGCATGTTTGCACTTTCCCCCTTGCTTTGTGCTCCCCAGCTGTGGAGGTCTGCTTGCATTATGTTGGTGGGGTTCTCTGGAGTAAGAAAGTCTATACTGATACTATCTGAGAAATTTTTCAGGCAATGCAAAAATCTTTGGGGCAAGGTAGTCCTAAGTGATACCAAAAACTGCAAGAGTTGTAAAAAAAATTTAGCCTGATTTGAGACAGGAAAACAAGACACAGTTTACTTGATGGGGTTTTTTTTGTGATGTGTGTTTGGTTTTTGGTGGTGGGTTTTTTTTTTGTTGTTTTTTGTTGGTATTGTTTTTGTTGTTGTTTTTTTTGTCTTGGGTATTCTCAAGCTGGAGAAGCGTGAGAAAAGTGACCTTGCATTTTTAAATTGATACTGTGATATATCAGAAGGATTAGGATATAGATACCATCCAGAAAGGATATTTGGTTTGTTTTGTTTCATTCCTTGTTTTTATTGTTTATGTGTATACTGTTTTAAAACCCAGTCTTAAAAATGCTTTATTAGTAATGTTTTGTAAATCTTTCTGTGTATGAATTACATACCTGAGGTTTTGTTTCATGTTTACTTTTTATGTGGAGATCTTGGCAGTTCTTAACATCTTTACTGGCAGGTCATTACAGTGAATCACCTCTTAGGGAACCTTATTTGGTAGTCAAAAATAGTGCTTTGGGATGGTATGCATGGCAGTTGGCAAAGAAATTAAATGGGATTTAAGTTTCTACAGAAGGCAGAGTCTGTCATTTGCTTTGCTGTTATAATGGTAAAGTAAAACCAAAACACTGTTGATTTCAGAAAGGAAAAAGAAAAAAAATGTTTGAATCATAAGAAACAAATTTGTTGCAGCACATTTAAACGGTCTGTAAACCCAAGTTTGTGTCTTGATCTTACATTTTGGCAATTTTTCCAGTCATTGCCTGTTACAGTATGACAGTGCCTAGAATTACAAGTTTACATTTCTACTTACGTTAGAAATAGAACACAATGCCATTGTAAATACTATAGAAAAAAACATACAAAGGGAAGTGTGTGGATTCTAAATTGCAGTTACATTTTGTTTACGATGAATGTGACATTTTAAGTTTAGGGGAATTACTCAGATTCATAATGCATTATTGTATGCAGGTGTAAGTGCTCTTTTGTATGTAAGCATGTTATGCTAAAAGAAGTTGTTTTAAATTTCAAATTCTGAACAGTTGCTGAAACTTCCTGGGAAGTGCCAGAATTTGTTACCAAGGCCTCTAATTCTGCTCTCCTATGCCTTTGCTTTAAGCTCTCTAATTACATTGTTTCACACTATTTTTTCCTGCCTCATTCAGTGAACAGGATGGGTGGTGCTGAAGAATTGAGCAGCAACTTGATATTTTAATCCTTATCATTCAGTTAGCAGCCCTGGCTTTATTTACGGCACACCATTGAAAAGTCTCTAAAGAATACATAATTATTCATTCTCTTAGGGCCTTTTCTGATGTGCCTGGCTGAACTGCTTTTACCCACTGAATTGTATTTTAATGTACATTTTCTGGTCAGTACCTATAACTTTACTTACTGTGCTATGCATGCACACACGTTCCCAAAAAGTATTTTGTGGTTATTCCCTTTAATAACTTTTAGACAGGTCCCTGGGAACACTGGAAAGGTCAGTGTCAGTTACATGCTTAACAACAGCCTTTTGTGTGGATATTCAAAGTAAACATAAAGTAAAGCAGTTGAGTGACTAAAAACACCCACATACCTTGTATCATTCCTATAAACCACATTCTCCGTGGTGTTCTTCATCCTTTTTGTATCTGTCCGTCTCCTCCAGGTCAGGAAAGTTCCCCTTCTGGACACGATTGCAAAGGAGACTTAATTAATGTAGCATTCAGAATATAAGTTCATGTGAGGAATGGAAAAATGTAAGGGTAGTTACACACTGGAGCAGATTACACACTGGAGGCTGTGGAATCTCCACCTTTGCAGATGTTCAAAACTGAACTGGATATGGTCTTGAGTAACCTGCTTTAATTACTTGGTCCTACTTTGAGCAGGTGGGACCAAAGGATCTCCAGAGGTCCCTGTCAGCCTCAGCTACTTTGTGATACGAGCAATACAAGACAATATTCTGTAGATAAATACATTCTGCTTTTTTCTGATGGGCACAACTTCATGGATCCTGTAGCTTTGTTTCTGCACTAAGAAGCTTGTGAAATGTTTGCAATTTTCATTTGGCTAACCTAGTATCTTCTAAGTCCCATAAACCATACCGCAGCAGTTCTCAGCAAAAGTTGTAGAAATGTTTGTACAACATGAATGCTGTTGTTATGCTAGTACTTAGGAGATAATTGTAATAAATTTCAATGATTTATATTTGCTCTCTTATGTACTTCATGTTTTTTAGGTTAAAGAACATAGCATAGGAACCTTGGTAATGGATGGTGGAGACAACTTAGTGTATTTTTTTCACAGACTCTTGCAAATTTTAATACTGTTACCAGTGCATCATAAGAATAGAAGGCAACAAGTAAAAGATGGCGCATGTAGAATCTATATCATATTTTGTTGTAATTTAAATGCACTATTTCTTTCTGTCTACTTCTGGTGGGATGGGAGGGTTGCAGTACTTGTCTTAAAGAGGCCACTTCCAAGTAAAATAATTTTTATTCTTAATACAGTGTTAACTTTTCTCTTACAGAAGGAGTTGAGCCTTCCAAGAAGAGGAAGTTTGTGAGTACATTAAGTTTTTTTCTGTTATGTTCACAGTATGGCATGTAGTTCTGGCAGTTTTTGAGTAGGCAAGTATCAGGGCAGTTAAAGTAAAAGTTACATGTGGCAGTTGACCTGCCTTAATATACATAAAAAGAAATCAAGATTGTAAATGAAAACCTGTGCATTGTGCAGGGACCTTTTTATGGCCATGGTCTTCTAGAGGAACTGTTGTGAGGCGTTTCCAAAGTGACAAAAAGCTCTTATTTTGACAGTTCTGGTTTGTACTGAAGATTTCTCTTTTTAAAAATCAAAAAAGATACTTGGTTTCTTCAAGAATGATATAAATGAAACTTGACATGTAAATGAAACTTTTTCCTTTCAAAATGTTATGATCAGACCTGTGGATGAAAGGAATAAAGAATAGATGAGTTCTACTAAATGTATAATGTAAGTTAATGTTTTTATTGGTGGAAGTAAACTCTGAGCATTCTTGTACAAATTGTTACTGAGTTAAAAGAATGTGAACTCTGATACTGCGGTTAAGTTGTGCTTTGCTCCATTTTCTGTACCCTGGCTTTGTTTTTCTAGTATTACTGAGCTGGATGGTTTTAAAGCTAGTATTTTTATTTATATCTGTTTTACTTCTTGTAACTTATTAATAAATTATTGAGAAGATATTGAGATAAGAACATAGCAAGATGTCTTAAGAAACAAGTTCTGTTTACTTACTACTTTGTTTCAGAAAATACATTTAGGGCTATATGGTTATCACTGTACTTGACTAGATTTGTGTTAATGTAACAGTGTGCTGTGAAAAAAAAAACCCGACTCCTTGCACAGAAGGTCAGGTATTCAGGTATTATTTATTTGCTTGTTTGTTTATACTTATTTGATTTCAACTTGATGGTGCTTTGCAACATCTTGTAATTGTAAGTTTAGGTATGCGAATGAATGAAACTGGGGAAGTTTGAATGAATGAATGAAGCTGGGTAAATGCAGTTGAGTGCTGTGTTCTGACTTGAATGGCATTATCAGAAGTCTGTAAAAGTCTGTACTTTGTAGGACATCTACTGACTTGTAAAAGATTTTGTTGCTTTTGGTTCTGACACATGAAAAGTCTTATACTAAATAATAAACAAATCCATTATTTAAGAAAAGTTAAGACACTGTAAAACTAATTCTGCAACAATTTTTTGGTTATTGAAATGATAGACAGAAAAAGCAGTTAAGAAAAATTATTCATGGTGCCTTCATTTGGTGTTCTTGGTGCTTTATATTAATGTGAAACTGTTGTGTGGGCTAAAGACTACCTGTGTTCTAGTTAATGGCTAAACTTCTGTTGACTTCATCCAGGGCAGAAAGTCGCTCTTGCTGGTTTTTTTTTTTTTTTGGTCTGTAGAGATGACCTTGTTTCCTTTTACTAGGATATTTGACATTGAACATTATTAGGTATTGTTACTTAAGTTTGAAAAACTGCTGCAAAGCAGTCACTCAGTTGCATTAATATACATGTTTTAAAGGTGATCACTGAGATGTAAGTGCACATTCTGTAACGTTGCAGAGATTTTATTATAAAGTACAGTAAAGCCCCCTGTCAGCATAATCATATTTCATTAATAAAATGATTATAATTCTGCAGGTAGTGTTTTGAAATATCTTTAATACTATCAATTTCGTTAAAAGGGCTTAGTGCTGAGAATAGCAAGGACTGTAGCATCCTTGCTGTAGGGGCTGGTTGTGTATGTGAGCCATACTGACTGCTATATTTGTGTGTTAAATGCATGCTGCCAGGAAGACTGACTAACAATGTGAGAGGTCCTATGGTTTTTTGTTGCCATAAATGTCTAGATATTGTGAGTGGCTCCAGGTAGGCATGTAATTTTTTTACTCAGGAACTTCAGTGCCAATGGCATGCCAAGGACACAACTTCAAGCCTGACAGGGAGAGCTGGTTCAGAGGCAGTCAAGTATATTTTATAATTAAGAAGCCTGGAAAGTGAGAGTTGTGTTGATGAATGACTGGTACTGATTTCCACACACTCACCCAGTCTTTACTTCCTCTTCTTTGAAATGATCTCTTACTCTTTATATGATACAGTCAGAGGAGGAAAGAAAAGAGAGATGCATGAGGAAAGATGTTTTGTTTATGAGTCACTATGTCTATGTTTCAAAGAGCTAGCATGCAAAATATTTAAGCTTTCTTTTTTATCTGTTGCATTATTTTTTAACCCATTTCTGACTGGCTACCAGTCTGAACAACAGAGTTGTTTTCCATATATATAAATAAAAAATACATTGTCTAAGACAAGGAGGGTGCTGATTCTGAGTCTCAGTGGGGTAGAATATGTTATATAAAATGTAGCTATATGGAAAAGTGTCTATTTGAAACATACTAAGCCACATACAATTTCAAAAGAATTGGTATTTGACTAATACAGAGTACCAGCCTTTCCATACCTATTCTGCTGAACCAGCTGGAGATCATGGACTTGTTTATTTACATACTTATTTTGATGCCAGAATTGGTAATTGGGTTTCTTTTCTTAAATTGATGAGATAGGCAGTAAAAGAGGGTGATAAACCATAAGCAGAGGAGTCTACTTATGCAGTAGCTGTTATTCTGAGTTCATTAGCTGTGGCATCCATTCCATACCATTCTGTGGCACAGAACATTGTTCTGCTTGCTGCAAGCCAGCAATGCTTGTTTACAAGTTGCACCTCATTCGCCAGGGGTACCCTGATTGCAGCACTGTGCATATACCTTCCTGATATGTGTGGAGTTATTCCACCTAGCAAACCTTTTGATCTAGCTCTGTGGCTGTCAAACCTACAAGCCTAACTGGCTGCAGTTAAAAAAAATGCCCTTTGTTTTCACTGATCTGCTTATGTTGCCCCTCAATGTATGTTGTGGGTTAACCAGATGAGTTTCCATTGCTGATGTTGAGGCATCAATGCCTTTACCCTCTTGTTTCCTTCCCATATGCACAGAGCACAGCAAAATAAAAGACACAGAATGGACTCAAAGATTATGGCACAAAAATTACTCTCAGCTTTAAGTAGATAGATTCCTGTTTCAAATGCCCTTCTCCTGAAAATGAATTAACAGTCAGCTTGTAAAATTTGAAAGGAAGCCTTCGGAAACAGTAATACTTGAAGTAAGCATGTAGGCAGAGGAGGTGCCTCTTGAGTTAAAGCACCTGCCCTAGAAGCAAAACACTTGACTTTTCCAGACTGAATTGGTTTTCTTTTTTTCTTTTGCTAATTTTCCAGCTTCAGTTTAATTCAGAGCTAGATAACTTCTGTGTATTTATTTTTGCTGCATCTGTCCCCTCGACATTACTAAAACTAATTTCAGTAATTATAAAATATGGACTTCAGTTCACTAGCAGCAATTATATAATCAAGTTACACCTGTGGAAATGTCAAAGTTGGTCACAGACTTTCCATAAAATTAATTTATGCATTACAGTGAAGCAGCTGATATCTTTGGATAACAGCAACATAGCAGTGTGACCAGCCAAGAATTCAAGGGAAATGCTCGTTAAAGCCACTGCTTGCTTGGGAGCTTAATTAAATGTTTCAGGAAAGTTAATAAAGGGTTTCCAAGAAAGTTTTTATTAATGACAGAAATGGACTGTGAGTTAATTCAGTGAATGAGAAAGAATGAGGAATAGGGTGGAATGGAATTATGAAATCATGACAGCTATACTTTAAAAAAGCAAACCCATAACTTCTGAGGCCAGGGTCACGTAGGTGGATGAAATTGGAGTTTGATTGACAGTTTCTGTGTGCCTGTGTATATGTATGCTTGCAGATACATATATCTGTAAAGATTTTCTGTGTATATAGGTGACCTGTGATGAGGAAAAGTCTTTAGATCAGATACCAGAGTACCCAAAGGGAACTTCAGAAGTGAAATGCAGTGATTGCACAAGACTGACCCTGTTCCAAGATCTGCTTCTGAGTTTTATTGGCCTAAGTACGTAGGCTTCTTTGTGTCTTGAAGGACACAACTGTAAAAGACAGAGAAGGAAATGAACTTTGAGTAATTGTGAAGAACTGAAATATAACATCAAGAGTCCAAACACCCCATAATATGTACAAAAGATTGCTGCTTCCTCTATCTTATGTTTATTTAGATATAGATATAGATGTATATAATATCTAGTATCTAATATCTATCTAGATCAATATCTATCTGTATAGATATTAGAAGGGTTGGACCAGATGATCCTTGAGATCCCTTCCAATCTAACATTCTGTGATTCTATTTCAGCATCTGTGTGTATGCACACTTTTTTGCAGAAGGGCACTGTTGTGATGAAAGTGCTTATATTGTATATAATTTGAAACTCTCAGATATTAAAAATTAATTTATTATAGCTGAAGAGAGAAACTTCATTTAAGTCCTGGGAAATAGTGTTTAGTTGTGAAAAATATTAGCTAAACAATTTTAGATCTCTATAAATAATACTAGACTTTGGACAAAGATATTTTCCATTTTTTAAAATTATAAAATCTATTAATGCAGGCTTGAGATACTCAATTCTGAAAATTTGTATTCCTAATTAAAATAAAAAGTCCTTGTCTATCTATTTATGAAAGCTGTGGGTAGAGTTGAGAAGATCCTACACTTTGGATTTCTGAAAGTACAATCAGCTATTTTTCTCTTCCATTTAAGTTTCTTTTCCTCTTTACACCTTCATTTTCTTCAGTTTCATCTCAGTTTAAAGCTGAAACTCTGCTTTGAATGTTCAAATTATTGGGTCCAATGTATTCATCTTGTACCTTTGTAATGAAAGACAATGTGCTGATCATGAGAAGAAAACTAGAAGAAAATGCTGATCATTTTAAGATGAAATCTTTTTTCATCTTAAAATTATTTGGAAGATTACAAGTATTTTAAATTTGGGAAGGGCAGTAGATTATTACTATTGCCTAGTAATGAATCTCTCAATTCTTCTGTGAGGTGTTTTCTGCTCAGAAGGACACAATCTGTAGGCCATGTTTCCTTCGTAAGATGCATATGCTTTAGTGTTTAGTGTTAGTAGCCCTATTCCTGTGTGCACAACTGTGTTAAATGAGAATATGCTCATTTATCTGGTTTTCTCCTTTGTAGCACTATACTGTAGTTTGGTTTACTGTATGGTGCTCAGTAACATATTTCTATCTTTTTGACAAACAAGGTAGCTTTTAGTCTTTAAATTTCAGGAGCTTTCTACTGCTGTTATTGAGAGTAATTTTTTTCCCCCCTCACATCTATTTTTGTGATGTTTTCCTTGTCCTTTGGGTAGATATAAAGATCCTATCTCCCTTTTATACATCTGTTTTACTGTTTCAATCAGAACCTTTTGTCACAACAACACACCAGGAGTGTGTTGTTCTAAGAAGATGTACATAAGTTTCTCCATGTTTAACATTCTATTTGTCTTTAAAATACATTTTGGTTTAAAGGAGCATAGATTACCGAAGGAACTGGATTGAATTGTATGCAACAGCCCTGTCATCCTCAATATTTATAATATCTTCAGTGTTTCATCTTTGAGTTTTAAATTTTATTTCCTTATCAGTGATGAGAATGCTGAATATATATCAAGCCAGATGATAAAATGTTACAAACTTATAAAAAAAATCTTGGTACAAAGGAGGTTACTCTACTGACTGCTTTTTTTAGTTCTGTTAATGAGCTGTCAATCTATAATATGTTTTATTGAGCTTCTGATGCACATTCTGAAGAGGGAATTCAATTACTTTACAAAGTCTACATATCAAGGCAGATGTGTTTAATTTGTAGCATTCTCATTTCATCTCTTGGGTTCTTTGTGATTGACAATGATAACCTTGGTTTTGGAAAATTTTTTTGCAAGCTTTAGGAACCAACAGTTACTGCAGCATGGTTGTTTTTTCTCACAGTTTTGCTTACTTCAGCCTCCATCAATTTTACACAAGTCTGCTGTCTATTGTCTCTTGTTTCCTTGTTTTATAGTTATGTTGGGCTAATGGAAGGAGTAATGGCACATTCAGCATGCTACTGTAGCCTTGTTGCCATCTTCCTGTTTTCAGTGCAGGGTCTTCTGCAGACTAGTCCTTTGTGCTGTGGAGATCACAGGCCTCATTTTGAGGTAAACAGCACATCTGTTGTTATTTTATTGCTCTTATTTTCTTAGCTATCACTATATACCATTCTATTTAAACTTGTTCTGTTGTGTCTTATGCTTTCACATGTGCCATTGCATCCCTATCTCATTTGTACTGGTACTAATACTATTACATATCTCTTCAAATTGTCTCTTGGCTCTAGTTTCAGTAGTAAATGTGTGGGTTTTGCACAGTGATGTCCACTCCTTATGATTTGTCACAGCAGATATTAGAGGAAGGAATGATCTGTCTAAATGTAATTAATAAATAATAATAAATGTCCCTTTTCAGCAAAAAAATGTGTATTTTGCTTGAGGATATTTTAATCCTTTGTGAAACCTTTTGCTGGCAAATTCATACTCATGTGATTGTGTGTGTGCATGCTGTCCTGGTTTGGGCCAGGGTAGAGCAAATTTTCTGTCTTGTAATTTTGCTTTCAGCTACATCTCTCATAAGCAGCTGTACTTTCTGCTACAAGTTTCTCAGTCAGGGTCAGCTTCTAGGTCTGATAAAGCTGAATGTTTACAGTTACAGCTGGAGAATGGGGTGCAGAACCAAGGGCACTGCTTGGATCTGAGGAACATCTTATGCTCTGGAAAGAGATAAGGAGTAAAGGGGTCACACCTGCAACCCTCCTTTAGGGAGGAGCAGACAAGATAAATTGACCAGAGTATTCCATCCCATACGTGTCATAATCGGTATGAATTTGAGGGATCATGAGGTCAAGTCCCTTCAGCCTTCAGCCTTCGCCTGTCTTTCCCCTTCTTCTCCTGTTCCTGCTCATTTTGTCATCCTGAGAGGATTCCATCTGTCCCTGTGCCTGTGGTCCTGATCCGTGCCAGCCTGAATCTGTGTGTTCCTGCCTCCAGCTCCCGACTGCTGCTGACCCCAGGATTCCAGCCTGGACTTTCCCAGGGCTGCCCTGCAGCCTCGGGGGTGATGTGAGAGTTACTGGGGGGAAGGGGAGTGGAACGTGGTATCAGTTTTCTGTATATTTGTATATATTTAATAATTTTCCCATTTCATCATTACTATTTCTTTAAAGATGTGTAGTTCAGTTTCCAACCCTTAAGACTCTCTCCCTTATTGTCTCTCCTTTCTTTATCAGGGAGGGGGGGGGATTAATAGAGAGCATCTGTCATTTGGTTAATTGCTGGCCCAGCGTTAAACAGTGACAATGCACAAAATCCTTATGTACATGTACAAAAAAAGTCAGGTAGTTCTGGCTTTTTTGTGTATTCTAAAAGTGTTCTTTGTTGTGTCAATGGCACATATATTCATACAACATTGTCTGTTATATGCTTTAATCATATATATTTGTTGACAAGGCCAGAACATCACAAAATATGCGGAAATAACACAGCTACCTGAAGAATCAATGCCAAGAAAATGAGATTTTCAGGTTTTAAAGCTTATTTTTGTAACATGATATTTACTGTTGTTCTATGGTGTCTAAGTAATGCAAATTATCACCTGGCCCATGCTTGGCCAGGTACTGTGCTGCTTAACAGTGTGCTGAGTGCCCTATGGCTTGCTAGAGTTTTATTTTGGATGCTTAGACAAGGACAGCACAGGGTTGAGGATGAAAGTATGGAAAATAATCTTGAGCACTTCTTTATAAATATTGTGATTGAGACAAGTCACATGAAAAAAGCAAAATGAAATCAGCCTTTAGGGTGAAGCTGTGGTCGTGTAGGAAAGTTGCAGAATTTCAGGATAGGAAAATCATGACATGGTTCTTGGAGGGAGCAAAGAAAATGAAGTAGATGGCTGCCTCCCTGCCTCGCCTAAATTTAAAAAATGCAGTAGAGTATTTTATATAAATTTTAAATATTTAAAATACATGTATATGCGTGCAAATAATTTTTTTACAACCCATAAGCTTCAACCCTGATGTCTGGGGGCCAGATCTCACGTTTAATGGATTGCTGACACTGTGAAGCAGGTGCAAAGTTGCTAAAATAATTGAATATCTACAAAGAAAGAGCAGTAAAAAAGGCGTTATGAGTTCACTACTGAAAATTAAGCAGTGAACCTGACAAAATGAGGGGAAAAAAGTGATGGAATGGCAAGTTGGCTACCCTGTTGTTCTTGAGCGCTCTTCCCATGTGACACTCCACTCAGTCCCCTGAGCAGCCTTTTCAGCTCATGCCCTTTTTACCTGAACTGCTCTCTTGGTTCTTTCCTTTTATCCTACATTTACCTTTTGAACTGGCAGTTTGTGGTGTTCACAGTTTTCCTGTGTGCATAGGAGCAAATGCAGAAGGAAAATACTTGGGGAATTTATTGGCTGGAAATCTGAGCTGCTGAGGCAAAGGAGTAGCACTCTCTGAGCAGCAGGGTGGGCTGCAAAGAACACAAACTTAATTTATGACTGCAGTAATTACAGGATTAAATTGACTTTCAGTCACAAATGTGATAGATGCATGTTGAATAACAATACTTAGGAAAGATACTTACTGTAAGTATTACTAAATTAGCATTGCCTGTGTCCTCTCTTTTGTTCTGTGAAGTTGCATTGTGAGTGAATAAAATGATTTTTCTTTGATATTTGCTCTAGTCAAACTTGTAAGGCATACACAAAAAGAACAAATGACCATTTAATGACTGTTTTATTTTGCTGCCTGAGAAAGTACGTACCCAGTGAGAAAACTAGCAGAAGAACATCATGTGGGTAATCACTGCTAGTGAGCACAGATTGGATTTCAAATAGTAAACCTTGAAAATCTGACATACTGAATCAGATTCTTATTCATTGTTTGCTTTATCCCAGTGGCATTAATTTTAGGAAGCCTAGTTTCTTCAGTTATGGAAAATTTGAAGTTTGTCAAAAAGAATTGTTTGTCACGAAGGAGTTGTAATGTCCTCATGAATTGCATAAACCAGGCTTCCCAGTGCTGTATTGATTAATTGATTTTTTGGGGACTGATGCTACAGAGATTTGAATAATCTCTTAATCTACAGAAAGCTTTCTGAGGATGTGCAATTTCTAGCTTGCACACATTTAGCCTCTGTAGGATTGGGGTCATGGAAGGGCTCTGGAGAGATTACACGATTATTTGATCAACCTGTGCTCTGCTTTAAGAATTCTAATGATAGTCTTTTTTTTTTTTTTTTTTTTTTTTGGTGGTGGAGATTAAAGGTGAGGTATATCCTACACATATATGTTTGGTTTTATTAAGGAAAGAATCACTTTGGTTTGTTTTCTCCACAATATATTTTTTCCTCTGGTAGCAATAATTCCATGTGTATTCTGAATACATGCTTTCAGGTAAAAGAGGAAGTTGCTGTATTGCAGCGCTCTGCCTGTCTTATGGTAGGCATTTTGGGCATTACAGCTTTTCCCCTTGAAATTTTCAGTATAATTGCTGTCCCATTATGTAAAGTGTGGAGTGACTTTCTAGAGATGTAAGGACCATGAAATCCACTTCTGAGCCACTTCTGTTTTGTTGTAGAGGAGGAGTAAGTGTTTTTTCCCCACCCTCTTTCCTATGAAATGCAAATTTAAACATGTTCTATTACTGTCAGTATTCTAAGCCAGTACTGTTGCTCAGAAGTATATTAATGTATTTGTTATTTGCAATTTGCAATTTCTCCATTATTCAGCTGTTATATGCCTTGGCATAAATGATTTGGGAAATTCCTGTTTATGCAGAATGGTTCAGGATCTTAGGAGCACAGTGAAACTGCTGCCATATGCTGGTTTCCCCTAGAACTGCAATTCAGAATTTTGAATCTGGTTGCTGCATAGCTTGGGATAAAAATACTGAAAAGGCCACTTGGAAAAGTAGCTTTGTAGATACTTTAAAAATTAGCATCTTAGTTTGCAGTAGATCCTGAGTTGTTTAACTTTCCTATTGACCTTTGAGGATGCAAAGTCATCACATGCTGGAGACAGTGCTGCTACATAAAAATACATACATACAAATAAATACAGAGGCATGTTGTATACCTGGGTATATATACATATGCATGTATACACACACATTACTAATGTGCTAATGTTTTCTCATCCTTATGGGTTCCTCACCAAACTGAGGAAAAAATTGTCCTTGAGTAACACATGGTTACAAACCTGTAGCTCTCATGCTGACTTTCACAGGTGAATGTTGCTAGTAACTGTGACACAACTGCATTTCATGTAGAGATTACTTCATTTGGGGTCTGATTGCAATCCAGAGATACTAATCTCAAGTTCCTTGTCTGATAGACCCTCTGAGAGAATGCACACTGCTTAGATGGCTGTGTGGGTTCTCCAAAACTGTCAAAAGTTTGAACTTTTCTTTCTAAGCATAAGAAGACAGCAACTTGACTTACACAGAAAATGTGGACAAAAGCATTTCTTTCCATAATTATGGCTTTTAAAGATCACTCGTGGAGTTACAGACTGCAGTATGAAAGCTTCATTTGGCAAAATTAGTTCCATCTGTAAGGTGTACTCATGTTTCTCCTCATGAAGAATAAGAATCCAGAGACCAAATAGTAACTGTGTGGGGATGATGAAAGTGCCATGATTTCCATTTTCAAGACAATTTTGTAAGAGTTTTACAATGTAATAACTGGAAAAATAAGTTAAGATAAAATTTACTAAATACAAGAATCTATCAAATAAACTGAGAAATCTTTTATCCCATGTTAGAATTTGAAGTTTGTTTAAAAAGTATTAGTAAAATCAGTCCTTTTCCCTGCTTATTATCTCCAAAGTGTGATATACAGCTAAATCTCATAACATCTCCAGAAAAAATAAAATAAAATTGGGTGTTGTCCTTAATTTGCAAGACAAAAAACCTGACTAAAGGAAAACCAGGGACAGTTCAGCTATTCTTTAGGCTTGTGTTCACTGAAATCTGATAACTTGTTAAAGTCAAGGCACTTTTTTTTGTGTGTTACAATTTCAAAATAGAATCCTTGTTTGAAAGTGGAAAAATGAACGCTGTATGTCTACATAAGCATTGGTAAACAAGCTGTGTTTGGTGGAAAGGCAGAAATACCTGAGCTGGTGTGCTAAGCAGGTTATCTGATAGGAATTCAGATAAAATGATGTTTGGTTTAAGGACATCTACAGAAGAAAGGTGTCTGTAGTCACTGCTGTTTGAGAGTTCATTAGTTTTCTTGATTACCAGTAAAAGTTATTGTGCTCAGAATTTAGCCTGTTGAACATTGTGTAAGGCTTTCATGAAAGTACATGTGCAGTGTGCTCACATTCACTGTATTCACCTGCTGAACTGTCTCTGTCAGAAACAGGACTTTTCAGTGCCTGACAAAATCACATCTACAAAAGAGATTTTATCAGAGGAATTCTAAATAAACAGTTTGGTTTGAGCAACACTAAGCAATGAGGAGCTACCTGTTCTTGGCAGCCAGGGGAGAGCTGTGTCGGTTGTTCACATTCTGCTTCTCTTACTGAAGTTCTGTTCCTTAATTATTGTTTCCAAAGTCAACCCTGACAAATCCTGTAGGCATGGACAGCTTCACCTTGCATTGTTTCAGTGTCAGAGCTGTCTGACTGTTAGACAGCTGAGTGTTTTGCTATTTTTTCAAGTTTGTGAGTATCTTAAAACAATTAATGTTTTGCAGTGTTCTAAGAAAAATGTCAAGAGCGTACTTTGGAAGTACCAATCTCCTTACTCATCTATGTGCCCTTGCAAATCTCTGTATCCACCCACTGTGGTTTCTGATCTTGAATTTAACTCCTTAGATACTGTCCTTTTGGAACATACGAAAATTTAGAACTTTCTTAGGAGGACTGCTTATAGCATGTTCTGCTTAGCAATGCTTGCTGAGGCTTCCAGATGTCTGTTATATTTTAGAAATTGAACTGCATAGTTCTTTGCATCCTTCAGTTTTATTCTTTCAGTATATATAAATGAAGGCTCCAGGTAATATATTACTTAAATTTAAAATACTTTCCAATAGAAATATGTGGGAGGGAAAAAAAAAAGAGAATTTAATAGTTATTTTCTCCTATGTGGTTGAAAGAGCAACCAAGTATACCAAATCCTATTCAGAAGTTTCTGTAACAAGTATATTTCCTTTGGTCTCTGAAACCCACAGCTTTCTACCTGTGAACTTATTAATTTCTTCCAAAAATGAGCCAGGGAGCCAAAACACAGCAGCTTCATTTGATCCTGTGCTTATTAGACTCTAGAAGTTTTTCACGCCCAGGGCAGTGCCAGGGCTCTGGCAAAAAAAAAAAAAAAAAAAAAAAATAAATCTTGTGGTTGACAATGTACTGTGCAAGAAGTAAAAATTAAGAATAGCACAGTAATACTATACAAGTGAGATAATATAGTCTAGCTCTTAAATTACTGTAAGTACTTGCACAGTGCTTTTGCTTTTTGTGGTGTTTCATAGAGCATTAACAAAAAATGCTAGTCATCAGGGAATGGGTCAGAGTTTGTTAAAAGGCTAACCTCAGACTAAGTGAGAATACATTAAAAAAGGAATATTAATTATTGAAACTAGCAATGTACACAAATGACACTCCTTTTTTAGAGTCTTAGAGTCTCTATCATTTTAAGCTGTTGTATATTGGTTTACATTTAAGTGAATTTACCTTTAAATTGATAAGCTTTGCCGCAGCTGCTGGGTCTGTCTTTCACTGTTAATAAAAATTCTAGGTTTTTTTTTCCTTTAAAATTCAAGCGCAGTCATGGCAGAACAGAATGGTAGCTTTTCTTTTTGTATTAATGTCAGCGTTAAAAGAACATAGCTCCTTCTTCAAATGCCCTGGCAATTAATTTTCCCCGTTAAAGGAGAAGAGCCTGTTTTTCACTCAGCAGTTTGCTGTTCTACTACTGCAGAAACTGCCTGTCTATTTACCAAGGGAAGGGATAATGTGACTTAAACAAGATGGCTAAATCTGATTCTGCGGGATCAGAGGGGGTGGTGAGTGAGTGACATTTGCCAAGAGAAACTGTCTGAAGCACAGACTTTTTTATTGTGCGCTGTAGGCTGGCGTAGTGAGGGAGACCTCTCCTTCCTCTGGGCTGTAGTGTGTGTGTGTGTGTGTGTGTGTGTGTGCACGGTGGCTGTCGCTGCGGAGCACCGGCGGTGCATTACTTGACATGCACAATTGAAGGCATCGTCGCAGCGTGTGCCGCCGCTAACCGGAGAGAAGCAGCCGGCAGCTCTTCGTGACAGCTCGAGGTGGAAGGACCCAAACTTGCAGTCCTCCCCCCGCCCCCAAGAGATCGTTAGTCCATTCCTTTATAGTGGTTCATTTTGGCTCTCTGTCACCGCCAGAATGCTGCCAGTGAATGTGTGTCATGGTTACAATTGAGTGTGGTAACACGTAACAGCAATGAAAGCCCAGCGGGAAAGGCTACAAATTCCAGGGCTGACCTTGGAGTAAGTATTGTCTGTCTTTAATATTTTAATGGTTTCTGCATGATGCCGGCTTTCGTGCAACCAGGAGCTCTTTAACGTAACGTTTGTGCTGACAGTCTGGGAGCACTGCAGCTCCAGGTTGAAGGAACACATTTTAAATGCATTGCAGTTGGATTCAGCGAATGTGTGAGCCTGGAGCCGGGATATTGCAGTACATTTGGAAAGAAAGCATTTCTGCATATTTACGGTCGCTGAATCTCAGTGCATGGAGCATTCTGACAGCTCATAGGGGAAGAATCTGTCAGTAGGCCATGGTGCCTCTCTTTCTCTCCAGGTCTCTTACTGTATGTTTATCCCAGTGCTGCCTTTTAGAAAGGCCTCTGTCTCTGCTGAATAATAGCATTGTGATAGATTAAAGTATTATAGAAAGGCTGTTTGTGAAAATCCATCAGTAATGAGCGCTATTTTACATACGTAAGTACACTAATGAATTGTATTGACATTCGGGAGGATTCCTTCTAGTCTCTGCAGTAAGTATGTTTACCTAATTTAGCAGGATATTTACTTGGTACTTGCTTAAAACTGTCTAACTCATTTGTGTGCCTTCAGCTTTTTGGAGAGTAACTACATGAAAATATGTAATTTTAATGTATAATGATAGGAAGTATAGTCTGTTATTCATAAATGCCAGCATATGTTTTAGTCAGAGCCAAATACCTGTTTCTGTTCATACATACCTACAGGCCACACTGACATGTCAGGCATGTGTGTATGCATGTTACAGTGACCATGAGAACTTGTTAATTTTATCTAGGTAAATAGATACGGTTACGTCAGATCCTTTAGTATTCCCTGGAACTTCCCTGTTCTTGCTAGAAGAAACAAACTGAATGCTGCAGCTGCCTGCAGTAAAGTTACTTAGCTGTGAAAGGTATTATATCTGATATCTCCCATGTTTTAAGGAGGGGGTAGAGGTAAGTGTGCAGTTAGCATTTAATTTAACAATCACATGAAGGTGACAGAGCACTTTATTCTAAGGAACAAGTGTAGATTTTATACTGGGTTCTTCAGAACTGTGTTTGTGAAATACCAGAGAGAAATTCTGCATTTCAGTCTAGCATCTGCTGAAAGCATTGTGTGTTAGCTGTGAGCAGACTAACTTCTAGATATTTTTCTGAAAAAAACATTGCTTATTACTCTGGAGTTTTGGAGGAGGGGTCTTAGCAAGGAGCTCATTTAAACAGTTCCATGAATAATTGGTAATTATAATGCTTCTGAGATGTGGCAATTTAAACATTTTTAAATCATCATTATGTAATCATCATGTAAGAATGTAAGAATAACGTCACTAATTGCAAAAAATGAAACATGATTCATGTTACTGTTTTTTTCAACGTATATGTGTGTTTTTGTAATGAGGTAATCATTTACTGCTTCCTCCTTTTTCATGGCAACCTGACATAATTACACTTGCTTTTCCATATTCTGATATTATTTAATACTGATAAAATTACTAATTTTATTTTAAGTCCAGCATTGGTGATTGCTTTTTGCTGAAGTGTTGTCTGGATATATTTAATTTTTCCATATAATAGATTTTCTTTTGCCATCACACTTCCTACATTCTAAACTTTATATACTCACAGAGAAAATAAAGTGTCATATTTTGCTTGCTGGCACTTAGTGATTCCCATAGAATTGTTATCTCTGACATGATTTATCAGATTTTACTCAATGAAGATTTAAGTCATGTCCCAAATTCTTATTTTCAATCACTTGTAAAAGCTGGGGAAGGAAAAAATCCCAGCAAAAATCCTAACCCATTCTTTGCACACTGATTCTCATGAATTTTCTTTCTGTAAAATTTAAATGTTGGGTCTAGAATTACGTTGTGTCTCTGGGAAATCAGTACAGTCTGTCCGCTTCATATTCATTGCTTGCAGAAAGCTCTTTCAAAGAATATTAAGGATCCAAAATGAAGCATTCCAAATTTAGTAAATGTTAGAATTCAGGGTGTTTGTCAGCCTCATGCATATGCACTGTGATAATTCGTTTTAACAGGTTTTTGCATGTAATTTATAAGTCTTAAAAAAGCAAAGCTGAAAAGCAAGTTCTATAGGAGAACTGGATTAACACTCCAGTGTTATCACTTGGTCGGATTTTATAGATCATAGTACAAGCACGTCTGATATTGAATGCCCCGTGAGCCTACTCCATGACTGAGACTCTGATGTGTTACAGTAATGAAAATGAGGAAGGATATGAGTAACTACTAGCAGGTGTAGGACTCCCACCTGCTGTGTATGTGCCATCCACCAGAGAGAGGGAGACGTGCTTTGCCACTGAGTGTCACTAGGATTTTTTCACAGCAACGTGACTTGGGAATCTCATTCTGGGGTGTGAAGTTAATATATTACTCTCATGCAGTGCTAGACCTGTTTTTTTCCCCTCTCCCTTTTCACTACTCTGGCATTAGTAGGCTCCTTCCCCGCAGTTGTTAATTCCACAGCAGTCCCCAGGCTCTCTCTGCTGCAGCCCTGTGCCTCTTGGCCAGCTGGTGCTGTTTTCCTTCTCCCTCCACCTGGACTGCCTTGTGATCAGTGTTGGCTCCTTTCCCTGCTTCCCCTCTTGCTGGGGGCTGGTTGCTGTTTGCATCACCTGTCTTTGTCTCTTCCCTTGCTGTGCACCCCCGGGAACAGCAGTGTGAGCACTGCTGAGGTGCAGCACAGGAGTTTCCCAGCCTGCAGCCAGTGAGGGCTGTGCCGACAGGCAGACAAAAGAGGGATGCACAAGCCAACAAACCAGGAGGAGCTGCCGGCTCTGCTGCAGCACACCTGCAGTGGAGAATAGAGACAGTGCAGATAGAGCTTAAAAGTATAAACCCTCACTTTTTACAACCCTGTAATGATCATACACCAACAAAGACCTTTCTAGTGCATGTTGTTGCAGTTCAGTGCAGATAAACAGAGAGTGCCCACCCCAGTGAAACAGCAGAACCCACACCTTTCAGTTAACCCACACCTTTCTCCACAGGCCTGCACATCCTGACCTATTGATATATTGATCTGTCAGCTTTTATTGGAGCTTATTAGCTCAGACATAGGGTTGTGCTAGCACTGCTGGTCTGCAACTGAAATCAACCTAGTTCATACCCAGTTGCTGGGCTGTGTTGGCAGCGTGCTCTTCTGTGCACCTTGTCCAGTGCATAGCTGGCAGCCAGAGGAACTTGCCCTAGCTCAGTAGCTTTGTCAGAAAATAACAGCAGACCCACTCCTGGCTCGGTGTGTGTGTCCAGTCCCTGCAAAACTTCCTGCCCTCTCCAAAGCATCTCAAGAAGGAAAAGCATCAAGAATATAAAATGTCACTTCTCATGTATTTAGAAGTGGTAGTACTATTCCTGCTGAAATGTTCAGAAAAAAACACAATCAGATATCCATCTTGAATAGTTTTGGTGGGAATGTTTTAAAATCTGACAGTGTCAGTGCTATTGAAGACAAGGGTTTAGAGTTGGAGCCAGTAGTGCTCAGCATATTGGCCATCTGCTTCTCTACTGGGGCCAGGACAGGAGTGCTGGTGTTGGATGGCTGCAAGGCTCTGCTGTGTAGCAGAAAAAATCTTGAAGGTGATCTGGAAAAAGTTGTTTCTGCCATTGCTCAGTCTGCACAGAATGCAGAGCTGCATGGGGTTTTTTTGTTTCGTGTTTTTTTGACAGATAAATCCAGCAATTGCAACCAGAGGCATGCAATTAAATGTATTTTGGGGGAAAAAAAAGTTATCTTGCAAGTTTTATGGGAACAAGTGCATGTGACTGCATGAGTATATTGTAAAAAAGAGCATCTGTGAAAACCATCAGTGGCTGTGGTTTTCCTGAGAGACTTTTTGAAAGAGGTTGCACTGGAGATAAATTCTTGAGGGCACTTTTGAAGCCAAAGGCTCGTATGTGTCTTTTTTTGTTTTTCCCTAATGAGTTGCGCATATCCAGATTTGATTATATATATAGTGGACTTGAGATAACATTTCATGGTGAAATTGATGCAAATTGATGCTACATGGCTAGGGCATTTTTAATTTTTACTAAGTTTTGAAATTTTATGCTCTCAAATGCAAAATGTTTATTGCTATTTACTTATTTCTGATGAAAGGTCATAATGAATTTTAGTTGTTCTTTTGTTTTTAATACATCTGATTTGCATGTCAAAAAAACATCCTAAGATTTTTATAAAAGAAAAAGATGTCCCAGTTACATACCCTGTTTCATACAAAATGCTTTGAAGTCTGAAGCAAGTGATCTTTTTTTTTTTTTGTCTCTCTGTGTTCTTTGTACAGAAGTATTGCTCACACAGGGAGTCTAATATTGTCAAGTATATGCACCAGCACCATCTAGATTTTCATATTCGTTTTTATTTAAATCAATTCCATCGCAAGTCAAAAACTGTGTGGCTACTGTCAATCACTTCATTCAGGAAGACTAATGTTTTGGTTCTAACCAGAACTCCTTTTGTAACTCCTACACTAAAACACGTGACTCTTGCTAAACATTCTGTTCACTAGAGATGACATTATTTTAACTTGCAGTCTCACCCCAAGGAGCCTGAGCCCAACCCCAACAAGCCCCTGCAGTCCATGCAGTCCTCTGTTCGCTTTTCATTTTTGGAGGTAAGCGTGTAAACTTCCATTGTTGATGTTTTCTTCTGCATCCAAAACCTGACAGTCAAAACATATTGCAGAAGGAATATTGAAGAAAATTAAATGTTTCTGCAACCTGGAATTTGTTTTACTTGACCAACTGGAGAAATGTTATGTATTTTATTGAAAAAATAAAGCAGTGTAATCCCTATTTTGAGACATAGTAAAGAGATTGAAGATACTGATGTATAATTCTGCATTGCTTTGACTGTTTGCTTAGGAACATATCTGCTACTGAAATTTTACATTTTACTTCCTGTGATCATACCTCAACTCTATTCTTTTATGTCAAGACTGTAAGGTGAGCTCAGAAATGAGGGTGACTCATGAAACACTTGGTTATGCTCAGTGATGTCAGATGCAGGGTGAGCTGAATATCCAAGATGCATATCCATTTAGAAGAGCATAAAGTGATGTATAGTACACTGGTAGGACTGTTTCTTCTTCAGAACTGTGAGGATTTTAAGCCTTATTTGTAAAGCAGTAATGTTTTAGGTAAGCCCTAAGCAGCCACATAAAACATTATTCTCACTCTATTATTTCTTCT
Source organism: Phaethornis superciliosus (assembly GCA_023637945.1). Lineage (NCBI taxonomy): Eukaryota > Metazoa > Chordata > Aves > Apodiformes > Trochilidae > Phaethornis > Phaethornis superciliosus. The sequence goes on from JAJQWJ010000004.1 coordinate 21,653,494, forward strand.
ACTTCCAAGTTTATTCAGAAGAATCTATTTTTTTTTGGTACTTGTCAAAAAATCAGTAATTGATTATAACAAACCACATAAAACTTCCTGTTCTGGTAAAACTATAATGAGAAATAACTGAAGGATTTTTCTGGAACAGGAGAACTTCCTTTGCCTTCTTGATTTATTTTTTTTAATGCAGGAAATACAATAGCAAATCAGGGATCTCATAGAGCAAACTATTGAGGTTCTAGTGCATAGGGAAAGTAGTTCTTAAAATGAGTTACTACTGAGTTATGGATGCCTCATGGATTAAAAACCCCTAAGGTCTCACTTGATACTGTGAAGGTGAAGAACGCTTAGAGAACTACAAACTTGTTAAATGATATAATAACATGTATTTGTGCCTATTTGGTACCACCTCTTGCATATAGCGAGGAAGAGGAAAATTACTTGGATGCATTACCCTGCTTAAGCATACTTGAAACTTAAAACCAAAGTGATACTTAAGAGTACTTCTATCAGGGCTTCCTGGGACACTGAAAAGCAGAGCAATAACCTTGTGACTTGCTATGTGTTTCTGAAGAGATACTGTATTTTTTTTTAGACTATTATGTTTTTAGAGGAGAGATGGGATAAGAATCCCTCATTTATGCATTCCCAGTATGATTAGAATAAATACAACATTTTTTTCTCAGTGGAAATGCTCTTGTGATGTTGCTTGAATTAATTTCCAGGAAAATCAGTATATCTGTGGAGTTTATCTATGGTAAGGAATGCTTGGTAAAAACTAGAATTTGCTAATGGAGTCTTTCTTTTTATACAGCCAGCACAAATCACTTTCCTGGGTGGGGGCAGAAGTGCTCTTTTTCAAAATGTCAATTTTGTGGAATCAAAAAACTATGTACAAAGTATTTAATTTGTGTAACCTGCTAAACAGCATCTGCAGACGTATAGATGTTCTGCATGCAAATTCTTCTATGGGCACAGCCCTTGGTGTTTTTATGGTCTTTGGAACTAGAACCCTGAAGGCTTCTGTTTCCCCTTGCTGGTGGGCAGAGGGTCCCAACAATGCCAAGTCTGAGATTTCTGTTCTGTGGTGTAGGATGATGGAAGCAGACTTCTCAGATACTTTTTGAGATGGATTGCAAATTATTTATACTACCTAATGTAAAGCTTCTTTCACAGATTTTACTGAAAAATGTCAAAAATCCTGGGGATTTTTCTTGGGTTACTTTCCCTTGAAATGTATTTAAAGCTTTGCCAGAATACTTGATTTTTTCCTGGAACAGAAATATTTGGAAGCTTGATTAATTCTAAATCTTTGTGTTATATGCAGCTACAGGTGTAGAGCACTGCTGGTGCATTGAACAGCAAATGTTTTAGTTATTAGTTACCATTCAAGTGTGACCTAGGTTAACAAGGAAGGCCCTATGTGTTGTTTTTTAGGTTACATAAGTAATTAGGATTTACAAGTAATTAGGATTTACCATTTACTTAGCTCGGAGTACTCCTGTATGTAGGAGGAGAGGAATTATTTTAGTGTGAGCACTTTTGCTTATTTTCAGAAGTGTTAACAGAATGGTAGACTTAGCAGAGTGAATGGATGGGATTTTCCTGTGGTATATTCTCTCTCTAACATGCTGGCTCATGACCTTTGACTGGCACAGATGCTCCTTAGGTGATGTTTTTTGTTGAAGTTCTGCCTATAACAGTTGTTGCATGGAGTGGTAATCTGAAGGGAACCTTTTGCCACCTGGACGGTGAAGATCTTTCACAACTAAGCAGCACCATCCTGTGAACAGAACCACCTGTGGTAGCAGAGCCTGCTAGTACAGTGTGAATCTATCCATATTTTACTAATACTTGTTGAAAATGATGGGGAGTCGAGAGGTTTTTCAAATTTTACACAAGTAGGCACACATTTCCCATCAACTTCGTATCGGCTTGTTTGGGTTCTCTGAAAATTTTTTACTTCTGTGGGTGGAAAAAAGCATACTATTTTAGTACTCTTTCATATTAGCGGCAGATTTACAAGGAAGAGATAAGGTGAAGGTAGCAAAGCTACTGAAAAGTTCAAGATAGTCAAGTTTCTAAATTTTGAAGTGTGGTTTTTCTTTGCTTTCCATAGTTTGTTGTCCTTTCTGACAGTAGTGGGGAATGGAATGGCAGAAGTACTGGAAGGAAGAAGACTAGAAGGGAACAGTAAATGTGAGAAGTAGTAGTGTCTTCTAATAAAAAGTGGTTACTGCTGCCTACATGGAATGGGGATCGATGGGGAAAATTTGTGATTGCTGTCTTTGGTCTGGCTCTTCTTCATGAGCAGTATAGTATGCATGCTGGCAGATGTTCTCTCTCTGCTTGAGTTGTACATGGTATGTTGGTTTAGCTTGTGATCCTTTCCTACCTTTGGTCATTTACAGATATGTAAGGGAATTTAATGCTTGTATGAAGGACTGGAAAAAAGTCTTTCTTACAGACAGCCAATATGGCCTTCCTTGTTTTTCAAGCAGAAGGTTTCATCTGATACAGAGATAATAAGTTTCTCAAAAAGGAGAATTGTGGTGAAGTTTCTAGAAAGTCTTGGCTAAGGAGCATGAGAGTTGCATAAGTGTCATGGAATTGTTACTGACATTCTCAGCCTCATGAGAGGATTGAAAGGATTCACTCTGGAGCCTTGAAAAAGAAGGTGACAAGCAAAAAGAATCCAAGCTTGTACTTTTTTTTTCCGTATGGTTTTAGTTTTTTTTTTCATACACAGTCCTATTTCTTTATGGAAATCCAGTTCAGCTCATTGTAGCTCAATCTGTGAGTTGATGGGAAGGTAAATGAGGATTATTAACTACACCTTTTGGTAATGTAGTCTTGTTTTCTTGAAAAGCTTGTGAGGCTGTCACATTAAATACTGCATTTTGCATAGGGTCGTGTTGTCAGCTCATTACATGTGTGAGACCAAGAGCAGCAAATGAAAGTATCACTGCTATGGATTAAACTTCATCGTATGGCATTGAATTGAAAAAAAAAAAATTTCAGTGTCACAGATATCTTGGAGCTTAGCCACTTGCTGGTATTCAGGATTAGGTTTCTATATCTGGAAATTGCCAAAAAGCATCAACACTCAGACATGTCCATTAAGTATGACCTGAATATATAATATGAATGGCTAATCAGTCCAAGCACAAGGAAGAATTACTGCCAGATTTTTAACTAATTTTATTAAAATAAAATATGAAATAGCAATTTCAAGCAGTGTGGTCAGATTTTATGTACTGTGTGGTGTGGTCTGGTGTGTCTGTGGGGCTGATGGGGCCAGCAGTAGGGTGGCAGCCCTTGGGGTGTCACAGGGCCTTCACTCCTTCCACTTGTCCCCAGGAAAGTGTTCTGCACTCTTCTGTGTTAGCTCTTGTGGTAGTGGAGCTGCACCTGGAGTTGAATCTCCACTGCATGTGAGAACAGGTCTTTCTGAGGAGAGGAGAGGAAGAGGGAGAAGAAGAAAAAGAGAGAAGAAAGAGGAGAGGAGAGGAGAGGAGAGGAGAGGAGAGGAGAGGAGAGGAGAGGAGAGGAGAGGAGAGGAGAGGAGAGGAGAGGAGAGGAGAGGAGAGGAGAGGAGAGGAGAGGAGAGGAGAGGAGAGGAGAGGAGAGGAGAGGAGAGGAGAGGAGAGGAGAGGAGAGGAGAGGGAGGGGAAGGAGAGGGAGGGGAAGGGGAAAGAGAAAGGGAAGGGGAAGGGGAAGGGGAAGAGGAAGAGGAGAGGGAGTTGAAGGGTGTGGGATGTGAGACAGTTCTCAGCATTATGGGGGATGGTGGCAGCCTGTACTTAGGCTGATAGTCTGCTGATGCCAGGGCACCTCTTCTGACACGGCTGCACTGGCGCTCCAGAAACTGCTTGCTCACACATGAATAACAGCCAGGGTTGACAGCTGTTGTACATAGTGCTTAATGATTAAATCTGATGCAAGTGTATAGGCTGGGTGGACCAAATAGTGTATACTGCAGAAAAGGATTATTAATATTCCCTTAGTGATGGGCAGAGACTTGCATGTAGGCATGACATGGTCCTCTCAGGATACAGAAAAATTCTTGTAGAGGTGTTAGCAATTAAATTGGGACTTTTTTGGTTTCTTTATTTCCATGGAAGGTGCTGTTGCACTACTACATCGTCTTGGATTCATAAGTTTTTATAAAAGCCACAGGCAGATTGTGTCAGAGAATTAGTTCTTTGCCTGTGTCTCAGTGCCACAGCTGCCATACCCAGGGATGTTCAAGCAAACATTTTTCTTAAAAATTTATTCAGACTTCTGCTTTCTGAAACACATACTAAGGATGCTGACCTTAAGACTAAGCTTAAAGCTGAAGTTGTTGACTTGTTACACCAAAACAGAAAGGTCATGATTAGAGCTGACATGGATGAACTAAGGTGTGATTTGGCTCAGTTTCTTTCCCAAGCTACTAATTTTTATTTGGAATGACGAAAACCTGCTGTTTCATCTCTAAGAATAACCTGATTAGCATTCCTGAACACCTACCATAAAGCACAAGTTCCTCAATTAATTAATTAATGTTTGGCTTTCTTTTCTAAAAGTAGTTTGTCTGCTCTGAAGTTACATCCTTGCTGTTCTTTTGACTCTTTTTAAGGAGCCCTTATTTAACCACACAAAACACATTTTACTCAACTATTTCCCATACTCTTCCATATGAAGAGTTGTGATAGGTCAGAGGGAGAGCTGTTTCCACTGGCACTTCAATAAATGGAAAATGTGAAAGAACTTCAAAGCATGTGTAAGATTTTTGTGGTGTAACAATGGGTTTTGAGGAGTGATTAAGTAAAAGCTGCCCATTACTTAGCTGGTCTGATTGCTTATGTACTGAAATGCACTACAAACTTCATTTTTTCTCCTTTTGCTTTTGAATCTCCATTAGAATTATGTTGAACAGCAGTCAATTACATCTGTTTAGCCCATTTGTTTTTTACTGGGGTTGCACAGGTGTAAATGAGGGCCTAGTTTGGAACCAGAGGACCTGCACAGCTGTAATCTGTGGACATGGGCCCCTGGTGATCTTTGCTGTTGGTTTGCCACCCAACAGGGAAATGGAGATGTGAATTTTGACCCCATGTGGATTTTTGGGCTTGCTCTAACCAAAGTGAAGTTTTACTTGCTGCACACTGGTGTGGAATTGGAGAGGGTAAGCCTGTTTTGTTACAGTGGTCTTCTGTACAGGCTCTTGAGTAGAATAACAGTAAAACTTAGTTTGCTGTTATCATAAAGATTCTGGTTAAAGTACATTTTCAAAAGCTCCCAGGAGAAAATTGCATTCTTGTATATGTCTCTGAAAAAGTTACGTAGAATATGGCAATTTGATCTGTGTCTTTTGGTACTTATGTTGTTCCTAAGAAAGATTATCTATATATATTTATTTAGGTCAAGTAAAGCAAGAACAGCAGTCCTTTTTCCCTACAGCATGTTCCAGTTTAGAGGGATAGATAAGATAATTTTAGAGAGTTTACCAGAAATCTAGTTCTTTACTGTAGTGCTGTGTTTTTCCCCCCTCCGTGTATATGTAAGGTGCATCTTGGGAAATCAAGAGAAGTTCTTGTGACAGTTATTTCCTATGGTAGTCTGAAAGACACTTTTATTTGTGATAGAGAGTCCATCTGAATCATTTAAGATGCCATTCCGTTAGTCTTCTCTCCCTGAACTCTCTTAAAATTCCTCTCAAAGCACCTGTGTACTAGTTTTGTTAAATCTGTTGGTGTTTTGGGTTGTATTTTATATGTATTATTGAATATTAAATCTTTTAAGCTAGTAGGTTAGGCTTTCTAGGTATTTTGAAAGGTAACAGCAAGTTCAGTTTGCAAATTATAGTAATTGTCAAGTGGTGCTGTATAATGGGAACAGTGGATCTATAGACAGAGGTTTTCTTTTTTATTTAAAATATTGTTTAAAAAAATGTCATTCTAATGTCTTTGGAGGATACACAACCATAGGAATGACCTGAAAAGAGATTTCTTTAACTGCTTTACTACTCTATGAAACAAAGAATTAAAGTCTTCTTAAAGTATTATCTACTGAGATATTCCCCAGTAATGTTAATTTTTACTGTGATTTGATGTGCTGCTCAGATTACTTAATTTTGAAGCCTGAGATGTTTAAGGATTCACTGACTAATCTGTAAACCTTTTTACCATACAGCATTTAAAGACAAATTACCTCATATAATCCTCCTTTGAAACCAAAATCTCGCACTATTTTTAAAAAAGACTTTACCTGAGAGTCAAATTTTGGTTCATCTTAACTTTTACAGGTGACACTGTAATAAAGAGCTTATCCAAAATCTTGATTACATCACCATGTTTTATTTGAAAGATGAAACAGTGAAATGAAAGCAAGATATGGAGAGTTATGTATATATTTTTTTTCACATTTTCAATTAGAAAAAACAACAGAAAAAATTTGGAATAGTTAAAAAAATTATGCCATACCTAAATCAGAAACTGGAGGAAGAGAGGGAGGACAGCATGGAGCTCTGTTTGGGGCTGTATAGAAACTAGGTGAATTCCTTACTCCATATGTGGTGCTAAGAAATCACTCCAAGCCAATGAGATAGTGAATATTCAGCTTTGAATAGTTGATCCACATTGTATAGGTGAAAAGAACTCTACAGGTCTTAAATTATACTTGAAAATGGACAGCCTCCTTTCTTTCTACCGTTCCATAGCACAAAGTTTCAAGTAGATGCAAATTATCCAACAGCAATCCTGAATCACTGCCGTGAATGTACCTGTCCACTTAGAGGCTTTTCTTGTCAGAGGTGACTTACCTATTAGTAATGACTGTAAATGTCAGGTGTCTCAACTTGTATGACAAATTCAGACTTCTGTAGTATGGCTTTGTAATTGGCTTAATCTGATTTAAAAGAAAAACATTTAGAACATCTTTAATTCAAGGTCTATTAATTGTCCAAACTGGTGCAAATCAGTTATTGCAGATACAGAGAAACTGATGTATTAGTCTTCTGGTTGTCCTTTTCTTTGAAAGTTTGGTTTGATAGGGATGTCGATGGCTCAATTCTTCCAGGAGAGATATTTCCTGAGGTAAAGTCCACCTGAAGTTCAGAAATTCTGCAGTCTTTGTGTAGCACAGTGACAAATATCACGTGGTCCTTGTATAAGTTGCCAGCAAAAACAATCCTGCAGAGAAATTCCTGTAATAGAATTTCTCAACCTTACTCTGTGCAAGTGCTGCAGCATTATGTTGCATCTGCATCATTTTATCATACCAGCATAATTTGATTGCACTTTGATAAAAATAGATGCAGAACAGAAACTAGAGCTGCATGCATCAGCCTTGCCAATGAAACCCACTGATAAGCAAATAAAAGCTTTGGGACTCTTAAAACTTGTAGTGAGAAATGCAGAAGGAGGTGTGCATTTGAAGGGCACTGCTGTCCCTTCAGTGGCCTTTTTTGAGGGCTTCATTATTTCTGCTGCTCACAGCATAACTTCATTTCACTGCTGTGCAGGCTGAATTGTTTTGCAATGAGAGTTGGTGTCCCTTTTCCCAACAAAAGAGCAAGGTTGTCTTTGCAGCAGAGAAGAGGAGGAGGTCTGCAGTGAGCAGCTCAAGCACAGTAACACTTGAGCAGAGCAAAGTTAATGGGAGTTTTTTGCCTTGGGACTGCCGAGCAAAAAGTCTCTGTGGCTTACAGCCAGAATGTGTACCTGGAATCAGCTGAGAGGGGGATTGCTCCAAGAGGTGGTCTTGCCTAAGAGATGTCATGATGCTGCTTGGCCAGGAATGTGAATTTGCAATTTGATGGAGAAGTAAACAGTGACCACAAAGGGGGTTAAAACTTTCACACAACAAAACCATTATAAAAGGCATGTCTGCAGGACCCCAAAGTATAGCCACAGCAGACTGGTAGGAAGTAGTTCTTACCATGTTTTAGAAGTTGTCATCTGATTGGTGTCATTCTGCTGGCAAGCATAATGGAAAACTTTCTGCTGAGTGCTCTGTGACCTCCCAGCCTGATAAAATCTGGAAATATATCTAAAAATTGCTGTAGGGCCTGAGAGGAGAAGATCATAACAAATGCTGGTGTAGTTATGAATTTAATTAAGCCAGTCCCTTTCATTATGAGAAGTCTGGTACGTTCCTCCTTCATCACCATATTGAGGTTTGATTGCCAGGACATCTAGGCTGTCCATGTGTTGTCTACCACTGGACTGAAGTCTTCTCCTCTTATCTATATTTAGAAGTGTGCCTGTGTGGGTCCTGAGGAAGTGGAGGACTGAGAATAGGGTGTAGCTTTTGTGGAAAATATGAAGTACGCTTTCTTGTCAATTTTGCAGAATTGAAGTGCTGATTTGAGAGAAGCAAAGAGATAATTTTGCATGCATGGTTCAAGCTCATGTGAAGGGATTTTGAGTTGTTTTTTTTTTTCTTTTTCCTGGCACACGCATAATATACATTAGCTGAGATAAATATGTTCAAGTCCCTTTTCTGTCAGGATATTGATATTTCAAAAAAACTTAAATTCCCTTGCAGGTACATAAATCAAATAATCAGGTTGTCTGATAGCAGTGAGATAGGCCTTTAAGACAGCAGTTTGAACTGCTACTTGAAATCTGAACTGTTAATTCCCTCATTTCCACTATTAGTGATAGAGCTTTCCAGGATGCTGGAGTTCAAAAAAGCTAACATGGGTTGTGCTGATCCTGCACTCCTTTTTTTGTATAGTTTTTACAGGGTGTTGTTGATGACTGAGATGCCAACCATAGTTTGTGTATTATAAAACAGTAACATGCAGTCTTGGTCCTACAAAGTGAAAATGAAATGTGTCTTCTGTCTTTGAGGGTGGAAGGTGGGTGTCTGTGAATTGTCACATTGTATTCCCTTATTCCTGTCTTTGTCCTGATAAGCGTGAGAGAGAGATACTTACAACAATTTTTTAACTATATTAACTATTCTCTTATATTTTAATTTTTTCTCTCAACTTCACTTTGTATGATCTTTGCCTGCAGGGAGGAGAGAATTGTAGAAATAGATCAGTACCTCTGAATCTACTGTGGAGTGGTCAGTGTGAAGATCCCCTTGCTATTGTCTACTTCTTCCCTCTCTTTTTAGTAGCTGAGTATTTGACTCGGATGTTTCAGGCACTGTTTTCTCTGCATTCCCAAGAAGTAGTAGGGTGTTACTGTCTTATCCTGGCCTGGATCAGGAACAGCGTGGCCAGCAGGTCCAGGGAAGGGATTCTGCCCCTGTACTCAGCCCTGGTGAGGCCACAGCTCGAGTCCTGTGTCCAGTTCTGGGCCCCTCAGTTCAGGAAGGAGATTGAGGTCCTGGAGCAGGTCCAAAGGAGGGCAACCAGGCTGGTGAAGGGATCCAGCACAAGTCCTGTGAGGAGAGGCTGAGGGAGCTGGGGGTGTTCAGCCTGGAGAAGAGGAGGCTCAGGGGAGACCTCATCGCTGTCTACAACTCCCTGAAAGGAGGCTGGAGCCAGGGGGGCGTTGGGCTCTCTTCCCAGGCAACTTTCAAGAAGACAAGAGGGCATGGTCTCAAGTTGTGCCAGGGGAAGTTTAAGTTGGATATTAGAAAGAATTTCTTTACGGAGAGGGTGATCAGACATTGGAATGGGCTGCCCAGAGAAGTAGTGGATTCTCCATCCCTGGAGATATTTAAAAAGAGACTGGATGTGGCACTCAGTGCCATGGGCTGGGAACTGCAGTGGTAGTGGATCAAGGGTTGGACTTGATGATCTCTGAGGTCCCTTCCAACCCAGCCAATTCTATGGTTCTATGATTCTGTGATAAAACCAGGTCTTAGACTGAGGCACTGTAGCTATGACGTAATTTTTGGTATTTTTTCCCTTAATTTTGACAGTCTTTACCCCTTTCATACTTCTAGATGTTTGGTTTTAGGTTTTTTTCCTCTAGAATGATCTTCTTTCTTTGTGGTTATTTCTACTGTTTCCAGTGATTCACTGTTCAGCTACCATGTCACCTGCATATACAGATCAGATTATTCAGCTGCAGCACCATCTGACGGACAAGGCAGTTAACTGTTTATAAACCCAACAAAAAAAAAGTATGAGTGGAGTGTAATTAGGGTTATTCAGAAATTCTGATTTAAACTGTGGAGCACACATTGGAACAGAACTATTATTATTTATTATGTAGCCTCTTGAGTGGGAGAGCATTTGAAAGTGACATGCAAAGAGAGTAAAGATGTTACCAGCTTGCAGTTAATTGTTTGAAACACCAAGGTTAATGTTGGTAGGCAGTCCACAAAATATTCTTTGAAGCATATAATACTTCCCCTTTTAACTTCCAGTGTCCTCAGGGTCCATTTTGTTGCTTACACTGTGTGGGGTGCTCCATCTCACACAGTTTTACTGACAACAGATCCGTCACACAGATAAGCATTGAAGCCACATGAGTGTAGGGAAAAGCCTAGGAAATGCAACTACTTGTGTGTGTATGCACTGCAAAGCTCTGAGTTCTTAGCTCCTCATTTTTACTGCTTGTAATTTAAATCAGCATTTGAAAATAAACTTTGTGTTTAAAATACAATAAAAAAATAAACACAGTGTGTACCAGTGCTGTGGAGGAGAATTTAATTTCCTTACTGTTACAGACACCTGTAATGTATCTGTACCCATTGGACATGTACTGATTGGGTGATTCATTTAGGACATTCAGTGTGTAAGTATTGCTGCTGATGAATCTTTCTGTCTCTCTGACGACAAAATTTATACTGAATAACCGCTTTTAAATTCAGTATCACTGGAATTCATCTCTTTAGAACCTTATTGACAGGTCTGAGTGCTTCACTTGTGCTAGAGTGCTTCACTCTATTAAACCTCCACTCCTGCCCCAAAAGGTGTTTTAAAAACGAGAAAAGCAACAACTCATTCCAAGAGCTTTTCCAAACCTATCAGGGTTGAATCTCTGGATGAGCAGGAATTATGCCTGATTTCTTTCCCTAGTAAAATGTACCTTAATTCTGTTATACTGATGGGTGAGTAAATTGAACATGAGGAAATAGCTCTGTGTAAGGAGCACTATTCCTCTCATTAGGATTAAATTGTTTGGGATTCTCCAAACCAGAATGCTGTGGTGGCATGACAGAATGTTCTACATAACCTGCTCTTCCATGCAAAGACAGTGGGGTTTGGATTTTGTTTTCCATATAGTTAATGAACTATTAAAACCAAAAGAAAACCACAAAAACTTAAGAATGTCGAAGTCTTTTTTACAGGGGTATTTCAAACACTAGTTTGAACATTGTGTTTCCTCTAGTAAAAAAGGTCTGGTACAAATATTTTCATTGAAAAGGCACAGAAAAATGATGTCTTATAATGATGTCTTAACGTTTATACCACTTACCACCAATATTTGGTTTTAAACTTCCAGGAATAAGATTCTAAGTTTAGACAGTCAAGCCCCCATCACTTTTTTTAAGAAATAAGGTTTTTTCCCAACTGAATAAAGGCATTTCCTCAAAAATGCGGCTTAGTTGACTGCAGCTGTGATGCAGAATGAATAAAAGTAGTTAATACTGTTTCAGAATGATTCTGTCCACATTTTCTTAAGAAACTATTCAGATGTGCTTTCTCTGATAGCCAAGATAATGTAAATTCAGTGACAAAAATGGGAAACAGATCTCTCATACTTTATCATTAGTCTGCCTGTCTGTTAACTTAGCTCAGAAGGACAATCTCTCTAGGACCAGAGCAAATAGTTGTTAGCATGGTTGGCTCAGTCTACTACAGACTGCAAAATGTTGGATTAAAACCAGTGCTGCCTGATTCAGATTTTGATGCCCGATGCAGATGGCTACACAGTATATTTAAATTTCAGTTAATATTGTGCATCTACTGAGAACCTTTCAGAAACTGTAAGAAGTTCTGGAACGATTACTTTTCTGAAATGTGTTTAAATTAAATGAAATGCAATAAACCAGGGCAGTGGGAGGTTAAATTTGACTTCTGGACATTACTTTAGACTTGGTTAGAGTAAGGGTGTTTGTGTGCTAAAGAGGTCTAAGTCATCTTCGAAATTGGGAGATACACATTGTTCACACACAAAATACTTTTTGGAGTTATTCAGCTAATTTCTACTGAACATCCCAGTGAAAATCAATTCAGTAGAAGTTGTTAAACATCAACATCAGCCACTAGGGGGAGCAAGTTTTCAATTATTGTAGTTCTGATTGGTATCAAGCCAATTTTTAACGAGTACATTTTAAAGTTTGGATAGACCAGTAAGATCTCCTAGTTTAACGTCCTATATAAAATAGGCTTTAAAACCTTGTCTGCTATTTTCTTCTCCATTCTCTAACTCGTGTTTGAAGTGTGGTTATTTTTTTAGGTAGAAAGCCATAGAGCATATAAGGTTTACAGTGATGAGAAATCTACTGTGTTACAGTAGGTAAGGCAAAATAATTCAAAACTCCTTTTCATCTGATTTCTTGAGTTTGAATACCTAACTACTATGTGTGAGGCAGGGACAGGATGGACTTCACTATTCGTGCAACCTGTTTTCTCACAGAAATCTCTTCCTCCTGGGAATATGTATACTAAATGATCAAGGTACTCCTTCAGCCTTAGCTAAGTGGAATAAATTAAGTTTTCAAGCTGTACACTATACTTCAGAATTTTGATTATATATTTTTTTCAATCCTCGTGAATTTCCTGCAATCTTTGGGAAATGCTACAAATGCTCAATTGTGTTATTTCCTTACTCCCATGAGAGATTTTCTGGCTTGTTTGTTCTTTCAGCTGTACCATCATATTAAAAGCTCATATTTAGCTGTTTATCTATGACAATACCTAAATTCATTGCACTGTTCCTGTCTTCCAGGATCTTGCCATAAATTCTGTCTGTGGGGGTTTTATGTGCTTTGACTAGACTTGATGTCTAGTAAGACTGTTGTTCAAATAAGGCTGCTTTATCCAATGGTAAACGGTCTTGTTTCTGTTGTTATTCTTTTGTGTTGTTTGCCAGAAAGGTGTTTTTCTTCCAGATCACTGACAGCAGTTTTTAAGTTTATTAACCAAAGAACATAATACTGTCTGTTCTGCTAGAAACATGTAATGTGCAATTACTTTTTCAATTCTACTTGTGAGTTTTAATGGTTCCTGCACCATATATGCATTTTTGTACTGTTCGCTAGTTAAGTTACAAAAACATTGTGAGGAAATAGGTTAGATATTCTACAAATGTTGCCAGGTATTGTCAGTGGAGATGTTTATTGACCAGACTTGAAAGCTCATTTGAAACAAGATCTGTTAGGGCAGACCATTGATCCTTCTAGAGGAGTGCTGTGGCATGACAGCTTAGTTTGACTTCAGTAGAACTTCAAGATACTCCATGAACCTTCGAAAATATCAATAACTGAACGAGCAGCTTAGCAAATCCTTTTGTTATTCTTTGTATAATAATTACCTGACTGAAAAGGCTCATCTAAATCCAAACAAACTCCTCTCAAACCTATCTGGAAAACCCAGTTTTAATCTAGCTTCCTTCAAAGATAGTGATGGAATGAGAAGCATTTCTTTGTTGCTGAGAGAAGTGATTCTGTAATATTCATTTCCCATGAAAATAAAAAAGCTGCATTAAGGCAACCCTTCTTGTATTTCATGGTTCATGAATTTACCTGCCTTATTTGGTATAAGGCCTGTGCTATTTGGTTTTTACTAGCCTTAGCATCTATGAGAAACTTTCTGTCGTCTATACTGTTGCTGATTAGCTGCATTCACTGTATATCTTGCTGTAAAATTTATAAGACCTAAGCAATCTGTAATACTCTCAGGCAGGGACTCCAGAACATTTTGCTGTATGTTTTGAAAAATTCCAGTGTGTATTAATGTAACTATCAGGATGAAGAAAGTAGGTTAGATAACTTTTGCATTGGAATACTTATATGCAAAATAGTGATTTATAATTGGTACTGGATTTTAGTTTAAAAGATACAATGTACAACTTTGTAAGCATTTCACAGGGGTACTTAAAATCCGTAATCAGTGTTATATAATTAAAATATTACTAGGAAAGGTATTTTATTGCTGTTAATTACTGGAAGTAAATGTTTAAATTTTGAATTTGTTTTGTGTTTATATTGAATTGAGGCTCTTGTAAGGATGCCTTTTTTAAGTTTGCTTTTGGTAATGTAATTTTCTCTAAAGCAAGGGTAAATTAGTCACCTTTTCTGATTTTTTATCTTCAAATTAATATAAAAAGGAAAACTTAACGATCTTTAGCACTTGTTATGTGCTGCCTTATATAATGCTTTGTGATAAATAAAACTTATCCAAATTACATAGGAAAGCATCTCCAAGGTGATGAAGCTGCCTGAGCTGCTTGTTTTTTTGAGAGCTGCTGTACAGCTGAAGACTTAATAACAAGTGCCATTCAGGACATGCTTACAGGTTCTTACCTGTTGTATTTTATGTATTTTATTTTATTTTTGACAACTACAGAATTCAGCGATATTAGTTGAGTATTGGGGGGAGAGTTACTTACAGGTGCTGTTACAGACAACTTGTTACAGTGAAATAATATCTACTTGTCAAGTATGCATTTATCTGTATGCCATAGATTCCTAATGAACATGGTTTTATATATTTTGAAACACTGTATCTTCTGCATCATTCAATATTTTCCTCCAGTCCTACTTGGCAGAACCAAGTAAACTGTCATGGGTTACAAGGAAAATTTGGCTTCTCAGACTGTGTCTGCAGAGGATAAGCAGCACTATCAGTATTGATAGTGATACAGAGTCCAATTTAAGGGTTAGCACTGCCAAAGAAAGGGCCTGCAGCCCCTGCTTCTCTGCCCAGCCTTTTGGTACATTTGCTTCCCTTGCACCTGCACTGGTCCTCAGCTGTCCCTCCCCTCACTGAGCTGATGCAGCTGACTAAATTGGGAGGGAAGGATGCCCCTAAGGAACCACATAGTATCTGCTTAATTTGCTGACAAAACCTCGTTCTCCCTTAAGATGTTTGCTTTGAAATCAGGCATTTCTGTGGCATGGAAAGTCACAAATGGCTAACACTGCTTTGGAAGCCACATTGTTATTGATAGGCATTAAAGGTTTTCACCGTCCTTTACATGTTGTGCTCTTAAGGATAAGGCCTGTGTTTCCCTTTATGATGAAGGGAATATTAATTTGTATAAGGATATTGTGAGTCTGTGCTGGATGTCTCATGGCTCCTCCCTTCATTTCCATGCCTTTGTCAAAGCCTGAGTAGTGCCTTAACATGTGTATGTCCACCAAGCACTATAAGAAAAATATTGCTTACTTTTGAGACCATATTAGAAGCTGCCTTAGTTAGCAGTACATCTCGTCGTGCACAGAAAGCCAAGGTGAAGCTGTGTTTGAATGTGCAGGTCATGTAACACAAGGAACTTTGGCTGGTGAATGGTCCACCAGCAGTTTGGAGATGGAATTGCAAAGGGTTTAACCATAAGAAGCCACAGTTTGAAGTGAATGATTGCATTGAATATAGAATTACACTTAATGTGATTAAGATGCCCTCTGTTGCTATATAAAGGGATGACAGCTTTTACCTAGAATTTCTTAATTCTTTTCTGCTTTTGCAAAAATCCAGCTTGTCAGATTATGAAATACATATTGCAGTAGCCAGGTGAGTATAAATCATAGAATCATTGAATACTTTGGGTTGGAAGGGACCTCTGAAGATGATCTGGTCCAACTCCTCTGCAGTAAGCAGGGACACCATTAACCAGATCAGAGGCTCAGAGCCTCATCAAGCTTTATCTTGTGTCTCTTCAGGGATGAGGCCTCAGCTATCTCCCTGGGCATCCTGTTCCATTTTTCCATGACCCTCATGATAAAGAATTTTTTCCTAATATCCAGTCTAGATCTACTATTCTCTAATTTAAAACCATTGCCCCTCATCCTATCACTACAAGCAACAGCAAACAGTCCATCTCCAGCCTTCCTCTAGGCCCCTTTCAAATACTGGAAGGTCCCTAAGGGCTCCCTGGAGCCTTCTTTTCTATAGGCTGAACAACCCCAGCTCTCAGCAGGTCTTTGTAGTAGAGGTGTACCAGACCCCTGATCATTCTTGTGGCCCTTCTTAGACTCACTTAATCAGATTCATGTCCTTCCTGTATTAAGGGTTCCAGAACTGGACACAATGCTTCAAGTGAGGTCTTACCAGAGTAAA
Source organism: Phaethornis superciliosus (assembly GCA_023637945.1). Taxonomy (NCBI): domain Eukaryota; kingdom Metazoa; phylum Chordata; class Aves; order Apodiformes; family Trochilidae; genus Phaethornis; species Phaethornis superciliosus. The sequence goes on from JAJQWJ010000004.1 coordinate 21,669,665, forward strand.
GTGGCATAATCACTTCTCTGGCTTTTGGCATAGTAATTCTGGTGGTACATAAAAGGTTTAAACTTCAGTTCCTTCAGAATTTGTTTACTTGCAAGCAGTTTTTTTGTTTTTTTTTTTTCAGGTGGATCTTTGCCCAGAGGATGATAGGCTAGTCTTGCTTCAGAATTGAAGGCTTCATATCATTGTTGATAAAGTGGAAGGGATTTTCACAAAGAAATCCAGAGATTAATTACATCATGGTCTTGCAGGAGGGAAGTTTGCTAATGTTTATGAAAGAAGTTTTGACCTCCATGTTCATGATGCATGAGATGCACTTGGCTGAAGGTACTCCTTTAAGTGTTTCCAGACAGCCAAGGAGACGAGAGTTTGAAGGCTGACAGGGGCACTGAAGCTTTTAAGGCATAAGAGCTGAAAAATGTTTTTGTCCTTTCACTATTCACACCATCAGGTAGGTAACATTCCTTGATTTCATGATCATTGAGAGTTATTTCTCCAAATGTGCCAATTATGGTTGAAAACTCCTGTACATACCACAGAAGATGAGACAATGAAGGAGGAGGAGGAAGAGATAATTCTCAGTATGTATGTAGAGTTTTGGGAACTTCCTTCCTGAAAAATTTTAAGAACGGAGAGTTGACACCCATGCTTGCCTTAACATGAACTTCTAAAACTTCACACTCAATACACCTCAAAGTGAAAAGGAATGTATGAGAGATTTTCTGTTGCTGGTTACAGTAAGTGTGAGTACAACTTCTCAGTCCTAATGGAGAAGTTTAAAAAGAACATGCAGGCTGGCTGGGAAGTGCCCCCCTGCTGAGCCTTCATCAGGGGCACAGGCAGAAATTGGGCCAAGTACCAACTTCTGCAGCCATTTCAGCCCTAACTGGTACAAGAAGATCTGACCTGAGACCTAGATGGGACTATTTTCCCTTCTTATGAGGAGCTGGTCTTCTTCTAAGAGAAATTAAGACATCTTCAGCGAAGTGTTAAGATTATTTCTTTGTGTTTCATCAATGAACTGACATGATTACAGTGGTGTGTCAGCAAGTGGTGTCTGCTGGCATACTAAAGCCTTCTGTGGTAACTGCTGTGTGAACACCTTACTGGATTCTGAATGCATTTTGTAAGTGAGATAAAGTTTGTATCTGTAATTTTTAAAACTACCTCAAGGAAACATTCCTCTTCATCCCTCAAAATAAGCATGTTTTAACTTATTAGAAAACACTGCCTTCTTTGCAATATGTATTTCTGGAGGCTTTTCAGTAGGAGGGAAAACGTGGCAATGGCATGTTACATGTCAAGCTGGTATCCTGTTAGCCATCTTACCCCCCCGTCATGTGAACCCTTCCAGCTCTGCTCTGCAGCCTGTGCCATCACTTTTGTTTCACCCAAGAAACAGACAGATCTCTATTGACGCTGGATTTTTTCTTTGTTTCCAATGATTTTCCTCCTGCTATCACAGATGACTTTGGGTGATTTAACCACAGAACCACATAATTTCTCACAGAGAGTGCAGTGCTGGCAGCCATCAGAGTAGTTAGTGTTTTTCTAAGATACAGCTCCTGCAGTGTTGAGATTATGCAGGAATCTTGCTTTCAGGCAAATAAGTAAACAGTCTCAGCACAAAACTTGCAATGTTCTTTCTATAAGCATAAATGTGACCAAATCCTTTAAATGTGACCTTTAGAGAAACAAAAGGCAAATGGAAATTTTAAGTGTGTTAAAACAAACCTCATAATTTTTTGAAGCCACAGTAACTGTTTCTGTACCTGACTACCATTGCTTCTAACAGCTTGAGGCTGGCATTACTGAATGACAGTGCAGTATGGTAGTAATTTTAGAAACACTTTTATTTGTGTACTGCAGAGATGTAAGGAAAAATGCTAGTCTAGACAGAGCTGTGGAGGGATAGAGGAGAGGGCTCCAGGGTGATGCAGCAATTAGAAGTGAAAAGACTGAGGACAGCAGCCAGCACACATGGGGCTAAAATGAGAAATGAAGGGGGGATGACAGAAAAAACCTTCAGAAGTCGAGAAACCCAACCAGCTGAGCTGAGAGTGAGAGGCTGCTGGTGAATGGTGAGGAGAGAAGCAAAAGGAAGAAAGTTGGGAGGAGGAAGTGGAGGAAGTGACTCAAAGTACCTGAGGGATTAGGTCACTGTTTAGAGTGGAAAAGGTACTCAAGGCCTTTCCATGCCCTTCTTTTGCCAGCCTGTCTCCGGGAATCTTTCTCAAAAGAGATTGCTGTTAATGAGGGTGGGTATCCAAGCCTTCTGTGGCGAATGCCTGGCGTCTGCAGTGGCAGGTAGCCACGGTGAAAACCAGTGACTAACTATCTGTACTGTCAGTTCTCCTGGTATAGGCACGAAGTCACAGAAATTAAGTATTTATATATAATGTACATTCAGATAAAGCGTCCGTGGTCTTTACCCGCTCTTTCCATTAGTGTAAAGCGTGCCAGCTGAGGGTAGCGGCGAGCTCGGCTGTGGGCAGCCTAACAGCGATCTGCTGCCTGGACCACCCGGGCTCGGCACTGCTGTGCCTCCCTGCGAGGCCGCCGCTCTTGGCCTGCTCTGGAGCGGGCCAGGGACAGCGCTGGGCAGGGCCGAGCCTGCGGCCCTCGCACCTGAGGCCGCCGGTGGAGGGAGGCGGGAGCTGCCGGCCCGGCAGAGGCTCCCGGGGCCCCGGTGCTGACGGGGGCGGGGGGCAAGGCTGCTGCTCGCTGCCCCAAGAGCCGCGGCGGGCAAGGAGGGGCTTAGGGAGGGGGTTTGGGAAGGGGGGTTTGGGAAGGGGTTTTGGGAGGGAGTTTTGGGGAGGGTCTTGGGAGGGGTATGTGTTTGGGTGTGTGTTTGGGTGTGTGTTTGTGTGTGTGTGTGCGTGTGTGTTTGTGTGTGTGTGTGCGTGTGTGTGTGTGCGCGGGAGCCCCTGGCAGGGTGCGAGGCTGCCGAGGCGCGGCCCCCGCGCGGGCGCGAATGGTCGGTGCCGGGGCGGGGCGGGGCGGTACCGTCCCCCGCGGAGCAGCCGCACGGCAAAGTTGGTACCGTCCCGAGCTGCTGTTCACTCGTCTCTCCGCTCCCTCTCCCGCCGAGGCCGGCCGGCTGGATCGCTGCCTCTCCGCACTCCGCCTCGGAGAGCGCTCGGGGGTGCTTTGCTTTCCTTTCCTTTCTTTCTTTCTTTCTTCTCCTTTCCTCTTGTTCCTCCTCGTATCATGGCACCGAGTTCCTAGGCGTTCGAACGCGGGGAAATGGATATGTCGGACCCAAGTTTTTGGACGGTGCTTTCCAACTTCACGCTGCCCCACCTGAGGAGCGGCAGCCGCCTCCGCCGGACGCAGAGGTAAGGCCGGGGCAATGCCAGGTGCGGGCCGCAGAGAGCCCCGGGAGGGCGGCGGGACCTCAGGGTTTTTATTTAAACCAAACGCTGCCTCCTTTTGTAAGATACTGGTTTATTTTCTCCTGCCTTCCCACCAACCGTCCCGCCCGCCTTTTTTTTTTTTTTTTTTTTTTTCTTTTCCTTTTTTTTTTTTCTTTTTTTTTTTCCTCTTCCTTTTTTTTTTTTTTTCCCCTTTTCTTCTTCTTTTCTTCTCTTCTTCTTTTCTTTTTTTTTCTCTTTTTTTTCCTTTTTTTTTTTTCCTCTTTTCTTTTTTTCCTTTTTTTTTTCCCTCTTCTTTTTCTTTGTTTTCTTTTCTTTTTTCCTCTTTTCCTTCTAAAAGACACTTCCAGCTTGCTCTGAAATATTTGACCTTTTATCCAGACCAGATGTACTTCATATGGCCAGCTCAGGATAGCCTACTTTGTTCAGCGTTCTTAAAGAGAAAGATTTGTGTAACAACGTTTTTAGATAGGCTAGCTGGCATTGGTTATTACAAGAGTGACCTTTTTATTCTGGTAGCATGTTCAGTATCATCAGTAGGGATACAAGATTTGGAAATAGTAAGTGCTAAGTAAAAAGTTACAGGATTGTGTCATCAGTGGACAGAAGGCTAATGAGCTTTCTGCACATTTTGATATTTTTTTAATTCTGTGGTATCCCTTGCAGTTAAGAGTATGCCTCTTATCAAAGGAACAGCAATGGTTTTAAGTAAGTTTGGAACTTTCTTCACTAGTAACCTGTGTGGCTTTTTGAGACACACCCATTATGGTGAATTATTATATATTTCTGCCTGTAAAACCATTTTGAGTACTACCTTAGGTATTAACTTTGGCAAATGTGTGTGAAATATTTCTTCTTCTGCTTACTGCAAAGCTGGCACAAAGCAAGTGGGGTGGAAGCTTAGCAGGCAATCCCTAAGTACTGGTATTTTTCAAAAGGAAAAAATGTCTTATCTGTTGAATGTTAGAAATTTAAAAAGTAAAATCAAGTGGCTAATTTTGTAGCAATGCAGAACTGGTCCTCCAGTGTATATTTATTCTTAATGTGTCTAACTTGGGGTTAAGCACAAGTGCTGAGTTAAATTATAACTAATTGTAATAGATACAATATTCTTTATTTTTATATATATATGTATAGATATATATTCTCTCATATATATTTTTTTTTTACTCTAATGTAGTGTTAACTGAGTACCCAGACAGATCTTACAAATTTTTCTGCGGCAAATGTGTCTGTGTTTAAAGGGGGTTCAACATGCTGGAGCTTTTTCAAATCATCTTCACCTTCCTTACTCAGGTAGATTTGCACCTGTCTGAAGACCTAGAAATACTTCTTATATAAAGTGTATGGCTGCATGGCAGGTTGAGTAGGAAGACATGGCAGACTTCAGGAGAAGCATGAAATACCTGTGTAGCATTTGTGGCTTTTAAAAAATACTTGGCTGCCTTCCTGCTTTTCAAACACATGTACTATACTGAGTTTGTTGAAATACTTGAAGGATTTTAAAGCAGCATCGAATAGTATCTCAGTGTATTATATATGTGGGAGTGAGTAGTACATGCCATCTATGCAGTTATGTGTATCAGAGATATTCAGTACTTAATTTCCTCTACGTAACAAAATCAGTATGTCACAGCATTCTGAAACTAAAATGCCAGCAGTGGATTTTCAAGGCTTGCTCTTAAAGGGTCTGGATACCCTCCTGTCTCAGGCTGGTTCTCAGATCTTGATGGTGGCTCAGCATCTGCTATGTTGCCATCTCCTGGGGAAGCCTGACCAGCTCACTTTTTAGCTCTTTTCTTCAAAGTGGAACCACCACCTGCACTTCTATACTCATAAATCATCTGCTAATGTAAATGATGGGTCACAGAGTGGAAAAATTTTCAGAAGAAATAAAACCAATATGGATAATGCAGATGCTCCTAGTTCTGCTGCAAAAATAGGCTTGGGTTAGTTAAGGTACCATCTGGGTCTACACGTTTTGAGCTGTATCTCATCTGGTCTATCTTCTCCGGGTCCCAGTGAGTCAGAGGCCCAACTGTTACACAAAAAGATTGGAAGAACGACTGCTTACATGCCAGAGGATGCCTTCTCTTTCTTAAAAAGAGTGCTGGTGGGTGGTTGTAGCCACTCATGTACTGTATATCTTTGTAGGCATTTTAGAGGACCAGAGAGACTATGGATAGCCTTGAAGGAAGTCTAGTTCCTGTGATCTGAATCTCTTGGCTGTTGTGCTTAAGTGAAAAGTTTTTGGTCAAGAGTGTTTTTCTTAAAAGTAACACCACCTATGAAACTGTTTTCTAATGACAAGCCTTGGTAGTTCGTGAAACCTTTGCAAGGGATGTTCACTGCTCTTTCTGATTGTATCCACAGTTGTCTTTGGGCGTCCTTCCCAATATGAGAGCATACATTTTATATTTTGGTTGAGCATTTTTCCCTCTCCAGTTCTTTTGCCTGTTCAATTACCTTTGATCTGCTAGGTCCTATAATTTCTGTGGCCACTATCCTGCTTTTTTCTGACTCTTGGGAAAAAGAGAATTGTACTAAAAGATTTGTTTCTTTGTACAGATTTGACTTATTTCTCTTTGATAAGGTTCTAAGAAGTAGAGGACAAAAAACTATTCTTCAGGTTGCAGTGTTGAGTCTGGCAGCTAAGTTATAAAATGGGCATGAAACTTATCTTATGGTCCTATTTGCTGACTGAAGTGTTCCATGAAGATTGTTTTGCTTCTGTTTTCCTATAAGAGATTTAGCTGAATTTCAATTGCAGTATTTCTTTCTGAAAGTGATACCTGAAAAAGAAATATCCCAGCCTGACTTTCGAGTCATAGAGTGGGTTTTCAGGATTGGCAGGTAGAAAAATTCTCTTCAATTCTCTTCAAGGCATTTGGTATTCAAATTACTAAGCCTATAAATGACATGGATTTACAACACGGGCTTTTAGAGAGAAAAAACATGTATACCACCATGTGTTAAATTATTTTTCTGTTACAGTATGTGGACCCTTCACAATACTAACTTTAGGTTTCTGCTTCTGACTGAAATGGTATCATCTAGAATAAAGAACTAGGGAGAGAGAGGGTGTCTATGTATATATTTACACATATATTTATATAGATTTATGGAGGAATAGTTGTGTACACACACTTCTTTACATACATATATATATAAAAACACTAAATACTTTCTGTTTCATTCTGTGCTATGTATTTAGTTCTCTTCTGCCACTTTTTTTTCTTTCTCTCATTTTCTCTGTCTCTGATTTCCTGATGGGTCCCTTCCAACGTGGTGTATTCTGTGATTCTCTTTTACAAAACAGACAAGACACTGATTAGGTTTGTTTGTTTGTTTGTGTGTATCCTTTTCTCTGGCTTTTTTTGTGGTAGTTGCACTGAAACAATGGCCGGAGCAGACTCATAGATGATTTGTTTTGAAACTATGTGTTATTTATGTACAGTCACTGAAGTGGTATTGAGACTTTCCTGATAGGAGATTAAAATATTCATCAATCCTCAGGTAATAATTCATACATTCTAACAATTCATAATCATTTCTGAAATATTAGAAAGAAAGGAAAGTTTATAATTTTTAGTGGAAACCCAGAGAACAGAGTTGCCAAACATGAAGTTTCATTAGTTTTGAGATAGCACGCTTCCTGAAGAACACCAAGGAGACTTACTGAACTTCTCTGAGTTGATATTTTGAGCAGATGCAGTGATTTTAAAGTTACTGTGTAAACTGTCACTCTTGGCTCTTGTATGGATTGTGCTTTTTTCCTTTATCACCATATTATAATGTGTAATACACTATAAATGACTGTATTTAATAATAGACATTAAAAGTGGTCCTGTTGGTGACATAAGAAAAGCAAGCACACTTACTAAAATACAAGCAGCCTCAGAAATTTAATTGTACTGTCTGCTGAACTGTTAGTGCTCCAACTAGAGTTATTTTGCTTTCGTTACACATTAGAAAGCATCAGTTTAAAAGTTGATAAAGGATTAGTTTTTGCTGTATTTGAGTTATTTTTAATGTATATTTTGGAGGTTGGTGATTTGAAGAGCTTTATGTCTTCCTTACTTTAAACCCACTTCATTCACTTAATTCCTACATGCAAAAGAGAGTGAGCTGTTATCCTAATAATGTGCCATGGTCTAGTGCCATGGTCTGTTAACCACAGAGGTCCTTTCCAACCTGTCTGATTCTGTGATTCTGTAATTAATGTTAAATAAGCTCAGAGATATTGTTATCCCAAAACTGGTGGAGAATAAGAAATACCTCCATACGGGATCTCTGTGCTTTCAAAACACATTGTCATTGGATATATTTTGTTAGAAGTTAATTTGTTGGATCAACAGTCCTACTGCTTCCTGTGCTACACAGTGAAGAATTAATGTATCTTGATAATTTTATTTCTTTTTATTCTCAGTAAAAGGGCTTTGTGTTAGGAGTGTAGTCTTACAGTTTCACTGTCAAAGGGAATGTGTTGGTTTTATTCTGGTTGGTTTACTTGGCTAATCTTTTTGTTCAAGCAATTAATATATTTCAACTTCTGCTTACAATCTGAATGTTGGCATTGATCAGTTTTCTCCAGTGAGCCATCATTGTTTCTTAGCTCCAGCCAGGCTAATGAGGATTCATCTGGTCATATTCATGTTTTGTTCCTAGTTTTTACTCTGAAAAAAATCCTGTTTTGTTAGAATTAAGTTGACATCTTAAGGATATGATCAGAAGATCTCACTGTAGAAAACCTGAAAGCTGAAATAAAAGCAAGATAAAAAAGAAGCTTAGGAAAGTGTTGGAAGATGCAGAAAGAACTTTTTTGTTGTGGATAATGTCTGCTCTTACTCAGTGGGAAACAGTCTTTGTCTTCCTTACCCAGGGAATCAAAAGACAGTAGTCCAGATGTTCCTTCATGAGGCTTGGTTGTTGGGACATGGCACATGGTGTGTGCATGTTACACAAAAAGTCAGGCCTCGTAGTCTATTTGAAAGGAAAAAATTTATTCCTAATGTCTAACCTAAATATGTTCCAGTTTTGAGCCACTACCCCTTCCTTGTTCCGTTGCTGCATGCCCTTCTAAAAGTCCCTCTCCAGCTTCCTTCCTAGTCCAGGTTTCCATGTGCTGTTGATCTTGTACAGAGCCATGACAATTTTTACTGCATTAAAAGTTGACTGATTCTTCTCTGATCTAATTTTTAAGCACATAGGAGGTAATAGTTGTCTCTTCTGATGCACTTCTGATGCTGTCAGAGAGCTTGAAACTTAGAGTAGCAGTGACTATGTACCTGCTTGTATGGCAGCACATCCTGATTGATGGTCTTGCCTCTGGTAGTCCTTTGCTAAAGCTGGAAATGGTGAATCAGGTAAGTGGATTCTGGGGTAGATTCCCCATATATTTATTACACATCAGTGTACATGGCTTACAAACTAGGAAACTGAGTAATGGCTTGGGTAGTTAGAAGACATGAAATAATTCAATATTTTGAAGCACTGGGTTTGGACTACGAAGATACTGTAAACTGATTTAAGTTGAACATTTTTGATTAAACTTAAGTGTGTCATGATAAATCAGGAATAGTGTCACAGTTTTTAATGGTACATTGTTTGGTGGATATTGCCATATTATCCATGAGCTGTAGACATGGGTCAGGATGTCACACTACATATCATTAGGAAAAGGTTTAGTTGGAAGTAAATTCATTGAAAGGAACATTGGCATGGCACCAGGACTTATGCATATGTTGCGTACTGCTTTTCCTGAATAGAGGGAAACCAGAAAGTTCACTTATCTTTATATCATCCTTATTCAACAGGTATGTCAAATTCAGTGACAGCTCCTGGATTTTCTCTAGGGAATTTTTCTGAGGATTTTTTCCTCTGAACCTTTGCAAATTCACTGACTTCAGTAATTGTTAAATATTAAGTCCCCTCATGAGGATATATGGTAATGCATAAAATTGTGTCTAGGCATAATATGCTAGTGTCATACATTGGACTCTGAATTTAATCTGATGTGGGAATCTGCTGTGTATGATTGTGCATGGTTACTCAAGTTTTCTTGTGACCAATGTGCATTGATAGGGACATTTAATATACATTTAATATACGTATTTTTATATATATATATATATGCTTAATATAGTTGGCTTTTTGCTGTCCAGTTCTGAGACCTAATACATTTTAGCACTATATGCAATTGATACATAATATTATTAGTTGATACATAGTAGTATTAGTTACATTTACTTCAGTAGACTCTTCCACCTGAATACATCTGAGATTAAAAAACAAAACACCAAATCAAACAAATAAATATATTTCAGAAGTACTGTAAACCAGAACAATTCCCAGATTTATCTAACCAATAGAGAGACTTCAGAGCTACAAGCTGCATGTTACTGGTATTCCTGACACTCACAGATGAGTACAAGAATATTGGGGTCATGCCAGAATAAATATATCGGCTTGTTCACCCTTTCTTTCAGTTAGCAGTGCTCTTCCCTAAATAATTGTTTAGGAATAAGGAAAACTGTCATGCTCTATTGTTCTTGAAAGACTGTAATTATTATTGTAAGTAGAATCTGTTATTCCCATGAAATACTGGCATGTTTAGTTTGGTGATTAGAAAGTAAAAACTGCTGCAATTTCCCTACCCTACCCATTCTTCTGCATATGCAGTAATTAGGCAGATGTTCTAGCATGCCATAGCCTGCTTTCTATCTCTATCATTTGCCTTTAACCTAGGTTTAAAATCATGCATTAAAGAAAAATTAAGACATTGCCCACTTGTGGAGCTTTTTTTTTTTCCCCCTCATAAAAATGTTGAAGATTATATGAAATGAGTCACTGCTTACTGGTAGGGAAATAGCTGTTTATATGTGATCGAAGTGTTTGTCTTTTCTAACTAGACTGGTTTAAAAAATAGTTGTTAACATTTGTATAAATTATGGGGTAAACAAGGATACATATATTCTATTAAAGAAAATCAGTTTATGTAAGCATGTATATTCAAGCGATTTTGAAAATTTATGCTAATGGTGGATGGGCAAATGCAGTCCTGTGTGAAGTTAAGGGTGTTGATTATTAAAGAAATACCATGTCATACACTTCTTAATTTGATGAGACAAATAATAATGCAAAATGTTACATGTTGATGTAATGTAGCTTAATAAGCACATATATGCCATCAGTCCTCTCAGTGCTTGATTACCACAGAGCCACAGAGTGCTTTGCCTTTTGAGTCCCTTCCATCAGAACAGGTTGCTTCAAGCCCCATCCAGCCTGGCACTGAGCACTTCCAGGGAGGGGGCACTCACAGCTCTTCTGGGCAGCTTGCACCAGTGTCTCACCACCCTCGCAGGAAATAACTTGTTCCTAATGTCTAACCTGAATCTGTCCTTTTCCAGTTTAAAGCCATTACCCCTTGTTCCATTGCTGCACACTCTTGTAACAAAAGTACCTCTCCAGCTTTCCTGTGAGCCTCCCCTCAGGTACTGGCAGGCACTATCCTCTTACGGCACTGCATTGCGGAGTTTAACAAACATCTTATCATGGCAAAAATGGGATTGTAAAACAAACTACTTCTTTTGTGTGTCTCAGTAAGGGAATACATCAGTAGTCATCGTCTGTGTGTTTGACGAAGTTCCTATGTTTTGTTTTCAAGGGACTTGGATAATTACCTTACTGCAAGGTTGGAGAGGAAATGTTAGCAGTGTCTTGTTTATTTTCATATGTATCACTGCAAATGTAGATACCTATACAGACTATATATAGATAGACACACATGGGGGTGCACAGACCTAAGTACTCAGTCAGTAGCTGTAAAAAGATACTTGTTGAGAAGCTGAATTAGATTGATATTATGAGGTCAGTTCAACAACTGGAAAAAACTTATTTTTCTTACTTGTGCTTTATTCAAAGGCACCTCTAGGCATAAGTAGGCTAGGTGCTTTTTAATCTGCAAGGATATTTATGTTGTTTATAGTGTACATTCATACTGTAGCTTTTGAAAATTCCCAAAGTGCAGCCATTTATAATCTTGTTTCTGGGAAATGTGGGTTGTCTTCTCAAATTGAACAATGCTCTTGGCTCTGTTCCACCACTGTGAGAACCTGTTTTATTTCTTTGAATTTTTTTGAACTTGACTAATTCAAGCAACTGTAGAATTTACATTGTCAACTACCATGATATACATAGCTCTATCCCGCAAGAAATAATGGTAGGATTCACTTTAATGTTTTTTTTTCTTTTAAGTAATTCTGTGGATCTCAATTTTGTGTGGAGCTGACCTTGAAGGCTAATTAATTAAAAGTTACTTTGTTTGAATGCTGTTACTTGTTGCCTGTGCTTGCTTTAAGTAGCACTCAAGACATTCATAATTGAAAGAGTAGTGGAGCGTAGGCTCTTTTTTTTTTTCCTCATCTGTTTCCCGGACTGCATTTGGGAGCACTGCATAGTCAGTTTTCCCTCTTCTAGCTGCTGGGCCTCCATCCTGTACAAGATCTGGCACAGATTTCTGAACAGAGTCCTGCTTACAGGAGGGAGATTTGCACATGTCAAACAACTAGATGGCACTGCAGTGGCTGCAAGAAGCATCTCTTGCACTCTGGGTAGGTAAGAAAAAGTGAAGAAAGGTGACCCCCTGAGCGGTTTTGGAGAGTGAATGGAACATGAGAAACGAAAATTTGTAAATTTAAAAATGTAAGACATGTAGTGCTGTGAGAGGATGTGAAATGATTGAAAATGGAGCTTCCTTGATTCTTCTCTTGACAGAATTATTTGTAATAGATACGTGTCATTTAATTTAACAATGTATAGCTTCATATGAATGAGCCTAGCAATCTGGAGTGAATTTTTGTCATCAGTCATGGGTGTTTCCTGTTGACTACAGTCCATGCTGACTGAGGGAGAGCAAAGATCTTTACCAGAATTTTAAGTAGATGAAGTACTCTAAATCTGTAAAGATGTATTTAAACACATAATAGAGTCCTTGATGAAATGGAAGTTAGACACTGACAATAAATCAGACTTAAGTTGCAAACAACAGATGCCTTGTTTTTTTCCAGAATTGGTTGTCAGGATGATTTTCGTACTGTAAATTAACACACAGCTTTTTTAGTTTCCTTCATTCAAACTGGAAGAAGGATGCATGAATGTTAAATCAGTCATCTGACAGCGCTGTTCAGTGAGAAGACAGAATTAAGTAATATCCTTTGTGATAATACTTGTAAGCTTTCTCAGAGTTAACTAATAAAAAGTATGCTGTTTACATTTGTTTTACAAATCTGCTTCTTCAGTGAATCTAGGCCTGTCTAGCTTGTTCTTGTGCATGGGTATGTCAAGGGAATTTCCATAAATGGTGTAATAGTAGAAGGCAGTCAAACAGGTCCAATACCCCCTATTCACCATTTCTACAATCACCCCATGCAAAAGGGTGATTATGACAGTTCTCTGTACCATCAAGTCTTACCAGAACATCTTCCTTTTGCTTCCACATCCCCCCGCCCCCCAACACACACACAATGGACAAAGAAAATTCATGACACATTTTGTAAGCAATCTTGGATTTTGTTTTGGTTTATTTTTCTTACCTGAGGCTTGGTAATTTGGCTTTTTCCCTGGCCCTCCTGCGATGTTTTGATGATTGAACTGTTTGGAAGCTTCATCTCTGATCCCTTACTAATGAGCACACATGAGCTCTGTTGGGAAACACACTTCCATCTAGTTTTTTCCTTCCTGCTTTCTTGTGTTGCATACTTACTGTTCTGTCTTGGCAGGTGTCAAAATGTTATCCTATTTTGCAAGGCATTGATTTCTGATGGTAGAAAAGAATTCAAAACTTCCTTTCTGGGTTTTTTCCAAGTTTGAAAATTATGGTCTTTTTCACATTTTTTTTCTTATGTGTCTTCCTCAAATCTACCACAAACTAATTTTTTCCTTTTCTGTAAAGGAAATGTTTCAAAGGAAATGCAAAACATACTAGTGTATATGAATATACTAGGTCATTTTGTTAAATATGAAAATTGTTTGTGTAGGTCAGGCCTAAATATTCATCATTATCTATAAATTAATACCTTTTAGCCATCATGTGTTTCCTTCTTATGATTCATAAATTATAAGGCAAGAAGAAACCAGTAGGATTGCCTTCTCTGAAAGACTGCAGAAAGCAAGATGCAGAGTAATAGTATTAGAGATTTAGTAATTTGGTCCTCCCAGTCTAGTTAATGTATTTGCTTAACCATTGACCAGTTTGAAAAAATCTGAAATATTTACCTCTGTTCTGGCCAGCTTTCTTTTTATTCCAGTTGTTTCTTAAATAAGCTGTGTTTGAGAACTACTGATTTACTTTTGGTGCTATTCACTCTTCCACTAGCCTTAGTAATGCCTTAGGGACATTGGGCCAGTCTTTTTATAAACATTTTAAAAAGTTATGTACATTCTTTGGAATTGTGATTGCCGAAATCCAGTCCAGGGATCAACAGATGAATATTAAGAGAGGAAACAATCTAAAGAGAGGTCCAAAGGACTGTTAGTGTTTTATGCCTCAGTCAGTATGGGAAAATAAATTTTTCCTTTGGGTTATACCAAGAGAACAGTAACACTGTGGAAGCATGTGGGAGTGGTATGAAGGAACATGTTCTGCTGAGGTGCTGTTGGCAGACTGTAGTGCAGTGAAAGGCAAAAGCATCCCACTGGTCTTGTCTATTTGAACTGTAGAAAATTATCCACAGAAGTGCTCCCAGGTTTCATCTTGAATGTAAATGGTTGGAATATTCCAAAACACAGTACAGGAATGAAGTAAAGTTTGTGCAGTATGGACAACCAGAAGACCGGGGTCCAGGAGCTAGAACATCATATATGGCAGGAACACCCAGTATCCCAATGAAATGAGTGTAATTTTAGTATGGGGGTAGTGTATATGTGTAAAATACTGGGATATCTTCCAAATTTTAGATAATCTGAAGTTACTGTTTAAACATTGTTCCTTTTTTTTCCCTTACACAAAGGTGTTGCTATTCTAGTTAAAATATGCACATTAAATTTGTGTAGCAGAAGATATGAAGTTGTAAAATTGTGTAATTTTTAGCAGAAAGGCTAATATGAAAAAATATTTTAGTTACAGACATAGCTAATGTCAGCAGAGGGATTAGTGTTTAATTGGCTCAGCATTCTACTACTGTTCTGCATTACAGGGTGGCACCTTTGGAGACAGAGTAGCAATGCACATAATGCCACACAGCCAAAAGCAAGAATGAAGGCAGAGTTTTTGTTCTAGTTTTCATACATGTTTACACCCATGTAAACATGTTTGCAGGTTTACACCCAAGCAGTTTATGCTTTCAAAAATATTTTTTCTTCTATGAAAACTCAGTCATTTTACAAAACCACTTTTCTGATAGATACCAAGATTTTGTAAACAAGAAACTTAGAAAAGCTTATAAAAACTTACAAATGGTGAGTGGATGACTTTACTTATCAGTATGCCAGAGACATCCTGAGGGCAGAGGCAGCAAATATTAACACAGCTATGCAAGGTAAGTGCAGGCACGTAAGCATAGGACTTCCCCTTCAAATACAGTCAAAGCCAAGTAGTTAAAATAGTTTTTTATAATATGATTTGGAAGAAATGTGGTGCTTTATGTTGTCAGTGTAGTAAGAGTATAGTATCCGATTGTTTGTTTTAAGAGCAGTTGGATTTTATGTGTCATTATTTTACTAATCTGCAGACTTCTGCATTTATTGGGCCATGGATTACTGTACTTCCTATCAGAAGTTGGGGCAACTTTTTGGAAGACAGATTTTTTCCTGATTTTGTGACTTGCCTATAACTGTGAGGGGACTTCAGTAGATTTTGGACTTATATATTTTCCATAGTCCTCTGACAGTGTTGTTCACAAGCCATTGAGAGATACTTTCCAAACTTAATGCAAAGACTGCAGAAATGGTGGTTTTATCCTTTCTGCCCATCACTCTGTGGGCATACTTCTGTTGTGATGCAAATAGAAACCTTAAGTTAGCTAATGGGTTAATGGACTGGATGAGTAGTGAGGTGATTACTCTTCCTGATGGGCAAAAATTACAGCACACCCTTTTCTGTCACCTTACTTCATCCACACCCTATTCTAACCTGTCAGAGATGTTTGTCTCATCTGTGTGCTAAGCCTTGGTTTTTAGACTGTGTAAGCTCTTTCCAGCAGAGGCTGTCATTTGTTGTGTTCATATGATGTCCAGAACAATGAGGACTTGAAGAAATGTTGTATCAATAAGAGTAATAATGCTTCTCACCATTGGGATCTTTCTGTATTAAATGAAGTGGTTTTGTTCTGGACAGTAGAAAATGTGGGTTTTTCTCATTTATTGCAGGTCTTCCTTCAAAATAGTGTGTCTTCAGAAGTCATGGATCAAGCTCACCTCCTCCAGTTTTCCAGAATATCTGCAAATTAACTTCATTGCAGCCTGGAGGAGGAAGGCTACAGTCTGAAATAATTGTCCAGTTTCGAATGAAAATAATCCAGTAATCAGCTTTATATAAAATTTAGTGTAAAAACAACTGAAATAAATTATCACTTATTCTTAAGACTTTTTCACCCAAACCACACCATGGTATATACCTGTACTGACATTGTTGGGGTGTTTTGACTGGAGGGAATACCACAAGGCTTCAGAGACATACTAGGTGTATCTATGTTTTGGTTTACATAACTTTTTTTTCTTCTAAAAGGATGTATGTAGAGGCATGGCACATTATTTTGCTCATACTTGCTACATTTTAATGTTGGAATAGAAAATGTGCAACAGCATTGATATACTTGGTGCGTTCAGTGGTTACTGAGATTTTCAAGCAAGTGTCTAATCCATAATGTAGGATTAATTTCAATTGATTCCATTTAGTTGAAGTAAAATGGAAGGCAGCTCACTGTAACACTCTTAAGAAAACAGTTTTGCCTAAGACTTACTGGATTTTTTTTCCTCTCCCTCTCATAGGGTAATGATTTTACAAAAAGACAGTATGGAACTATACTGAGTACTTTTCCTATTAAAAATATTTGTATCCTGAGCATATGATTCAGTTGCTTGAATGTGAAAATCTGACTTCTCTGTACTATGGCCACACCTGTTTACTTCCAGCAAATGAGCAAACTTCCATGCTTTACTTCACATACTTAGTGGTGGTAAACTTCTGCAGAGGTTATCAGTGTAAGATACCTATTTTTTATATTTGGCCTGTGATTTGATAAGAATCTGATTTCTTAAACTGTATAGGTACATATTGCTAAATTTAATCTCAAAACATCCTTATTGTACTTTATTGTCAGCGATAAGTTCTGTTGAATGATAGAATTGTGGGTACATAGCATGCAGCAGACCTTGTTAGTTAGGGTAGTTTTAAGTAGCTTGATTCCATGCGAAGTCATGTTGGCTTTAAATTAAGTTTTGGTAGAGAAAAGCTTAATGCAACTAGTATTTTGCTTAATGCATATAGCTGTCAAAATGATTAAACTTTTTTTTTTTTTTTTTTAAAAATCTCATTGAGATCTAGAAGAGTGGCCCAAGACTGAAGAAAGCACACTCAGTCGATTGGAGTTTCTGAATGTTTGTTAGGCCTTCTCATGAGTGTGTGCTCGACTACCCTTACCAAGAGCAGTGATCTCTAATGATCTCACGTGGTTGGCAGCCCAGATTCATCTCCAAAACAGCACTGTGCCCTGCAGCACCATACTGGGGTGTGTGCTTAGCTCTGAGTCAGAAATGATCATCATTTCCTGCAGGAGCTAGTTAACCTAATGCTGTGTAGCCTGAGCTGTGACAAAAATCACAGCACGAGGTGATACAGCCACAAGCATTTGGACTATTAAAGCCAGACTTATAAAGGATATGACGTGTAGCTGTGTATCACATTGCAGCACGATTCCTGTCTCAGCCAACAATGAATGACATGTTTGTGCTTTTTTGCAGTGGTAAAGTTTGCTGGGAGACAGTGAATAGAAGGACCAGATTTTGTCCCTTGGAGAGAATGATTACATGACCTGTTTTAAAGATTCAGTTAATCTACTACACTGAATAGTCAGAATTCAAAAGCAGAATATTATTTTCTGGAATTATTACTATAACTTGAGTGGATAGTTCTTCAGTGCATTTCTGAATTTACAGTGATATTATAGTGGAGCTGTAATGTCAAATGTTCAGTCTAGCTTCAGTATTAGAGAAACTTGGGAGTTTAGCAGATGTCTGTAAAATTATACTGTATCTCTCCTAGGTTAAATGAATGTGAAACTGCTATTCCTGTGTTTGAGTTTATTGGGAAAAAAAAACAAAAGTCAGGAGAACAAGATATGCTATTTCTCTGAAGCATCTTTGTCAATCAGTACACTGTCTCATCAGTCATGTGAAACCTAATGCAGCACTTTCGAAGGAAGAGATGTTCAATTTCACCAGATTGTGGGAGGAAATTTTAACTGTTGAATGCCAGTTTTCCGGTTAGCAACTTGAGGTTTTTTAATTGGTCACTTTTTAAAACTTCATTGCCATTACTTTTCTGTATCAGCTAAATTTATGCTACTCACAATAGGGCAAGAGTTTATACATCTCCATAAAAACAAGTCAGAGCTCTGTAATCAATTTAATCTAGGCTGAGGAAACCATCAGTCACTTCTTAATTGGTTATACGCCCATATGAACATCAGAGTAGTTGTCCATCCCTTCTAAAACATTTGCTACCATTACCTGCATAGACTTTCTCAAGGTTTTGAAAGAAAATCAAAAATAATTTTGATTTAATGTTTAGTGATACATTTGTAGAAGGGAGATTATTAAAAAGCATGTGATTATGCTAACATTGATTTCTGTGAATGCTTCATAATTTAATTTGTGTCTTGAAACTAAAATCTTTCTGTATGGATAGTATTAATTTTTATGGTTAAGATTTGACAAAAGGGTAATTTCAATGAATGGTTAAACTCATATTCAAGACATTCAAGAAAGACATTATTTTGTTTTTCATGTGTAGATTCACATTTGGCTTTTAAGCTGAACCTAGTCTATATGAAGTCATTTGTAATCATTATTTGAAAAGCTGAGCTAGAGTTTATGTTAATAGAAAGTCTAATGTTTGATTAAACCACTGAACCAAATTAGAGGCTTGGGGCTTCTGTTTTGTGAAATGCAGGAAATCAAGGATTAATGTTCAAAGTCTCAGCACATTCATCCTGACTGCTGGGAAGGTTAGAAGATCACGTAATGCTACGTGTCTGTAGTTCCACTTTAACCAGTCTCCATTACATCAAATGGAGAGTATGTGGGAGTTGTGCCAAAGCAAGTTTTTAGTGGAACAGAGTAGTCGTGTGTTAGAATTCCTGAATTAATCTTAAACTGTTCAGTTCCCATCCATGCTATTTAAGGTGACTGGTAACCTGCAAGACTACTTTCTATGGTGATATCACTAGTGTGAATCTCTGAATAACAATGATTACGGTGTAACCTCCTAGCACTACAGACTGCAGAACTGTGTGTCTTGGGTTTAGCTTGTCTACATTGATAGTATTGTAGTTTTTAAAAATTTGAAGAATGTAATGGATGTGGTAGTACTTTAAGGCATAATTGAGGACGGTGGACGTTTGCTTATTTTGGATCCTCTTCTACTGTTTGGTGACAGTTTGAGTATTTCTTAGGTCTAAATGCAACGTAAATCATAGGCACAAATTCTAATTCAAAACCACTGTGGTCTGTTGAAGCAAAAACATGAGATTTTTTTCTAGTATTTCTTGTAAGTATACTGTTCACCTCTAATATAACAGCTTTTGTATAACTAACAAATTATAAATGAAAAAATCTTTCCTAAAATAGTTTTTTGTAGGAAAATTCCCACTCCTTGTGTTGACAACTAGAGAGAAGTTCCCTTTTGGATTTACTCTTTCTACCATCATGTCTGTGCTGTCCTGGACATTGCTAGTCCAAGGCAGAATTTTAACTGAAGTTAAAAAGCCAGACCTATCTGTTCTTGCAGCATTATGAAGTCCTGAGATATTTTCAAATAAGTAATACTACAATTCTTGCAGAGGTTAATATTCTGTGATATATAAAGAAGAAAGACTGTACATTGAATTATACTGTTCAACTTTGCTGTGTGCATCTAAGCAAGTGTTCTAGTTTTTTTGGAATGAAAACTCATTACTGCTGTAAAGATTTTAGAGCTGCTTTTTCCAATGCAAAAGTGTTCATGGGTAGATGTTGTCATCTGTTTTTAGGAGGCTAGTGTTCAGGTTAATCTTTCCATTGCCAAAATAGGGCTTGAAACATGAACTTCCAATAAAATCACCAAACTCTAAAGCAAAAAAGTCAAAACCACTAGCATCAAAACCCTACCTTCATACACTGAAAACTCATGAGTTCTTGAGTCATTGCCTGAATCCCAGAAGATAGAACTTGAATAATAACTGCACAAGCTGCACCAAGCATTTATAACAATTGACAACATGTTCACTGTGGTTTCTGCTCCTTTATTTTGCCTGCAATCCTGTTTATATTGGAGCAGATGCTGTTCAAACAGTTAGTTTTCAATAAAGATCTATGCCATCCTGTGCTATATGGATTGACAGGCAATAATTCCAGTAGCATCTGTTTTTTCTTGTTACTAGTCTAGATCTGGCACCTAAAGCTATTGCTACTGTTCTATCAGGTAGGTTGTTGGCTTTTAGCTCTGAGCAGTAAGTTAACTGATGTGTTTGAAATTAAAATGGTATCTATAGTAATTACTATTTGCTTTTTTGTATCCTCAGTGAATGCTGCTTTACTAGTTATTTTAGGTGATACTTCATTCTTGACACACCAGGGTAAATTAAACAAATCTTTATTGTGAAATTGTTCCTCTTAACAATACTAGCTCATAGCTATTTGCACACTATAAATCATATCCATGTACTCATTTTCTTCTTTTTTCTTCTGCTCTGAGTCACTGGCATTTGCTCTCATGAATCCTCTGTGACCCACTTCTATTTGTGAGCAATTAGTACATTACTTTGGTAGTAAAACACTCTTTTCCTGGATATGAATATTTTCAAAGGACAACGTATACGCAAAATTTATGTTCATAAATTGTTTTTATACTCTGTGTTACTCTGACTTAGTCTGGTTTCTGTACTCTTTTGGGACACTGTATCGTTGAAATTTAAGTCTAGTAACGAAAAATATACTAGCGATAAAAGTTACTTGCAAATAATAATTTTCTCTTACTGGTGTTTTTGGATTTCAATGAGAAAATAGGCTGCTATTAGCTTAATATGGTTCTCTTCTGGCGAACCGTTCTTGAGAGATCAAGCTTACTTTATTCTAAAATTTCAAAGTTTCTGTAAAATATTACTCATGGAAAAAAATCTTGGTAAAGACAGACTTGGATTTGTGGACCAGATCAGTTCCTGAATATGGATTTCATATCATGAGAGCTCTGCTTGGAGACTTGCACTATTGAATGTGTACTGGTGTTTGGTTTTGTGTGGTGTTTTTTGTGTGGGGGTTTTTTGTTTGGTTGGTTTTTGGGTTTTTGTTTGTTTTTTGTTTTTTAACAGGGAAGATGCTATTCATTTTCCAGTCCCACTGAGCAGATTTTCATTAGAAGTAAGTAACCATGTGGATAAATTTAGATTTTTGTAACAGTTGTGCTAGGTCACCATCTGTTGGGAACACCTTGAAACATACCATTGCACTATTATAGAGAAGAAAAATTCCTCTGTCCCTAAATAATGCCTCATCTCTTCTTAGGTCGTGTATGAGAGATGGCAATTCAGCACTGATGTGTTCTGATCTGTAGAAAACCTATCTTAGATAGGATAGGCTTTAAGGGATTCTGAAGTTATGCAGTATTTCTGGTTCAGAGATTTGGATACTTGCATCATTAAAGTGTTTCAGAGGGAGGGGAACATTTGGTGGCATAACATGAACGCTTTATCAGTACTTATTTGGTATGGACTGGATAATTTGTTTCTGACCTCAGTGTTTGAGTAATCCAGTCACTTGAAACATACATCTCTGAAAATTTTTTTTTAGAACTGCACCATACTATTTTTAATAGTATAAGTGTACATGCCATGTCTCTGGCAGGAAACTGAAACATGTAAATCATCTGATCTTTCCTGGCTTGTGTGGTGCTTGATGATTAAGCCTTGCCAAGAAAAAAAAAAGGCAAGTGGATGTCAGAAGGTTTTGTGTTGTCATCCCCACTGATGACTATGCCTGAAGATGTTTGAATTGCATCACTGGAGGTTGTTCAGACATTTCCAATTACCTCACTGTGACTTTGCACCAAAGCAGTGTGGTCTGCATTCAAAATAGATTGTCTTCCTCTGTAGGTGTACTGCTGAGTGGAGCTGAAGTTTGATCCCAGACTAGTGTCTACACACTGAATTTTATACATGGGTAATTATTTGATCTACAGCTAGTCAGTTGATTTTGCTGACATAGCTTTGTTATTACACAATTAGAGTTGAAAAAGACAGTTTGTATACTTGTGGTTAATTTTTATTTCCATCAGGGAAAATCCAAACCAGTAAAAGACATTTACCATATGATGTAACTACATCTGTAGAAGGGAGAATATACTTATGTTATTCTGTCAGCATAGATAAACAGCTAATTTTATCAAGTGTAGATACTAAATATCTAATAAAACATGGTAGAAAGAAATAGTTCATGTAGTTTCTGTACTTTTGTAAATGATGTCAGCTATATGCCAGCACATTATTTTTTTTCTGTTAAGATTTTCTTAAAGCTTTGTTAGATAAAAATAGTAACAGTCACATCAGTTACGTAAGATCAGTTTACAGCTGTGAAAAAGAAAGACCAGACATACAGCTTTTTTCTAGTGTTTATGTGTTGTTTTGACATTAAAGGGATGTAGCTGTGTTTGAGAACTCCAGGGGCAAAGAGAATCTAATTTGTTGTAACTCCATATGTGGGATGGGGAATGCCACCTTGCTGGCTGCAGGTATGTGTCCAGTGATGTCTTAATATTGTGACCATTGCGTGGCTGCTCACATTTCAGCATGAGTCTGCAGATGGCTGGTTCCTGCAGGACAATCAGCCTCTTCAGGAAAGCAGCCCTAGCTGGCATTAACTGATGCCCTCTTTGGCAGGCTTAGCAGACACCAACAGCTGAATGGGCACAGTGAAAGGATTTAATTTTTTTTTCCTGGGAAAATAATGCTCTGTATGCTTAATTATGATTTAATTGAAAAATTTTTGCTCAACTGACAGTGGGAGGGAAGGAGGATGTTGGTCTCTGTAAAGAGAGGGAGTCTTTTGTTTGCAAACTAAATTTTTGAATGTCAGTCAGTGTATGCATGCTCAAATGTGGGGCACTGCTGGTGCTGCCAGAAGTCTCATGGGAACAGTTGCCTTTGGCTTAAAAGTTTGTGTTCAAGCTCCTAAACAATGAGAGGCATAATTGTCAAACACCTGTATTTTGCCCTCCTGACCAGTAAAGAGTGGTTTTCAATACCTGTATTTTGTCCTAAGTAATAATTTTTTTTTCATTTATTTCCTTAACTCTGTCTTAGTAACTGCTTAAGCTCTACTGACTACTTGTGTCCAAAGAAAAGGCAGTGTACAGAATGTTAATTGCAAAGTGCTTATTACTTGTTGTATAGAAGGTGTGCCTCTTGTCTTTTTGAAAAAAATCAGAAATAAAAGGGAAGAAGACTGTTTTCCTTTATTTGAGTTAATTCCTTTAAAGGAAGGGTGTGGACTTACCTCATATTACTTGTTTTAAAATTATAAATTGCAAAGTTTTGGCAACACTCCTATGTAAGAGGAAAGTAGACAGAGAAATAAACCACTGCAGCAGTGGTTTAAAAGTGCTGTAGAAGGGATGAAGCTTCTGTCCCTAACATGTCAAATGTTCATTGGGCAACTGTGTTTCATTGTTGCAGTGCTTTCCATTCTGGGGATGTGAATCCTCTCTTCTAATCCTCAAAAGATTAGATAATGGCAATGCTCAAGATGTTCCACCCTTACTGAAATGGAAGAGTGTGACTGCTGGAGACTGTTGTCCTTGAAAGCTTTTCCCTGATACCCTCGGGGATTTTTTGCCTCTTTTTCCCCCCTCCCCACTTTTCCCTGGGCTGCAACAAAGGAAAGTCTTACCTCATTTCAGAAACTACATTAATGAACTTTCTGCTAAATTAATTTGCTTAGGGTGATAGCTGTATTATTTCACCATTATTCCAGCTGTTTTTAAAGGTTGTGTGGTCTCAGCAATTGTGGAGGAGTACCTGGGAGGGGATGCTTGAAGATGCCCTGTCACAGTGTTTGTCCTTGCTTCTGTTTCAAAACTCTGAAGCATTTGCTTCTTAAGTGGTGATAAACCTTATGTGTTTAGGAGATCTTAGTGGCAATTTTGAATACAGATGAACCCTGCCTTTGCCCATGTTATGTCAACTATCATCTCTTAGATAATTGTGTTTCTCTTGAAGATGTGAAGTTTACAGAAAAGGGAGTTTTGATGCAAGAGGCATCAAAGTTGCTGGCGTGGTATTCATGAACCTTCTGACTCCACAAGTGACCTTTGCTGTGTTGGAGGCCGAATCCTACCAGCTGTGAGGGTGACCCAAACCCAGCTTTGAAGTTAAGCTAGGCAGTTCCCCCTTGCTGAAGAGTAGTGGTGGTAATTCCCTGGCAAACAGCTCATTAAGAGTCTGGCAAGGTCCATGGCAAGTTGGCTGGAACTATGAACAACTGTACATTCTTGCTCCAAGATGCTTGGAATATGGGTTTCCCAGTATGCCTATGGCATCTTTTACAGGGCAGATGAAGGGCTTTTTCTAATACATTGGCTACCATCTCTGTCCATGAAGTTGGAGGTGTCACCAACTAAGTGTCTCCAAACAGAAGAGTGGCATTTGAGAGCTGAACTGATAGTGCCTTCCAAAAGTGTTTGTGCTAAATGTGCATATACATCTTTCAGGTCTAAGGCAAAGATCCTCCTTTGGGTAACAAAATTTGAAACAAATCATACTTGAGTCATTTACTTGAGCTTGTTTCTAAGATTAAAAGATTATTTGTTACGGAGGGCAAAGGAAAAGTTTCTTCTTTTTTTATTATTTTTTCTGTGAGTGAGTTTACAGATTTCTATTTCAATATAATGTAATCTCTTGCAGTTCTTTGTGCTATTAAAGTTCATTATGCTTTTCTTCTATTTAGTCCTGGCTGTGTAGAACTTGTACTGAAGAGCTGAATAATGAAATGAGGCTCATACAATGTTTTTTAAAAATGTAGTGTTTTTACAAGTTCAGTGTTCTTTTGATTTTTCTGTTCTAGCATTGCATTCTCTTGTTGCTCCTCCCATATTAAAATTACATATGTATAGGCACTCACACTTAGAGATACATGGCTCTTTTTTTATATATCTTTGTTGGTTGTTTTGGGTTTTTTTGTTTTTTTTGTTTGTTTGTTTTTTATGAATTAACTAAATCTCTTACCAGTTTCAGAAGAATCATGACTAGAAAAGGCAGATGTCTCCCAGAAATATCCATCAACACTGAATTAGGAATAATCAAAATATTTTAAGATACAATACAAGCTATAATTCAAACAACTGAATTTTAAAGGTAGGAAAATGAAGACACAGATGGCTTGTAGAAATTTCTAACAACTTTCTTAATGTCTTGGAGCCTTTCTAGTGAAGGAGAGTAAGTTATCTAGCAGTTAGTCTATAAGTGGTTTTCTCTTCAGTCAGAAAAGTCAACACTAATATAAAAGAAATATCTTTTAGCATTAGGATCCTGTCTAAGTAAGAATAAAAAAAATCACTCTGTTCCTAGTAGGTTCAATCTGAGAATACAACTTTTTCTCTATGAGGCACATTACTTGAGCATTGTCTTCCCATTCACGCTTGGAGTCTTTGATACTTAAAGGTTTAGCAACATAATGCACTCCCTTGTAGTTTTGAGAGATTGAGAGCTACCAAATTTAGCAAAGGAGTAAAGAAGCAGTCTTGTCTGAACTAGATACACATTTTAGTTCTCAGCAGTGGTGATGGTGTTGGGACCAACCACTAGCAAGGGAAAAAGCAAAGGAAGCAGAGAAGGTGGTAGGTGTCTGGAAAATAGAATGAGAAGGCTGTGGAGAAGGTGAGCAGGGTTTCACTGTGGTAGGTATCTGGATAAACAGGTCTTCTGTCTGTAGCTTGAAGACACTCCCATGTTTTATCTTAATCCTGAACTATCCTGGCCTCAGTTTCAACTGTATTTACAGAAAGCTCAGCGTACGTGGCTGGCTCTCTTGCAGTACTGAAATGGCCTGGGGAATTGGCTGTGGTTAGTCCTGGAGTCTGCATGCACGTTGTTCAAAGGAAATACGACTGGAACAGGCCCTGTTTATTATTTTTGTTTGTTTTTTTTCCGAAGGGCTGGCCTGGTTAAAAAGTAGATGAGCTCCTCTGTTCACTGTAAGTGTGGAAAAGGCTCTTGCTCTATATGAAACCGCAGCTGGGGGTGGAAGGGTGAGTAGGAGGTTCTCCAAATCCCTCCTTGCCAGAGTCTGACTTTCTGGTGTTACAAGCAGCAAGCAGCAGCAGTCAGGGAGCATCAGCCTGGCTCCAAAACAGGACAGAGCCAGCAGCAAGCAGTGCCTGCAAGAGTATCTGTGCTCCAGCCCGGCAGACAGCACCCAGACCTGAGGTGGAGTGGAGGGCCTGGAGGGAGCAGCAGCAGTGAATGGTGTACAGCAGCCCCAGTTTTCCTCCCTCTGCTCCACATGCTCCCCCAGTTTCTCCTTAACAATGACCAGGGGAGGGCAGAGTGAAAACATCCTGCCCCATCCTGACTGCCACAACATGGTATGTGGATGCATCAACTTATTTCAAGAGGTGCACTTGGAGGCTGAAGTCTGGAGTCAAAATATGGAGTGATCTGGGTTAATGGGAAACTGCTGGGTATGGCCAAGAGCACCTGTGCTTTAAATCTGTCTGTGCTGCAGCCTGGATAGGCCCATGATCCACTGATTAGGATATTTCCTGTCTAGTGCAAATGTTTTCTGCAAGGAAAAAAGTGTTGGACACAAATTCATGCTTACCTGCAAAGGACTAGTTTAGTGTCCGTGCCTACCTGGCCAGTAGCCAAAACTAAAATGCTCCCCGTAGCACTGCAAAGATTCAGGACACACTCTGCCAAACTAGGCCTCTGTCAGCTGCATACTTCATATTGGTGTGTCATGTTCATTATGTTTTGACAGAACTCTCATTTCTTCTGACTAGAACTTGTAATCATAGAATCATAGAATTTTCAGGGTTGGAAGGGACCTTTCAGATCACCAAGTTCCAACCCTCCTGCCATGGGCAGGGACACCTCCCACTAGCTCAGGTTGCTCAGAGCCCTGTCCAGCCTGGCCTTAAAACCTTCCAGGGATGGGGCTTCCACCACCTCTCTGGGCAGCCTGTTCCAGTGTCTCACCACCCTCATGATGAAGAACTTCGTCCTAACTTCCAATATAAGTCTACCCTCCTCTGGTTTGAATCCATTCCCCCTAGTCCTATCACTTCCTGACATCCTAAAAACTCCATCTCCAGCTTTCTTGTAGCCCCCTTCAGATACTGAAGGCTACAATAAGTTCTCCTTGGAGCCTTCTCCTCCCCAGACTGAATAACCCCAACTCTCTCAGTCTGTCTTCACAGGAGAGGTGCTCCAGCCCTCTGATCATCCTCATGTTCCTTCTCTGGACACACTCCAGCACATCCATGTCCCTCCTGTAACAGGGGCTCCAGAACTGGATGCAGGACTCCAGGTGGGGTCTCACAAGAGCAGAGTAGAGGGGGAGATCACATCCCCAACCTGCTGGCCATGCTTCTCTTGATGCAGCCAAGGATCTGGTTGGCTTTCTGGCTGCAAGTGTGCACTGATGGCTCATGTTGAAATTCTCATCCACCCAGCACTCCAAAGTCCTTTTCCTTAAGGCTGTTTGCCTCATTCAAGTTGACTGTCAAGACTGAGCCAGAAGAATAAAATCTGAATCCCTATATTACAACAGTTAAAATTTAAAACCCAAGGCTTCTTTCTAGAACATTAAAGGCTTATATGGAATAATTCCTCACAGAGAGTGAGATGTATAATAAATATAATATCTGACTGTATGTGTAATATTTTAAAAAGAGTATGGTATATGTATGTGTCTTTATATAAATATATGTATATCTTTTATACATGTAAATATGAATCTCTGTATATACACTTAAATCTATATGCATGCACCAAATTTGGGAAAGTGTGTATGTGAACATACAGTCTAGTAAAAATATATCAGAAAATAATGCTAGGTGAGATGAAATAGATGGGAGTTTGGAACATTGAAAGGCATCAGAAGAGCAAAAACCAAAGTAATTCTGGGTGTCACTAAAGCTGTATTTTACTTTCATTCAGGTGGTTTGCACGTTTGGTTTGCACTCTGAGAATTAGCCTTCTTCAGTCTAGGAAATACTCTCAAAAATTGTAAAACTTTGCTTCTGAAGATCTTGGAGGATTCCTTTTCTTTAAAAACAAAAATGAAAAACCAAACCCAAAAACTAAATTCCTCATTTTAAATGTTCTAACTTTCTTTAAGTCAGTGCTGTGTGTGCTATTGACTCTTCAGGGTTTCTGTTCATGAAGATAATAAATAACTTTGAAGTCATAGGTTAGCTTCATAACAAGTTAAATTTAAGAGAAATATAACTTCAATTTAACTTTCCTGTATAAAGAAAGTTGCCATATCTGAGGAGTTGCTGGGAGAAGTGTGTTCCTCCTGAGTTAGTTTTCTGCTATGCAATTTTAAAAAGAAAATTTGGAAGCACCTTTTCTATCCCTAGAGCCTTTATGGGAGTGCTGTTCTTGACAGAAATCCCAGAGTCTTAGGGGTTGCAAGGGACCCTGAGAAATTGTAGAGTCCAACCCCCCTGGTGGAACAGGGGTGGGAACAGTGTAGGTCACACAGGACTGCATTCAGCCTGCCTGGGCAGCCTGTTCCAATGGTCTGTCACCCTCACAGTGAAAAACGTTTTTCTTAAAATTACATGAATCGTAAGTCTTGCCTTGTTAGTCTCTCTTGTGCCTAAATGGTCAGGCTTTGCATTCTGTGTATGACAACAGATTAATTTCTCTGTACTTGTGTTAGCAAATTCAACATGTTGTTTGCAGCCTCTCTTAAAATAGGAGTTTCCTTTTCATCTTTACCTTCAGCTAAACTACTGTTTAACAAAACCACTGATAACAAAATCAAGAAGCTGTGTTGCAGAGTGGTGCTGTGCTCAGAATATCCTTTGAAAGATGGTGAACTGTCATGGTGGACAATCCAAATCCATCTTCACTGCAAGTGTGAATACTGATAATTTAGGATGTTGAAATGAAATAATTAAATTATTAAAGCAGATGCCAGATTTCCCATGAAAACATGGGCAAGTGGTCATTTATGCAATCACAGGATATGCTGAGTTGGAAGGGACCCATCAAGATCTCCAAGTCCAACTCCTGTCCCTATATAGGGCCCCCCCAGAATCACCGTGTGCCTGAGAGTGTCATCCAAACATTTCCTGAACTCAGGCAGGCTTGGTGCTGTGACCACTTCTCTGGGCAGCCTGTTCCATTGCTCAGCTGCCCTCTGGATGAAAAACCTTTCCTCATACCTAACCTAAACCTCCTCTGATTCAGCTTCCTACTGTTGCCCCAAGTCCTGTCTTCAGTCACGGGAGTGAAGAAGTCAGTGCCAGTCCCATGTCTTGCCCTTGTGAGAGCTGGATGCTGCAATGAGGTCTCCCCTCATCCTCCTCCAAACTGAACAATCCCAGTGACCAGACTCAGCTGCTTTTCCTAAGTCACCCCTTCTAGACCCCCACCATCCTTGTTGCTCTCCAAAGAGATGTTACTGTACTGTAGTGCCCAGACCTGCAGACAGTACTCCAGGTGAGGCTGTACCAGTGCAGAGCAGAGTGGGACAACCACCTCTCTTGAACAGCTGGTGATCTGATGCTGTTCTTGATGCTTCTCAGGACATGGTTGCCCCTCCTGGCTGCCGGGGCACACTGCTGGCTCATCTTCAATTTGCCATCAACCCAGATCCCCAGGTCCCTCTCCCTCGTGCTGCTCTCGAGCCCCTCGTTCCCCAGTCTGTACTTGCCACCAGGGTTGCCCCATCCCAGGTGCAGAATTTGGCCCTTGCCCTTGTTAAACTTCATGTGGTTGGTGATTGCCCATCTCTAGTGGGTCGATGTCTCTGCCTGCCCTCCAGGGAGTCAACTGCTCCACCCAATTTAGTGTCAAACTTGCTTAAAATTCCTTCCAGTCCTGTGTCCAAGTCATTGGTGATGTTGAAGAGGACTGAGCCAGGGATGCAGCCCTGTGGGACCACACTAGTGCCCAGTCACCAGCCTGATGTCACCCCATTCACTGTCACTCTGTCTAGGCATGTTTGTCCAGCTGTATGCTGGATATTTTGTCCAGGAGGATGCTATGAAACACAATATCAAAAGCTTTCCTGAATTCCAGAAGTACTACATCCACTGGCTTTCCTTGATGAAGTAGGTGGGTTACCTTGTCATAAAAGGAATTTAAGTTTGACAGGCAGGACTTTCCCCTGATGAAGCTGTGCTAGCTGTTACCAGTGACTGCGTTGTCCTCCAGTGTTTTTTTCAATACCTCCCAGACTACTCTCAGAATAATCTTTTCCATAATTTTACCAGGCAGTGAAGTTGGATGGACTGGCCGGTAGTTTCCAGGGTTCTCCTTGAACACTGGACCAACATTAGCCAGCTTCCAGTCGACTGTGATTTCTCCAGGCTGCCAGGACCTCCCAAAAATAGAGAGAGGCCTAATAAGGACATCAGCCAGATCTTTGAGGACTCTTGGATGGATCCCATCAGGTCCCATGGACTTATAGGGATACAACTGGAGCATCAGATCCCATACAAATTCAGGGCCAGCTAGGGGTCATGAACCATGACATCATGACTTGTTGCAGTCAGGGTCTTCCAAGGCATTGAGGCCCCCATGATGTGTCATTAGTGTTGAAGACAGAGGCAAAGGATGCATTAAATTATTCTGCTTTGTCTCTATTTCTTTTGGTGAGATGGCCATCCTTACCCTGTAAAGGACTGATATTGTTTCTACACTGCCTCTTGCTGTTTGTGTATTTGCCATTAATGCCTTTCAATAAAGCACCCTTTCCCTACTTTTTTGAAAAAAAGCAGTTAACCTTTACTGCCAGTAATTTTCTCTCATATTATCCCTTATTCTGAAGGAAGAAGCTTCCATTTCAGAGCACGCCTTTCAAAATTTTTGCCATTTCTTGATTACTCTTGTAAGAAAACCTGCATTTAAGATTCCAGCTCTGGATGTAGTCTTACCTGTCGTAGAAGAATGGGATGTTTGCTTCAACTTCTTATTCTGTTCAGTGTTTCCAAGACTGTAATGGCCTATTTTAATTGCAATACTGTTATTGTGCCTTACTTTTCTGGTTTCAGTCTAGCAGTTCCCATGATCTCTGCCCGAGTGCCCTTTGCCTGTTGTGGGAAGAGCTATGGCTATATGACGAGCAAGCTAGTCAAGCTCCATGCAACTAGATAGGCTGTTTCAAGCAGGTGTAGTTTCACCCTTGCTTTGTGATTAACAAATCTGAGCACAAAGCACTTCTGTAGTGTTCTCTGTTTTATCATGACACCTGCTTGTAGGAAGTTTTGGGCATCTCTAGCAGCTGGAAGGTTAGTGAGCTGGGCCTGATAACTGCAGATGGGATGAAGGAGGAATTCCTCAGCAGTGAGACATGGTGAAACGACTTCTCACCACAGGATTAGGGAGGAGAGGTGTGAGTGGGCAGGAGTGGTAGCGGTGGAGAGCAAGAGGTAAGGCAGCACCTGTCTGTGTGGAATTTGGAAACCAAGTAGGAAATTGCAAATTGGATTCCAAGATAAGGAACATTGTATTTGACTCGGATGTTTCAGGCACTGTTTTCTCTGCATTCCCAAGAAGTAGTAGGGTGTTACTGTCTTATCCTGGCCTGGATCAGGAACAGCGTGGCCAGCAGGTCCAGGGAAGGGATTCTGCCCCTGTACTCAGCCCTGGTGAGGCCACAGCTCGAGTCCTGTGTCCAGTTCTGGGCCCCTCAGTTCAGGAAGGAGATTGAGGTCCTGGAGCAGGTCCAAAGGAGGGCAACCAGGCTGGTGAAGGGATCCAGCACAAGTCCTGTGAGGAGAGGCTGAGGGAGCTGGGGGTGTTCAGCCTGGAGAAGAGGAGGCTCAGGGGAGACCTCATCGCTCTCTACAGCTCCCTGAAAGGAGGCTGGAGCCAGGGGGGGGTTGGGCTCTTCTCCCAGGCAACTTTCAACAAGACAAGAGTGCATGGTCTCAAGTTGTGCCAGGGGAAGTTTAAGTTGGATATTAGAAAGAATTTCTTTACGGAGAGGGTGATCAGACATTGGAATGGGCTGCCCAGAGAAGTAGTGGATTCTCCTTCCCTGGAGATATTTAAAAAGAGACTGGATGTGGCACTCAGTGCCATGGGCTGGGAACTGCAGCGGTAGTGGTGAAGGGTTGGACTTGATGATCTCTGAGGTCCCTTCCAACCCAACCGATTCTATGATTCTTTGATACGGTGTAATGCAAACTAGTTCCAGAAAAAATGTCATCCAGGTCTACCACTTCAAGCTGTCAACAACAAGTCCAGGAAGTATCCTCCTGTCTCAGAGAAGATGAAGGGCAAAAAATGTAAAGTTCGTGTTCCGTTCAAGTTTAATGTACAGCCCAAAGTTTAATTATTGTTGAATGTGACTGATTTTTTTTTTCTTTGTTCTGCCGTACTTTCTTCTCCTTGGAAGAAGAGATCTTTTTCTTTTTTTTTTCTTTTGTTTTTTTTCAGTGTTTTAAATCCTGTGCTATGTATGCTGCCAGCCTTGCTAGTCTCTTCTCTCTGCCAGGCAACCTGATCACAATGTGAAACCCAAGGCTTAGTGAATGGCATTTTGAGGGTATAGTGCTCTGTTATTTACCAAGGTTTATGTTTCCCTGTGTTACAATCCCTTTAGACTGTTCCTGCACGCTATAACTTTCTTGCAAAGAGTCTTTGTTTCAGGGCTGCCACTTATCAATTGGATTATCTTGTCAGATTTGAATGGGAGAAGAATAGTTTTATGAAGACAATAGAAGGGGAAAAATAATTAAAGGGCTCAGAAATGCAGGAAAAACTGTGTTGTCTGTAGAAAGGCTTTAACTTAAGAGACTCTTCTGTATACTGGTGGTTGCTGTTCTGCAGCTAAATACAATTCACTAAGTGGTGCTTTGATACTTCCTTACTGGGACACTGCTTCCCATTTGTGGTGTTCTAGCAGGTTTCCTGGAGATGTTTGGTTTTTTGTTTTTCACCACAAAGAACCTCTTCTATAATAGCATTATGCTGGGGAAGGAGTTTTGTTTCACAGATTATACCGGATGGATAACATGATTTCAAAATCTCTGTAGAACAGAACTTAAAAAACAAAGCTACAGCAAGAGATCTAGGATGGATTTGACCTTCCATGCAGTTAGTGATTTACATCTTACCTTGCTTATAAGATGAATAGAGGAGACTTAATATTTTTTATTTTCTGTTTGGCAAAATAACATTTTATTTGAGTGTGAAAAAAGATAATTTCTCCATAAAGCAAATAGCAAGGACTTTTAAAAAATGCAGTTGAGAGAAGGTTTTCTCATTACGTAAGATTATGATATTTAAGGTAATGCCTACTCTCCAAAAATTATTCTTAAAAAAGATGTAAAAAAAAAATTAAGACAACTTGAATTAGTTGTTGATAACAACTTGTAAAAGGTATTGCACTAACTTGACCTGAAGAATGTGAAGTTTGAATTTTAATGTAAAAGTGAATATAAGGCAGTCATTTGTTTACATAGAAAATTCTGGCAAAAGTGGTAGAATTCTAAATTTCTACAGGTAGAGGGAAATGATACTGATAAACCTATGTCTGGAATCATCTTTGTAGAAAAATCAGGGGATATGTTTAAAGTGACATTTGTTTTGCTGAGAATATAACCAGGGATTAGATGCTTAAGATACATACCCTCCATGTGACAGGAGATGTGGTAATTCTTCAGATCTCAAACTTCAGATCCCAAGCCACACAAAGCTGCTTTAAAGTCACACAGTGGGGTCTCTTAACCCCAGGCTCCACCACAGATGCTGTAGTGATACCATCACATCACTATGGATAGATGCTATCTGTGTGGCATTTAATGAATGTCTAATGAATACTGAAGGTTTCTACTGAGTTCCATTTTAGATTGGAGAATTGGAAAGAAAAAATTATTCAAGTTTTTAAAAAGAAGTGTAGCTGATAAAGTGAGGCTTGTCATAATATGATAAAAGGTACCCCCAAAATTACTTTGCTTGAAGCCAATAGCAAGAATTTGGACCTTTCTTAGCTCAGAGAAGAGTTGTATACAACTCCTCATCTGGACTGAATTCAGAGATGAGGAGAACCTGACTCTGAAAACGTTATTTTATGAAATATGGACTATTTGTTCAAGTTCCATAATTTATAAAATAGATTAAGTGCTGACTATGTTAGAAATACTTGTAGAAAGCTGACCTTAATCTAGACATGTATAGTTTCACATTTTAAATGTTCTCCGTTTGTTCATCTTAGAAGTTGCAGTATGTTTTAAGTTTTGACTTTTCCAGTCAGAATCTTTAAATAATTCATTGCCTTCTTTTCTTACATGTGTCTGCAGTAATCATAAGTATATACTCATGAGTTAACTCACTGTTTAACTGATTACAATAATAAAGGAATATGGCGATTCATTGTGCAGTTCATTTAAATGAGCTTTGCATTAACTCATTTAACAGCTGCAAGTGGCACTCTTGCTGCTTCACAAAATACTGTTCAAGGAGAGACAGATCTTAGACTATTTTTTTTTTATATTGCAAATACCTTCTGTGCTGCTTTCATACTCAACTTTTCATCTTACACTGTTTTCTTGTTTTCAGCATTATTTTGAATTACTTTTTAATCTGTTGTATTTAGCTGTTTATGCTATTAAATGCAATACTTTCTATTGCACTTTATCCAATTTTCCCCATATCAAAATTGATCAGTCTTGCCCTCTGGCTGCTATATAGAGGTCATAGTATTATAAAATTAATATTTGGAAACGTCTGCAATATGATCTGAGTCTGGTTCCAACACACTGTATTAATGAACCTATTTTATATATGAATTTTTCTCCTCTTCATGGTTTTGAGGTTTCTAAACCTTTATGGAAAAACATTGTGACTGTAGTGCCATAAACTCATAAATTCACTGAAGTTTATACACAGTTATGGTCTCTAACTTCATGATACTTACTGTGTTCCCTTGTGTGTCAGTGTTTGCAGTCTTGGGGATTCATTTGTGAGATTATTCATTATAGTAGGGAGAGGGAAAAATGCTTCTGCCAACAAATATTTTAAAACTGTATGGTGTATTTAAGAAAAATATCTCC
Source organism: Phaethornis superciliosus (assembly GCA_023637945.1). Taxonomy (NCBI): domain Eukaryota; kingdom Metazoa; phylum Chordata; class Aves; order Apodiformes; family Trochilidae; genus Phaethornis; species Phaethornis superciliosus. The sequence continues at coordinate 21,704,519 of JAJQWJ010000004.1, forward strand.
TTCCCCGAGCTTAATAGATGTGTTAATTTACTATTTATCTCGCCTAATAATCTTGTGTGTGGGAAATTAGTGGCTTTGTAAATGAAAAATGTGTGAGTAAAAAATGCATTCATCATTTTAGGCATCATCTGTTCCATTGACAAAAGGCACAGATGTGAAATTTATCTCAATAATTAGATTTATAATTATTGTATCATTCTTAGATTGATAAATCATTTCTCTTCATGGTATGTGGTTTGGAGCTACAGATCATGCAACAGAAATAGGTTTAATCATTCCATGGTGATTCTAAACTTGAGACAGTTTTTTTACATTATGTATATTTTTATAAATTATAAAAAATGTATGGCAGAGAACCAAGCTGCAGTCAGGGAAGAACATTTTGTGAGTGACTCTACAGGAAAATGCTGGTGTTTGCCCAGAATAGCAAATGTGCGAGCCTGAAAAATGCATTTTCTTTGGAAACTGCAGTCTTTGCTATTATCCAGGATGATCATCGACTTCCTGGACATGTCTACAAAAACATAAATAGTTCTGATTTGTAATAGGAGATTAGAAGGGATGAAACAAGGTACCAGAATCTCAAGTCTGTGTGTAGTGCATACTGTATTTTTGATGCTAATGTCTTCTTTCCTCTTTTTGTCCACAGTTGTAGAACAAGCAACAGGAAGAGTCTGATGGGCAATGGCCAAACTTCAGCTCTGCCTCGGCCTCATTCACCACTCTCAGCTCATGCAGGTGATTTTATATGTGCTATGACTGCTATTATTAAATTCTTGAAATCTTTAGATGAGGAAAGTAAATTTTATATCTCATTACTCTTTCCAATGCCTGTAACAGCAAATGGTTGCATATAATTCCATAAAAAATTCTGTTGTTTATATCCATGAATTCTATGTAAATCCTATGTCGTTGTGAGAAACAGTTTAGAAATGCCCATTGTGGATTATGTAGCTACTTTTATTTCCTCACCTATCATTCTAACATACTGATACATTCCCTAGTTACCCAGGTTACGACTGATTCTCTTAATGCTGACATATTCTCCCATGGTTTGTGTTCCAAGCACCTGAGCAGCACTAGGAAATCTTACCTATATGATGAAGAAGATAAGTAAGGTTCATATCTTACATATATGCTCTCATTTACATACCTGATACACATATACATGTGTATAGCTGGCTCTGTTATTAGCTTCCTTGTATTTGCTGTAAATATTTGCACACTGGCTCCTAGCTCAGCTGTCTGGTATGCCTAGACTAGTCTGAAGGGGCAATTTGAAATTCAAGGATGCTCAGTCACCCTTGACAGGTTTTCTACTTTGATTAGTGATCAATTAGATACTGGAATTGACTTGGTAGGCAAATAGTTATTTTAAAGTCATTTGTCACTGTGAATGTCATCCTAATTCACACAAGTAAAAGAAATATGCAAATTTTGTGGTAAAAAGCACAGCAAAGCCACTGAAGCTTTGAATTTTCATCTATTTATATACAGAAAGAGTTCAGTGTGTTGAGCCTTTAGTATATTTAAATACCTAGTAAATTCAGTCTTAATAGACAAAGTGGATTTTTAATTGGTGTTGCATTTTTGTGTTATCAGAGCCAACAGGTCTTAACCTGCTCTGTCATCAGCACACTCATCTCACCTCCCTGCTCTCTGTGGCAGCCTGTATGGGGGCTTGGTTTCTTTCAGAGTGCAGAAGAGGATGTGACAATGCAGTGTGTGCTGTGTGGACTGCTGGGTTTTTTCCTCATGACCGTCCTTGGCTGTAAGGGATTACTCTTAATTCAGAAAGGCCTCCTTGATTTTGAGAGAACCTAGTATATCTCCTGTCCAGCTGTATGATTTTAGGGTCTTTTTTTAACTTTGTCTGGAAGGTAGCTGGGAATGCTGAGAGTCTACCAGAAGAGTTCTCTGTATCAGAAGTGTTCATTTGACAGCTTGCAGTGGATCTGTCTGCAAGGATCATGCACTACAAGGTCCAAGTTTCAGAGGGGCTGGAGGTTATGCTCTTTAACATCTTCACATCTTTCTTACTGGTTTGTTGTTGGAATAAGAAACAACAGAAGCAAAAGAGAAAGATGGAAACAAAATAGTTTCCAGTATTAAAGGAGGGTAGAGCATAATAAATGTGCAGCAAAATACCAGTGTTCATGTTCACTGAAAACAGGTTTATAAATCAGACGTCTTAGACTGAAGCATGGTAATAACATTTATTTTCAGCAGGTGTGTCCTAATATAGGTAGGACATCTGCTCTAGAAAAGTGTTTCTTGTGTGTTGTCAGAATTCAGTTTTATTCAAGGAATCTGCTCAGGTGAGAGCAGGTGCAACAGATAGTCTTCTTGGGTGCTAAAAGATAATGTCACTTAATGCCCCCAGCTTTTTGCCACTGGGCTGTCAAATGAAGAGATTCATTCTTGGATCTGCCATTCAAGGGTCTGAATCTTAACTCCTTCTAGACATGAGAACATGAGCCATTGAGGATTCTTTCAGTCCTGCCTGTCCTTAAAAACATCTAGGTCCTTAAAATTACACCTTTTGACAGATCATTCTTTTCTCACTCAGTTGTGTGCAGCAGTCCTGACTGTAGGAGAAAGAAATAGGTTGCAGCAAACCTGTGCTCTCAGCTCCCTGAACTTCCATTTTCCTCCTCTTTGTTTCTGCCATCTCTGTCCTTAATTACCTTGCGTCCCCCTGAAGAAAAAGACCAGCATATTTCTGTGAGAATTTAAAAAAATTAAGAGTATTGATGAAGATATGTGGCCTATGAGAAACTTCTTCTTTACTATGCTCTAGTCCCCTCTCTGTTCTTGGGGACCTCAGGGACCCTGTTCAAAACACAGAATTTTATTCTGGTTCTGAACTGTCAGACTGATTTCCATCTAAGAGGAGAAAGTAGTGCCTTACAGGCACTTTTTGTTACCTCAATACATAGATGAGTTTTTTTGAGTTCATAGAGTCAGAATGTATTCATCTGTCATCCAGCTGGGTTCTAGCTCAAGTAGAAGTTCTCTTTCAAACATGATTGGTAATGCAAGTTTGGGATTTATTTAAATATGGTTGGACATAGTGGCGTATAGTAACGACATTTTAATACAGAAATTATTCTATTCAATGATTTCTGTCTTTATACTGGAAGATTACATTTTACAGTCTTTGTGTCTTGGAAAGTTAAGTAAGCTGGGCTTGGTAGGTCAGGCCAATATCAGATTGCTGTGCCATGGCCTGTGTTCTGACAGCAAAAGAAATTGCATTTGTTTCAAGGTGAGACGTTGGAAGGGAGATCTCTAGCTAGAGGCTGCTTTCAAGGCCTGACATACTCTGAAGTCGCTTTGTTTTGGTTTCAGAAAGGAAGTGCCCAGAGGTTTCTTGTTGGGCGCCTTCCTGATTCAGTGAAATGGGAAAATGAAGGTCATAACCTGCTGTGCTTTGAGTAATTCAAATGGAAAGGTGGAAAATTGTGCACGATCCTGATTGCTCATACCTTTTTAAAAACATTTTGGCTTCTGACTTCATACGGATCTGGTAGAAAAGGGTATGTAGATTCTCTTACGATACTGTATCCCACTATCCCCAGGGTACTCCAGACATCTCTGGGGAAATTTGCTGTTGCCCTTACTGAAAACAGTTCCATTAGATGCTCTCACTTCAGTGGACAAGGTTCTTGACTTCATGTGTGTACCATCTTAGTTGTTACTCTAGGTCATTTTATTATAGGCTACTGAGGCTGAAGGGAATCAAGATTATCAGATTCTTCAAAATCTACTCAGAATCAATTTCTGTTAGTTACCATCTTGTTAGTCTTCATTGTTATCCTGGGCCCTTGTATAGTCTTAAAAATATTGTTTGTGTTGCTTGGGAATGGAGGGCTTCAGAGGTATCTGAGGTCAGTGTTTTCATCCCTTCTGAGGGTGCCCTTGACTCTACAAATAGCTGTTCCCTTCGAGGTTAATACTTGGCTTGTTAGGAGAACATGCAAAATACATATTCAGTTACCTTTTCTTGTATCTGGTACCTAAGATGAGTTTTATTTTGACCACTAGTTTAAGCTATCAGTTTTTTCCTGCCAGGACCTCACATCTCTGAGGGCAAAACAGTGTTATGCACCCTTTGTGTCAACTGAAGCAAGGTGCATGAATGCGTGTTATGAATCTCTAGGTGGAAGTCCCCTAGTCAGAGAGGGGACAGTCATGCCAGTACCTGGTTTTGCTCAAGAATGTCTTCATCTTTGATGCCTTAAGAGCAATCTTAGAAGTCTGGCTGCACTTTCAGAAACAATATGTCATTGCTGTAGACATCCTCTAGAGCTCAGGTTGCTACTAGGTAGTGATAATCTGGATTGGAGTTAGCCAAAAAATAGTGAATGTGAACAGTATTCCTGTATTTTAGAAGAAAAACTTATTTAACATAATCCTAATTCTTCAAAGTGCATTTTGCACCTATGTTCCTCCCTGGAGTCCTGTGTTTCACTCAGATGCAGTCTGAACTGAAGGTACTGATAGTTCTCTGGCTTAGATATACACTGATTGAGGAGGACAAGTGGCCCAAGATTAAGATGATGATAATTGACCCAATAAAAATGTCATATAGAGGTCTCAGGCAGATTTCTCCCTCAACTCTGCAGTTTTCATTGTTTACTCTGGCTGTAGTAAAGGATCCTATGCAGGAGTCTGTTGGTAGTCTTTACAGATACAAGGTGTATTGGACAAACACTGAATACTTCCATGACATTTTTTTTCTTAGCCTTACTATCTCAGTTATTCCCAGATTTATGTGGTAGGATGATGCAAGTGAGATATTGCTACACTGGTGAAATAAGTCCGTTCAGGGCTCAAATAGTGCATGAGTAGAACCTGTTAAAGAAGTCGTAAATTGATTTCTAAGCAATAGTGACCATGAAGGCTCATGGGCTGTAGTAAAGAGTTTTGAGAGCAGTAAGTAGTCCAAAGCTTGTGAGTGCACAGAGAGAGGTATAACATGTGAGGGTTAAAAAGAGGACAGAAGAAAGACAAGGTATACTGCAGATATAATAAATCTCTGTTACATACATTGATCACTAATGCAGTACATGAAATACCTTTCTCCTGTGCCTAAGGCTAGGAGCTGCCTGCAGACATGTTTCGTGTTGGTGGAAAATCAGATTTTAGTTTACAACTGAAGCCTCCCACTATGCTTTATGCATACCCGTATCATAAAAGATTTCAGAAGTAATAGCAGCTTTCACTGCATACAGTCTTTCTCTTTCTTCTGAAATCAGAAAACAAATATATACCAGGTCATTTTTTTGGGTTCAAGCCTTCATCATTATTAGTAACAGTCTTGGGTTAGTTGTTGGACATCCCTTGTCTTCACTATTTAGGACAGAAGTCATTAAACATTCTGAAAGATCCTTTTAATTTTTCCATGAACTGTGTGTACATTCAGAATGGTGGGAAGTGAAGGATTGCAGCATCAGTTTGAACAACATCTGGTGTCCTGGACATTAATGGACTTTTGCAGCTGATTGCCTGCTGCTGTGTAGGCAGGTCATCTGCACCACCCAGCCTTCAAAGTGAGTGCAAGTCAGTGCATTCAGGTATCCCCACCTCAGTAGTCACAGGAGCTTTTCCTGTGGGTGATACCCCTAATGATTAATAGTCACATGTGGTGTTGTTTAATTGTATCTCCTATAGGAGCAAGATTTAGCTTTTAGGAACAATGCTGTAAATCTTACTTGCCTGTATTTTAGTAAAATGTTTCATGTGGTACCACTAAGATGACAGTTAAGAATTGCAAGATAAGTGGGAAGCTGTTAAAAGGGAGAAGACAGGAGTTATGTTAAATGGGAAATACTATTATTGGTAGACATTATCAGTAGAGTCATCAATACTCTTATCACCGGGCATTATCAGTAGAGTCATCAGATTTTGATTTTGTAACCAAACCTTTTTAATCTTCTCATAAGTGACATTGGCATAAAAGTTCTGTGGTATAAATCTAGAAGCCATTCCATATAAAACAGCAACTTCAATTTGTGTTGAACTGACTGTATAATCTTACGGATTGGCATAGAAAACTATTAAAATACATAACAATGTGCAACAGGGCCAGTAGCAGAAATTACTTTTAATGTAAGCTGTGAACTCATCAAGTGTAAGGAATGTAAGGTAGGACCTAGTCAGGTTCTGTATTTTGTGTGTCAGCTAATGTTTTCAAGGGACAGTTCAGCATAGCTTTGCAAATCACATTTCTGAAGATGTATAAAGGAAATAGTTTTCATTATTATCAATTGAATTGGGAAAGATTTCATGCTGCTGTGCAATGCCCTGAATAGATTGCCTCTGGAATTCTGTGTGCTTTTATGGTCATACATGTTTGGATGCAATCATGGAGGGAGAAAGGCTGGTAGGGTAGAATGTGAGAGCTTTTTGTATAAGACTGGAAGAATAGTACTTGCTTGGCTTAAACACTGGAAAGCTGAAAAGCCTGTATTGTCATTAAGTCAGTCAGAGGCATTTTCTTTATGGAATCTGAAGAGAAATATATGCTGGCTATATATACCATGCACCTGAGAGCTTCTGAAGAGTTCTACATTGTATGGCAGGGACAAACATGACCTTTCCAGTTTTATTCGGTAAATTTATGAGTGGGTTTACACGATGACTTATACTAAAATGAAATTTAAAGCCAACAAGGTCTTGTAATAATTTTTGAGGATTTTTTAGGTCTGCCTAGGTCTTTCTGGCTTGCATTGAGTAATTTTGTTTGATAGACATACTAGCTAGCTACATTGTAGTATAGTAATGAACACTGCTGTTTGCACCATATATTTAGTTGTGTGCTAGGCTTTGAATCACACTGGAGGTATTTACATGTATGTATCAAATCTCAGAGTAAGTTTCCCTGGAATTTTAATTCTGTGATATTTGTCCAAGGTCAGTGATAAGGAGTACTGACTTCCTACAGTGTATTTGAAGCAATGAGGAATCTCTCAAATATATCCTCTGTGCTGTTGTGCTTAAGCTATAGTCAGTGTTGACTGGATTTTGAGCAAAAGAGGACTAGGTTTAGAAATCATCTGAGCCTTAGTGTGTTCTCATGGTGAAATATGGAAATGCTGAAAGCTGAAGATTTAAGCAGGGTTCTGAGTGTCATTTTTAATAAAAGGTCTTATATTTACATAATAGAACATAATGCAGTATTTCGATTATTTTGGCTTGTTGCATGTAGAATAATAGGAATGGTTTCGCTAAAACAAAACTTACTGAGTTGTGCTTTTGGATAAACTAAAATTGTTACAGAAAATTTAAGAGCATCTTCTACGACATCAGGAGAGGAAAATGTAAGTAGTAAGTTCTGTGAAGATACAACTGACTTTTAAACTAAATACCATTAAAACAGCACTGTATTTTAAGTAGTGATCAGAACATGCAAAGCATCCTGGCAAATTGATTTAAGGAGCTTGCAAAATTTTTTTGCTATTATAGTGGAAAGTAATTTTCTGATGCCAAGTGTAATTAATCCATGTTTTGAAATAGCTTCAGTTCCTCACCACCTCTGAAAGGATCTCAGTGGAAAGCACCTACAGAAGTATTTGAAATTATTCTGTTGCCCAGCTGTGTGTTCTGCTGACTGACATGGCTTTTTATGATGTGAAACTCAGACCTGTAACTGTTGGTGGACGCATTCTTTTATGTTGTTCTCTTTGCAGTGCAAGTTCACCACCACATAAGCTAACACAGAGAAATGTATGATCCATTTTTATATATTGTATTACTGTGATGCTGATGTACTGTGATTCATTTTAAAAGATAGTCAAATAATGAGATCAAGACCTCAAGCTGGGTTTATCTTTGGTCCATCAGGAATTTGGTTTAACAATTATCATTAATCAGCTATTCCCTCAGGACTAAAAGAAAGTCACTGCATCCAAAACTATTTTGTAAGTGGGCAGCTTTAAAAAACATATTAATATACAGGGGCTGTAACATATGTCTTTTTAACAGATTTCAGACATCTTCCTCTCTGGCAAAGACAGGAATTCTTGAAACTACTTACAAAACAATCACAATTTAATTAGTCTCAACGTAGTTTTCTTAACAATAGCTGTTTGCAGAATGAGCTACCCAGTGTGTTATCATAAGGTAGAGTTTTTTTGGTATGTTGATTGCTTGATTATTCAGAGGATGCTGAAGTTAATTATTTACCTAATAGCTGACCACCAGTCAGGTTTATTTTACCAGGTCAGAAACACAGACAGTAATCTCAGAAGCATAGAGATACCCTAGGACTAAACCATAAAACAGCCAGCAGATCCCAAAGAACAGCAGGGATTGAATAATAAGCAAGTGCTGCACATATGGGCAGAGAATTAACTGGCACTAGGTTTTATTTGAAATTCTCCCAGGTATTGACTTGCAGATGGGTGGATGAATGCTGTGATGGATGAAGGTCACATATAGGACTCTGCTTCAAACCTATCTTTTCTGGAACATACCAGCTTAAATGCATAGCTGTTTCTCTAGTCATTAGGGGTTTGGATTTTCATTCTCTGATTCCAGGCTTGTCTGAGTTCTTAGATTTCTGGATAAACCCACAGAATTTAGAATCCAGGTACTACGTATACACCTTTAACAGTTCTGTTATTTTATTTTAAAGCAAAACAGCAACAACAAAAACAACAACAAAAAGCCAAAGCAAACAAACAAAAAAGGGCATTTGCTCTTGGAAATAGTGCTTGCAGTTATTTTCCTAATGACAGGATCTGATGCTTTTCCTGAGTAAGACTTCATCTTCAGGTTTTGTCCCTAAGGAAGTGAATGTTGTGCTTGTAGTTAGGTTGTTCAGAGCACTGTGTCTCCTCAAATACAGTGCAATAGCTATAAAATGAGTGCATTCTCCCACCATGGTTTTTGCTCCTATGTGAAGTTTACACATGTATCCTGACTAACTGTTAAACAGTTAGGCGTGTCCTCTGATGTGTATTAAGGATGTGCATATATTCATATATAATTTTAAATCGGGCATCAGAAGAAAGGAATTTGTTTACAAACCTCTAGATTCTTCTTTGTCAAACTATTTCCTGTCAAAATCTATTTATGTTTGAACACATTAAGCCTAATTCTTTGCTTTTCTGCCAGAGTTTAAGGTAGCTTGTCTTTTTTCCCTCTTGCCTAAGCCCATGACATACTCCAAATTACAGCTAATTTTTTCTAGCACAGTAGCTAAGGTTTGTGATCATATTTTATCAGCACAGTCTGACAAGTTTTTTTGTTTTGGTTTGGTTTTTGTTTTGTTTTTTTGGTTTGTGTTTTTCGTTTTTTTTTTTAGCTTATCTTTATTAAATAAGCTCTGGTAGCAGCAAAAGAAACCTAGTTAATGGCTAAATTAAAAAAAAACCTGTTGCTCTCAGTAGTTTGGTGTTTGCAGTTCATGCAAGACAAGAATAAATTGTGTTAGTCCCCAAGTAAAGATGGAAATCTGTGCCATATGTGTGGCTTCAAATTTCCTCTGGTTTCCACCAGCCTTCCACTTCCCTCCCACCTCCTTCAGAGAATGGAAACCCTTGCCACCTTGAAATTATCAAGGCCTCCAGAAGTGCCTGAAGGGTAATGAAGAAGCTGGGGTCTTGATGAGGAAAAGGGAAAGTGGGAAGATAAGCAGGCAAAAACAAGTTGGAGATGTTTGCCAACAAGAGTGGAATCCTTGTCTCCTGGGACTGTGGGAAGAGCAGCTGTGAGGATATGATTTAAACAGCTCAAAAAGCAACTTGCATCTGTTCCTAGCAAGAAAAAAATTTAAAATGGAAAAAATAATAAAATGGTGAGGCTGGATGTCCTCTCTGTGTGCTACATTATTGCTCCAGGATTACTCTTTATCTTACACGTAGTTGAAGTCATTTTAAGGATTCACTCTATTGTACTGCTTTTCATATATAAGTAGTAATTTTCTCAGAAATTAAAATTTGATTCTAACTTCTAGGAGCTTTCTTCATCTATTGCTTAATGTTGCATTCTCATATATATCCCAAAATAAAATGCTAAAACAAATAACATTGATTTTCATTAATATATTGCTGTTTCAGTGTGTTCTGTACTTAAGTAAATATTGATATTTATATGTATGTCCCAGTGCTACTTTACACTGAATCCTTTCAGGTTTTGGTATTGTGTTGTTACTGGGGTTTGGTTGGTTGGTTTTTTGTTTTGTTTTTTCCCCCAAGGGTTATCTTTATTTCTTCTTCAGATACCCTGTCTCCTTGAGATGTAGGTAATGAAGGGCAGAGGTGGCAGGAGGTCTCAGCAGCAGCCTTTTTTCCATACTTGTGCTGGTCAGCAGGAGATTGGGTGCTTCAATATAAGGATGTAACAGACCTTAAAGTTACAACCTGTTCACAGCGTGCAGTTGATTTTTCTGATCACAGAGGCTGGTTGCCTTTCCATGCCTTGGTCTAACAGAACTAAGGGGGGAAAAAAATCATCAGTATGTTATTTCTGCCTGTTTGTTTTGGAGCTAGAAATAAAAAGAATAATGAAAAAATCTCAACAAACCTGTAGAAATACTGTAGAGACTTTGTGTAAGGGCTAAATCATTCTAATTATGATATTTTTCTATTTCACATAGTCAGTGTGATTTAGAAAATGCTTTGTTTCTGACATTAAGGAGGTTTTCTAAATCTGTTTTTTTCTAAACATACTGTTTTTTAAACTAATTCTCAAATGATTTTGAGTAATCTCATAGGTCTCTATATGTGATAACATCCAGTAACTAAAAATAAAAAATAAATTACATATGTGTCACGGTGATGAAATAAGATTCTATTTCAGAATTTATTTTCTCAGAGATTGCAAGAGAAGAAATTCTGAAATAAATTTCTAACCTGCCTGGAAGTTCTTGGATTACTATGTCTGAGTTTTTGTTGTGAGTTGTCTTTTTTTTTTTTTTTTTCCCACTCTTCCTAAATAATTACTTTTTTTCTGTATCCCTCCCAACAGGAAACAGTCCTCAAGATAGCCCTAGGAATTTCTCTCCCAGTGCCTCTGCCCACTTCTCTTTTGCACGAAGGTAAGAGGTATTTGTAGAATGAAGCATGCATTTTGCATAGATGAAGTGTTGTTAGATCCAAATATTAAATATGATTGCAAATATGTCTGTGAAGTTTTTCACATTGAGTGACAAGTGTTACCCTGCTTATGTAAAGCCTCTTAAACCTGAGTTGCAAAAAAGTTGGACTGGATGGATAAAATGCAATCACACCTTTTAAAATTAATTCTTTTTTTTCTAAATGTCTTAATTGTAATGGATCCAATTCATACACTGTCTCCTCATCCACTGAGGTGTGGAGAAATTTTAAGCTTTTCTCTTTTTTTGTCTTTAACAGTGTAAAAAGTGCATTTCTTATGAGAGCACTGTCATAGAGATCCTGAGTGCAGGGCCTGATTCTACTGGCAGTGACAATGTCACCATGCCTTTAATATGACCTTGACCTGTTTCACTCTCTGTACTGAGGCACTAAGAGAGTCAGCTCTGTCATAGGAGTGTGGTGAGGATTAGGTAATGGTCGTAGAATTTTGAAGATCTAAAGTAAATTTAAAGTTATCTATGAAGTAAATTATTATTAAATGAGCCGTAACTGAAGTTGATAGCATGTCTTAGGAGACTGCCTGTTCATGCCAGTGTGGTTTCCAATCACTTAACACCTTGTCATCCTACCTCAAATATGTTCATTAACTCTAAGCTTGGGAGGTTAGACAGAGCGTATATGTTGACCCAAAAGATAAAACTGAAGTACTGTGACTTTTTCTCATTAGGAGTGCTAGGTATGTAGCTGCTGCGTTTGCAGTGAGACAGCACTGGCCACTATGGTTCTACTTCCTTTATTTTGGAGTCAATGATGTAGTGCACACGAGCTCTCATGTCTCACATGCAATGAAAAGGCTAAGGTCTACTTAAAAGCTGCAAAGGGGAGAAGACTTTACTTGTGTATTCCTTTTATCTCAGTGTAATTACTCTGTGACAGTAGATCTTGTCAAACTATCTAATAGTATACAAGTTCACTTTTCAAATCAACACCTTAAGAAAGTTGATTATTCTTTTAAATCTACTTCCTCGTGATAGTATCTTTAAAAGAAGGAAAGCTATTTGTTTCTTTGTGAGCATGGTTACTGAAAGATTCATTAAACCCAGAAATAGGTTGTAATGGAAAAAGCAGATGTGAAAGACCAAGCATTACTTAAAAATACAGAGATCAGGAAGTATTTTCCTTTCCCACCCGTAATCCACAAATTTTAAATGATTATGGTTTTGTAAACCTTAAAATTCAAGAGAAAAAAATTTTGTTTACCAGTTTTGTTTGGGTTATGACAATTTTTAGAGCTCTGTAGTGATATTGATTTAAAACTGGAAAGCTTTAAATAAATTCTTCAATTAAAGGAATGCAAACACAAGTCCCTGTGATTTCAGAACTCTTCACCACTTCGGTGGGATTCAAGAAACTTCATCTGAGTGTTTTTTTATGGAAACTGATTTTGTTCAATGATTGTGATAAAAATGTTTGATGACACTTTAAAAAGCTTTAATCTAAATTTGTTATATGCATATATGTTTATGTCTTCATAAAACATGTGATAGGATGCATTTTGGTATTTGAATGGAACAGTGGTTAATAAGCAGTTCTCAAATTTCTGACTTTATGCTTTTTCTATTATGTTTTGTAAGTTTTAACAACAGTACAAAGGAAGGGATGGATAGTGTGTGTTTGGTATAGAATCACAGAAGGGTTTGGGTTGGAAAGAAACATCTGCTTCCAGCACCCCTGCATGGACATGGGCACCTCCTGCTAGATCAAGTTTCTGAAAGCTCCATCCAACCTGATCTTGAACACTTCTGGGGATGAGGCATCCGCAGCCTCCCTGCACAACCTCTCCCAGTGTTTCACCTCCCTCACAGGATAGACTTTTTTCCTAATATATAAACTAAATCTACCCTCTTCCATCTTAAAACTATCCTGTCCTATCACTATGTGTCTGCGTAAAATGTCCCTCCCTGGCTTTCCTGTACACCTCCTTCAGGCACTGGGAAGACACAAGTTCCCCAAAAGCCTCGTCCAGGCAGAACAGCCCCAACTTTCTCAACCTGTCCTCGTAGGGTAGGTGCTCCAGCCCTCTGATCATCTTGCAGGCCCTTCTCTGTCCTTACTCCGAGAGTAAGTGTCCTTGTGTTGACGGCTTCAGAGCTGGACACAGTACACCAGGTGTGGTCTCATGAGAAGCAGAGTAGAGGGAAGGATTACGTCCCTTGACATGCTGGGTAGGCTTCTTTCGGTGTACCCCATGATGTGGTTGGCTTTCTGGGCTACAGGTGCACATTGCTGTCTCATGTTGAGCTTCTCATCCGTCAACACCCCCCAAGTCCATCTTCTCAAGGCTGCTATCAATCTGTTGTCTACTCAACCTGTATTTGTGTTTAGGATTGCCCCAGCTTATGTGCAGGACCTTGTACTTGGCCTTCTTAAACTTCATGAGGTTGGCACGATCCCATCTCTCAAGCCTGTCAAGTTTTCTCTGGATGTCATCCCTTCCCTCCAGCTTGAGAACCACACTACACAGCTTGGTGTTTTCAGTGAATGTGATGCGGGTGTGCTTGATCCCACTGTCCATGTCTCCCACAACGATATTAAACAAGCATAGGTGTATGGATATTCATTTAACATCCACTCAACCCAGTAAGAGGGATATCAGAAAGCTGGGGAAGTATGAGGTAGGCAGGGAGGTCCAAAGAAGATGGTTCAGAAACCTCCTTGTGGGAAAAGAGGTGTTCTTCCCATCATAGCTGCTTGTTGTCAAACTCATGCAGTATCTTGTCTCATGCAGTGGCAGCAGCTAAGGGAGCTGCAGCAGGAGGGTGGCACCCAGCTGGAGTCAGCCCCTCAGCAGTGAGCAGGTGTGGCACCTTCCTCTGCCCACATCTGGTGGGGTGATCAGTGCCTAGAAATAGCCTGTGTCTCTGGTAGCTGCCACTTAGGCCTCTTTGGCTTGTACATGTAAGTCCAGCATCTACAGGGCTATGGGTAGGTGACAGGTCCTGCTTTCCAGAGCTGCTGGGAAGTGGCTACAATGGCACTGTATGGCAGGGACAAGCAGTGTATCAGTTTAGGGGAAAATACTATAGGGGCATGCAGCCTTTTTATTCCTTCTTCCTTTATGGATGCCTCTTATTCTCACACCTTTGCTTCCCAGATAACCTTCTGTAGAACCCCACTCCCACCCTCAGTGGTCCTTCTGTGTGAGAATTGCTGGGTGCTGCAGGAACTGCTCAGTACAAGTTACTCAGTAAGGAAGTACTTCCTGTCTCACAGCTGCACAATACATGGGTCTCACCCATGTTTAAATACCTTCAAAGCTACTGTTTTTTCAACTGTGAACATACTTAGCTTGTGCAACTGAGCCAAAATGAAAACTCCTTTTGGAATTGTTCGTTCATCTGGAGGTAGCTCGTGAATATCTGGGGGAAGGAGGGATGCATGGGGGATATAATGAAATAAAAACATTTATGGAGGAAGTTTTTTCCAGAGTTCAGTCTTTGATGCATTCAGCAGGCCCTCTAGGATGTAATCTCTATGTTTTAACACTTATTATGTACTGTAGTTTCTTTTCTCACACTGCATGTGTTCGAAGTCCCAGGGACTTGGGTTTTAGCTTGTGTATGGGAACTGGGAGCAGGAAATAAGGCATTAGAATGGAGAGGAGCAGGATTCCTTTTTAATTTTTTTTAGACACTTGCCTTGAAGGATAGGGAAGCTGCATGAGGAGATTTCAGGTTTGTGATTTGGCATGACTTCAGTTCACCTTTAAAAAAATTACACTTTTTTTGGTAAGACTACACATGATATTTGTTCTGGCTTTAAAACAGAGCATAAATTCTGCTTTGTCCCTTAACTTGTTACATTTTTATTAATAAAAATTTGTTCTGTTTTGTTTTATATTTATGTATTACTTTGCTTTTTTAACATACTTCATACATTTGTACTCCAGTCATGGGCACCGAAATGACAGGTAAATGTTGCCTCCTTAAAAATCTGAACACAACTCCCATAACTGTTTTTTGGTTCAGCACTTTGAATGCTCGATATTCATGCTGTCTATGTGTAGATCCCCTCAAGTGGGGAAGACCAGAAAATGGTTTTGTTGTTTGGTTGTTTTTTGTTTATTTGTTTGTTTTTTATTCTGAGTGAGCATGATTTTTGCTGCAAAATTATTTTACCTGATTTATGTAGCTAACGTTTAGCAGGTTTGCTTTTACCTAATTATTCTTTGCAATTGTGTCTTGTTGGCCTGATTGTTTGCTGATGTCCATCCTATACTGATACCACTTAAGGTGCTGCACTCCTAGTTAACTCAGACTGTGTTGGTTATTCTGTGGTTCAGAGCGTGGCTTGCATTCTTTCACAAGTTTTTAATTCACTTTTCAATAATTTTCACCTGATGGACCAGAGAGTTGTGAAGATTCTTGCAGTCCATTTGTATTGTGAGACATTATTTGCATTAGTGAGACATCAGTTCTGTGAAGCTGTTCATTCACTTCTGGTTGTTTCATCTCACAACTGTGACTAGAAGAACCATTAAAAAAATTCCGTAAGCTTGTCATCCTTGGTGAGTGCTTGTTTATGGTGGTCACCTGTGAAAGTTTACTCTTTATTAAAAGCCCTGTTTGTGTCATTTTGAAAAGCAGCTTTGCACTGTACTACTTCCCCAGATGTTTCTGTATTAAGCTACTGCAGTGTTCATTTGACTAACCTTGGTTTCTCAACAGGACTGATGGTCGTCGCTGGTCTTTGGCTTCTCTTCCTTCCTCTGGCTATGGTACCAATACACCCAGCTCAACTGTTTCTGTAAGTATCCATTTTCCTGTGCTGATAGATTTCTATTACATGATGCATCTCCTCAAATGTGACTTACTTCTCTCAGTAGAAGGCAATGTAGGTTTTATCAGACTTCAAAATAATATGAGATGCAAAACCACTTCATTGAAACAGAAGAAAACTTCAGGTAATATGTGCTTTGCTTAGATTCATTTTTTGACACTGAGTAGCATCTAACTGCCCCCTTTTTATCTGTGGGCAGATGACAGGGGAGACATACTGTCTTATTTTAAACAAGTGAGGCTGCCTTGGTAACAAGGGAGAAACTACTCTGACATGATTCATCACTGCTGTCTAAAGATGGGATATATCACACACTTTCCTATATCTTTGGCAGTAGTAAGGTGTTAATGTATGATGATAGGTTAGATATTTACCATGTTAGATGGCTAAAATTAGAAGAGAAGAATCCTTTGGCATACATAATAGGATAAATAATATGTCTTGATTTGTTCAATTTTTCCTGTTAGAACAATCCTTTTGATACCATCTTGGATCAGCCCCCTCTTCCATACATGTACCATCTAACTTGTGATGTTCACCATGGCAGTGCATGAGATTCTACTTCAATACTTGGGAGCTAGGCAATGGGGGAAGTATGACTGTACTTTTGCAAATTTTGCATACTGGTGAGGTAGTACTAGGCCTGGTTGCCTAGATGTCTGTTGTGATAGTCCCACCTGACAGACTGGGGAGACAGAGCTATGAAGCTGCTTTGGAAATAGCAAATAGTTGGCATTTTGACAGTTACATTACATCTTCTGCAGTAAAGGGCAGGACTTCCCTGTAGATCCAGCTGTGAATCTTCAGGAATTGTTGTGTATTCTTAACCTCATTTTTTATCTTTATGGTTGTATAACTAAAGTTCTGTTTTATGAGTGAAACTTATTACTAGACATCAGAAAGCTGATCAAGTTGTTTGTTTTGGTTTGGTTTCATTTTTTTGTTTGTTTCTTTCTTTTGCAATTTAGGTAAGCTTTCTCTTCCCCTGGGTGTTTTCTGTTTCTCTTGTGAAATAGTTGAATTCCACTTCCCCTATACTGATGAAACATAACCATTTTAGGTCATGATGAGCTAAAGGATGATCTCTTATTTTACTTGTGTCCACAAAGGTTTCTGGAAAGTCAAGTCAGTTCTTGCTAACTTGAAACCATGGTGAGGGATTTAATGTATCTGAAGAACTGTTCCTCAGAAGCATTTATTTTTGACCTCTGTTTTCCTTCCTGTGTAGATACTGCTCTTGCCTAGCAAATTGCTTGCTTTTATATTAATTACCTAAGCACTTTCCATTGTGCATGTTTGTATACCTCTTGTATACCTCTTGTACGCTGGAACTAGATGGGATATGCTGTGCTCTTCACTTAAATTATATTGACATAAAGGAGGTTATGTCAGATGATAATTAATTGCCATAGCAACCCCATCTTTGTTACAAAAAAACAAGCTTGTGTTAGGAAGGAAACGAAAAGCTATGTCAAAAATATACCAAAACACAGCTTTAATTTTCAGTTCATACACATCTGCTTTTTCTTCAATATCTTCAGTTTTAAAATGGCAGTTTATTTGTATACTTCTTTCCCAGGTAAGTTTAGTAAGTACTGTACCCATACTGGAATGTGGAGCACTTTTAATTTTTTTTTTTTAATTTCTTATTAAAAAATAGTCATTTACAGAGTTACGTATCTTCCATAATAGACTGTTGTTGATGCCTTGATGTTTCCTGACTAGATCACATCTTCTAAATTATTAATTAGATGTCTTCCCTACTATCCAACAAACAGTTTCTGACTTGTGGAAACAAACCTGTTTTTCAAACAGACAATTCAAATTTGGGTAAAGAAACCATCAGAGAATCCATGCTATAAATTTCCTATGTTTCAGGTTATGGGTTTTTTTCCCCTAGGAATTCTCTTATGATGGTAATACCTGCAAAAGTACCGGTACAACCTCTAAATTTTAAATCTAACCACTGTTCCTTTACCTCTTAGTAGAGAGGCTTTTCTCTTCCTTTTACCCACTGGATGATACATGTTAATTAGAAAATATAAACTGGAAGTGTGCCAAACAAATTGCTTTAATGTACTTTCTCAGAATCTGGAACAGCTAGCACTGTGCAGCCTCTTCCTTCACATTCTTAGAAGTTCTTAGAAGCATTCAGAGACCACTTCATGCACAATGCCCTAAGTCTAGGTACAGAATGTTTCCTTTTTAGTGCTGGATAAGTAAGATTCACATTAATCCAGAGATCCATCAACTGAAGATCAAAAACAGTTTTTACACATCACAGTGGAGCACAACTTTGATCTTGACAAGAAAATGAAAGTCAAAGCAGGGGCAGGAGAGTCTGTAGTAATCACAGTTATGCTCAGTTATCTTACCTTTTCTTACTAGCTTGTTTTTTCACTTTTTAATACCGGAAGTGAAGAGTTAATTGAATTTCAAATGTAATGGAAATGTATTTCAAATTTCAAATGTGAAGTACTTGGAAGGGTGGAAGTACTGCATATACCAGTTTTCATGACAAAGTTGAAATTAAATTAAAATATCTCCTGATAAGATTATGCAATTCAAAGGAAACCCTGGGTGTCTTGAATTCTATAAAAGTTGCATCAGATCTTGCCAGTTATGAGATGTGATTGAGTTGAGAGCAAACCTATGAAACTTAAGTGAGAGAATACTCAGTTGTATATTTTTGCCAGTCAGTTATATTCTTGGAGTCTTATTTGGGTGGGGAACTAGCCTGAGAATACTAAAAAAGAGACTTTGGGCTTACATTAGCTGTCATTGTCTGCAAATTTGCCTCTGTTTGTTGGAAGAACTGTTCGCATTGCCATGATGCACAGCGATTGTGCGTATGGAAAATACATTAAATCTTATGTGATTTTTTAAGGTAGCTATTCTAGAATGCAGGGAGATCTTTTTTTTTTTTTTTTTTTTTTTTTTTTTTTTTAAAAAAGTTTTTCTATGGGGACTTGGATTTGTACAGAGAACAGAATTCAGGCCACCATGAAAACCACTCTGTGCCTTGTGATGGTTCTGATACAACTGAGAGTTGTTAGTGAATTTCTATTGGAACTAGACTCTGTGACACTTTGAGAAAGAATGTGATATAGGTTATTGTCCTTCTGATCTTCCCAGAATCCCCTGAAACCAAAGGGATAGAGATTGATTTTATGGAAGAAATCCATCAAGGTTGGTGTTGGCAAATTTCCCTGTGCTAGAGTATTTATTTCACGGAACTTGCCTGTAGGGAAAATGCTATGAGGTTAACTGCAACTAGCTTGCTAAGTGTGAAGTAGCAACGACATATCTATGCTGTGTTTTGAATTATGCATTGAAATGTGGTAAGGCTGAATTTCATAAATGAGATACTGTGACTAGGCAAGTCATAACTTACCACGTGAACCGTGGTAAATTCTAGATGTCCGTGCTTCTTAGCCTGAAGCAAAGCAAGGCAATGCAATCTCGCTAATCTTAACTTCTGATGTGATGCAGCCTTCCCACATAGACCTGTCCTGTACAAGGTAAACTTTCCCAGCAGTTGGCTTTCTCTTCCTTCTTGCTTTTAGAAGATGACTTAATGAGATCTAGTGTGATAAGTAATAATTTCTTAGGAATTAGGATATATTTCAGTCTTTACCACACAAGTAGGTTAGAAATTAGGTAGACTCTCTAGTTTTTGTGCTTACCAGCCGGGATAGCACCTGAAGAACTTAGCAATGCAGGGCAGTGTGTGTACAGTACTAAAGTGTGTTGATTTTGCTCACTTGGGATAATATAGCAAAGAAGCCCTTACTGTGTTGGCATCCAGTAGAAGAGCAGCCACTCAAGAGCCTTGGTGTCCTATATGAGAAGACAGATGAGAACAATAATATGCACATGAATATTGACATATGGCATAGACTCACTTTGTTGAAAAAGTCAGCTGGAAACAGAGGAGCTCCAGAAAGAAGTACAGTATTTGGACTTCTCCTCTGCAGCTATAACAAAGGGAATGTCTGCATGGTACCAAGCACCTTTGTGCAGTTATACAGGATATTTGTAAACAAGCTATACTGGAAACTTGTTTTGGTACGAGAAACTACAATAAAGAATATCTCTGTCTACACCTGTCAGGCCAAATTAGCCAAATTGGTTGTTAATGCATTGGATTATCTATGTGTTATTTACAAGGATATCAAATCCAGGCTCAGGGAAGCCTGAGTTCTGCCTTCACACATTTAGTGTGGCTCCAGTAGATATCCACACTGCATAAGGCAGTAAAACGTGTCAATGTGATCATCCACACCGCTTTATGTAGCGTGTCTTTATATATGCAATTTTGCAAGGCTGCTTATTGTGGCAACACTTCCAATTTGATTCCTGTCTGTATCTTCTGTACCTGTATTCTTGGTAGATGTTGTGACTAATTCCTTTCACTTTTGTCAGCCGTAGAACCTACCTTGATAATGGTATTTAATTCTTTCACTTGAATACACAGGATTTTAGAAGAAATTGGCATGTGAATTTTATCAGCAAGAATTTAAATTGCAGTTAATTATATTTTTTAAGCCTCAATAATGTCTTGCGTTTGTATAATCAAATGCCTTTGTTTTATGGATTTACAGTGTGTATTGTGGCAGTAAGTTGTACTCCACAGTTATCGTATGTACACTGTGCTACTTAATTAATTTTCCGCAGACCTCATTTTAAAGTACTCTTTACCTACTTGTGTGTGTTACTGACATTAGTTATCATCTTCACTTGAGAGGAATGCTGATGTTTTGAAATTCAATGGCTCTATCTTCCAGGACTAGAGGATTTTTTTATACTTATTCTCTTTATTTTCGTCTTTTAATTTGTAGTCAGGCATGGGAAATGGTAACAGTTTTTAAAAAATTAAATCACCTTATTAATGAGCCCTGAATTATGGTCTTGCAAATGTTTTTTTCACTCTGATAGATGCCTGTGTTCTTTTCTGCTCTTGTAGTCATCCTGTTCATCCCAAGAGAAGCTACACCAGTTACCATACCAGCCAACACCTGATGAACTCCATTTTTTGTCTAAACATTTCTGTACCACTGAGAGCATTGCCAGTGATAACAGGTGCAGAACCACTGCGATGCGCCCTCGGTCCCGAAGTCTCAGGTGAGTTTATGTGGAAATAGGGGCTAGAGCTATATTTGCATCTTCTTGAAGCATCATGGTTTTGCATATTAGAAGCATTCACCATTTTTCAAATTCCATATTTAATTATAATTATACATACAAAAAACATATATACATATATATAGAAAAAACATAAATATTTTTAAAAATAAAAGTGTAATAAAAGAACCATGCATCTGAGAGAGAATTATGAGTACTTCCCACAAATTCTTACTCCTGGTTTTGATCCTGGCTCACTTTAGTGGCTAACATTGTCAATTTTTTCTTAATGAAGGCCACTCACCTCCATGAGCTGTCTTGATTAGCTAGTCAAACTGTTCTCAAGAGAGAGTCTTTATTTGCAAAACTAATTCAAAATGTATTTATATCCTAGGACTATCTGGAAAGAAATGTGATAAAGAACAAATGGGTGGGTGGGTGAGTGGGCGTGCACTCATTTATTTCCTTTACCAAGGCGAAGTTGAATTTCTTGCTTCCCAAAGTCTGGGCCTCTGCATTTCATTCTTGGTGACCATTTGTGTAAGATGTGTTTATCCAAGGTGTGTTTTAAGCAGTCAGAATAGTTTAGGCTTGGAAAATTGAGATGAATTAATGGAAAGTTTAAAAGAACTGGAAGGAACAAAAAGGAACTGCCTTTCTAATTGTTATGTTGATCCTTCCAAAAGTATAGAAGTTTCACAGGTATGCAGATGTTAAGGTTTGAGTAATGTAGTGCATTATATTTTAGCTATGTTTTACAATTTTACTTAAAAATCTGTGTAGACTATTGTGAGAAATATAGTTGGTAACTACCGGAAACTGCATGATTACTAAGAAAAAAATCCTGTTAATTGGAAGACTACAGATGGAAACTGTATTGTATTTGCTGCCTTGTGTTCTGCTTTTAACACCTAAAAAATTTAAAATCTTTCATTTGAGCTCAGAGAATGTTCACAAATGCCTCACCACAAAAACAAGTGCCAAGTATTTTCAGAGCAGTATTATACTTCAGAAGTGCTGTGATGAAACTATTTACCTGCTACATTGTGGATTTGCTTGTAGCTGTCCTTAACAGACTGTCAGTTAAAGGACCACCCATCATTGTGGTACTGTAAAACAAATTCTAGTCTTCTGGCTTTGACTATTTAGAAAGCCAAAACCCAATTCTGCTCATGTGAGAAGCCGCTATACTATGATAAAGTCACTCCCAGACAATGACATTCTCCTTGTGTAGTCTCTTTCATACTCAGCATCTTTTGGATCAAACTGAATGGGCCAGTGTCAGGAGAATCAGATGGAGATTTTTCTAAGGAATTGAAAGCAGCTAATGAAGGCTCATGATAGCTGCACAGTTTCATAGGTTAGCCAAGGCCACAGATACCTTTTATGGATTTTTTTTTCCTGCAAGGCTCATGCGTTTCTTACAGGCACAGTGCCCCAACATTCTTAGAATTTGTATACATGTACAGCATTATTTGTAGAAAGTTGTTGCCTTTATCTGCTCGTCAGATGGAAAATAGATTGTTTTGAGTATAATTTTTTGTTAGTATGGGGTTGTTATTTTATTTTGTGTGTGTTTTTTGTTTGTTTGCTGTTCTTTTAATGCTCTATCATTAGAATTAAAAAAAAAAATGAAAAAGGAAAACAAGGCATCCTTCTCAAATATTTCACCTGCAGCTAACAAAATTCTTGGACTTTAGTAGCAGGTTGTGCTATTTGGATTGTAGGTAACCTTCAAAGGAGCAGTTATAGCCATAATTAACAGGTATCTTTGTAGTCTTCTAGTGTATCTTTGTAGTCTTCTAAGAAAAAGATGATGTTCACAAGTGTTGCAAAACTGGTAGTGTCCTACAGTGTAGCTACAAACTACGAAGGTAACGTAGTAGTTAAAAATCAAGCACATGAAATAATCTTTAGGGTCAATCAGAACCAGCAGAAAAGAACAAATTGTATCAGCTAGTTGGTGGATGTACCAAGGATGTACTGTGGTCAGATGTACATTTTCAGTGAAGCCTGTGTTGACTTTTTGTTTTAAAGAAGTTGTACAAAAATTAATAATTTATTGCAGTTCATGCTAAGACACAATATAAAGGAATCATTTCCTTTGCTTGCAGCCCTGGACGTTCTCCTACCTGCTGTGACAATGAAATAATTATGATGAACCATGTCTACAAGGAAAGGTTCCCAAAGGTAATGAATTATATTCAAGGTAACCAGTATCTAAATTGATAGGCTACATAGGTTTTAACTAAGTGATGTTTTTGTTACGGGAACTAATGATCAAACTGTAATGGCTTTCGTAAAGCATCACCAAGCTCTTATAAAGATAAAATCACAAAAAAGAAAATCCCTCTTGAGAACTGGACATTCATGTGGCAAAGCTGCTGAACTGGTTTTGAAATGAATGATGCTGGTAATCTGTTCTGCTGATTGGAAACAGACGTTGCATTTGATTTCAATAGGTGCTGTGTACTTGGGCAAATGTATGCTGAATTAGCAAATCATAAATAGTTTCTCTTGCTAGGTTTTTTGGAATGCCAGCTGATATACCTGCACATTACTTCCTTTAGAAACATTTACTCCTTTTCCCAAACACTCGTTATATACTTACTTTAATTGTGAAGATCAGTAAACAGCTGTGGGGCTTTGACTACAAGATACCAAATGAGAATATGTTGTTGTCATGTCCAGAGGTCTGAGATACAAGTGAATTCCTAGGTGCAGTTGTGTAGTGTAGAGCACTGCACTCAGTTCCTAGGATTTTGATGACCCTGAAAAAAATAAAGGTAAAACTGATACTGTTCCAAAAAGTGCCTTCAAAAAAAAAAAAACAAAAAAAAAGAATTTTCTTCATAGAAGTATGTAAAGGAATTTGTCAGGATTTGTACATCACTTGAGCAGCAATCTAAAAGTGTGGAATGACCTGCTCAGTTTGGTGTTAGAGATATGAACAACTAGGTGTGGGATTGCTTTTTAATATTCATAAACTAATAATGAAAATACCCTTAAGGATTTTTAAAGAATCTGCAGTTTTTTGAGAGCTGGGCAGTTGGTTCTCTAAAACACATATAGTAAAGTGCAGACCTGCCTGACAATACCTGTGAAGCTGTGGTGCTTTTAGTCAGTCAGTCAGTGTTCATTCATATTTCCCAGTGAAGTATATCATGGTATAACCTCTGTGAAAGGTGGAAAGGTATTCTGGTCTGTAGTATCTTCAGTTTTTGCAGAACAAAGTAGATTCCTATGAGGGTTTGGGGTTTTGTTTGTTTGTTTTCAGTATTTTGACGTGGACTTAAAATTTTAGTAATAAGTGTTGCTTTAGTTCTGTTTACTGATCATGACAAGATTACTGACCAGTTAATCACCAGTGGCAGACAAACGGGAGGATCTGAATAGCAGCAGAATAGGCTGTTGCTTTTTAGGACTGATCATATGGAGTCATGTCATCTGTTCATTTGCCTTTTTGTTTGACTGCTTTTTTCCTTCAATCTTCTCACACATTCCAGCTGGGTAACATCTTAGGCAGTACAAGAATGTCACAGAATCAGAAATAAGCTTTGAGGCGGATAGTTTCATGTAAAGGTGATGTAATGCATTGTATGTCTGTCTAACTATAGGCTACAGCTCAGATGGAAGAGAGGCTGCGAGACATTATAACAAATCATTCTCCAGAGAACGTCCTTCCTCTGGCAGATGGAGTGCTCAGTTTTACCCACCATCAGATCACAGAACTGGCTCGAGATTGTTTGGATAAATCCCACCAGGGCCTCATCACATCACGATACTTCCTTGAATTACAGCAGAAATTAGACAAGTTGTTACAGGAGGTATGAGCCATGAGACTACTGCTATATTTGCTTGAAAAAAAAATTTAAATCTGTTCACCTAAGAATTTTTGTCTTGAAAGAATCATGACTCTTCACTCAAATAATTGGCGAAGTGGTATTCATACCAGTTTTAGTTTACATGGTGACCACAACAAAGACTATAAGGCACCGAAGTGTACTAGTCTGGATAGATGAGTTATAAAGGTTTCAGAAACAGGAGTGTTTTGTCATGCAGTGTGAGTTATAAACTGCTTAAACAAGTGTGTGCATAAGCCTAAATGAGGAGGCATGCTAGTCTGTTTACTGTGTTTACTGTGGATAAATGAGGACACATACACATTTTCCACATTATCAACCCTACTAATGGCTTGCTGAGAAAGCAGGCAGCCACCATTAGATTTCCATTAGTTACAGGTTATTTAATTACTTAAATATTTTAACTTTAATAACTGTTTATTAACAGAAATAATGTAATTTCTAAAAGTGTCAAATCTTCTATAGAATAATCACCTAGATGAATTAAGAACTTGAAAGTTGACAAAATAAATATGCTATGACATTGTCACTGCAGTCTATGAATGTATCATTTTAAAACAGTGAGTACAGCATGTAATGTACTTGGTTATGTGGGATTTGATAGCACATTATGAACCAAAGTTAATGTGATAGAGAGGTTAAAATACCATGCCTGTCTTCCTTTGCCTTCAGCTTTGTTTCAAATGCAGTAGCAGTTGTTAAAGGTTTTGTTGATACTTTTTTCCCCTTATGTTGCTTTTTTTTTTGCCAGCTTTTATTAATTAAAGATGTTTTCTACTGTATTTTGAAACTTTTTTCTTCATAAAGCAACAGAAAATTTAAGAACATCAACTGATATATTTCTAGATTATTGACACCATAGTTTTAAAAAGAAAAAATACATTGAGCATGCTTACTAGTCAAAAGGAGGTTCTTCTTCTACTGTCCTTCTTGTGAAATACTTGTATTCTTATTATACCAAAGTTCAGGCAGATTTGGCCAGTTGGCTGGCAACTAAGAATTATGCTAATGCTAGTGATTATGTCAAAATTCAAGGAAACAGGTATAAGCTAAGATTCATTAAATGACTGTTAATAATGACTCTTAACAATGTATCCCTTAAAATGGCTACAAGAGTTCAGAGTAACTTCCTCTCATTCAAAAAACCCCCTTAAGCCTCACTTAAAAACCCTGATTAGCAAGCTACTGTTCAATCTGCACATGAAGCAATGCATTATTTAAAAAAACACAGAAACACTCATTTTGTCATGTTCTTTGATGCTCGTTCTTTATTATATAAAAAAGTCATCTTTTAAAAAGAACAAAATACTCAGGCTGAACGTTTGAGTCAACTGCACAATAATTGTTAATAGTATGATGGGACATACGAAAAATTTCTCTGTGCACAACTTGATTTGGGGCACTTAGTTGTGCTTTGGATTTGTGAGGTTCATTTGTTGTTAATTCTCAGCTGTGATTTTCAGTAAAAAGCTGCATCTCCTACTGCTGTTTAGTGTATTGCAATTACTTTGGATGACCAGGGGAAGACTTCTGAAGTTTGAGAAGCTTGGTTCAAGCAAGATTTTTATAAATCTAAGGTCAAAGTTAAGTGGACCTGAGTACAGAACTGTCTTAAATGTAACATATATTTGATGTTTTATTCACATACACACCTGAGTATTTACAACACTGTACAAAGGTGTTTTAAATTTTGCTAATGATTAACACAGGCAGGTGTTAACACTTTGTTTAGAAAAGTGTTCTGTTTGGACCTGTTTGATAGAGTGCAGAACACAAATGCTTGCATCAAATTAAGGTTCTTCCAAAACTTGTTGCAGAGTGCTAGATGGTATTTAGGCCTTTTTCTTCTTCCTTCTTTAAGCTTCACAGATTAATTCTTCTCAGATATTTGGTGTTTTTTAAATTGTAAAGCTCATAATAAGGTAAATGTGCAGTGTTATATTTTCATCATTTTTATATTCAAAAATGGCAAGATACATATTTTTGAGAAGTACTTAATTTTTCCATATTAACTTTTAAAATGTTAGTTTTTTAGTTAGCTCTGTGATAATTTGAATAAGCAAAAGATGGTGAAAAACTTAAGACTACTGTTGCTTTGATATTTGAGAGAAGACCTGTTAGTATATTTTAATCAGAAGGAGAATAGTATGGGTTCTTTGCATTTACTAGCATCCATAAATTTATTCTTAGAGAGGAACATTTGAAATGAAGTTGACCATTCAGACCACTCAGACCACTGTACAAATGTTACCAAAGCTTTTTTTTTCTGTCTGTATTGCTATGTAGCATTTTCCCCCCTTTGTTGTAATTGTTGTA
Source organism: Phaethornis superciliosus (assembly GCA_023637945.1). NCBI lineage: Eukaryota > Metazoa > Chordata > Aves > Apodiformes > Trochilidae > Phaethornis > Phaethornis superciliosus. Next base: position 21,731,727 of record JAJQWJ010000004.1, read on the forward strand.
GAACACAATTTTGCATTGTCTTCCTTATGTTTACCTTTATGAAACCTCTCTGCAAGTAGATTTTATAGATTTTTATATATATATGTGTGTGTGTGTGTACATGTGTGTGATTTTCATTTTAGTATGACATGTAACCATAGAAAATTAGGATCGATGTGGCATGGATGTGTCATATGTTTCTTAATACTACTTGGGTCAGGTTTTATTTAATTCTAAAATTACTAACAAATTGAGACACAAGTGCAAATGTAGAGGGATGTATGTTGTATTGAAATGTAGTCTCTTTTGTGAAAATGGTAATAATACTGTATTTTTTTTTAAAGGTAGGTATTATGTCCCTTGTAGGCATTTTTATTTTGTTCTTATAGTATTAGCATTGTCCAAATTGGATTACTTCAATTTGAAATTACAGTGTTGCTCAAATCTTTATTATTTCTGCTAGCATCTTGAAACTGACATGCTGTTTGCCTTAAGTACATGCTTCAGACCCTCAAAGGTTTTCCAAATACCATATCTGCTTTCCTGAGTAGTGTATTGAGCAAAATTTATTACCACTTTCTTTTTTTTTTCTTTTTTTTTCTTTTTTTCTTAAATCTTTTAGGCTCAAGAGCGATCAGAGAGTAGAGAAATGGCATTTATTAAGCAATTCGTCCGAAAAATCCTGATAGTTATTGCTCGTCCTGCTCGTTTACTGGAATGCCTGGTATGGTCATGCTTACTTATAATTAGGTTTTTCATTTGTTGATATATGAAGGTTTCTGGCTAAGTATTCATTCCCCCTTTATAATTTTTTTTGAAAAATGTTAAATGTTGGGTGGGACTTCATTGTTGGTAGGATCATTTCTGCTTTTATTCAATAACAGGGGACTGGCTGGGACCTCCTGCAGTTGTGTTTGGTTCCCTGCTATTGCAAATATTAGGTTACAGAATTCCTTTCAGCTACTAAGGAAGCTCCAGTCTGGAAATAGTTTGGTTTTTCTCTTACTTTTCTAACAAGGCTTTGCTGTTCTTTGGGAAGCCTGTTCTGGAATCATAACTGCTTGGTGGCTTTCCCATTGTAGTTGTTTGTCGTCTTTTTACAAGCTTCATAATTACGTCTCACCCAACAGCTGCCAGAGCTGTAAGCAACTTGCAAGCAGCTCCGCAGGACCTGGACTGGGAGGAACAGCAGCAGAAGGATTAGGGAATCTCTATATACATACAAGTCAGACTGTATTTGAGACCAGAAGAATTTACTTACACATGAATATAGCACTGATGTTACTAGGCTGGGCTGGCTTGTGTGAGGACACATGGGTGTGTTTCTGATTTTCCTGCCCATGCTGTAGGTGCTGGGGTGGCTCAGGTGCAGGAAGTTGATCCTTTCCACAGAGTCACTATGCTTCAGTTGTTCAGTGCAAGTGATAAACCCCCTCAGGAGGACAGCATAGAGATCCAGATACCATGTAAGAGCCATACTGAGTCCAACAGGCCTGGCAGGCAGCCTAAGCCTAAGCTTTGACTTTTGAGCCACTCTGCTTGGCAATACCAGGATCAGTGTTACTGCTGTGTATAGCTATTTGAGGCTGGAGTGGCTTATGTGGAAGCCACTTAGCTTCTGCTAGATGGAAGGTATGCCTGGAAGTGTCATAACAGCATTTACATGGTACTAAATATGAAGTAGTAAGTCTTTCCAACCTGATTTTGGCTGTGCTGTGTCTCTTCATCTGTGGCACAGTTTATCTGCAGCCTGGCTCACTCAGCTGTAGGCGTTTTGAGACCTGTCTCTTTTGTTGTGAAAACACTGTCTCAGTGTTCCCCGTTGCAGTTCATGATTTGCATTTCAGAAGGAATCTTAAAAGAAGGTATGTGCTCTGAATCAGCATGAAAGAGATGTTGAAAAACACAAAGGCAGGCTTTAGAGGAGAGTACACCCAATTTCTTATATCTTGTTTGGTCTTCTCTCTGGTCTGCGTCGTTCTCAGTCATCAAATGTGCAAAAATGCCCTTAAAGACATCCTATGGGTTGCCAGACTGAGGCTTCTTTATGATGCTTTGTCCCTCTCTGCTGTGCCTGCTGGTTGTTCTGTCTTCTACCTTTCAGTTCAGGTTCCCTCTCAGTGACCTATTTGCCTCATTAGTACATTCCCACTAAATGCTAAGTTTTCTAGCTATCTAGTCCAAATCTCCATTCACTTAGTTACCTGTTTCTGCCCTGGGACTTTACTCCAGAGTACTTGCTCTGCCTTACCACTCTTCAAGCAAAGCTGTTGTGCACCCTAAAGCTCTCCTTCTACTGGACCTGCTGGTGCAAGTGGAAGGACAGTGCTGGAAGGCCAGGGGATGCTTCCCTCTCTTAGTTTAGAAGTTCAGAGCAGCAATTGCAGAGAAAGCCAGCACCACTTCCATAAGAGTATTCTTACTCTTCATATGAGGAAGAGTAAGAATTTACTCATACTTCATACGAGTTCTGCAGGAGATTCAAGCTGGAATGTTAAAACTCTGAGTAGTGTATTTCTGCAGAGGCAGGTGGCTTGAACAACATCTGAGACAAAAAACTTGTGCCCCTGGAAACTTTTTGAGTAATATTGGCTGATATTTAGAATATCTGTCAGAAGTAGTTACTAGATATGGAAACTTTCAGCCTCTGTCAGGGAGCTCATGGTATTGTAGGAAATATTCACTTTTGTGAGAAGTTTCAGATACCATGTAGTAATGTTGTTTTCTGATGGTAGTCTTGGCCCAGGTGTTCACGGTGTGTATTTTTTCCTGATTTTATTCATGTGAATTTTAAAAATCTTTTGCAGTTTCATAAGTGCCAAGTGCTTCTGCCAAACTTTGACATTTTTTTCCCCTCATTTGTATATGGAAAATGAAACACAGAGTTGCAAGTAAAAGTCAGAAAATTTGTTGCTTCTGATTATTGACGTATATGTGCATGTGTGTGTATGTAGATATATATACACGAAAGTTCACATTCATATGATTAAGAATAGCTTTCTGAAGCAAGGAGATAAAGGTGTTTTCTTGATGAATGTAATTAGGAAGTTTTGGCATACATTATCAGATTGTTGTGTGTCTTCAGTACCAAGATGTAAGATAGAAGAGCTACAGCCCAGGCCATCATGTCAGATGAGAGGAAGGCTAAACCAGCATGTAGTTCTTAGTTACTTAGTTCTGTTCACTTTTTTAGGCAGGTTAGCACCATCCAGAGGTTTTGAGCTAAATAATTTGGGCAGTTCATATGATTGTGGTAAATCCTTGGGAGTAGACTGGAGATGATAAAAATTGCTTCATGATGAACGAAGAGTGTTGCCACAATAGTTCTTTTCAAATGCACTGCTAACCCTCCTGGTAGCCGCAACAGTTTGGATATTTCCAGAATGAAACGTGATTTCTGATTTCTCAAGCTATCTTCCAGGTTGGGACATTGAATTCCCAAGTCCTGGGTAGCCTGAGTAGCTAGGACAGGAGCCTTGTGACCCAGAAGGCAGATTTGAAGCCCTAGCAAGTTACAAAACAACTGGAAAGTGCGCAAGCAATCTCCTTGGCTTTCACAGGTATTTTTAACAGAACTTACCATTCTTAAAGTGGTGCTCAGAAATAATGGTAAGACATTTCATTGCTTACAGCATGCTACATTGTATAGAAATCATAATAAAAAGACTATGAGTAACAGAATAAAAAGGTACGGAGTTTAATAGGGGAAATGTCAAATGTTTACAGCAGAAAAAGCAAAGAAAGTTTTTATGTTGTATTCTAAGACTTTTATTTCTGGAGAGAGAATAATGATTACTTCTCTTCTAGGAATTTGATCCAGAAGAGTTCTATTATCTTTTGGAAGCAGCTGAAGGCCATGCTAAAGAGGGGCAAGGCATTAAAACAGATATTCCTCGCTATATTATTAGCCAGCTGGGCTTAAATAAAGATCCTCTGGAAGGTAAGTGCAACTCCTGGTCCGGCTATAGGCTTCTAAATTCTTCCTTCTCAATGTATTTAATAATTCTCATAATCTGTTTGTGCTTGGTAAAGGGTCAGAGTAAAGATGATAGCAGAGCAAGCATTCACAAATCCTCACTGTTCTCTCAGAAGCTCAAAGGTATTAAAAAGGCTGAGATATTTCTGTTGTGACTCGTGTTCACAAATACTCTGTGTCAATAGTAGTTTGACTCATCTTCCAGCCTGGCACTGCCAGTTCCTTATTTCAGCTCTAGCTGAAATTTAGTGGTATAATTTAATGGAGAGTCTTACCTAACCATACATATAAATTAAATTGGGCTGAGCTGTTATTTACCCTTCAGTGCTCCCAGACTCCTGCATTACAGAGTCCCTCAGAGGACTACCTCCTGCTCCTATTAAAATGGCAGGAAATTATTTTCCTGACTAGTGTCTGTGTCCATGTTGAGGACTTGTGTTTTAGGAGAACTTGGTTTCTCTTGGAGGTATTGTCATTGCAGAATTTTTGTTTGCCTGATTGTTCTTTTAAAAATAGGGTTGGGAAAACTAAAATAACTTGTCTTCTAATCAGACCATTTTCTTTTCAAATTTGAGACCAGGTTTTACCACTGGTGACAAATGAAAATTGGTTCATTGTGTTCAGTGCTCATTCTGCAATTTGGAAGAAATTGGCAGAATTGCTATAATGAAAAATGAATCTATTTAGTGTCTAGCTAATGAAAAATGAGTCTAACCAGACTCAAAGTAGTTCAGATTGGAAGGGGCTTTTAAAGGTCATCTAGTCCAAAATCCCTGCAAGGAGCAAAGACAGCTAGACCAGAGCACCATCCAACCTCGAATGTTTTCAGGGATGGGGCTTCTATCACCTCACTGGGAAGCCTGTTTCATGACCCTCATTGTAAAAAATTTCTTACTACCAAGTCTAAATCTGTCTTCTTTAAGTTAAAAACCATTATTCCTTGTCCTATGACTACAGGTGCTGCTAAAAAAACCTGTCCCCATCTTTCTTATGGTCTCATTTAAGCTTTTCTTCTGTGTTATGACCCAGAACAAGGAGGATGTCTAGGTGAGAATTTGGCAGGACAAAATAATAGTAAAAACCTATGATAAACGTTTTTTTATTGGTTCTTATTGGTGCAGGTTCACATTTCCTTCAATTGCAGGAATGCTATTAGGTTTTAAATACAGTAAAAGAAATACAGATTTTGCTTACCATCAGCAGCCTGTGAAATGCAGTACTGACAGATGTCAGGAATTTGGTTAGATCTAATTTGGTTACAATGGATATTGTCACATTATTAATTATATTCAGATTATGTTTGTGGAATGTTAACAAATGTAAAGGAAGCCAAGACAATTGTCTGCTTCCTATCTTCCCGCATCCAAGTTCTCTCACCCAAATTCAGTGTTTTATCAGAGACAGAAATAAAAGCAGCTTTGCTTTTTGCTTCGATTTGCACTACAGCAAGGATTTAGATAAATTAAGGAAATACATAAGTATTGTTTACCTTGTGGTACCCAAAAAGATCCAGAAGCAGCATAATTATCTGCAAGATAAAGCAGTGGCTGCTGGGTTTGGAGAGCTGTTGGTCTGAGCTGGACTGACAATTCATAAATTCTTCACTGATAATTATGCAAGATCTAATATGGAGTGTGGGTTGAGGGTTTAGTAATACTGACCATTGTTCTGCCACTTGAGCCTTACCTTACTCATTGACTCTTTCTGGCCACTCCAACACTAACTCAATTTAATAATATCTTTGAATTTTTTTAACAGTTTATTGTGATAGAGTTTTGCTGTCTGCAAATAAGGGATACTATTTTATCAGACTAAATCTACAATGCATCTTACGTTTCATAAATTGAATATTAACGAATGAAAATGTTGATAAATATTGAAGCATTCTAGGATAATTGATGTGTTACTTTCTGAAGGAAAAATGGGCTGTTTGTCAGTAAATACTGAGGGAGGTGTGATATGTGGACTGTTGACCTTTGATTCAGCTAGAATTTTGTGTGACTGAATTATTTTTTTGCATTATTTTAGCGGTCAATGTGTATGTAGATTTTCAAGTGATTCAGGCTATCTGGTTTGTATTAGTACTTTTTTGCCTCTCTGCAAAAAGTGATACTTATAAGTGGTATAAATCACTGTGCAATGAATTTATAAATAATCAGGTTTGGCTTTTAAATTGGTATCTCTATATACAATGACAGTTCCTAAGCAAAAATAAAAGAGTAGCACCATAGGTTTATGCCCTGGAATTAATAATTTACAAAGAGAATTATAAAAAAAAAAAAATGACATCATCATCCACCACACCATCTGAGAGAGCTTTAAATTACTTGTATGCAAAACCAGAAAAAATTAACAATATTTAAAAGGTAGAAGAATCAAATCCTTTAAAATAAACAAAAAACCCACCTCAGTAACAGCACTCATCCTGAAACACGGAATTGTATTTCCAACTAAATTGTTCAATTATGTGTGCAGTATTCATAAATGTTCATGCAAGGGATTTTACTTTGTCTGCAGAGAAAAGCACCCTGCTTCACTTAGACCCTTCTCTACTTCTCTTTTGTTCGCTGCCATAGCTGTAGTGTCCTTTCTTTGAGTGAAATGATGCATGCATTACTTGGAGATAACACCAGATAAATTTATACTCTACTGAAAGCAATACCACAACAGATTCATCACTTATCTAAGACTGGTGGCTGCATTTCAGAAGAGTTCCCGAGGGACAATTTTTTTTCCCCATGGTTTTAAAATTACCATCTTTACCTTTATGAATCATGAGTCTTCAGAAATGGTTTAAATCAGGGAAAGAAAAAGGGCAGATGTTTAATGATATTTAGATGAGTTTTAAAAATCTCTTCAGGCATTGCAAAATGGTTTACATAGCTCCCTGTTTTGAAAACTGACTTTTGGTTCCATTCCGTTTCTACCTACTGCTTGTAATAATATGTATTTCTCACATAGCGGCTATTTTCCCGAAGTTCTTTTTAAAAATGGCTCTTTTTTATTTGAGATTTATGAAAATAATATGAGCAGGCTGTCAAAGTGTATTTATTCTACCTTGCTTTGTTCTCACCTGTACAATAAAGGTTTAATCAATGGTTCTATTATAAGAAACCCAGGTTCACAAAGCTAGGAAAATCCACTCCAGTTTTAAGTTTGGCCTATATCATTTTAGTCTCGTCTCTTCCAGGTTTTTTTTCGGATGTGTTTGTTCTTATTGGAGATATTTTTTACTGTTTATTATCTTCAGATTCAGAATTTTTTGAATGTTTCTAGCTTCTCTAGCACTTTAAAGATCTGTTTAGTTTTTGAAATGACACTTTCATTACTTTTGATTCTTACACTTAACAAATGTTGTGTTTTGGATGGTGATTACAAATGAGAGTTACTTCTTAAATCTGTAGCTGCTTCTAATAGAAAATTATCTCTTTGATTAATTTGTTTTTAATGATTACAGTAAATGTGCAGAATTTCACATTTAATGGTTAAAAAATCCAGTTATTTATATATTGTGTGAATATTCAATTATTTTTTTTCATAAATTTAGTGAACAGTCCTGAGATAAAAATGCACCTCGAAAAATTAGGGTGATCTTGCATCTGATTCCCGTAAGATAATTGTGATAAAATACTTATACACTCCACATAGTCAAAGATAATCACCTGTGTTTATGATTAAAGTAATATCTAAGCTTCCCAGAGCCTTTTAACTACCATGGTCCTGTTTAGCTTTTATTACCAGGTGAATTTTTTGTTTCTGGGCCCCATAAAGAACAGGATAGGCTTAAATGTTTGAAGCATATCTTGACCCTGGCAGAGACAAGCAGATCAAGTTGCAGGCTCCCAGAATCTTAGTTTCCCAGAGAGGTTGTCTGTATTAGTGACTACATAAATGTTAAGCCTCTAGGAAGAAAATGGCTTTTATTCCTTAGGCATGCCAGCATTTCTGTGCAGAGTATACAGACTGTTTGGAGTCCACCTCTGTCTGAACTAGAAACTTTTTACTCTTATCTTTGAAGAAGCCCAGCAAGGATGAGGATCCCTCAGTGGCTGAGATCCTCAGGGATTTTAGCACCTAAGTGCTGTCTTTCCCTCAATGATCACATCACACATGAATCTCAGAATTCCTGTGTCTCAGCAGTGCGTACAGTATTACTCTTCGTTGCTTCATATCTGTTTGAATTCATCACTGGAAGATTGCATATGTATTGAATAGCCAGTTTTCACTCTCTGGGTGGGATTTTTTTTTTTTTTAATGTAGGCTCAGAAGTGCATTAGAGGTTATTTAGCAAGTACTACAATAGGACAGCATGTTTATTAAGTATTCCAGAAAGTGTCACTTCTCAGGTTTTGTGCATGTCATTTAGTTTTATATTTTGTGTAGTCTAAAATGAAGTTTCTAACCTTTCTAACCTCTGCTTCCAGAAATAGCTCAGCTAGTTAACTGTGACAGTGGAACAGCAGAAACTCTGGAAGTGGATGAATCAATAAATGTAAGTTTTCCTGTTAGGTTGCTGCTTTTGCTGAATCTGAGCAAGGAAAAATAAATGTGTAGTGTTCCCCACCCTCACACACCCTTTCTCATTGTATTTTCTCTTCATATGTGTAAATTGCCATCTTTAAAGGCTTACAGGGTTCTGGCATGAAGGGAGTTTCTTACTCTGCTGCTTTTGTTCATCAGCATTTAAAATACTATATTAGATCTGAGCAGTATGTAGTGGAAAGAGGGTAAAGGAAGGACTGAGGAGAGTCTAAGGTGCGAACTGGTGTAGCAGTAGCTAAGAAATTTCAGTTTTAAAGTTATTTGTGTTGTGTAAACGTTGAAGAAATAAATGAAGAATAATACAGTATAATAGAAGAACATGGAATGGAATCAGTAAAGAAAAATCTAGGATAAATATTTGGAAACATTTTCTCAAAGTGCAGCTGTGATATCAACACACATAGAAAGTGACAGGGAAGCATTACTTAAAAGTAAATACAGGACCATTCAAAATTGCCATAAATACGCATAAGATTCTTGTTGATTTGGAATAGTGAATTTGGAAGTCTTACGCCCTCATCACAACCACTACACCCTTTCCCTTGCACCCTGGTTCTAATTCATACTTACATCTTCAAACTGATCTAAAATTAGAGATAGGAAAAAAGGGTATGCAGTACTCGGCACAACTCCATTTTGAAAATGTTTTGCCATACAATCAGGTGAAAGTGACCTCTGTAGCAGTAGAATTGTTGCCATTTTACTTCCAGATTTTTCTTTCATTTTGTGTCTTTTCACAGTCTATCATATCATGATCTATTCTGACATTGGAAATGTCCAGAATTTTCTAATAATTGTGAGCTAGTCTGTATTTTGTTGCTACTAGTCTGTACTATGAGAGTTGGATTTACAAAAATAGGAAGACAGTGGCTAATGAGTGCCTTCTGGGATGCACAGAAATCTGTAACTCTGGATAGAAATTGCCAGGAAGGGAGAAGGTCCTTTGCCAGAGGTCTTCTTGTCTGTCTGATCAAACCTGTGCCTATACATAAATGGATGGGTAGCTGCAGTGTAACAGATACCTTTCTCATTAAAAAGAGGTTTGCATCAGTAGGCCTGTTGGTCCCTTTCTATTCTAACTGGGTAGACTATTAAGCTGCTTCATCAGAGTGTGACTGCCTGCTGCTGATAGTTTTTTGTTTTTGTTTTTCCCTGATTTTGAAAAAAAGTACTTTATTCTTTTTTCTTTTCCCTTTTTTATTTTGAAGAGCCCTAATACTTCACTGAAGCTGCGGAGAAAACCTCGAGAAAGTGATTTTGAAACAATTAAACTGATTAGTAATGGAGCCTATGGGTGAGTAATCCATGAGTGCAACAGCTCTTTTGCATTTATTTTCATATAACTGCCCATTACTTTGTATTGCAGTGGTGTTTGTGTGAGGGAGTTTGTTTGCACTGCTGCTTTTTTCATTCTCCTTTCCTGTTTGTTAATATTTGAAGTTCAGAAGAAAAACTTACTGGAAAACTTGCTAGGCAGTAATGAACTACTATGTGCTGCAGTAAATTAAAATACTGAATATTACACCACAAAGATTTTTGAGAAGTGTTGTGTGGTGCCAGAGATGAAATCTGAATTAATCAAAGGGCAGATTTAAAACCATTTTTATAATACCAGAAGCAGCTGTGTTTATGCAACTGTGATATTGTATAAAACTGCGTCTGTGTGGAGACAAGATTGTTAAAAATGAATGCTTACTTCATCTAAGAATACTGGTGAAGTAGAAAGAAATTCCCTTCTTTTCTGCTTCTCTGGGGCAGTTGTCCATCCTCAAACTGTAACCAATTAGCTGTTACTTGGTTAATTTCTGGGTTCTTGGAAAGTACATATTTTATTGCCCAGTGGTATGCAGGTCATTTGGAAATAAAGATCAAGCAAAAATTCTGTTAGCCTAAGCCTTAAATGAACAAGAAGTGTTTTCTGGAAGCATTATGTGGTTATTGTGCCTGCCAGTAGATGGAAAACTCTTTAATTATCCTTCCTGCACTGATACTATCTATTAGACTCTTGACTGACTCCTCCTCTGCAGTGACATGCATCAAGACAGGACCTGCTGACCTACTCATCCTGCACAGACCCCATTAAACTGGTGCACCTCTGCACACTACCTATGTGAGGTAGGAAGCAGCAGCAACCTGATAGGACTGAGCACTCTTTGAAGTGACCTCAGGAATAAAAGAGGAAGCACCTGCAGCCTACCCACTGGAGTTTTACATGTAATTTTAGTGGCTTGGTGGGCACAGTAGTACTCTCTGACCATAACTAGGTAATGGAAACACCAATCTCTGGGACCCAAGGCAATTAGTACTGCTTTAGTACTGTTGCTCATGATAGCTCATGTGGAAACTATTACTTTTCATCCAGACCTGCTTACATAGCTCAACAAAAAGCCTGAAGGCAATATCCAGATACACCTTCTGACTGATCAGCTTCTGCACAGCTCATTTTCTCAGAATTTCTGCCTAGACAAACTCACTACTTTCTGTATGCTAGTTTCTCCCCAGGAGTTCAAAATCATTTCTTTCAGCAGCTAGCAGTAACTGCTGTTCCCATCCCTGGCTGCATCTCGTCTCCTTCCCTTGGCAGATGCTAAGTGTCCTTCATTCCTCCTTTCATGTCCTACCCAATTTCATCTTTGTCTTTCTGGAGGAGGTTGAGAGCCTTGTGGGCTCAGTTGTTCAAAAAGATGAGTCACTAGACCTGCCCAGCTACCTAGCAGTTTCAGGATGCTGAGGGATGGGGAGAGGAGGAAGCAGCTGCAGAAGGGCATGCCACAACCAGCAGCACAAGGCCAGCTGCTTAAAGTCAGAGATTTGGTAGACCCATGGCTTTTGCTCCCTAGGTGTTACAGTATAAGGTTCCTTGAGGAGCCATTAAGACATCTCAGCTGGAGACAACTGTTCATTTGAAACCAGAGACAATTAAGGATCTGAAAAGCTGGGAAATAAAAGATAAAAAGCCTTGGATTTCTGTAGCACATACCATGTAGACACGTGAATTTTTTCTGTGTGGATTTGGCAGGGAATATGAGCACTTAAAAAACTGATTTATTACCACTAATATCTGAAATTGGCAATTCCACAAATAATTGTGGAAGTTGGATAAGGCCCTGATAAATTTATGAGGAAAAGAAATGATGATAGAGGGTGAACAACGTGGCTTAGTTCTCCATGATTCCTTATTGTCTTTAGAAAATGTTAGAACAGGAGTAGGCTGCACTGTGGTAGTATTAGAACTGGAAATTTACAATTGTGTCAGCTTAATAAAGTACTGTTTCTTCCCTTCTTAAGCAAATTAGAGCAAAGTAGATTTTAATATTTTGGATTTTTTTTTTAATGGCTATTTCTTAGAAGAAAAGTAAAAAACAAGAAAGTTAACAAAGGTACATCCCTTTACTAATTAATGTATAGGGAAAAGGAACACGGTGAGCTGTGAGACAATATTTACTAATTTTTTTAAGTTTTAAAGTAAACTTCAATTCCCCCTAACTTCTGTAAGTTGAGGAAACTTGTGCTCCTAAATCCCCTATAATATCACTTTTTCAAGACTATCTGTGTACTTGGAGACCTCCACAGGAGTATGGTAGGTAGCTGGGACCATAATATTGGTAGATCATTTTTTAGTCATTAAATGATGTTTTTTTATGTTTGCAACAATATGACTGGTGATTAGTTTTTTCTAATTTCTGGTCAAGTTTAAAGGGGGGTACATCATGATTATCTAAGTGCTTTTTAACCCATCTACAAAATGGAGTGTAGTAAAGCAATAACACCTTTTCCATCAGTGAATACAAAGCAGTAAAGTGCCCCCTATTGCAGTTTATTTACCAGTACAAGCAGCTGAAATAAAACTTGTTGTTATTCCATAAAGACATTTTAACACTTCTGTGTTTTTCCAGGCCATGAGGGTTTTTTTTTTAAATAACCTGAAAATGTACGGATTCTGCTTGTGCTTTGGAGATTTATTCACAAAAATATGACAGTGGTCGTATTTTGTTCTGTGATTTATTAAAGATTCAGTATGCTATTGTAAAGTTTTCTTTGAAGTAACCTTGGAGAGTTTAATTCTGAATGTATTTTTATATTTTAAAAAATCCATTTGTCTATCTCTGATTTTTCTGTGCTGTTTTTTGCCTTCATTAGTGAAATGGAAGTGTTTGACTGCCTGACAGGGTAATTGTTGGTCTTGGCATGCTGCAGCAGAGATTTGTCAGATATGTTAAACTTGATGAATTTAGATATAAACTGTTGGTTGTATGAAGGTTGAGTAAATATCTTAGCAGTTTTCTGCTTTTAATTGATTGGGTAAACTCATTTGTAGTGCAATTACATGACTATAGTGGATGAGTTGTATCAGGTTTTTGGGAATGGCTAGGAATATACAAGAAGTTAAACAAGCTGTGAATCAGTAAACATGTAGGGTACTAGCCAAGTCATTAATGGTTTCACTGGCTGTATGGCTTTTTTCATCCAGCCAAAATTTTTCATGCTCCCTAAATTTTAAAGTTCTACTGCAATTACAGCAACATTTTTTCCATATTCTCATTTGCAAGAGGTAGTAGCTAGAAGTAGTGAATATCTTCAAATTGGTATCTGCCTGGTTTCTTGAACCAGCTTAACAAAATAAAGATGACATTTGCTTTCAGGGAAGTGACTGATGTTAGTTCACATGCTCTTCACTAATGTATAATGGCCTCTGCTTAAAGTAAATAATTATACCACTTCTGCACCTGCCTGGCATGCTTTCACTTCGACAAAGATGGTAATGTCAATATGTACATGAAGCACTAATTGATGGTGTTAATAAATTAAAAAACTCTGAGGCAGTTGTTTCCTTTAGCAGCTGCTGCCCCTAACCCGTGAGCACTCATTTCTGTCCCTTCTCCACTCAGTTGACTGTAGTTGCTCAGATACGGTTGCATTGGAAGAAGAATTAAGAAAGTTAAACAGTGGCAGCTTCACAGCCATAATTTCAGAAGTGAAGGGTTTTAGGGGAAGCGTGGCTTTGTAGGTTTACTTAAGTGGCACCAGCTTTGAATAATGTATGGGTCTAATAAGATGTATTCCTTCTTTTCTGTTTACCCCTGTGGGTGACTGGTCTATACAGGCTTTGTTGCCTAGAAGCCTATAGCTTTAACGAGTAGTTTAGAAAATAGAGGGTGTCGATTTCTATCCTAGTCATCTGATATATATCATTCATTTTGGGCCTTTAAAAAAATATGAACACTGAATTCATGTAGTTGATTGTCCTTGATGGATCCTCCCTTCCCGGAACTGCACAGGCTAAGTGCCGTAACTTCTCTCTGTAGCATGTAGCCTTAACTTCCCATGGGGCAAACGTGTGTGAGCATCTAATTTTGACAGCTAATTCAATCCTTTTGGTGGTAGGGGAAGGTTGTTACTATGTTGAAGGAGTTGAATTCTGCCCTCGATGAATGTGCATTGTGCTCCAAAACCTTGAGAATCTCAATTTCTCAAGTGGTTCTTTTGCAAATGCAAAACAGTTTCCATGTAGGAAACGTGGGTAGCAGCTTCATCATTTTGCATCTGCATTTACTAGCCTTCATAAAAGTAGAAGGTATTACTACTATTAGATATGGAGAGGTGGTTTTAGTAGTCACAATTTGTAACATATGAAACAAGTAGGACTAGTACCAGTTGTGAGAGAAGGGTCACAGCCCTTCTTTAGATGGCCAGCTTCTCATTTGCTTCTAGGCAGACTAGGATAAAACTCTTCTCAGGTAATTGCTTATGAAAATGAAAAATAGCTGCTGGTGAGCAGCTGTTACTTTCAAGAAGCAAGTAAGCTACCTGGTGTTTCCACTAGGAGTTTGACAAATCAGAGACTTGGTTCAAAGCAAGTAACAAAGCTACATTAGCCTCAAGCACTGAGTATAGACTAGTTTGTAAAATGGCTCTAAAATTTGAAGTTACTGAAGAGCTGTGAACCAGACTTGAAGCCTGTAAGTAATTTAGAGTAAAAACAGTAATCCTAGTTGCAAGACTGGAGGGATCGGTTGCATAATATTTAGGTTGGAGCAATTTAAGAACCCAGAAAAATGTTTTTTTTAAATCATTTTAACATATGTCCACAATGTTTTATATTCATGCCTAGCTAAAGGTATTTTACAGATACTTTTTCAAGCTGAGATTTATGCTGGATGTGAAATAAGATAATGTTTGGATGATACTTAGGTTTATGAAATTTCTTACCTTTTTTGAAAAGTAAATGTTTCTTGCTATGTTGAAATACAGCATCAGTAGAACACAGAGCACTTGTGTACCTGTTGAAATCCATACAGTGAAACTGTAGTTTGTTTTGGAAATCAAAAAAACAGGGAAGGTAGGAAAGCACATTCTTTATTTGAAACTATAGGAGGCTGCAGCCAACTGTGAAGCTTTTCAGGCAGAGAGGGCATAGCACTGTCATTGAATGGATTGACAGGGCCATTGGATGGTCTTGGATATTCCTGATACTGCTTTTATGCTGAGGGAATCCTCGGATTTACAGTTGTCTTTACAATATTCTGAAAATCATTTAATAAGGAGTGGGGCTTTTTGCTCTCTCTTGAAGTATATACAAAACAAATATATAAACATTTGCCTTGTGCTTCACCTGCAGCATTCTGAAAAATAAAGAACAGATGGATGTGGGAAAGTGTGCTGGGAAGGGCACAAGACAGGCGGATGTGAGTACATTGCTAGGACTAGGAGAATATAACAAAACAACAGCTTTGAGGGAAATGAATAGGAACTAGAAGGTCATCCAAGCTACACTTTAAGTTGGTACACAGTAACAGGAGCTACTTCAAGGGTGGCAAATGATGGTTCAAAATTACCTAAGACAATGTTGCTATGTGCTAGATCTCAAGATGGCTGTTCCCATCGGTTTACCTCCAATTTAACAGTTGTATCACAGCAGATGTGTGCTTGACACACAGCATTCTATTTAGAATGTGTTTGTTTTTATTCTGTGTTTAGTTCAGTGTACTAAAGGCAGGTTGCAGAAATGGCATCCCTGGTGAACTGGGATCATCCTGGAGGTAGAATAGAGGTTGTCTTCAGGAATTACATTCTGCTGGCTAGAACATAATTTTCTTTGGGAAGCACAAAATGCTGTTTGATGGGGTTACTGTGGTCAGAGGATGTGAATAAGTGATGTTAGGCACTTTTACATGTTGAAGGTAATTTAAAACCACTTTTTGTATAACACAAACAGTGTAGGCAAGTGAAAATGTGAGAGAGACAATTGTGTTGAAGTTGTCTTCTGTGTCTGGTAGACTTAAGCAATTCAAGTTTTTTTTCTGGGGAACTGCAGATAATTGAATTCTAGTAGGAAATTATACAATTATCTGTGTGTCTGTGACTGTAAGAATGGAGAATGCAATTTAGCGAGCTTGGGAAACACAGCCAGCTTTTCCCAGATATTTACTGGACTAAATAGTCCTTAGAACTTTCTGGTTCTTCATCTTTTAGTATAGTAGCAATGATCCATATGATCTGCAGATGGGATTTATTAAGATGCAGTAATACACATTGGTTTGTATCTGTCTTTTAAGAGTTCACCTTGGCACACTGTGCAGATTAGAGCTCTTCATACCAAGTCCTCAGGCAATCCTCAATTCATTTGTATCACTTCATTTTTTTTTCTAGGGATGGCAGCTTCAGGCACCTGAAGGGCTCATGTTTCTAGGAGTGCATAATGGGACTAAAGCAGGGAGAGGAAAACAGTAAATGATAAGAGATTAAGAAGCAAAGACTGACAGGATATAACAACAAGAGAGGTATAAAACAGAATGTAAAGGGTACAAATGCAAAGGAAAGGAGCTGTAATGAAGAGGTGGAGAGTGAATATGAGAGGAGCAGTAGGAAAGGGTGCAGGAGTACAAAAGGCTTCAAGGCAGCAGGGAGGAGTACTGAATAACCTGGTCTTTGCTCCAGCTTGGGAGGTGCAGCAGAGAGTGAGACTTAGTAGGAGGCATGAAGGGTGGGGTTTGTCTTGGATTTTGCCCGAGGTAGTTTTCTCCTACTTTCATAATGGTGTAATGTCTTTTTACTTGCCCCATGCTCAGACAAGAAAAAGGGATTAATGAAAGCTTTTGGAATCAGAAAGAGGAACTTTCTTGTCTGGAAGTGTTTTCTTCCACAAAAGAAAGCAGAAAACATGTTGAATTTTTTTGGTGCCTGTAACTTTGGTAGCTGTAGGGAGATCTTCATAGAAATAATAAAGCAAAAATAGCTTTTTGTCATTAAATAAATAATTGTATGCTGATAATTGGACTTCATGGGGACAAAAAATTGAATTAAAAAACTATAAACCCCCCCCACCAACCTAAAATCATAATTGACTCCTACTTTTTTTTTTTCCCCTCCTGTATCTTCTCCTTTTGGTCTTTTCTCTCCATAAACACACACTACTGTGGTGATTATACACTGCAGATGCTATAAGCATTAGAGGCTTCAGAGTAGATTTCAAGTAAGGGGACTATTTTTAGAATTTGTCTCAAGGGATTCTGAGAAATGGACCAGTAATATCCTATGTCAGTGTTTCACAGCAGGTTAATTCCTTCCTGAAAGAAAGAAGGCTTGTCCATGAGAAGTTTTCCTTCACTTTGCTTCCAACCCCACCTTGACCTTACAAAGCTTGCAGAAAACTTTGTACCAAGTACCCCGGTGGAAATTCTGCGTGTCAAGATACATCTTAACCCCACATTACCCATGTGGTTAATGCAGTGATCTCTGATTCTGATTACCTACTGGTGACCTGCCCCTGATATGGATCAGTGCTGATGTCAGGGACTGAACAGGAACAGATTTTGCACCTGGCAGTGAGGGAACCACCCCATCAAGTAACTTATGAGCAACCTTTATGAGAAATCTGTGACATGTTTTATAAAATCCCCTGGGTAGAGCCTGAGTCATAGTCATCTGGCAGCACATTTACATAATACTATGCCATAGCTGGGTTTTGTATATCTTCTTTTATAATGGAAACACCCAAAATCTGTCTGAGCCAAGAGCATTAGCTGTATATGTGGGAGGGAGAGGGGAGCATATGCTGTGTCTGTTATGCTTTGGGTTTTGTTTGTGTACAAATTTTTGTGTTGACCAAGGCTCATGCTGCTAATGAAAATGACGTTTGTAACCATTCTCTAATGTGACAGGCAGGTCAGCTACATTAAATTTAAACCAAATCCTTTATATCATAAATAATGAGGTTTTTTTAAAAAAATATTTATAGGTTATTCAAAATAAAATATTTATAGTTATTCATTTTGGGGTTTTTTTTCTCTCCCATTTGAACTTCTTCAGTGCGGTCTATTTTGTGAGACACAAAGAAACCAGACAAAGATTTGCCATGAAGAAAATTAATAAGCAGAATCTCATCCTCCGAAACCAGATCCAACAGGCCTTTGTTGAGCGAGATATCCTGACATTTGCAGAAAATCCATTTGTTGTCAGCATGTATTGCTCCTTTGAAACAAGACGTCATTTGTGCATGGTTATGGAGTACGTAGAAGGTAAAATGTCTGTTCTGTTTCTTATGCCAAGCAAGAGAAATAAACTGTGTGGTACTTGCATTAGAATGGCCTCTTATGTATTCTCTGTATTCAGGCAGTACAGATTTAAGATCCAAAAAAAGGATGGCTTTTTTCCCAGTCATTATCTCCCAGTGAGCACTTGTAAAACGCTTGTAATCCAGGTATAATGGGAAGTAACTGGTCTTTGAATAAGTTCCTCTTAGACTGTAATTGTAAGTGTCCTAGCATTCCAAGTTCATGTGAAAATGCTGTTTGCTTTTCTGGAATTCAAATTTCCATTGGCACGTGTTGTTGTATTTGTAATAGTTATTTCTATAAGGAAATAAAGAAGAGAAAACACTTTGAAAAGGTACTGATGCTGAAGGGAGAATGGTGGGCAGAGGCAGTGCAACATGAAATACCCAGACTAGTTGCATAGGCTTTCTCTCTCTCTCTTCTCCTTCCTCCACAACTTTATTCATAGTTTCCAGCTGAAGCTTTGTACTTCTTACCTCCTGTTTCACACTGTGGTTAATCTTAGAGAAAAATGAATACTTATGATTACAGATTGTGTCTCTTCATGTGATGTGTGGATTGTACTGATATACCTCATAATGTAGCATTATGCAGAACATTTTTTGTGTTTCTGCAGGTGGAGACTGTGCTACTTTGCTGAAGAATATGGGTCCTTTACCTGTAGACATGGCAAGAATGTACTTTGCAGAGACTGTTCTGGCCTTGGAATACCTTCATAATTATGGAATTGTACACAGAGATTTGAAACCAGACAAGTATGTATATAGAATATAACTAAAGAGTGACTTGGAAATTGTTAGACAAAATATGAAAGCTGTAAGCTTTCTTTTAATGCTTTTGAAATGTTTTTAAAATTGTGAACATTAGGTAGATTCACAGTTTCAGCACAGTATTGGAATATTTTACCTTCGTTTACCAAAAATATGCTTTTTCCAAAAGAACTCTTTAAATTTTTATATCTTTAAGATGGAAGAGGCTATTTGGAGTAGCTAAATAAACCTTGTGCTTGCTCCTTTTGCTGAAATGGAGGGAAATGAAATTTGGTCAGGAAAAGATCTTTCAAAGTTTGTTTAAAACACCGTTCAATACAAAGCATCAGCAAATTGCAGATATTTGCATATATGAAGACAAGAATGACCAGATTGGGTTTTTTTTCCTGTTGCGTGGGGTTTTTTTTTCTTGTTTTTGCAGTACTTAGAATTATAGTATTGCTTCTACATGTGTAAACAACATTATAGGAGGTTGCTGCAGTAAAACGTATGGCTTGGTAAAAAGAATCGGAGTCATGTCTGTTGCATCAGAATACCTTCACAATATGGTGTCTTGGGCCAGTGTAGTATTAGTTAACTAATTTAATACCTGAGGGGGTTTTTTTGAATAATGACCCAGCTTTGTTACAGAGGGAAAATGCTCACCTCACTTTGAACATGACATTTATTCTAGGGCTTTCAGAAGACGACAGTTCTTTTTTCTTCACTGCAGCTAGCATTCAGCTATCAACACTGGTGTGGTTCTATAAGATGTTGTGCAGTTCCATATAAAAAGTTTTTTTACAACTGATAATAATAGTAAC
This sequence comes from Phaethornis superciliosus, assembly GCA_023637945.1. NCBI lineage: Eukaryota > Metazoa > Chordata > Aves > Apodiformes > Trochilidae > Phaethornis > Phaethornis superciliosus. The sequence goes on from JAJQWJ010000004.1 coordinate 21,751,351, forward strand.
AAAATAAGATTTACATTTTAACCTATTTATTTTGAACATAGTTAAATTACTTTTTTAGCTGTCTTCATTTATTTGCAGTGCTAAAGAAACATTTTCCTCAAAGTGTAATAGCAGCAGTAATGATAAGCATATAACATTGAATTATGTCACAGTAACTAGATCATTCTGATTTTCAGTTTATTGGTAACATCCATGGGACATATAAAGCTTACAGACTTTGGACTGTCAAAGGTGGGGCTGATGAGTTTGACTACCAATCTGTATGAGGGTCACATTGAGAAGGATGCCAGAGAATTCCTTGATAAACAAGTAAGAAAAAGCCTTTCTCATTTCTACATTGACTGTTTAAATCAAGTGATGTTTCTCCAACAGAACGTACAACAGTACTTTATAAATTGTTCTAATTTCTGAATTGGTGTTCAGTTTTGGATGTCAGTTACTTTTACTGATACCCTGCAGATTATTTACTCTGCCCCTGCAGATGCCCTGCTTTTTTCTTTCTACATTAGGATCTATTAGTAAGATGAACGACCTAATCATCTGCAAGTAAATCTGTAAGAGAGACAAACAGAAATCTAGTTTTATAAGGAATTCAGAAGTCTCAGAAGAGCATTTGTGGAGCTCATGATGCATTGTACAGCCAGGGGTGCTAAAATCCTTGCTATGGCCCATTTCCCTTTAAGCATGCCTCATTACCATTGCTTGCAATCTGTTCACTGTAAAAGTTACTTAAGGTAAAACCATCACAATTTTCATGTAAATATAAGGATATGTTTAAGCTAAATAAAATATTTCACCTGTGTGAAACCCAATCTGTCCTTTGCCTGACAGATAGACAAAAGTTAATTACAACTCCTGTAAATGTAGCTAGGTTGCTCTAAAAAATTAACTGTTATGTAAACTAAGACCTACTGATTTTTTTCTGATACATTTTTTTACTGATACTATTTTGCATTTCAGGAATTATAAATTACATGACATAGCTCAATTATAGACTTGTTTTACCATTATGCTTATTTTCTTTTTTAGGTCTGTGGTACACCTGAATACATAGCTCCTGAAGTGATACTGAGGCAGGGTTATGGAAAACCAGTGGACTGGTGGGCTATGGGAATTATTCTTTATGAATTTCTTGTTGGCTGTGTGCCATTCTTTGGAGATACACCAGAAGAGCTGTTTGGACAAGTAATCAGTGGTAAGGATTATCACAAAAAAACCCTGGTATTTATTAGCTTGTGGTGAAACTTTGTTACTTTGAAAGATGTTTACAATTTTACTGATAGAGAAGATTCAAGCTAGTTTTACTAAAAAACCACACCATTATCATAGTATTGTAACACACAATTTGCTGTCAAATCAATAAGAGCAAATTTTGATTAAAAGCTGAACCAACTGATACTGTATTGTTGCTACATATAGAAATGCAGTAATGTGGAGTACAATGCTAAGTTGCAGTATTTGAAAGAAAAATAGTGCCATTATGGTACGGTGATCTCAGTTTTCAGTAAAAATTGTACCAGAGAAGAAACAGTTAAAACAAATCTGCATAAATGAAAAAATTCTTCATGCACAATGAAGAAATTAACAAAGATGTAATAAAACCCTAAAACAAATGTCTATAGAATAATAAATAATGAGAAAGAAACAAATTCAGTTCACAGATTGTTAATGATTTAATTTGTGATTGTTGCAGTGCAATGTTATTTCTGTAGCAGCTGTTCTTCTTCCATTTAAAATTGAATAACGTTTTAGATCTTAACCTACAAGCTGACCCTGAGTATTGTTATGTGGCTTGTGCTAAAACTGAATGATAATTAAACAGTCATTTACTACCCTACCTGCTGTTTCCATGAATTTCCCAGATGCATAGATATAGAAGTCCTCTCTTTATGCCAAAAGTTTTAACAAAATGGCACCTCCATTACTGAGTATTTCCCTGTTTGTTTTATAGTCTTATGACTTAAAAGGTCCAGTAGCTAACACACAAAAAACCCCAACCAACTAACAAACAAAAAAACCCACAAAACCCCAACAACTCAAAACCAATAAAACAACCAAGCATACTAAAAACCCAACAGGAACACAGCTAACTGCACCTCTGGTTCCTTATTTGCTGAGAACATAACAAATCCCTTTTTGTACCTAAGAAGACATTCTGTCAAAGCCAGACTTGTGTGTTAAACTGTAATGAAATGCATTTGGAAGTTGATTCTACTATATGACCTCTTTATACAACATCCTAGCTGTTCATGGATTTAGGAGCTGTGTTGCTTTCTAGCATGCTATGCTGAGGCTTGAGTGTCCAGGAGGATCAACTGTTTAAATCAAGCAGGAGATGCTGGCTTTGGCCTGCATGCCTCATGGCTGTGATGCATATTCATGCTTTATTTTCCAAATCAAGATTTAAACTTCAGTAGAAGCTGTAGGCATACAAGCATGGAAATAACTCGCATTTTTATTGCATTTCCAGACATGCACATGTGTTTTTATATTTATGGACTCTGTCTGGGAGAATGGGAGGGAATAGTCTAAAATTAATGACAAGATCTGCACTTCAGACTTCTTGCATGTGGCATTAATTTTGCATTTTTAAAAAACAAATTGTAATGTGTTACAATCTAGCTGATACTAAATTAATTAACTTTACCTGTTTGAATAAAATCTGTTTATCTTCCAGAAATAGTCTGCAAAAGTGTGTGTTTATAAATCTGCTGTGTTCCAACTCACCCTCCAAGACTGGTGTTTTCGTTGCAGACTTCTTGTTTTGATATAGACTTTTCTGTTTCTTCTCATATTTTAAATACCCTTACTTACTGAAATAATTTTAACTATAATTTTCTGCAGAACTCTCTTGTGTAAGTTTCCTCTGCTAAAATGCATGCTACCCTTGTATTCAACAGTAAAAATTCATCTTAAAGAACTCACACTATAGCCTTATCTTTTATTCCAGTTTCTGTGGTAGAAATCTAATTTCTATTTGAGAATCTGCTTTAACATATAACCTCTCCATTTAACTGTATTCCCTCTTTATTGTACGCTGCCTCTCTGGCCCCCCCAGTTGTACAACTGTGGAGACATCAGTATAAAGTTAGATGCCTAAAATGATTTGGGTTAAAAATAATGCTCCAGAAACAGGTTGCATTTCATGTCAGTTTATGCCTTTCCTTAAACTCTGAAATGCAAATATTAAACTTATATGTAGCTTCTCATGATTGTTTCCCCATTGATTGTTTTTGAAGGAAATGTCTAGATCACAAAAAGACAAAAATATCCATAATATCCTTGAAATAAAATTTGATTGTCAAGTATTTTTTCAGAGCGGAGCCTGGTATCTCAGCCCTTAATCATGAAAGTAATGATTTCAGTCAATCTACTAGCGTTAGAGAAGGTCTGAAGGTGTGAGCAGTGCCTGCTGGGCCAGGTCAGCTTTGTCTATCTTAACAGCAGTTTCTGTGGAACAGAACGAAAATTTAAACCATTAATTTGGGAAGAGAGGGAGAAGGAACAATGTGCAAGTTATGCTAATATTTTACAATGGTTTTCCATGAGCCAAGCATTCCTGTATTTTGTTGTTTGATGATGTCTGAGGTTCATAGTGTCTTTATGGAGTGTGTGTAAGGTAGTAAAAAAAAATTGAAGTAATTGGTACACAGCAGAAGGCAACTTGAAAAAATTGCCTTAAACTCACTACAAATTTTCACATGGTTTCTGCTGAATATTGGTATCAGACTTCAGCAATAACAAACAACTTTTTGTTTTGCTAGATGAAATCATCTGGCCTGAAAAGGACGAAGCACCACCTCCAGATGCCCAGGATCTGATTACACTGCTGCTCAGGCAGAATCCTTTGGAAAGACTGGGAACAGGTTGGAAGGCACTATTTTAAATTGTCAGTGTGCTAGAAATAGCTTCTCTATTGAGCATTGGGAGCTTTTTTTCACCTATTTGTTTTGCCCAGGGAACACCTATCAGGGCAGATAGCATAATAACATGCCATTATAGCAGAGGATGTTTCACAGATTCAGACCAATAACGTGAGTTTAAAAGATGATGACTGCTCTTTATTTTGGAGTTTACACGTGGTAAACTTTGAATTTTCTCTTTTCTCTTACTTCAATAAACCAGAAACTTCTCAAAGACCGAGTTAGCCACTGGATGAAGTTCCTTCATGAGCACAGTATTAAATAACTAAACACAGAAACAGAAACAGAGAAAGGGAATCAATGAACAACATGCTCCTGATGCTTCTTTTTTCAGAATTATTTTAGCCCAGCAAATCAGTTTCTTTCATCTTTAGGGTGTTTGAGTATTCTAATTATTCAGAAATGACTGTCTGAGGTTATGTTGTGGAAATTCTTGTCATTTTCATTCAGCAAGTTCTTGGATGAACAAGAGTAAAACCAAAAGTGTGAGTGGCAAAGCAGTAAATGGTGAGAACACGAGCTTCTAGCTTATTCCACTGTGGTCATTCATGCTGTGTTTATTTCTTCCAAGAGAACCTGACTTACTAGTCAGGTTTAGAGCATGACATATGAGGAGAAGTGAGCCTGCTAATGAAAGCACTGTGCATGTATGTAATAGTTTGTTTATTAGCTGGTGAAGCAGAATATATTTGGGATTTTGGGTGAGAGGCAGTAATGAAGAATGCTGCACATGGTTTTTAGAGTGTTAATGTATGGGAACTCCAGTCATTGACTGCCATCCTATTGGATAAAGCACTATGTAAACACAGCAAAAAAGGACACCTACATAAAAGAGCCTGAATATAAAGGTTTAGTCTTCTTTATAGTGAATACTGTATGTCATGAACATAAGTACACTGGTTGTGTTAAGGAAACAAAGTGTCAAGTTTATTTAGCCATAGAGTACTTGAAAAAATTGTAGGCAAAACTTGAGTCCAGTGGTCAGATTGTGCTGTGTAGTTTTAGAGCTAGTATAAAATGGAACTTTAGGAATCTGTTCATAACTGATGTTACTACAGCCACCTAGGGAACGTGAGTATAACCCAGAGTCCAAGTACTTACTATTGGCATGGTCCCAAACAACAGATCTTCCTTTGGGACTTCACTGTGTGATTGAGATGAATAAACTGCTTGTCCCTTGCTCCCTGACATTCTGGAATCTGTGTGAACAGCCCTTGAGACTTCACTGTAACTGATGATCTGGAGTAAATGTCATGAAACAAAGTTTGTTGATCTCCCTTGCCCCTTGTTGAACAAGTTAAAAATGATTGAAGTGTCATGCTCCAGTCAGCTTCTTCACTTGGTGCCTACTTCATCTGCTGCAAAAGGCCAATGCTTCTGAAGGCAAAATGAGTCACAATTAGTTCCATTCCCTTTCAGGAACATTAGTATACTCCTTTCAGGTATTGTTGTTACATTGCCAGAATATGTTTTCCTGGTATACAAGAAATTAATACATTGTGAATTCAAGACTGTCAACATGTCAAAGGCTGAATGAGAAGTAGATTGGAAATTTTGCCTCTTCTGCTTCAGCTGGTTGAGAAAGGGTAGAATTGGGTAGGATGAAGCTGGCTTAACTCATCTAATGGTCAGTGCCACCATGTGGAGCATCAGTGAAGGTTGTTTACAGGCTGTTTTCTTTCAGCTGTTGTCTTATGAGAGCTGGCAGTCTGAAGAAAGAAATTGGGCAGCTCTCTTTGAAGCACAGCTGGATGTTTACAAACTGCAACAAGGTTTTTAAGTGTCAGAAGCAACTCTCAGAAATGGAGGTTTCAATGTGACAGGGCCCTCGGGACATTAGAAAACAGCACAGTTTATCCTAGGCTTTACCATGTATTTAGAATAAAATTCCTGTCTTTTTAATAATTATTAGCTCACTGCATAACACTCCATGAAAATCATAATCATGTATTTTCCTCAGAAGACCTCAGTGCTATAATAAAGCTGAAGGAAAAGAGATGCCATACTTATGTTGAAGAAGAAAAATGCCAGAAAAAAAAAGACATCTCTGGGATTGAAGTGTCTGATACTAATCAGAATTACACAATTCTAATGTAATATCCCATTACTGTGCTCAGTGAAATGTTCACTCCTTAGCTAATGACTTAAAATGAGGTGTGATTTTGGTTTCCTTTGGGAACATTTGACTTTTATGAGTTTTTCTCTGGTGCAATTAGAAAAGCAAGGAACCTAACCTAGGAATCTTGACATGGACTTAGAGTCTCCACACATTTTCTATGGCTCTTTCCTGACTTAGCCTTGACATAGGGAATTTGTCACACTATCTGTGTGGTGGGTAGACCGTTGCTTCCAGGTGCTCACTGTGCCACTCTGTCACTTCACCTTCTCAGCTGGACAGGGGAAGAAATTAGGATTACTCATTGGTTACTGTCACCGGCAAAATAGACTCGTCATAGTGAAATAATTTATTGCCAGTTAACAGTAGGAAAATGAGAAATAGGAAGGAATCTAGTGGCAGCGTCCTCTCCTCCCTGCCTTCTTCAGGACACTGGACTCAACCTAACTCTGAATGTTCTCTGTCTTCTCCTGCTGAGCAGTGCAGTGGGACAGGGAATGGATGCTGTGGTCAGTCCGTAATACATCTCCACTGCTGCTTCCCCCTCGTGCACTTCCCTTTTTCCAGCTTGTGGTCCCTCCTATGAGAGACAGACCTCCAGAAATTTCTCCAGTGTCCTTCTCACAGGCTGCAATTATACTCAAACTGCTCCAGTGTGGCTCCTTTCCACAGAGTTCAGTCCTTCAGGAACAGATTGCTCCAGTGTGGGATTCCCCATGGGTTTGCAGGTCCTGTCAGCAAACTTGTTCCAGTGTGAGGTCCTCTCCGTGGGGTCCTGTGAGGAACTTTTTCCAGCGTAGGCTCTCTATGGGGTCATAGTCTTCTTCAGACACATTCACCTGTGCCAAGTTGGGGTCCTTCCCAGGATGTGAGTGGATATCTGCTCCACCATGGACCTCCATGGACTGCAAAGGGACAGCTTGCCTCATCATGGTCTTTACAACAGTCTGCAGGGGAATCTTTGCTTCAGTGACCAGGAACTGCTCCTCCCCCTACTTTACTGACCTTGGTGTCTATTGAGTTGTTTCTCTCGCGTATCTTCACGCCTCTCTCCTGGCTGCCCTTGTGCAGGCATTTTTTTCCCCTTTCCTCCTTTTATCATCCCAGAGGTGATGGTGATAGTTGCTCAGCCTTGGCCAGAGGCTGGTCTGTCTTGGAGCAGTGGAACTGCCTCTGTCTACACTGAGGCAGCTTCCAGCATCTTCTTACAGAAAGTCACCTCTGCAGCCCACCTGCTACCAAAACCTTGCCATACAAACCCAATGCAATCAAGTTGTCAGTTACTGTTGCTGTTGCAAGTTACCTGTTCAGTTTCTAGAATCACATTTATGCTTAAAATTACATTTATCCTCCCCTGGGACAAAAATTGCAGTAATTGATTGCATTTTTACAACTGTATCTTGACCTGAAACTACTGTAATTGTGGAGCACTCAATATAACAAGTAGGCAGTAATCAATAACAAGCTGAATGATAAGATATTTCTTACTGTATTGTGTATTACTGCTGTAAAACACCAAAAGGAGCTCCTGGCCAACAGTGGTATTTAGAGTGAGATACTGTTCATTATTCTTTGTTATTTTTGAAATTCTACTTACTTATCTACTGCATATATTTATGTTTTGATTAATAATGCTACATTTGATGCTTCTGACTGATATGTAGCTGATAGATGATAATTAATGTATTTGGAAAAAAATGTTACAAGGTGGAAGATGATAAAGCAATGCCACAACTATTAAATAAGTGGCAACAATCAAAAAGGAAGAGGGAGGTAGTCTGACAGGTTTAGGAGCTTCTAGTGGAAAAGAATAGATGTTCCTTCCTTCAATGGTGACTGTGTTTCCATGATAATTTGCACTTCTTGACCAGTGTTTTAGTTCACTTGCTATCAGAGTATTTGGTATAATTTGCTCAGTATGTTTCTCTGGCTCCCCCAGGTGGTGCATATGAAGTAAAGCAGCATAAATTCTTCAGGAACCTGGACTGGAATAGTCTGTTGAGGCAGAAAGCGGAATTTATTCCACAGTTGGAGTCTGAAGATGACACAAGCTATTTTGACAGTAGGTGTCTGATGGTATTTAAAAACTATGATGAATGCCTTGTTTAAAAAATCACTGCCTTTCACTTTTGCTCACTGCTTAGATAATTTTCTTTGTCAGAACCACTGTCAGCTGTGCAATTTCACTTGTGGTTTGACATTTCAGCAGAAATAGTCTTACAAATAGAAGTATGCTTTTAGTTAATATTCAAGCTTGGTATCCATTCTTCCTGATAAATCTCCCTTGTCTAGCTCGTTCTGAGAAATATCACCATATGGAAACTGAGGAAGAGGATGATACCAATGATGAAGACTTTAATTTGGAGATAAGGCAGTTTTCCTCGTGTTCACACAGATTTTCCAAAGTGAGTAAAAATTGTAATGTTAGTATGTATTGCTTTTGTAAATGCTTTGCTACTTTTAAAGAGTTTGGAAATGTTAGGTACAGAAGAAGTGTATAGGGCATTGTTTACGAAAAGTTAACTGAAAAAGAGCAAGAATGAAATTAATACTACTAAAACACTGGAAGATTCTGTAGGAAAGTTATTTCTTGAATCCTTAAGGCAATAGACATTTATAAAATACGTTGATATCTTCTCTAGAAAATTTGGTGGCGTAAGAGAAATTTTAGGGACACTGTTCTGTTAAATACTAATGTAGGTTCTTTATGCCGGTTTCCTTTTATCTAGTTTGGATATTGCTGCAGTTGTGTCCTACATATCTTGCAGGCAATGGTACAACAAAGATTAATATACTAGCACATAGTAGTTATTTACTAAATGACATTAGACTGAAAGAAAAAAGCAAAGTAATTGCTTAACATGTCATTTGGTGAAGGAAAAATGTGGTTTAATGGAGTGACTTGAATGATGTGAATTGAAGGTGAATCTGACTATCCAAAGGGTAGTGTATTCTGGTAGTTGAGGTGAGATCTAATTATTGCTGTACAAGGGATACCAGGAGGACCAGAGTGGAGTGTATTATCAGGAAATACAGTGGAGGTTAAATGTCCAGAAAACAATTGGAGTGGAATGCCTACTGAAATGTCGTTTTAGTCTTAACACAGTATCCAGTAGTGATTTTCAAAAGCTTTCTCTTTAAAAAGTTTCTTGACACTACTTCAGGAACTGTTTAAAGGTCTTTGGAAAGTCTGTGTGTGTGTACTTTTTGTGTATCTTATGTTTATGTATGCTTCTTATTTTACTTGGTGGTACATTTCAAATTCATTTACTGTCTCTTTGGAGAAGAGCTGGATGAGAGATATTAGACACAAACTGAAACACATGAATTTATATCTGAAGGTAGGGAACATTTCTTTTACTGTGAGGGTGTTCTAACACTGGCACAGATTGTCTAAAGAAGTCTTGGAGTCTCCATCCTTAGATATCTTCAGAAGACACAATCCTGGTCAGCCAGCTTTGGGTGACCCTGCTTGAGCAGAGGGATTGGACAGCATGGTCTGCAGAGGTCCCTTTCAACCCAATTCTGTGATTCTGTGAAGTCCTGTCCTTTTGAAAGCTCTGTACTACAGTAATAGTTTGGTTTGTTAATGGTATTATGTCTTGCATCTCTAGCTGTCCCTCTCAGACTATGGAATACACAGCTGTTTGTGTGCTGTTGGCAGCTAAACAAATGGCAGACTTGCACTGATAGTATGTTTTTTCTAAATCCTTTACCCAAGTAATATATTCTTAACTTCAAAGTCAATTCAGATTAATTTTTCTGCTTTACACATCTGACTGATAGAGACTAAGTCAGTATCTTATAGTTAGGCCTTTTTTTTACCTTGATGGAAGGGTGTACATTGATCCAGTGACTCAGAGGCCCCAGGCTGTGAATGTTGTTTGTACTCTCTTAGTTCACAAAGTGAAATGGAGAGAAAGCTGATGAATTCATAATGAGAGGAGATGATGACCCTGTATGTGAGGAGCTAAGAAAGCATGTTTAAAACATAAAGTCTTGGGAATTTAAAAAAACTCAAGAAGTTTGAAGTTTGCACTCTGAAATGCTGTATAAGCATTTGAAGTACAGATGGAAACATGCTTTGCTGTATAACTTTTCATATCAAATATGTCAGTGATGAGTTGAGGTTTTTTTATTCTTTTTGTCTGTATTAGGTTTTTAGCAGCATAGATAGAGTCATTCAGACACAAGGTGAAGAAAAGGAAGATGCAGGAGAAAAAACAAAAAGTGTAACTTTGCCTTCTGTGGAATCTTTAAGCTGGAGTTCTGAATATTCTGAAATGTAAGTAGAAGGAGGTGCTGGAAGTGGGCCATGTCTGCTAGCAGGCCTCCTCATCTCAGCAACTTCATGAGAGTTTGCTTATTTTTAATGCAGACAGCAAGTATCTGCATCCCTCTCCTCTGACACTGAGAGCAGCAGACAGCAACACAGTTCTGGTTTGCTTCCGAAGTTGGCTATATCAGCTGAAGGAGAAGGAGATGATTCCACTGGGTTGGTGGGACCCCGGGAGGAGCAGGAAAAGCCTGTGGTTGTGAAGGAGGAAATAGCACAAGATGAACCTGAAGTAACCACTCCAGCAAGCACCATCAGCAGCTCCACACTATCAGGTAATTCACAGTTGGGTCTCTTGACCGATGGCATTAGAAACAGTTGCTGATCTTTGTTTAGCAGTAGCATCCATGGATTTAGAAGTTCAGTATTTCAGATCTGCTTTTAAAAAAGCTATTCCAAGAGGAGTTTAGTTTAGGTGCAGACTAATAAAATGTTTTGGAAATACATATGGGAAAGCACCAACATGTTGTAAATGCCAACATTTAGTGTTGCCCCACCGACTCTAGAGAGCTGCTAGGCATGTGAATGAAATGGTGACCTGACTGTAGAGCCTTTGCAAGATCATTCTGTCGAGAAAAGGAATTGTAGATCCCTTGAGCACTTAAAACACCATTTTTATATCTGAAGTTAGTGATCTTTTGATCACCTTGAAGTCCTTCAAGGTGATTTATATTGCTATTTTTTTATAATCTCTGCTTTTGCTAATCTCTGCATTTTGTGTTTCTAATTAAGGCATCTCAAAGATGTCCACCTTTCAGAATTGAGAGGGCTGTTCTTGACCTGTGGGAGTCACTTTAGTCATTAGGAATTTAGGAAGGAGTGTTGTAAACCACTTGGCTACTTTATTAATTTATGTCATTTATGCATCCCTCTCCCAGCTACAGTTTTTACATGCATTTCAGTAGAATCCAGGTCCATATTGTCTTTCTGATTTCTCACTTTCAGGGCAGAGTTTTGTGTAATTGTTGGAAGATCTGACACTTAACACAGACCTAGACCCATATCAATCTAATGGTTGTCCATATGTAGGTTCCAGTTACCTTCTCTCCACATTTACTTGTTTTTGGCTTATTTTTCCTTTGTACCTCACTGTGGTGCTGCATTTCTTTTTTCTTTGTGGTAGAAAACAATCCAAACAATAAAAGCAAACTGTAATAATTTTTTAAAATATATATATATTTCCTGTTTTAATGATCTGGGAAAAGTTGCTAATAAAGACTTGTCTAGGTCTGGAGCCTTTCATTTACTGTAGGAAGAGTTCACGTGAAAAATAAATGTACACTGAAGTTTTTTACAGCGAGTGCTGCATATTGAGGTGCCAGACTTGTTTCAGCTTTTGTCTGTTGCTTTACTTTAGTCAGTGACTACAAGAATCTGTTGCTTCAGGTAGTTCTGTTAAACTTTATGCATTACAGAAATGTGCAAAAATCACTCAAATTTCTGTAATGTTGTTTTATTGAAGTTATTAACAGAAAAAAAAAATCCTATCTCAAAATTGTACTGTTTCCTCTCCCTAACCCCCAGTTTTTCCTCAATGTGTTTATCCCTTCTTCTTTGTACAGTTGGCAGTTTTTCAGAGCACTTAGATCAGATAAATGGAAGAAGTGAGAGTGTGGACAGTGCAGATAACTCTTCAAAGCCTCCCAGTGAAGTTGCATCTCACATGGCTCGTCAGCGATTAGAAAGCACGGAGAAAAAGATCTCTGGGAAAGTCACAAAGTCCCTTTCTGCAAGTGCTTTGTCCCTCATGATCCCAGGAGGTAGAGATAAATTTTTTGTTTGAAATGTTCTGATTTGTGCAAACCTCATGGTTTATGATGAAAATGCAAGATTTTGGAGAGTCCAGGATGGATTCTGTGTTACGCTTTTTTGTTTCTCTTGTTTTTTGCATGCATTACTAGATAATCTGATCTTATTGGCAAGTTACAGTGCTCACATTACAACTGAGGGGCTTTCTCTGGCAGGCAAAAGTGTAGCTTGGGTGGAACTGCCTTGTGTTCGACTGTGTGTGTGCACAGCAGGACACAGGCTTTGGTCCTTGGCCCACTCTAGGATGCTATAGTAGAGGTGTAGCTTAAGTTTTAAGTAGCTCACTATGTACATTTCCAAGAATACTTGTTTGTTACAGCAGCACATTCAGCCTGACTAGTTCACTCCCACCTCCCATGAGGAAAGGTGGTGATAAGCCATAGAGAAGTATCACAGAAGCAAAAATAGTATGTAGGCTTTCACTTAAGTAAGTGGAAGCGTAACAGTGAGTGTGTCCAGATTAAGAAAGTCCAAATTTCTCAAATTTTGAGGGATTTTTTCCAAAAGTCAGATTATGTCTTAAATTTGCACACTGGGCATATGTTTTTAGACCTCGGGTGAAATATTTAAGTATCTGCTTATCTGATAACATAACCCTGCACTTGCTTGATATGTTCAAATATGGCTTTGACAGTAATTTCAACACAGGTTGTTTTTAGTCCTCAAGGAAGTAGTAGGAATTATACACAGTGTTGAAGAATTGAGTCTGTCTCCTCTCTTGGATTTCACCTGTCTCTGGATTGTGAAGTAAATGTGCCCTGTGTGCTCCTTCATACCTTGGTGTCCAAACACACATCTAGTATGCATGTGTTTTGGAGACCTCAGAGAAGTGAAAGCTCTGTGTGGTCCCTGTTACTGCAGGATTTTCTCCTTCACATCATGATTTCCACTCTTCCTTCACACAATTTAAAAATCTGCATAAACTTCCTATGCAGTACCTGTAATTCTAGCAGCTTACTATAAGGATTTTCCAATGAGGTAAATGTTTAGTTTCAGGTAAAGGGGGAGTATTATACTCCTGCTTTAATGAGGACAACTAGGTGACTATGAATACTCAGCATTTCTGTGATGCTGCCCAAATGTGAATGATTGCGCAAGAGGGGTGAAGATGACTTCATTTTTACAAAGTACTGAAAACTGCAACTGGCTTGCACACAGTACCCTAAGTTTTTTCCTTGTGTCGCATCTTTTCTTAAAAATATTTGTCCCAAATGTCATGTTTTTCTTGGTATACCACTTGTAACAGTTAACACCATGGTTATTTTTTTGCTTGGAGAGGGCCTGTAGTGTGTGCTAATTACTGAAATCCACTATCACGTGAAGATGACATACACAGAGGTAATTAAACAGCCAAATAACACTTATTCGTCAGTTTGTATCCTAGTAGTTCTTTCATAGCTGTCAAGTAAGAATCACGAAGCTCAGAGGTGATGTAGATTGAGTTTTCTTTAAATTTTATTTCAGCATCGTTCTGTAAAATCCAAAGTTAGCTTTGCTTAAACCTACAGATTTTTTCATTATATCTTTATCAACTAAGTTTGTATGTTAGCTAATACTGTCAAAAATCCTATCTGATTCATGATTACCCATAAACTTAATTACAGCAACAAGTGGACATTTTCACAGGATGTGTCCCGTATGCAGCAGAAAGCAAAGGGTAGGGATTCTGGGCATGTTTCAGAGCAAGAGGGTGACAGTGACAGCAGCCCCCTCAGGACGTGGCTGTTCTGTGGGTTTTCAGCTCACAGAGTGATCTCTTATTTCTGGGAGCATCTGGTGACCTGCATCCAAAGAGGGAGGGTCTCTGCTCTCAAAGTCTATTGTGCATGTGTCAAGCTTGCATGACACAGCCTGGCACAGTCACCAGACATTGTATCTTTCTGGGCTTCATTCATAAAGAGAGTTATCACCTTGTTACAGTCACCAAAATCTGTTTTATGCTGCTGCAGTTGTGGTTACCTTTGCACAAGCATAAGCACATAGTGCTTTCACAACAATTAAATAGAACAAAGCCTTAAGTGGTATTTTTGTTGCAAGAAATTCTTGTGGTCTTATGTGATGTGGCAGAGTGTAAATGGAGGCATGGTACAAGCATTGAGTTACTGTCCTATGTACCAACTAGATCTTAAGGTTTAATTATTATTCTTTATCTATATACATATAACTGAAACAAAACAAGTAAAACCCTGAACTAATGCTTGTTTAGCACTGCTGGATAAATAAGGGGTAGTTTCAAGCATAATCAGAGTAACATATGCTACCATAATCTTTGATATTCTTTGCATAAGTGAGTGTTAGGAAGAGGCTGAGAATTGTTCTTTCAAAGTTAGCAATGAGTGTGTCTTCTATCTAAAAATAACCAAAACGATCTACATCTAAGTTAGTCCTCGCTTTATAAAATTCAGTTCATGCTACAGGGAGAGACATACAGTTCTAATACCTGCCTGTTGGTTTAACTTCTTGGTAACACTGTGGAGGGGAGAGTGTTTCTGCAGACAATGGTCTGTTTTGACACAGAGGTGTCATAAAGCTAAGCAAATCCCCTGTTCTGTGTCTCTATTTGTGTGTTCTCAGAACGTACTCTTAATACACGGATTTTTTTTTTCCAGATGTGTTTGGTGTTTCTCCTTTGGGAAGTCCTATGTCTCCTCATTCTCTATCATCTGATCCTTCTTCTTCTCGCGATTCATCTCCCAGCCGTGATTCATCAATTGCTGCTGCAAGTCCACATCAACCTATAGTAATTCATAGTTCAGGAAAGAAGTATGGCTTCACCATCCGAGCAATCAGAGTTTACGTGGGTGACAGTGATATCTACACTGTGCACCATATTGTTTGGGTAAGATACTACAGTTTTCTGTTTAGCCACAGAAAAATGTAATGGTATATTTCCCTTAGATTTTATTACTTACGGTATCTGCTTGTTGGTATTTACTGTGTAAATCATGATGTTGTTCCAGACAGTTTTCTTAGAATTTTCTTAGAAATTTGTGCCTGTACACACAGTGTTCACTGCAGGAAGAACACAAACCACCTTTGGCAGAAGTCGTTAGCTACATATGATGGTGACTTCTTGCACGTGTCACTTTTGCTTTTGGGAAATTTGGCATTTGTCAATAGCCATTATCTGAGTTCAAAACAATGTAGTTTAGGAGAAAAAAAAAAGAGTTAGTGCAGCTTTTCTTTGATTGAAGGTAGGATCTGCAAAACCTGAGATTAGAGATTTTGAAAACTTCTGTTCACATAGAGTTCATTAAACAGCATCAGTTAAGGATTCAGGAAAGTCAATAGTATTTTACTAGACACCAGTAGGCTGAATTCAAGCACTGGCTTTCTTTTGTGTAGAAATGTGCAAATCATTTGGAACTGTAAATACCTTTGAGGATTATATGGCACAGGAAAAAGACTGTCTTGAATAAATCATCTCTTTTTCATCCTTTGTTTGCTGCTAACCTGAATGAAGACGGGTTAAAGGAAAAGACATCAGTTCTTGTATTTCACTGGTTATCAACCTTCTTAATTGAAAAATAACTATGTATTTGTGTAGATATGGTTTTTTAACTTACACTGATAACAAAATTATATATTAAATAATTATACATGCATAAATGTGTACATTAAGTATTTCAGCTACTTCAATATAATTTTTTAAAAATTGATTACATGTACCATAAAACTTTGAAATTTTGTACAGTGCTTTGTTTTAAATATGTATTGTAGGTTTTGAAGTAGCAATGCTACTGATGTGGTAGTGCATTACTCATTTTTCATTCATGTTGTTTACCTCACAGACCTGTTAATCCATCAAGAGCACTGGATATGGAGAATGGGGTACATTTGATTGATAATGGAATACATTTTTTTAAAAATGGTTTTCCTGCCACTGATATAGTGTGACTGCAGTGAAAGGAAGGGAAAAAATGGTACATTGCAGTAAAAGTAAAACCTTGGCTTTTTTCAAAATACTACAGGTTTGATGGTTTTTTTGGCTCTGTAAGCATTGTAGCCTTTGTAGCCTTTAGCAGCCTCTGTATGACTTAAAATTCTTCAAAAGCTCATTTTAAAATATAATTAATTATTTAATCCACCTCTGCAATAGTTTGCAGTTCCGTTTGATTTGATCCTTTGTCACCTTTTTGATCCACTGTTCCCTCTACGGGCAGCGTACTGAATTTAAACCAAGTTTAAATGGTCCTTAACTATATGGTGCTATTAAGAATTTTTGTTATGATTAGGGTATCAGATTGTGATAATTGCCTTAAGTACATCAGTTTTTCTCAGCATCAGATTCTTAAAATTTTCATTCTATTATAAAATTTTTCCATGGGGACTGAATCACCCCTCCTTTATCACATGCATAAAAAACTTCCCTGCTATACAAAGCTTACTTAAATACTCGTCAGTGGTTCAGTGAGCTTTTAAAACCTTTGCAGGTCTGGTTTAAGTATGAAGTTGGAGTAAATAGTTGATGGTGGAAGGGCTGCTCTGATTTTACTTGCTTTCTTCCTTTAGATATTTATTCTATACTTCATTGCCAACTCATTTCACAGAAAGTGTGAAATTTAAACAAAGCCTACTCTTGAAAGGATGAAGGTTAAACAGAAGTACATTTTGTGTATATTCTCTTTGTCTCTGATTTTCAGAACGTGGAAGAAGGAGGTGCGGCTTACCAGGCGGGTTTAAAAGCTGGAGACCTGATTACTCACATCAATGGAGAGCCCGTGCATGGTCTTGTTCATACAGAAGTCATTGAGTTGTTGTTAAAGGTAGGGCTTGGACAGCTGGGATGCAAAAGCACTTGCTGTTTTCACCAGGGATGAGGGGTTTTGTTTTAATCAGTTTTTGTGGTTGCACAAGTACAAACTCTTAAGCTGCTATTGCACACATTTGTAGTAAAGCCAGTAACTCCATATATCTTGCTATTATTTTAGTTTCTCTGCATTAAACTGGCTTTGCTCCTGAGACAGCTGAAGTACATTCAAGGCACTGACACTGGAGTGTCTCTGTCTCAAATATTTTTTATCTTGTATATAGCCAGGCACACCCGACAGAGCTCCTTTGCTTAATGAAGTTCTGGTCCTGCAGCTGGACTTTTTTGAATCAACCTATAACACTTTATCTTACATTTTTCTGATGACAATCCTATTAGAAAATTATAGATATGCTTTTCTTCAAAAACAAAATACTTAACTTGTTTTTCATGAATGGTAGTGCCTTAGCTTTTCACAGTACCTTATCATTATGCAGTTTTTATGTAATTTTGTCAGCAGAGACCAACATAGGTCAGAATTATTTTATACCACCATATATTGACTTCCTGTACAGTTAACAATTCATGGTGTAACATGCAGAGCTTTGCCTGCCAAAAGAGGTAGTCAGTTATAAAAGTTGATTGAAGAACAGTGAAGTAATGGGGAAATATAGAGAGGTGAGGAAAAATGCAAAATACAGTTTTCTGAATGTCTTAATTTTCATTCTCTGAAAACAGAGGAACTTAGTTTTTCCAATTTTGCAAGAATGTGGAAAAGAAAATTCTGTAAATTTGGGCCGTTCTGCATGTGCACTTGTTTTTTGTGTCATAAAAAAAAAAAAAGAGTAACATGACAACACTTCACACTACTTACAGCAGGAAACTCAAAAGGAGAGATTGGTGTTTATCCAAATGTTCTGTGTCATAAATTAATTTGGACTATCAGAATTGCTTTGAAAGGAAGTTCTTCATAGTGGTATACAGTGCTGTGCAGGAGTTCCAGATTTTTAAAACATAATTGTCACAGCTTATTGAATCATCAGTTCATGCAAATAGTCCTGAAAAGCTGATATCCTGAGACAAGAATGGCCAGTGAGTGAACCAGAGCACAGTGGAAGCTGTTCTTTGCAGGAAAAATATATTCTGTAGAAGTTTCATCCTGAAAATTGCAGTCTTGGTCAATCCTTGGTTTCCTCCTGTCTAACTAAAATTACTGGCACTTGGCCTTCTCCTGAGGCTGGAGTGGAGGCATTTTAGGAGATTGGGCAGAATTTTAGAATTTTCCATTGGTCGTTTATCTGACATAAGTTAGCCTGGAAACCTCTGCATGGGCTTCCTACTCTGCCAGCTGTTACTCTGATGCTGGAGTTCTGTCTCACTGCATTTGTGTTTGTGGTGTAGCTTCAGTTTAAGGCAAAATCACCTTACCCCTAAACTTTCATCTTCCATTTTGGCAGAGTGGTAACAAAGTCTCAGTAACAACAACTCCTTTTGAAAACACTTCCATCAAGACAGGACCTGCCAGACGGAACAGTTACAGGAGCCGAATGGTCAGGCGCAGTAAGAAAACCAAGAAGAAAGAGGGGCTGGAGAGGTGAGTAACCCTTTTGTTTCATGGAGCATCTGTTTTCCACTTCCCTAGGCAACCCATGCCTGCGTCTCACCACCCTCATAGTATAGAATTTCCTTCTAATAATCTAATCTAAGTATCCCCTCTTCAAGTTTTAAACCATGGCCCCTTGTCCTCTTCCTTACATGTCCATACAAAAACTTCATGCCACTCAAACCTCTCAAGTCAAGGTTCCTCTGGATGCCATCCTTTCCTTCCACCCTGTTGACCTCACCACACAGTTCAGTGTTGTCAGCAAACTTGCTGAGAATCCACTCAGTTCCACTGTCCATGTTGCCAACAATGATGTTAAACAGCACTGCTGCGAGTACTGGCCCTTGAAGAACACCGCTCGTGACTGGTCTCCATTTTGAAATCGAGGCCTTGATCATAAATCTTGAAATGTCATCATAAACTAGTTCCTTATCCATTGACTGGTCCACCCATTGAATCCATATCACATAATACAGTTCTTTCTCTTGTCTTCTACAGCTTCTTTTGCCTTCTCTATGAGACTGTGGTTGGAACATGTTCTTGCAATCCCATTTGGCCTACACTAGATCTGCTAAAACAATCCTTAAGAATTTTCCATGGTGCACACATAGTGAATAGTGCACACACAGCTATGAGGCAAAAAATGTATAATTGATTTAGCATCCTAATTTAGTATAAGTATATTCATTTGCATGTGTTTAATTAAACATTCTAGGACTAAGATTATGGGAATTTTTAGTTTGATTATAAAATTAAGTGTATTTTCTAAATACTTCACTAGTACTGCATAGATAGTACTTCAATTTTGGTGGGCTCTTAAATTACGAAAACAAAGACTCATACTCATAAAGAGTTAACTGTTCTTTTGGAATACAGTGACTGAACTTTAGTACAGATGAATTTAGTTACCCTATATGTCCGACCTGTTAGAAAATCTGGGTATTTTCTAAACTTTATGCTTTGCAGTGTGGTTTATTTTCATGTGAACATAGATTTAATATTTGCTTTTCTGAGGATAATGGTAGCTTGCAAGAGTTTTGCCTGTCTTAATAGTACATCATAATTTTTTATTAATTCTGTGCTCTTCTCATGCTAGGAGAAGATCTCTCTTCAGAAAGCTGGCCAAGCAACCCTCTCCTCTTCTTCACACCAGCAAAAGTTTCTCCTGCCTGAACAGATCACTTTCCTCAGGGGAGAGCTTGCCTGGGTCTCCAACCCACAGTTTGTCTCCTAGATCACCTACCCCAAGCTACCGCTCTACTCCTGATTTTCCATCTGGTAAGTGTGAAGGAGTGGAGGCAAGAAGAAAAGCGTTAGAAGTGTATTCTTCTACTTGTTATTTTCCCAGATCTGTTACACTCTGTTAGGAGTAGACAGCTCTGACAAGCATAATCATTGAATAGCTGTAGTCTGTCTGGAAGAGGGAAATAGATTGCTGATGCAAAACCAAATGTGTTTTCTTGATACAAAAGCACCTAGAAGGGAGCTGTCTGCTATGTTTGCCACAAGATTTAAATTCAACTCCAGTGGCTATAAGCTAAGTAATAAACATTCTAGGTATGGAGTAGAAGGTAGAATCTTTCCTAGGAGAGGCTGATTGTTAGAAGAATGAAACTGAGGAGAAAGTTGCTACATAATGGAAGTAGCATGGGCACTGATAATGCATATTTATAGCTGAAACTATTGGCTGGATGCCAAAATACGTATCATCTGTCTTCTAAAAAAACTGCCTGTTTTTTCTGTTTTATTTGTGTCATTTTTTTTGTATCTACTATAAGTGACTGCTATTGTACAGTCCAATGGCAAGGTTAAATTATTTTGAAAGCTTTGATCATTGCTTTGAAGTGGTAAAAAGCACTAGGTCTTTTATTTAAGGCAAAGGAAGTAGTAATTTAGAGGACAAAGGAACAGAAGGGAAAGGGAGAAACAGCAATATAGTGGGAATGGCGAGGGGCTTACAGCCCTGTCACTCAAAACCTTCAAAGTTTTGGAACATTGTGTCAGCAGATGGCACATGGGCCTTCAGGACCAGTGAAAATTCCGTGTCTTATGGAACATTTAGCTAAGATTCAAAAAATCTTGCTAAAGTTACTTTTTTTTTGTTTACTTTGTTCTCTTTGTAGGTACTAACTCTTCACAGAGTAGTTCCCCTAGTTCAAGTGCTCCCAATTCTCCAGCCGGTTCAGGACACATAAGACCCAGCACTCTTCATGGCTTGGGTCCAAAGCTTGGTGGGCAAAGATACAGATCAGGAAGACGAAAATCAGCTGGCAGCATTCCTCTGTCTCCTCTTGCACGGACACCTTCTCCTACACCCCAGCCAACATCCCCTCAGCGATCTCCATCACCGCTGCTAGGACACTCAATTGGAAATACAAAAATAGCTCAGTCTTTTCCTAGCAAAATGCATTCCCCTCCAACTATTGTAAGGCATATTGTAAGACCAAAGAGTGCAGAGCCACCAAGATCTCCACTGTTGAAGAGAGTCCAGTCTGAAGAGAAACTTGCACCCTCTTATGGAAGTGATAAGAAACACTTATGTTCACGCAAACACAGTCTGGAAGTGACCCAGGAGGAAGTGAATAGAGAATTGTCCCAAAGGGAAATAACTCTTCAAAGCCTGGAGGAGAATGTATGTGACGTGCCATCACTCACACGTGTCAGGCCTGCAGAGCAGGGTTGCTTGAAGCGACCCATATCCCGAAAACTAGGTAGGCAAGAATCTGTTGATGAGCTGGACAGAGAGAAGCTGAAGGTCAAGATAGTTATGAAAAAGCAAGATCTTGCTGAAAAAGCAAATCCTGCTATACATGAACCTAGCAGTGATCCAGAAAATACCAACACCTTAAGACTGGAAGAAAGAGACAAAACAGCATTCCATAAAGTATTAGAAAGATTAAATCAATTTGAAACAAAAGGTGTTGCTTTGGAGACTCAGTCAGCTGGTGGCGTGCTCAAAGACACCCTTCAAAAGAATGCAAACTTGAGATCAAATGATGGTGTTGCTTTAGATACACAGGTGTTGTGTCATGGGCCTCCACCTAATGAACACACTCATATTTCTTATGACATCAAAATAACTTCCCCACCATGTACACTACAAGATGTGCTACCTCAGTCCTCTGACAGGACATTGAATGGAAAGGGAGAAAACCCAGATAAAAATGTACCAACAAAAGAATTTGTCAAATTTGAAAGATTGGATGGCAAACTTGCAAATATTGATTATCTTAGAAAGAAAATGTCCATTGAAGAAAAAGATGACAGTGTCTGTCCAGTGATAAAACCCAAACTGACATCAAATGTTCATGAATGCCTTCAACTTAATACAGGCAGGCCTATAAGCATACAGCAAGACTCTACTGCAGTTCCTGATGGAAGAGCATTTATCAGTAGTGCACATGCTGCTCAGATTAACTCAGTTTCTTTTGTTCCTCTCAAGACCTTGAATAGCCGAGCAGACATGAGTGTAGAAAAATCAGCCCTTATTTCCACTGAGGCTCCTGTCAGAAAAAGTCCATCAGAATATAAACTTGATGGGAGGTCTGTTTCCTGTTTGAAGCCAATAGAAGGCACACTGGACATAGCCTTACTTTCAGGGCCACAGGCTTCAAAGACTGAACTTTCTCCATGCATGCTACCAGAAGCACACAGCACCAGCAGTGAAGGTCCTAAACCTTCAGCACCACAAGGGAGTGGTGGAAAGACTGAACTGGCTTGTCAGAAATCTGTCAAAGCCAATGTATTGGAGCCCCAGGTTCTGCAAACAAGCAAGAGTTCACTAGACCCACCAGTGATCCCTATGGCTGCAAAAGCAATGACAGAGAAAAAGGTTTCTAGTCCAGTTACCAAAGGCAGTACCTCTGTTACTGAAGTAGTTAGAAAGAAGGACATCTCCCCTTCAAAACAGAAGGATAATTCAATGCAGGCAAAGGCTTGTGTTACTCAGAATGTTAAAACTACTCAGACACACTCCAAACTTTCTGCTGTCCAAAGCACTCCTGAAAAATCCTCAGGAAAAGAGAAGCAAGTACAAAAGGAGTTGCCTGCCAAAGAGGCTGTAGCACAGAGAAGTTGCGAGCCTATCCCTGCAAAGGTGGAGGTGATCAGGGAGTCATCTCTGAAATTAGCTGTCTCAGATGTCCTGATAACGAGCTACTCCAAAAGCAATGAAAAAAATTGTGCTGATTTTGCTGATCCATCTCAGATGCAAGGAAAAATGCAGACAGCTGTCCCCAAGGCACAACCTAAGGATGGCAGAGAGTCACTGAAACAGCTAGGCAAAGATGACAGCAGTGTTGCTACCAGTTTTGGGCAAAAGGACATAACCAAGCAGAAGGTTCTCAGCGAGCCTAAGACAGTTACCACCGAGTCGAAGTGTGAAGCTCTTCCTTCCAGGTGGCCCATGCAGCCCTCAATAGATTGTGATCCTAAAAATGACAAGTCTGCATTGCTTTCCTCTGTGCAGAAGGAAAATGCCAAAGATTTAGGAAAGAAAGATCAGAAACAGCTCACTGACATAAGGCTTCAAATTACTGAGAGACAGCAGTCCACCCAAGTTCCTCGGCAGCAACTTAATGCTTCAGGCTCCCCTGCTGTGAGAGACACCTCAAGCAAAAACTGTGCTGTAGATATTCACCCAGGTGTTCAAGAACATGTGAAACCCACTGCCACCTGTGTGGAAAGCAGCAGTAACAAACACAAGCCAGTCTCTGATATGAGTTCCTCTAAGTCGAAGTACTTGGATAAACAGACTTTGTCACAAAAAATATGCACTCCAACCATAAAAGAAAGAGAAACTATTGTTCAGCTGTCTACCAGCTCCCGGAAAGATGGGAAACATATCAGTAAAAATTTGCTAGAACCCCTTTCTTCTGTTTCAGGCTCTTTGAGAAAAATGAGCAATGAACAGGTGCAGGCTGAAAGGCCTGTGAGTATGGAGCATGTCTCAGTCAGCACCCTCCAAATGAGCAGCATCACTCCTGACAGCATACTCAAATCCTCTGCTGTCAGACAGGTACCAGCAGGCCCAGAGAGTTCCAAGCAGGTGCAGAAGCAAGAACCAGCAGGCCTGGGGGCACCTGCTAATCAAAAGCAACTTCACCTCAGTGAAAAACAAACCACCTCTCCAAAGTTTTCCACTGTGAAAGACTGTCTCTTGCTGAGCAAACAGGCAGACAGAAGTCCTAGTAATGATACCGTCACTGCAGACAAGAGACCTGAAGGAAAAATATGCACTGACGCACTTTATGTTCAGCTTGACAGTGGGAAAGTAGAGCCTACCCTTTGCCTTGCAAGCTGTGATGCCAGAGGGAAAGGAGCAGAAAAAATGACCACAAGTATCAAAAGCTCTCAAGATTCAAAAGGGAAAGGACAAGGTAATCAAAAACAGACAGAGGATGCAAACAAGCAGATTGCAATAAAACATGTGTCAGCTGCCAGTGGGCAGAGCACTTGCGTGGCTGCAACACCAGGAAAACCACTTACTTCTTCAGCCAGTGTCTCTGAATGTAAACAAGAAGTATCTGTTCTGTCTTTGGTGAAGAGTGATGCAGCTTCAGCAAAGGGTAGAGCAGGCTCGCCTGAGCTTCCTGCAACCTGCAAGGAACTAAGTAAGAAAAGTATCTCTTCTGCAGGGAGCAGTAAGACAGAAATGCCTAAAAGTGTTTCACTGGTGGCCTTGCACAGTGCTGCTCTTGTAGTAGAAGCCCACCATCCTGCTTCAAACCTCAGTGGGAAACCTGGAAGTCAAGAAAAGTCTCTTTTAAACACTGTGGATGTAAAGGGAAAAGATGCCATTCTGGCTCAGCAGTCTGCTTCAAGAAAACAGAATGTAGGCAAAGATTTATCCAGGTCAGCAACCACACCTGACCGCCCTAACGCGCTTTCTGATGACAAAGACTCGGCGCGGCAGCGGCGGGGAAAGGAAACTTCGCGGAGCAGTCCTCACAAAAAATCCTGTTAAGGCCAAGACCTGGCAGGTATGAATCCAAGACTAGCTGAAACAATGTCAAAATATCGGACTGCCTTTAAACCAGCACTGTGTTGTGTCTTTGTGCAGCAAATCTTTCATGTCACTGAAGAGAGAACAAGGGGATATATAAAGAGAGGACTTTTTTTCAAAATGCCTTTCCAATTGTAACCGGTAAAACTGTTACCATATAGTATTTGTACAAAAGTACCTTTACAGCTGAAGCTGTTGAAGAAGAGATTTTCTCTGTAAATACCTAGCAATGTGTTTGGGGTTTGAATGTAGCATATATACTTTGCTGCTGATTGCGTTGTTTACTCTTCCCTTTTTTTAAGATAGTTGCTTTGCCACTTATTGCCATAGTCAAATATGAAAACTAAATTATTAGAACTCAGACCTGGCATGGACATGCACAAGCATTGGTCTGACTGGAAAGCAAAAACAGGCCACATTTTTACTTACTAAAAATTTTAGCTAAAAGTAAAAAAAAAAAAAAAAAAAAAAAGAAATACTAGTACAGTACAAATATAGTGACTTATTGTGAGTTTTTACATGTATTTTTAATAATACCATTTTGACAGTACTGTACCTGACTGACCTCTTCACCGGATGGAACACAGGACCTAACTCCATTTCCCTACTGCAGAAAGTCTGTCTCTGAGAGTAGGTGGTGTTGAAGCTGGGTATCAGGGCATCCCAGCAAGAGCCGTGTTCTCTGGTGAAGTGGTTTTTCTTGTCTATTAGCAGTGTGTTCTGTGACCTTCACCTCAGACAAGGCTAAGACTCAGGCACATACCATGTGCTTAGTTTTTGCTGCAATCCTCTCTTAGGTTCCTTGAAGCTTTTCTAAATGTAGGCCCTTACAGAGCAAGGCACAAGTATAAGCACATGATTTGCAGTACTAGTATGTTGATCCCTGTTTTTATTATATTTAGAGAATATTTGTTATGGCATATAGGTCTGCACAGTTAGCTTCATACAGCCGTAGCTTTTTTTCTCTTTTATGACAAGTAAGGTAAAAAGGAAAAAAGCAGTTTCAAAATCATATCTTCAAAAACTTTCAGGACATCCGATACATTTTAATACATAGCTGGGGCCTTATGTTGTAGACTTAACTTGCTGTTTTTAGCAGGTAATTCCAGGTTTCACATTCATGTCTAAATGCATTGAGTAGCTCCATACATTTCATAACATAATCTTTTTATTTGTATGCAAAAAAAAAAAATTACTGTAATTATAAAAGAAGCATTTTGTAACAAAGGAACCTGTTGGAGCTATTTGGTGCTAGAATGTGACTGTCTTATTACTTTTGCTAAGCCTTATTTAAATTTTGTATACTGTGGAACATGTAGAGTTTGATCATTTTAGTTTGGAGGTATTTAGCTTGTTTTGAAGGATGAAAGGTAAAATTTGAAACATGTACAGAAGCACTACTAAATACCTTTGCAGATATGTTTTTTTTTTTAATGATGGGGATCAATAGGATGATAATCCTCCTTATTTTTGTTATATGTACCTACAATAGAGCTAGGCTTCTACCCGTTTCATCAGGGCTTACAGATTGTCTTTCTGTCTCAAAAGCTAGAAAATTGCTCATAAAAGCACAGTGTAATCTTGACTTGGAAGTCTGTATGAGAACTGATAGAGTGCAGAATTCATTTCCTTCTGGTGAAATCTTTATCACACTGATAAATTGAGTTGGATTACAGCAGACCTGTCATGGAAAGATCATATCACAAACATTATGATTTTTCATGTGGCACAAGAACATCCGTGCTTGCCTTTGATGTGTTCACAGAAGAACTAGTGAGCAATAGATAAATATTTGGGGGGCAGTTTTAAAGATAAAATGGTCTTGACATTTACAGTTCATCTGTGCTTTGGCAGTTACTACAAACGAATGCTAATGCATTTCAAAATAACATTTCTGTCTGGGAGGTATTTCCTAGTTTACAGTCTTCTGCATTTTTTTTCAGCAATCCTCTTCTGTTTCCTTTTAAAGCACACCTAGCTATTTGTTTACAGTATACCTTTATGTATATTTTGTATAGTTCATTATCACTTCTGACAAGTAAGTTCTTTGCATTTTGGCAGTGTAACAGTTCTTAAGCTTGTGTTTATGTAGTACTTGTTTGTTGGTGTTCACCTTATCAGTGAGCTGTTAGAGATCCTCCTGCTTGTGTTATATTTGGTCAGTCTTTATGTGATTGTAGATCGGATGTGTTCTTTTGTAGACTTCCTGCTGTAGATTCCTCAGCTTACAGAAAATTTTAAAAAAATTTAAAAAAAAGAAGAAAATGAAAGAAAAAAATTGTTAGGGTCTGTGCAATAAAGTGTTTGCAGTCTTATTTTCTTTAAGAAACTCCTTATGGATGTCATAATTGTTGTATATTGAACACGATTATTTATACTTATGCAGTTGCAGAACATTGAAATAAAAACTCAGCATGAAACACTCTTGCGTTAGCTTTTATCTTTGAGCTGCATTGACTCCTTGTAACGTACAGCATATCTCTGCTCTACTCAGGGGCAGGCTGTTGGGTTTTTTCCTCAGTGCACCCCTTAAGGCACATGCCAGCTGCAGCAAATGCAGTTTAGTCAGGAAACAGGGAGGTATGCACAGATGAATATCTTGTCTCAGGTAAAGACTAGAATCACTGCTCTGCTGTTGGGTAGGTAGGCAGGAGGTGGTGATCAGTGATAGCAGCAGTGGGTTTGTAACGTGACTTTTAAATCTTTCCTCCTCAACTTGTAGTGTCACTCATTATATCAGGTTGGTATGGTTTTGAGTACCTTCTCAAATTACCCAATTTTTAGTGGTTTTGTTATTCATGCTAGACTTCAGTCAACAAATTGCTAGAACGTGTAAATGCAATATTTTCTTCAGTTTCAAAAGCTGTACCCTTTGAATCATAAAATCTCCATTCTTTTTTTCTCTCATAGTAGAAGATAAAATAGATGCAGTGAACTGCACAGGGGGAAGGAAATTATATGACTTAAGGACTGACTCTGGATCATCACCTGCTCTACTGTAGACAGAGGCTGTCACTCCTGCTTGGGGATGCATAGAGATTGGGAAGCCCAGAGTGAGTCTCTGTAGTGTTCACGGCCAGAGAAAAGCAGTGGTGTAAGGTATTTGTACTGAGGAAGAAGCTGGGAGAGAAAGGTTACTGGTATTGTATGTGACATGGTCTGTCATCATCACTTCCACTGTTGTAAGAAGAGATTGCACCTCAGCTGGGAGGAGAAGCCTTTCCTGGTCTGAAAGAGAAACGTGAGCTCCATTCTTCAGCGCTGAGATCCCAGTTTGCTTTGCTTGCTTAGATGTCTCCATGCTTTTCTCTTCCATAGTTGGCAAGACTTAGCAGGGATGTCAGGCTTGGATTTGGACAGTGGCTCAGATGGCAGCTGTGAAAGAGTAAATCACAGGACAGAAAAATACTAGAGGTTATATGGTTACATGTCTCAGTTCAAGGATTGGGCTAGTGACAGTTCTTTCCACTGACTGTGGTATAGTTTTTGATTAGCACTGACTAGCTCAATCTCCCTCACACCTGCCAAGGGTGTATTTTAATGATCTGAGGGTAGGAAAGTCATGCTAGAGGTTATGGTTCAAACTGCAAAGAACTGGGAGCATGGAGAACAGTTGGAGAATGCTGCAGTGTAAAAAGATGGTAACAATTTAGCATGCAGCAAGAACTACAAAATGAAGGTTTGAATTAGATACAGGGACACAAGGATGTCTGAGATTTTCTGTGGAGGTTTTCATATAGTGCAGGGAGTGAAGAATTTCCTTTGTATTTTCCAGTCAAGGAGGTATAGTATGAGTGGCTGGGAAGGACCTCACCTAGTCTTTTTACAGGTACAGACAAGACTAGTGAGCAAAAGAGGCTCTTAAAAAGATGCATCATGAACACTGAGGGTGGGGGGAGCAGAGTTAAGACAAAAGACTTAGAAGTTGGCCTCTCGCCATCCTGTTGAGAATAAAATCCTCTTTCAAAAATTGACTTGCATCTTACGGATGGTATCTTTAAGCACTTTCTGTGAAGGAAGAACCTGGCTCTGAGTTTGGGTTTGTTCAGTTAAAATAAAGTTAAGTGTTTACCTGTCTCTGAAATGTGACTCAATGCCTAAGATCTACTCAAGTTTTGCAGTTTTCTGTTGCACCATGACTTGAGTGACAGCTGTAGCTCAGGAGCTGGGATAGTGGCGAGTTCAGTCCTGTTAAAAACTGTTCTGCTCCAGTGATTCCCTTGTTCTCTCTGTGTGCTGGCTTCCCAGATGTATTTGAAAGAGATAAAAAGCCTGACTGTAAACCAAGAAGTGTCTCAGACCTTGACTGGATAAGCAAATTCCATAAAGAAAAATAACTTTTTAGCCTGTTTCTATTTATAACCTTCCTAAGTAATCCCAGAAGACCGTATCTTTGGATGTCAAAAAGTTTTAATATATAATCTGAACATCTGAGTGTATTACAGCCATATATAAATTTCCCTTCAGAACAAGCAATGCCTATATTAAGAATTTGTGTATTCTGAAACATCTTGTTTCCACCATGTCCTATGAATGGTGTTTTCCAGGCAAATAAAGCAAAGGTGACACTATAAAGCAAATCAGGGGGAAAAAAAAGACAGATGAAGTTATGGTCATAAAAACAAGTTGTTCAGAGGGAAAAGGATGGGTCTCAGGAAAGTCTACTTATGTGTGCAAATACATATTTCATAGGAATACGTTCATTTTTTCGCCTTCCAGCCATCTTGGAGCTTTTACTGTCTGAAGTCTACATAAGCCTACACCATCAAACTGGGAACATTTCAGAAGCTGGTAGTGTTTAAATCTTGTGTTCTCTAAAGAAGTTACTTCTCTCCCTCAGTTACCGTCTGATACTTGAAGCATTTTCTTTTGTTCCTATCCAAAGATCTGGATTATGTCACGCTCTCTTTTAACGTCATTATTTGTCTCTCATTTCCTGAACCCACAAATGGAGTAAGCAGATCTCTGTCGAATTGTGCACCCTGGTGTGTATGCTGCAGTCTCAGGTAACTCAATTGTCAGAGGTGGTTCGTTTATCCAGTCAGACTTGCAGAGGGAGGGAAAAATGTGCCATGAACCCTGGGCTGACTTCAGGAGCATCCCTGCTATGCTGCCAAGGACAAGGCAGGGAGGCCTCACCTCGGCCAGTGTGGTTTGCTCAGTGATATTTCTCTGCCCTGGAGCAGCCCTTGTGGAAGGTCTCATCTGGTGCCAGCAGCCTGTGCAGGTCTGGCACAGGGCAGTGGGAACATAGTGCCTGCCAAGGGGGGGCTGAGGAGGAGGTGTCTGTGCAGGTTATGTCAGCAGCTGCAGAAACAGAATATGATCATCAGTACAGAGATATGTGAGCAGAGGCAATGTTCTGGTACCCAAAATCTGGGAGTACTTCAAGTCAACTGTAGAAGAAAGAGCAGCTGTCTCTCCCTGAATGCCCTTGGGCAGCACATGCCTGCAAAGGCTAGAGAAGGACAAGCTGTGGGAGGCAGTGTACCTGATGTGAAGGCATCTGAAAACTGCAAGAATCCACATTATGTTACTCTGATCTGCTAACAGAGGGTAAAAGGTGCTTTTCAAATAAAAGAGCTATTTCTTACTTGAGAAAACCAAGTAGGGGTTCTTGTCAGCAGTCTTCAGAAATGAGCAAAAACTTTCTAGTCCAGCAGGGATCTTTTAAATCTTAAGTAGTCAGCATGTTACAGTGTAAAATGTCAAGGAAATGCCTTTGGGGAAGGAGCTTAAGCTGAATTTGGAGCCCCACGTGGGAAGTATTGAGCATTGTGATGAGCAACTACATTTCCTGGCTTAACACACCATGTGAGCCCTGCTCACGTGTGGTGCATGCTCTGTCCTGGAGACAGAAGGGTCATACCCTCAGAGAAGGTCGTGTTTGTATGTC
This sequence comes from Phaethornis superciliosus, assembly GCA_023637945.1. NCBI lineage: Eukaryota > Metazoa > Chordata > Aves > Apodiformes > Trochilidae > Phaethornis > Phaethornis superciliosus. Next base: position 21,781,788 of record JAJQWJ010000004.1, read on the forward strand.
AGGATTAGCCTTTTATAGCACTAGTGCCATAAATCATTCTCTGGTAACACAGGGCAGATAAGTAGGCATGGGAAGCTCTCATCAGACCCTTGGTCAAATGCACATACTCTCTCCTGCTTGTGGGTTTATTCAAATATGGTGGCAGAAAATTGTGCAGATTCTTGGCCATGAGTTGGCAGGGCTCACCAAGAGGGCTTTAAACTGGGTTTGAAGGGGAAAGGGAATAAAACCAAAGCACAGACTTGGGCTGTTCAAGACATTGGTTGAGAGAGTCCCTTGGAAGACATTCTTAAAGGACAAAGGGGTCCAGGAAGGCTGGATGCTCTTCAAGAAGGAAGTCCTGAAGGTGCAGGAGCATTCTGTCTCCATGTGCCATAACACAAAATAACATGAAGATCACTGGCCTGGCTAAGCAGGGAGCTTCTCCTGGGACTCGGGGAAAAAAATGAGTTTAGCAGCTTTGGAAGAAGGGGCGGGTATCTCAGGATGAGTATAGGGATCTCATTAGATCATGCAGAGAAAAAAAAAAAAAAAAAAAAAAAAACAACAAAATCCCAGCTGGAGCTGAATCTGGCCACCATAATAAGAGACAACAAAAAAAGTTGTTACAAATATACTAACCATAAAAAGAGACAGGGAGAATCTCCATCTGTGGCTGGGTGCAGGGGAAAACATTGCAACCAAGGATGAGGAAAAAGCCAAGATGCTTCATGTGTTCTGTGCCTCTGTCTTCGTTAGTCAGATCAGCCACCTCCAGGATATTCACCCCCCTGAGCTGGAAGATGAGGATGCAGAGTAGCACAACCCCCCATAATCCAGGAGGATGCAGCTAACAACCTGCAGCAGCACCTGGACACTCACAAGTCTATGTGGCCCATTGGGATTCGCCCAAGAATATTGAGGGAATGGGCAGAGGAGGTCTCCAAGCCTCTCTCCATCATTTATCAACAATCTTATTTAACAGGAGAGGTCCCATATAGTTAAAGGCTTGCTAACGGGATGCCCATCTACAAGAAGGGCCTGGGGTGCATTAATAAGAGTGTATCCAGCAGGTCAAGCGAGGTTCTCCTACCCAACTACTGTGCCCCAGTGAGGCAGTTTCCTTCTTCAGAGACTTTCAATACCCATCTGGGTACATTTCTGTGTGACCTTCCTATGTGATCATGCTTTGAAGGGGGTTGGACTCAATGATCTCTGGAGGTCTTGTCCAACCCTTACCACTCAATAATTCTATGAAGGAGGATTCAGGGAACTACAAGCCTGTCAGCCTGACCTCAGTGCCTGGAAATATTATGGAGAGGTTCATCTTGAGTGTGCTCACACAAAAAATGCTGGACAGCCAGGGGATCAGGTCTAGCTAGCCTGGGTTCAGGAAAGGCAGGTTCTGCTTGACCAACCTGATCTCCTTTTTTGACCAGGTGACCAGCCTAGTGAAAGGCTGTGGGCTTTTACTGCCTGGACCATGGTAAAGCCTTTGATACCATCTCCCACAACATTCTCCTAGAGAAGCTGGCTGTTGCTGACATAGGTGTACGCTTCACTGGTTTAAAAACTGGCTGCATGGCCAGGCCAAGAGAGCTGTAGTCTGCAGAATTAAATCCAGTTGGCAGCTGGTCACCTGTGGTTCCCCAGGGCTTAGTTATGGGGCTGGTCTTGTTCAATATCTTTATCAATGATCTACATGAGGGGATTGAGTGATTGCTCATCAGGTTTGCAGATGACACTAAGTTGTGTGGGAGTGTAGATCAGCACTGCAGAGGGATCTGGACAGGTTGAGGTTGAACCGATGGGCTGAGGACAACTGTATTATGTTTAATAAGGCTGAGTGTCAGGTCCTGCATTTCAGTCACAAGAAAAACATTGAGGTGCTGGAGCAAGCAAGGTGGTGAAGCATTTGGAGAACAAGTCCTTTGGAAGAGACTGAGGAGGAGACCTTATTGATCTTTACAGCTACCTGAAAGGATGTTGTAAGGAGGTGCGTGCCAGCCCCAAGTATTTATGTTCAAGTAAATAATGATAGGACTAGAGAAAATAGCCTGAAGTTACACCAGGGGAGGTTTAGACAGCGTATTAGCAAGAATGTATTTACTGAGAGAGCAGTCAGAACCTAGAATGGGCTGCCCGGGGGGTTGATGGAGTCACAGTCCCTGGAAGTATTTAAAAACCGTGTAGATGAGACACTTCAGGACATGCTCTCTGGGTATGGTGATAAACATATATGTATTATATATTATATATTTATATGCACACATCTATATAATATATAATTTTTATTATTTTTGCAGGGGGGTGTTGACAGTTGGGTAGCGATCTTAGAATTGTCATGGTTGGAAAAAACCTCTATGATTCTATGAGAAAAGTGATTTTGGTTGTTTAGTTAAAGGTAAACAGGTCATGCAGAAAAGTCTTTTGACTTCAGTCCAGAAATGCACACCAGAAGGAGCACAATGTAGCTGTTGGGACCAGGATAACTTCTGGGATGAGGTTGCTGCTCCCACCTCAGTGCCCCCCTTGCAGACCCTTGTGTTCCCTCCTGGGCTGCTGCTGGAGGAAACAGCCCCCTTCAGAATGGCACTGCAGGGCCTTGTGGCTGTTGGCATCTGTTTTCTGCATGGTGAAAGCAAGTGTAGCACCAGGCAGCTACAGATTTCTGACCAAGCCTACAAGTTTATCGCTAAAGCTGAAATTTTTGCTAGTGCTTGCTTACCGTGGAGCCTAGTAAATAGCACAGGAGCAGGGCCTACCACTGGGCAAGAGATGGGCAGATGTTCAACAGCTAGGAACTTTCTAAGGATCAAATACATTTTAAAGAAATTGGAGAGATGATACAGGCTGTTTCTGTCAGCCCTGCAGGAGAGGGTCTTTTTGAGTATGAATGCTGTGCCTCATCCACACAGAGTGGCTGGGTTGTTTTTTTTTTCTTTTTAGCAGCGAAGGGTACACCACTGCACACTCTTAAACAGTATAGATTTTCAAAGGCATATGATAGAAGGTGAGGATTTGGTTTGCTTGCAGTTTGGCTGGTCTTTTTGTGGGGAGTGGTAGTGGGGGTTTGGTTTGCTGTTTTTTAAAGTGAACAAGCTTTTCACTTTGGATCTTTCTTTTATAGGGGCTGTTGTAGAGCTAAAACTGAGCTAAACTGGGATTTCTCTATAAGAGAAGTCATTCATATTCAATAATCAGGTCACAGTTTATTTTTCCTGTTCTCAAATAAAATGTTTTCTTGATTTTTCTAAAAAAGTTATAATACAAGTAGAAAGGTTGTGACAAAAGTTAAGAACACGAGTCACAAACAAAACCAGTAAGTTGACTTGCATCTTAACAAAATTGCTGTACATCTTTTTTGTATCTCCATCATAAACCTATATTTGCTCGTAATTTTGCTTGAAACAGTGAGCACCCCAAATGAAGATGGCAGCCAGGGCAACTGCAATGATTCCTGCTGTGTTGATCCCATAGGAGAGTGAGATGGTGGTCAGCTGAGTCCCAGCTGAGACCCCAGCTTGGGGTCAGAGCATCTTGTTCCTTCAGGGTTTTCAGTTTTATCCATCTTCTGCTTGTACTAGGTGATCAAAACAAAACTGGAGCAGGTGCAATCCATCGGACTGTGACAAATTAATTACACAGCAGCCAGCTAGGGATGCCAGCTCTTCATGTGGTACAGTATGGATCCTGTTGTGAGCAAACTTGAGAGAGATGCTCTTGAGGTCTGAAAATGCATCTGTGCTGAATACAGTAATTTTGTTGTGGCTCAGATCAACATGCTGCAACTTCTTGAGGCTGTGAAATGCCTGGCCATCTATTCCTGTCAGTTCACAGGATGATAAAATTAGCACCTCTAAAGGGATAGCTGTTGGAACAGTTTGTCCTTTGGTATGATCCCCGACTCAAACTTATTTTGACTAAGGTCCAAGACCGTGAGGTTTTCCAGGCCTTGAAAGACATGCTTAATGCTAGTATTAATGAGCAAGGAGGGAAGATTCAGCACTTGCAAGAGATGCAAATTTCGGAAAAGACCCTGTGAAGTGTTGATATGAAGTGGAGTGAAAGCTAGGTCCAGCAGTTCCAAATTAGCACCATCCTTAATGAGCACATCTTGGAGGTGGAGTTTTACGTTGTGGCTCAGAGTTGGGAACCAAAGATGGCTCCAACCACTCAGTGCTTCCTTATAGCAGTCAGAGCTTTCAATATGACTCTTACTGAAATTCAGATGTTGAAGCTTTGCCAATTTCTCCAAACAGCCAGAGCCCAGCTGCAGGACCCGCAAGTTCCCCTTGATGTAAAGATGGGTGAGGGAGGAGAAGGCAGCAGAGCTGATGTTGCAGAAGTGCTTGAAGGAGTTTGCATTGAGAATTAACTCTGCTAGAGAGCTCATGCCGCTGATGCTGGGCAGCAATGTACTAATGTGGGTTTGAGTTACGTCCAGCTTTTGAAGCCTGGTCAAGCACTGAAGTGTGTCAGCATTTAGATTTCTGAAGCACCGTAGCTGCAAAGTGAGATCTTTCACTGAGACATTACAGAGGCCTCGTAAAACATTCAGGCTTATCTGGGTCTCCCTTGCCACACCATGAAATGTTCCCAGCCAAAGAGTCTGGACTGTGGGGTTCTGTATCCCTGCCAGGACTTCAGGTATGTCACAACAGCCCCCAAATCTAAACTGTAGAAATGGGACTGGAAAGCTCCAGGTTCAATGTATGTGATGTCACCATCTTTAAAGATGAGAGTTATGTTTCTGGTCTTCTGCAGGGAGTGGACATCCTCTGCTGTGATAGCTCTTATGTTGTTCATTTGAAAGTCAAGGTACTTGAGGTCTAGAGTGGGAAAACTGGGCGGAAGATGCAGTGAAGAAATGTGGTTGCTGCCCAAGATGAGGGTATCTAAGCTGTGCAGATTTGTCATTGGAATAAAGGATATACTGGCTATTCCCATCTGTGTTAACACAAGCTTCCAGCAAATGCTGTGTCAGACAGGAACAAGATCAAGTTGCCAGTCAGTATGATTGTCTTCAGCCACTTGTTGCTGTGAAAGGCACCATTATACACCCGATTGATCTGACACCTTGAGAAAGCAACAGAACTCTGCCACCAGTGGCCTGTCTCACAAAACCCTCCTGGCATACATAATAACTTATACAGCACTTTGTACCTCTAAGCACTAAGCAGCCATAATCAAGCTTTCATCAAGCTAAAATCGTCTGTCTTTCCCAGTGAGGCTTGCCTGGTATTCGTAAACTCAAATTGAAATATAGACTCCTAGTGAGGAGAAAAACCTGCCCTGAAATGATGTGTATGTGGAAACGTCTGTAGAAGTCAGGGAGACATGAGGTTTTTAGTGTCCAGCTTAATAAATGAAAATCTGTTTTCCTATAGAAAAAGCTGGGCCTTTACAAGGACAAACCTGTCTTTGTCTAGGGCTCAGGGACCAATATGTTTATAGGAAAGTGAATTTAAAAATTGCTTTAGTAGATTTGCTGCCACTATTGCCCTAGCACCAGCAATATGTGGAAAACGTATATTTTGCCCACTGTCCTGCAAATGATTGTCACTAAAGGAGAAGCCTAAATATTGCCCAAGTGTATCGATCACTGCTTAAGCAGAATACTTCACAGCTGTCTGCAAGTGCTACTGGTGGTTTCACTGTGAAGGCAGTTCTCCATAAACTGGTTTCTTGCGGGGGCTATGACCCATCCAATGTTCAGGAGTGAGGACATTCTCTCAGACCTTGTTAAGTCCAAGTAAAGAAGAGATTTCAGTTCAGAAAAGGTTGAATTATCAAGTGAAGGGAGTATATTGAAGCTGAAGTCAAGGATTTCAGTTGTCACAGGTAGTTTTTTAGGGATCCCCCTCAGTCCTAAAACTTCACAGCTATAGCTTTTATTTATTGTAACCTGTGGAAAATGTATAGTGAAACTGTAAGCAGTGTATGCGGGAATATAAATAAGAAGCTATGGCACTTTAAAAAAAAAAACAACACAGCAACAAAGAACCCCCCAGAACAAACCATAAACAAAAAACCTCCAGAATTTTGAATTATTTAAAAACATAGCAGTCAGAACCCTAGGAGGCCTTATTGCAGGCTTGCGATGCACACCCTGGGGTTTTGTGGAACGTGTTTTTAAAACGAATGCCTTGAGTCTCTCTTGTATTAATTACAACTGTGCCTCATTTGTAGTACTTTCTTATCAAAGTTAGCACATATGAGGATTGTTTGCTCTTCTGGATGAATTATTAATCCCTAAGAAAGAATCCCCAGAAGGTCTTTTTAATTCTGAATTTCATGAGTCTTGTAACAAAGCTCAGATATCTTTAAAAAGCCTTGCAGAGAGGAGGCAAAAAAACCCCCTCAGGTCTGGGGAAGTTTCTAGAAGTTGCATGTCCAAATTAATTGGATCTGAATTGCTGTTACACACTGCGGCAAGAGGAGAGTGGGAAGGTTTAGCTCAGGCTAAACAAAGACTGTATCTGATAAGCTGAGTCTTCAAAATTTCTATGAAGGCTTTTCAGATTAACTGAAAATAAATTGATCTGTTACATAGAGAATTCTCCTCTGTGGCCACCAGAGAAACCCATCAAGCATGCTTGATCTGCCTTTGCCCGGTGGTTGCATGAGCCTGGGACTATGACATACAGGGAAATACCTCCTTGGAAAAGCCTCCTGCAGCCACTCAAGGTAGTGGATATGCTCAGAACATCACACTTGCCCTAGCTGCACAGCCTCAGTGGGGACCATGGGCACAGCCAGGATGGTGGTGGCACCTTCCTCATTCAGCTCATCTCTCAGAGAAAGCCCTGGGGTGGTTACAGGAGCAGCCTGGGAGGGGCAGGGTCCCTGGCACCCCCTGGAAGTTGCAGCTGTGGCAATATCCTGCCAGGAAGGTTGGAGACGTTCTGCATGCAGGGCACTAAAAATGTATTGCAGTTTGGCAATCTGGCTGCTTAGTGAGCACTGGTAAATATAGAAATGGCAAAATACAGACTTAGACTTTGCAGTAGGGCCAGAACATTCTGGGCCAGAAGATATTTTTTAAAAATTGAAAGCGGAGGAAAATGGTCTAAATGCTTCTGTATACCTCCCCACTAAGTACAGGAGAGGTAATTCAGTATGAAATAGGAAGTAGAGCAAGGTAAGGGCAGAAGAGGCGACAGTGCATCACCAAAGGGGATTTTCATGCAATGAGAAGTTTGAGTCTGCCTATGTTGCTACAAAAAGGATCATGATGCTGAAACATTCTGTAATTAGAAGCAGTAAATCTTCAATCTCAAGAACACTTTTCCTCTTGTGTTTGGATTACAGACAATGATTCATTTTCTGAAAGGGAACAATAAAAAAACAAATCCAGGGTGGGCATGCGTGTGACACCCGCAGGTAGAAACGTCTGTCCATTGCTGCCCAGGTCAGTGCTGAACCAGCCAGACCACCCTGCCTTTTTTCCCCTTTTTTAAATGGCTGAGTTATTAGCTTGATAACTATGTTTTCAGCAGGCTTAACTGGCACTCTTTCTTCACCACCTAGTACAGAAAGGAATCATAACAAAATATTGGGCTTGGTGAACTTGCCTCAGCACAATGGGGAGAGGCCAGGTTGGCTCAATCTACACAACCTCAGTAACACAATCAGTGAAGCTTCAAGAAACCAAGATGCCATCTGGAGAGCATCAAGCGTGACACCTGGGAAGATGGAGACATCTGGGCTTCTCTGGTGCCAAGGGCATGCATAAAATTAGCTGCTTAAGCTCTGAAATAGTGTATGAAGGCCACGGCTACACTGGTAGCTGGAGTTGGTGTGCTTATCAGGTTTTACCCAAACTGTGCTCTGCTCATTCCTGCAGGTGGCTGGGGAGAGAGGAGCAGTCAATGTGGCAGCAGAGGAAACTCCCTTTTGCATCCTCTCAGGGGGCTGTCACAGCTGGCAGGCACCAAGACCCCACAGTACACGTGCCTTCCTGTTGTATTTGTCTTCTGCTAGGATGCTGCTGTGCTCATCTGATTCAGTTCTTGTTCTCTTTCCCCTCCCCCTTAAATTTGAAAATTTAAAAGAAAATAGCTTACCTGAATGAGATGCTCATTCCATGTCCCACTAACTGCTGCATCTTTCCCAGCCAGCTCTCCATTTTCTGGAAATCCTGCTCCACCTGCAGCTGGTAGCAAAAATTTCAGATGAAGTTGTTTGGGATGTTTACTCCTCTGTTTATTTGCTGTTTTCCATGCTAAGCCTCAAAGGCTAAGTCTTGGACTGTTCCCCCCCTCTCTGCTGTGCTTTCCTAGTTGGAAATAGCTTGCACTTGTACTTGCACCCGAATTTTGCTCCTGGCAGGCTGAGTCCTGGTGGCGTGATTGTTTCCTCAAAGCACTCATATCAGAACCCTCAAATTAAAGATGAATACGAAGTTTTGGAAGTCCTTAAATCAGGAGGGGTATGAGCTGAATCTAATCTTGCCTTTTCCTACGGTGCAAGTATATTATTATGTGCCATGGAATTTACATGTGACATAAAGGGGTATAAATCACTACAGTGTCTTTTTTGGGTTTTTTTGGGTGGGGGTGGGGGTCAGGATGTTTTTTAGGAAGCTGGAAACTTTATGATGCAAATAATGAATTCCAAAGTCTGCCGCAGTTTCAGATAATGAAGAATTCATTACAAAATTGGTAGCGGGTGACTGAATTTCCTCTTCTCATTTGTGTGCACAAGCAATTGCTGAGCTTGGTAAAAATGACTAATGACTAGAGGTGTCTGAATTATTTATTACATGTACCTATCTGATTCCTTTAGCTCCTTGTGCTCATAAATGCTTGGATAGGGAAGGGCAAGACTATGTGGCAGTAGTTAGCAGGAGGTGTTTGGGTGATGGCAGGTGACTTTGATGTGGGTTACTCCCATGGGCATGGGGCTTGGGCTGGTCTAGGCTGCAGACCCTGTGCAACCAGGCACTCAAGGTCCACAGCTGGCTAATTCACCTTCCACATTAAAACAGGGGGAATGCTCCTTTTAAACTTCTTTTGATGATGGTGTTTGCTGTTCCCAAATGCTGTGTGGAGTCTTTCTCCACCACTGCACTCAGGGGGGCTGTCAGGCCACAGGGGTGACTGGGAGAGTGCCCTTAAGAGTATTCTTCTCTTCATAATATTACTTTCTATGTCCTGGCTGACACTCTTCCCACTCTGGTGATGACAAATTTAAGAGCATGTTACCATCTGTGGTAAAAACTGGCCCTGATGCCAGTTCTTTTCACTGAGTGCTTGTTTTATGCTGACAAACAAACTGCTCCCTCTGTGCTGCTCCTCTGGTGCCATGCTGCCCTATGAATGTCACACCACCCTGCAATCAGAAAGTCCCCAGGAGAAGGTTGTTTGTCCCCCCAGAAGTTCTCCATATAACCTGATTTCTGAGCTAAACAGGAGAAATGGCTCATGAGGCACACCAAGCCATAGTGAGTGACACTGCATGTGTCCACAGGTGGTGGCCTTTCCTCCGCTTAGAAACTGCCATGTACTTTGTCAGTCCTAGCAGAGACCATGGTGCTGAAGTGCTGGCATGTTCCTCATCCCAGTCAAATGGCATGGATGTGGGCATGTTGGCATGATGATGAAGTTACAGGATGTCAATTACCCTGCTGCAGAAAGATGGATTCCATTTCTGAGTAGGATCCCGGGTCTTGCAGGAGCCCAGTCAGGAAGACAGTTGGATGGTTTGAAGGGAAATTCTGTCTGGTTTCAAATCTACTTGGCTGGCCGTGAGCCTGACCTGATTCCTGGTCAAGTACTGAGCAAAACACCTCCAAAAAGGTGGGATGAACCTGGGAAATTGTTTCTCTTCCAGGGTTGTGTAATGTGTAATGATTGTGTAGGATTAAGTGGAAATTAATCTAAGGAAAATAATAATAATAACAATAATAAAATAAATTTAAAAAAAAAATCCAAAAACTCAAACAAACCTAAGAAGTACACTGACTTGTGCATGCGTATTAAAGCAGAGTTCAGCACCCTCAGAATTCCCCTGAGGTGTTAATTCTCTCTTATTTAAGCAATGAATCATGTCACTATCTGGGTGTTCATAGCTCTAATGGACAAAGGTCTTGCAACCCATCAGAGCAGAGCTTAAAAAATACCTGTCTATACAGGATGAAAATATCAAAATAATTTTCAGTTACTGCTTTCAAGTATGGATTTCAAACTTTTCCCTGTTTGTTGTTTTCTTTGGTACCACAAACAAGAGATAGGAACTTAAATGATTGCTTTAAAAGCTGGATGCTAAGTACCCAGACCAGGGTTTGCCTTGAGGTGGTGAGATTTGGGCTGTGACTGCTCCCCCCTGCAGCCACTTGGTGCCCCAAGAGGAGATGCAGCAGCTGGGAAGAAGGAGGACCACTTGTCCTGCCATGCGACAAATATGCATTTCCAGCAGGAAAACCTGCAATGGCTCTTTTGCTGGTGGAGCAGGGGCCATGGGATCAGCAGGTGCATCAAAAGAAAAAAGCCTCAAAAAAGGTGATGCAGCAGCAGAGTAAACCTCTTGCAGGGAGAAAAAGCTGCTGTAAAAAAATGTTACACTTTGCATGAAACCCCTCTGCTTCTTTCTGAAGCAAATGATCTCTATAAAACCCTCACTAAGTGCAGGAGACAGCAGCCAGACGTGCTCTCCAGCCCACACTCTCCATGCCTGTGAACAATGTCCCCTTGCCTGTCCTTGGGGTTAGTAGTTGTTTCTGACCTGTGCCTGCAGCAGGACCCTAGCTGGGTGCCAGCCCCTCCTTTTTCATTTTGAGCAGCCAGGGACATAGCACTCCCTCTCCCCAGTGATTCTTATTCCTCTCCTTTGATGCTGTTCCTTGATGGAGGACCAAACTACCAGCTCCTGTCCTCTGGCACTGGTGGTTATGCCTCATGCTGAAAGCATACCATGGCTTCAATATGAAATTTCCATGACTTGAGCAAACCACCTGTACAGGTAGCGATGCCACTAGAACATGAGAGTGTGACTGGGGACATGGTGTGAGCACTGCATACAGAGAAAATGAGCAGCCCTTTGCCTGCCTCTCCATGGATGGCTTGTTCTCATGTGACTTTTATCTGAGGCAGCACACAAAAGGGTTGATACCAAAAGTGCTCAGCCAGGGTGCTGCTGCTACGCCAAGTCCTGGAATCTCTGGGCTTCCAGGGGGGCATCAGTACTCTTTTTTTAGCAGGCAGGATGAACATTCAGCTGATGATCAGTTCACTAGAGGCCAGGGGGACGCCAGGCTTCCTGGCCCCTGTGTCTGCATCCTGCACCCTGTCTGCTGGCCAGGAAACTGGGTTGGCCATATCTGGGGTGTGCAAAGACATGTGAAGTCCTACCAACCACTAAATGAAAATAGTCAGGACAAAGGCACTATGTGGAAAGGAAATTGCTGATGGAAATTAGCAACTGAATAACTACTGAGGTCTACGGCATCCATGCTTCATCCACAAAAGGGTATGTTTCCTACACTCCCCCTGCAGATACAGTTTCTCTTCAACTACTGCTGTATTATCGTCTTTCTCTAGCTTGTGATTTTTCAAAAATTCAGATGCTTTGAGGACCTCAGTGCCGGAGCCCCCTGTTGCAATGTGAAACTGTTGTAAGACTTTTCCCTATCTCAAAGATGCAGCTTCTGTTCTCTGCTAAGCAAGTAAAACACCCAGCATTCTCACTTCCTATCCATTATGTCAGTACTGTACCGCCAAGACAAAATGCAGATTTCAGTGATCACTAGCAAGGTATTCTTCCTCTGACTGAACAATATAGAATCTGACATACTGAGCTATGCAAGTCTTGCATACCAGATTTTAGTCTGATGAGAGAGGAATCTGGTTGTATCTGGAAGCAGGACTTCGGTATAAGTTAAAAAACAGAATTAAAACCTGCCTGAGCTTGCCCTTTCCTCAGCTGATCTCTGTCAGGTGTAGTTTGGCATGACTCTGGGGAAAAGGACCTTCCCAGAGCCTACAAGGGGAGGCTGGACTGATCTCCAGGAGCTGCATTTTTGATGGGTTTGGTTTGCTTTGACTGATTGCAGGTAGTAACCTTGCAATGGGGGGAAAACAGGCAGAGATAAAGAAAAAGCTAAACCAAGGGAGGCAGTTTAAAGAACTCTCAGCACAGAGGCTTTGAAATTATAAAAGAGCATCTTAAAAGGAAGTCCTGTTGCTTAGTGACATTAACTGTGCTGTATATAGCTCCAGAAAGAGAGGAGAAAATCCCACCCCCTACACACTTTCAAGTAAGAAGTGATATTAACCAGCACCCTGACCTAGGTGCCATAGCTGGATCCAGGGTGGGCTGGAAGTGTCTCAAGTTATGTCCTGGCTCAGAGAAGGTTTCCATGGCCAGTGGTGGGACTGTGCAGGCTGGTGACAGCTGCCTCTCCTCCTCTTCCACCTGGGGTTTTGAGAGGGTTGAAATGCAGCAGCAGGCAGCAGGAAGCAGGCAGGCATGACCCTTTGGGGTGCAGGGTGGTGGGAACAGTGAGAGAAACCCAAACATGCCAGGATGAGGAAAAAAGAACATGTGTTGAAGTCAGTCACTCTTCAGGGCACTGCGGGATGTGTATTTTTCCCTGGAGCAAGGGAGAATGGATCTTGAAGAAACACAAAAGGTGGGGGACTGGCCCTACATGGTAATAGAGTAATTTCCTGAAGTTGTGCTGGTGTGACAGAAATAGTGGTGTCTTTCAATATGCTGATATTTGCGGGTATTAAACCTGCCCTGGCCAGGGTTTGCATGGCTTGTTTAACTGTCACTGGATGGAAGGGTCAATAGCACTGTATCAGTGGTCTTTTTTACAGTAGTGGAAATAACTCTTTGGAGGAGGGCGATGAGGTGGACAATGCCAGAATGTGAAATTTCTGTACTCCAGGTGACATGTCCAGTTTTCACCTCCCACATTATATATTTAGTTTTACTACTTGTCTCTTCTGGTTTTCAGCTGCATAAGCATCACAAACAGCAACACGTGGCTTCATACCAGACCAAACCCTGAATAATCTGCTGCAGAGGGCTCATGTCCAGCACTGTGGGGTAAGCGGGGTCTCAGGGAAGTTCTTGCCCAGAGGGGGACAGACAGAAGGGGAAGGAGCTGGTGTTTGTAACAGATCTAATGAGTTACTCACTGTCAGAGGACAATCTGGCCAGCTGCTCCAGGGAGGCTTCTGTAACAATGATTGTGTCTAGATTTTCAGTTAACAGCATTTTCCATGGGGTTTCTATTCTAGGTCCCATTTCTAGACCACCATCCACCCAGACCTCATAGTGGCCAGTGGTATGACATCTCTGAGGTGCTTTTCTGCTGACATCTCCTGGGAGCTGGCTCCAGGTGTTGCCCATGTGCTGTATAGTTGCTGATAGCTAAGGAACTCCAGGATATCCTGAGCATGGCAAGGCAATGCAGAGCTCCCATGAAGTCCAAGGAACTTTATCAATATTTATGGGTTTGTGCACCTTGCAGTGAGTGCAGCTTCACCTGAGGAAATCGTTGCATCTGTGCTCAGTGACCTGCTGGTGGCAGCAGTTTATGGGATGTTTCTCAGACCTCTTAAGACTGAGAGATTTTTCTTAGATGATAATACTGAGAGTATTTTCTTAAATGGTTTTAAATAATGGTGATAAAAAGGACATGCCATGATGCTGAAATCTAAGTGTTGTCTCTCCTGCCCCCAGGACATGGGTTACATAGACTTGCAAGATAACCTCTTACAAGGGTTTTGGATAAACCCGATTTGGATAAACAGGAAAATAACAGGTCATTAGGAAAGAGGGAGTAATTATTATTTTAAAATGTAACCTCATCATTTTAATAATATGCACTTACTTCATATTCATGATTGAAAGGATTGCTTTCCTGAAAGACCGGGACTTACTTCATATTCATGATTGAAAGGATTGCTTTTAAAGCTTAAAAGACAGGGACATGTTTAAGCTCTGTAGTACTGAGGTTACCTCTGATTTATGAGGGCAAGCTCAGGGTTGCAGACGTTTCTGGAACAAGCTGCAAAATGAGAAGAGAAAGATGATACAGATGATGGAGATGATAGAAATGCTGAGCCAGATGCAGCTGTAAATTAACAGATGGAGGCAGGGGGTGATGGAGGGAGAAGCAGTCTTTTATGGAGAAGAGCATGAAATGGAGCTCTGTATGGCAGAGTCTTAAGTCACCACAGAGCCCCAAACCTTCCTGTGAGCTCTGAGTCTGATCATACAGTAATTCTGTCAATGTTATAAATATGTGTCAAAAGTCAGATAAAACATACAATTTCTGTTGGCTTTGCACGCAGATATTTTTCGCTTTTTTCAAACCTGTGGATCAGAGTGAAACTCTGGCAGGGATGGGTCTAGCGAAATCCCTGCAGATGGGAACCAAAGCCCCTGCTGTCAGACACAGCCGAGGCCTCACGTCAACATTTTCACATTTTCTCCGTTTGGCGTCTCGTGCCCTCACTCCTGCTGTGATTTCCACGAGATGGAGCTATTCCATCACGGCTCCGACGGCAGCCTCTGGAGAACAGTGCGCTGCTGCGCATTTCATTTTGTTTCCGTGAAAATATTTCTAAGGTGGGTAGGCCTTTATGAAAAGGCATTACCCCCCCAAAAAACCCAACAGAAACTGATGGAGCTTGATGTGCATTTTGCCAGGGTGCATCAACAGGCTCCTTGCAAAAGTTGCTCCCAGGAGATGCAGGTGTGTGCAGAGCAGCTTTGCCCCACAGTGGTATGATTGGCAGTGTGTGTGTCCACTTTCACCTCTCTGGAAGGCTGCTGTTGCCGTGCTTAAGGAAAACTCAAATACCCCATGTCCCTGGGGGCCACCCTACAAGCACTGGGGGAAGTGGTCCTTGCCTGCATCCCTGTTCTGCACTCCCCAGCCACCTGGGGCAGCTGCCTTCACTGAGTTGTGGTGGTGCCGTTCTGTAGGAAGTCTGTCTTTTTTCTCTAGTTTTTTAACCAAGTTTTGTCTGTTTCCACACATTCCATCTTCTCCCCAGTTGCTGCACCTGCTTGTACCCTCTCTGCTTTGCCTCCGTGAGCAGGGTTTCCCAGTGAGCCACACTGCAGATGAAAAATGATGCAAATACTGTTCTTCTGTAAAGTATGGCTGCAAACGTTGTCACCCATTGCCTTCGACTGGGTCATGCCCATGAAGCCAAGATCCTCCTGTCTCTGTTACCATCTGGCCTGGCTGTCCCACTGCAGTCCTTAGACACAGCAGCAGTGGCTGAGGGACAGGCTTTTATGTGGGGAACTTCTACAGGAATTCTCAGTATCAGGGGCAGGTTTAGGTGTAACATTTGTAATGCTTGAAAAGAGGGTATCCTGAAAACCCTCAGTGCTTGTGTTGCAAGAAGTTTAGGGCTGTGTTGGCATTGTCACAAGAAACTGGTTCCCTGTTGGCATGCAGGAGATAACTGGTATCTCTGTGGCAATGTGTGGCTAGTGAGGTGTTCTTGCCTATGAGCCTGTGTCCATGCATGGAGCTGGTGGGCAAAGGTTTCCCTCCTGAGCAAGTGCCCAGCACTGGGGCTTGGTCACCATGTCCATCAGAGATCCAGCTGCAACTTCTCAGGCACACAGAGCCTGAAATCCTCACTGCCACAGTACCCAGCTAAGTGAAAAGTTAGCAAGAAAAATAAGGGGAAACTCTATAGGGCAGCTACATCTGCCATTGCCAGATGTGGTAACCCCTGTCCAAATTCCTGTGTGAAATCTTATTTTGCAAAGACTGGAGTGTAAATCTGTTCTGTGTTTTTTTTTTCTTTTTTTTTTCCAGTGCCGTTTAACATCCCTCCTTCCTCATCCCAACCTTGTGCTTTACAATGGACTCTGGAGGAAAGGTAAAAACATCTTGTCAGTCCCAAACAGAGGGCTGTCCCCTTTGCAGGCACCCCTGATACAGACTGAAACCTCTGACAGGGCACCAGCACATAGGTACTTGGCAAGCACCCTCTTAGTTTTCAATTCCTGGACACCAACAACATCATCATAACCTCAGTTTCATTATCCTGCTGACCAGGATCTGAGGAGCGCAGCCAGGAGGTCCCGAGGAGAAAGCAGACATCAGGTAGCTCCACTGCTGAGGAGCACCTTCTTGTGTTTCTCCTGGCTGAAGTTTGCTCATCTTTCTTCACCTCTCGAGCCTACCAGTGTGACTTCCTAAGAAGTGATTCTGTTCAGGCTGATTCATTGCCACTATCCCAGCTGCAATCTCATGGAGTCACTAAAAGACTCTGAGCTTAGTTAAACATAGCTCTAAAGGCCTAATTTTCATAGAAATGTGTCACTATCTGTGAATGCCTAGCTTGCAGTTCCTGTGCACCTCATGCCTGCACAATTGACACGCTGGCCTGACTGGCTCAGGTTTGCACACAGGAGTAGCTGTGTGGGTGCATCAGCTTGGCGTGTGTACAGCCAAATACAAATGGGCATATGAAGCTGGCCAAGAGGACATGCCATAAGCAATTGCCTGTGGGTGTTCAGGGGTGTAATTCTTGAGGGTGGCCAAGTGTCCTTAGCTCCTTACAGGTTTCACTGCTGTGTGACTTCCCCTAGACTGACTGGTCCAAGTCCCAGAGCTCCCGAGTCACTCTGCCTCTGGGAGGGCTGCCCAGATGGAGGGAGGGAGGAGGCTGATTGCAACAAGTGGGAATGAGGCACAGGCAATGCTGCTTCCAGGAGGAAGGGATGAGTGAAAAACTGATGAGCCAAAGTACATTAATCCCTCTGCATGCAGGTCCCTGCTTTGGGTAGGCAGGCAGCCAAGCTGGAGCAGAGCAGAGAAGGAGTACCTCCCTTGCCATCTCCACTCTCCATCTCCCCCCACCCAGAGCCAGGGAGAGATGGAAACACCCACTGAGAGGTGCCTGCTCATGCCCACAAACCATACACAGAGGAATAAATGGCTCTGCTCTATGCTTCTTTATCAAAAAGAAAATGAAGCGTGTGATAGCCCTTGCTAAACATCAGTGCCATGGATATTTATTCCTTCTGTGTGAGAATAAGAAAATAATATGACTTAATAAATGACAAAATAAGTATTACTGTTTAAAGACCTGAGCTAGGAATTACTTGGACTTCCATGAGTTCTACATGGTAGGGTGTGGGTGATTTAGGCTAGTGACTATTCAAGACACGGAGTGATTGGACTTTCAGGATTTGAAAGGATTACATTTGCTTTAGAAGTGGGTGTTTAATTTCTTTTTAGTTTTAACTCTTTTAAATATTGAAGTTACAAATTATCACACTCTTAGTCTGTAGTACAGGACAAACTTTGCTAATTTTGGCCCTTCCCAGCTCAGATTAGTGGTGCTATTAATGCCACAAACCCCACAATATTTTTAAATGGTTCACACTGGTGTATGCAGGCACACACGCAGGCAGGCATGTGTTTCATAACAGGTTTTTGTTCTAGTGACTCAGAACTGAACTATTAAACTACAACACATGGCTGACATCTGGAATTCACTCAGATGTTTTTGTCATTTGAATATTGGCAGCCATGGTGTTCTACTCTCCTTTCCTCCAAAATGTAACTTTCTTTATTCTCAGCTCATAAAGCAGAGATTTTAATGTGCCCAGAGGTGCCACTTGATCAATATATATGTATATAATATGTTGTCTAAGCCTACTTAAAAAGCACGTGTTCAGAGACTTTGGCAGACAGGTCTTTATAAATAAAGTCTCTACTTTGTCTTTAGATTTGAAATGATGACTTACCATGAGAATATTCAGAAAACTGCTTATTTTCATTCATAAGAGTCTGTGCTTGCTTAGAGCACATGCAGTCACCAGTTAGCTAGAAAGTCAGGGTAAGAATTGCAGATGTATTGCCTTGGTGGTTGAAATTAATTAGTAATATTAATTCCTCTAAATGAATGTCTCTCATTCAGCTAGTTTTAGAGTAAGATTTAAATATGCTGGTGTTTGTTGTAATGTGGAACTGTTTGTCTTACCTGTGTCTCACAGGGTGTTGTGTGCTATTCCCAGGGTTTTTTGCTGTGGGCCGGTACAGTCCTGCTGGGTTTAAGATTTTGCATTCTCCTTGGAAATATTGTGGGAATGCCAGTCAGAATGCTGTAATTAAGGATGTGTTGAATCTTACATTGATACCAGGGATTTAATGAAAACTGCCATCTGTCTGCCACTGTGATGAGTCTCAAGAAAAAAGGGTGAATTGGGGGAACTGTTTCTGGCTGTGACCCATGAAAGGATATAAGCATATTTTTCAGTCTAGCCCTATAAGCACATCTTTAACCCTGGAGACTGTCTGGTCACCGCTGTCTTTGTGAAGGGCAAGGTGTCCCTGCTTCAGTGCCACTTCAGGAGGAAAGGAGGAGGTGCCATTTGAAGCCTGTGCTATCCCCTTCCTCTTTGAGAATAAGTATAGGATGTCTTCATGGGACCTTCTTTGCCTGGTGAGGGGCTGCACAAGAGAGTTGACTTTGCCACTAGGTTAAAGAAAAGGACCACAAAGATTTCTGCTAGATGGATGTATGAAGGTTTGCTGCAGTCTTGCCAGTCTTTGGCTACCAAAAAGTGGCAGTGGTGATACAGCACAGTGATGCCTTTGAGTTTTTTTATCAGTGAATAATGCCACTCAGTGCTGGATTTTTAATGTTGTTCAGCCTAAGTCCTCTAGGTTCAGCAGGGAGATACCTGTTCGATTCACAGTAGGTGGATAAAAATCTCAGTTGAGTGCTTTAGAAAACAGTTTGTGTCTGGGGTCTCCGACTGTTACTGCTGCTTAGTAACCACACCATGCCAAACGGGTCTCATTGTGGCAGCATGTGATGCATAAACTCCTGGTGGATGGAAGTTTATCCTGCCTCAGAATCCCTCATTCTCATAGCCACACCTTACTACCAGCTTTGCAAGGTATACTCGCGTTGCTCTGCTCACCTGTCAAAATTCAAGTGGAGTCCTTCAAACTCCTACAGACTAATTTCTTCATTGGAAAGCCCCTGGCATGGGATGTAGCCCTGAGCTATATACCCTTCTAACAAAGTTTTTCAGTGTGTATTGATGTGTATGTTAATACACAAGGGCTCTGCCCTTGACTTTGGTGAGGGCAGGAGGTGGCCTGGGCAGAGGTGGTGATGACCAGAGCAGTGTGGGACCATTTCCAACCTTGAGACTTCAAGACAACCCTGATTCATCTCCCCAAGTTTAGCTGCTGGCAGCTCTACCAATTGATTATGTGCGTACACAAAAGTGATGTTCTGTAAACAGCAATTAAAACCATGCTGTCAGACAGAATATAACAATCTCAAAGTATATAAAAATCAATCTCAGTTTTGTGTATGGCCAGACATACTACTCTCTTTCCCATTATGTTGATCAGAGCTTATTTTGGCCAGTATCTGGTGCTTCTGATTATCAAATTTTGTTTTCAGACACTTCTTAGCTTTTTGATAAAATGTGAGCTCCTGAATTGAGCTTGCCAGTTATCTGGGTCAAGCTAATTGTGCTGGAAAACTTCAGCCAAAACAGCTTTGCCATTTTTGAGCAAAAAACCTGTGTCTACAAATCCTGATGCACAGCATCTGTTGGGGCTCCTCAAGCTCCCTGCACTCCCTGGGGAGGGACACATATCTTGGGACTTGCACCATCCTGTCCTGGTACCTCTGCCATGGACCAAAGTGTGTGCTGTTCCCACAGAGCCCAGCATGGGCTCCATGTCCCTCCAGCTTGGGGATGAGTGATGTATGCTTCTTCATTCTGGGGTGGAATGGGAAATGTCTTTGAGTCTGGTCCCAACTGAGGATCACAGTTTTGACTTGCTTCTTGTAAAATGAAAATCATTACCTCACACACCTCCTTATGCCTTGCCCTTCTCCCCAGGCTGCTGTGAAAATTAACAAGTTGTTTCTGAAGAACTCATGTATTGTAGTGGCATGAGAGAAAAACAGGCAGAAATTAATTAGTCCATCTTCAGAGCAGGGTTTTGAGGATTATAGAAAATAAGCCTGTTAAATACTGAGGAGAAAGCAGAGTGCTCTGTACTGGGTCCTCACTCACCCTCACTACTTAATGACATGTTTTCACTGAAAAAAAATGGTGTGATTATGTTAATTAAAGGCTATGCCAGAATGCATATGTACGAGGGGGGTAATTGAAGGATGCTGAATGTCTGCCAGTTTGACATTACCTAACTAGCTTGATTTTTCAACCATAGTAATATTCTCATATTTATTTATTTATTGAGATGCCATGTGAAAGAAAAATATTTTAGAAAAATATCATACTGAGCAGAGTAAATTACAGCAGGAGCATTTCTTCTTACTATGTGCCTATGGAGACAATGAAAAAGGAAGATAAAGAAACAGAGAAACAATGGTGTGTGTATCATACATAAAAAATATTATAATAGCAGTGATCTGTCTGCCACAGTAATGAAGTCAAGCATTTGGAATAATATGATTTCACATCAAGAAATAACACTAGAGATCTGCAGAGATGAATCCATACTAGCCAGTTGTGACTTAACCACATGAAACTACAGGAAAGGTTATATCTTAATTTTATTAAATGGTGAGTTACAGCAGACAGGGTCATCTTATGGCTTTTCTATATTCCTACCTTTTCTTGTCCCCAGCTTCCTATTTATTAGAGCTCTGTACAGCTCTGTAGACTCCAAGCATTACTGGGCTTGCAAATTCAAAGACTCTTAGTACAAAGACTCAAGTACATGACTCTTAGTCTTGTACTGTGGAGTCAACCAACACATCTGATGACATCGTTCTCTTTAATGTCTCAGTTTTCTCTGTATATACCTCTAGTAGTTTAAAAAAAAAAGAAAACAGAAAAAAAAAAAAAGAGCAATTCTATTCTTCTTTTGGAGCTGGGAAGCCTGAAGCCCTAGCACAAGAGTACTTTACTGGCTCAGCAAAATGAATTTGTAGCCCCAGATCTACAAGTACTTTAGACCATCAGCTCCTAATGTGATCTCCTCTGTGACCTTGTTTCCCTCTTTCCTTGGGCTGGCACCTTAAATTACTTGTTTCTGCACTGTTCACTTAAATTTCCCTGTGCTGTTTTTCAGATTTCCATTTGTGAACAAGGTCAAAAGCTTGAGCCTTTTGCATGTAAATTCCACTCAGGATTATTTCTGCTGGGACACTTCTGAGGAAGAAGAAAAATCTGATTAGAAATAGGAAAACCAAACAATACATCCCTGAACCTATCAGAAGGTCAGCTGATTTTTAAAGACAACTTTGTGATGATTAAATTGGGCAAGGGCAGATATGAATCATTACTTGATCTTATTTCAATTCCCTTTGGTCTCCACTTGTCCTTCCCCAGTTTGTTCATACTCTTTCATGCCCTGCTTCAAAGTAGACTCTAAAGCCTTTGGGGCAAGGATCAGTACATGAGAAGGACAGACTTCTCTGATGGCTCAGTCTTGACTATGAGAAACGGGTGAATGCTGCACTGCCAATGGTAAGAATGGTAAATGGTAAGAATGGGTAAATCCACTCTTGAAGTGGGGAAATTTACCCATGGCTATGCCACAGGGAGATGTTGAGTTTACCTGTGCATCTTGATGGCTAGCAGTTTTGGGAACCTGTGCAGTAGCTAGGAGCCATCCTGGCCATCACTATGACCTGGTACTGTCAAGAAGCTTCAGGTAAGGGACATGAGTGAATCTGCTATTAGAAAAACCCAAAAACCCCAAACCATAGAAACATCAGATGTCTGCAGCTTCAGTTTTTATATTGTTTTCATTCCAAGGGAATGTTCATGAAGAGTTTCAGTTATTTGTTGTGGAGGAAATTATCTTCAAGGCACTCTTAAAAACAGTTATTGTTAGGTTTTACACAGACAAAAACAATAGTATGAACAAAAGACAGAGAAAAGACAACTATTATCAGAAGGTTAGCCTAAAAAAGTATGCTGATCTTTTTAGTGCTTTTAATTGTGTTTAATGCTTCAGGTAGTGAACTATGTGAAGAAACTGTTGTAATGCTGAATTAAGGAGCAACAGTTGTCAGAGGGCCAGGTCTTAAACACCTGGCACAACGCAAAAGTGGAAACCGAACCAGAAATGCTGCTTACAATGCAAATAACAAACATCAGAGTGGCAGTAGCTCTATTTCCCCAAAGACTGGTCTCTAGACATTGTTACAATGGTTCAGGGGATCTCTCACCTTTTGTTGACCTCTTGCTTTCGTTTTTCTTGAGATTTGTCCCCCTTACTGTACGAAAGAACTGCCTGAGTATGTTAGTGCTTGATTTCTTAAAAGTATTAAGGATTAAATGTGATAAGCCTCCTAAAGAAAGTCAAAGCAGTGGCTACTGATCCATTTTAACGCGAGGTTTCTTTTTTTGTATTGACAGTTCCTTTGGTACAGATCTTTGCAGCTCTCTCCAGTAATGCAGGATGGCTTATATTTGAGAAAAATCTCTCATCCCTCATTACTGATACCTTTATTTCTAACTCTCTCACCATAAATAGACATGAGAGACTGAACAGGACTTTTATAATCAGAGGGGTGGTATAACTGAAGTCATTATCAAGAGACCTGCCCTGGTCAGCACGGAGGAAGGGAGGCTGGAAAATTGGTGAATCAAAAGTGAAGACTCTTGGGAGAGGTTTATCTGATGTTGTTTTTTGTCCACCAACATTGTAATCAAGTAGGGACATCGTTAAATTATCACTAATGATCATTAAATTTGCAGACGACATGAATGTGTGAGTGCTATGAGCATGTTTCAGGAGGGATGTGAATTCTAACCATTCACAATGAATACAGTTTTAGGCTGAAAATAATGGCCTAAATCAATAAAGATAAGTCAAAAGCTCTGCCTTCTCAGAAGCAATGAGATGAATGGGCACAGTTAGGTAAATGGACAAGAGTTTGGCATAAAGGGATATGAGGGTAGTATAGTTAGTAAGGAGCTCTGAGGTTTCAGACCCTCTTGACCTACGTACTTCTATGATGCTAAAACACAAATATTTCAAACTGGCCTCAGATTTATCTTGCTTGCTATGCTTAGTGTCAGCAAAAAGCTTTGCTTTTCACAAAAATAGGTGTCTTGGCTCATTCTCAGACATAGTCATGTGAAATGAAATAAAAAATAACTTTGCATTCTGGGGAAGATTTTTTGCAGTTATTGTGGCTTCTGTATGATGTGTGCTGATTGTTTGGAACCTCACCACTTCTAGCATGACTTTATCACAAGCTCTGAATGTCACTGCTCTCTGTCAGCTTCCATTTTTGTGTGTCTGTTGGACAATGTGATACCAGACTTTGTAGCATGTAGCCTGGCTGAACAAAGTTAACTATCAAATGCAACTTGTTGGGAATTTTGTTCAAGCTATGGCTTGGTTCAGCAATTAAATTTCTGTAAGTCTTTTTTGTGGTAATGTATGAACTGTGACTCCTACAAGGGAAACAGAAAGCTGAGAACAATATTAGTAGCAACGTGGCTTTGGTGGTTTTTATTAGTAAAGAGATAAACAAGCACAACATAGCCTGTAAAAGGGAAGAAAAGGTGGGTGCATATAGGGACATAACAAGTTTTGGAAATTCCAGATGGGATCTAATGGATTGGGCATGTGGAAAGGTAGACAACATTTGCTAGCTCTAAAAAAAACAAAGGCAACTTCATACTCTAGCTGAAGCAGGAATTACTATCTTAGAAAATAATCTGTTTTTTTAGCTGCTTCTCTTATATATGTACTAAAATTAAATCCTTAGCAGTTTTCTAGGTCTAGGCCAAATGTATTAAATGAGCATACGAAGGTTCCAGCCTTAGTGCAATTCCTCTGGAGTTTCATGACAAAGAGTTTCAGATAGTTTTTTGTGGGACATGGCAGCATCCAGATGGAATAAGAAATCTGAACCATTTCCATTAAAACTGGAGTGCTATGAAATCAGGCAGATTTTCCTGGAATTTTACAAAGAGGGGAGAATGGTAGAAGAGTTTAATGTTTTTCTGATCAGATACTTGAATTATTTTTCATGTAAGTCATAAATGTAAGTCAGAATAGTACTGGGATGCTTTGATTTTGTTGATTACAGTATGTCCAAATGACTGGAAACCAAATGTTGCTGCAGAGCCTGCCTAGTTCAAGGCGTGACAACTCTATAGATGTGTTCTGGCCCACACCAGGGAGGGACAGGTCTTGAACAGTGCTACTTGGAAATTTCCTCACTTCATGGCTTTTCCCATCAAGATCAAAAGGTAGAAACAAAAGTGTCCTAGCAAGCCAGATTTTGAACCACATAGGAAACTAAGCTTAATAGCAACTATTCTCCCAAAGCCTCCACTAACTAGCTCTGTGCAAAGAAGAAGACTCCACCTCCAGATGCCCTCTGTTCCTCTTGCACTGCCCTGGGACATCTCCACTGCTTATAATTGTTCATTGGAAGTGGTCACTGGACCATGGCAGCATAGCTCCTCAAAATACTTAATTAGACACAGCATGGACCTCCATAATTGCATGACTGTTTCTGAAGTGGTAGAGTCTGTGTGATGTCCCTTCTCTGCTGCTCTCTGCTGAGCTTAATGCAGAAGAGCTGTGTGATGTTTCTGCAGATGTTGCTCAGCCTGTTGCCATGCTCTGCTTAAAGAGCATTTCCCCAGAGAAGTGTTGGGATTAGAGTGGGCTGCCAAACCTGAAAAAAACCAGTCCCATTACAGATCGGGATTAGTTCACAGTTACAGCATGTAATTTCTGCTTCTTCCTCATCTTTACTAACTGAACCATTCATTTGCAACCACAAGCTCCTCCCTGGGAAGATTTTACAGCAAAGCTGGTAAAAGAAAGCACCATTCAGTTGATTCACTCGTTACACAGAACCTGGTCCAGCCCACAGCTCTCCCTCAGAGAGGGGCTGTGTGGCAGTGACATGGTTTCCATTTCATCCCATCATGCATTTGAAGTGAGTGCACCTAAATCCTAAAAGACAATAATGTAATTCTCCAGCACCACTGTCCTTCTTTGGCTGGGCACTGCAGCTTCCATTTGCTGCAAATGATTGCTGAAGACATTAAAAAAGAGAAAACAGGGTCCTCTGTTTGCTTCCAAGGACTCAGACCAAAATCAAAATATGTCTACATTTTATGATTTTTTCATAAGCCTGTGGTGTCGGTTGCCTGTATCAGTGTCACTGGCTGGAAGTTTTATGCTGTTATATGTTAGTATCTTCCTATTTGTTCCACTCCTGATAAAGCAGAAATCTCCAGAGGTCCTTGTCTGCCTCTGATCTCCCAGGTTAACCACAAGCCCTTGCTGCAGGGAAGCCAGCAGACCTGAAAGTTGTCATGCACCTCCTGAGGTACTTACAGGCTCTGTGAGCCTGGGCAGGGCTCAGCCTGTTGCCTTTCTGATAATTATTTTAAGCAGAGGTTGAGACTGCATTGTCCTGCCTTTTTCTCTCAGAGATGTTGTAGGACTGGTTTTTCTTCAGACATAGGACACAAATGTTTGATATTTTAATGGAATAGAAGGTTACCTAAGGAAGGTGGCTCATGGTGTGGTTTTGTATATTGGTTCTGTGGTAAGAGAGAGCCACCAGGGCCTTAGAGAGTTCCATGCCAGTAATTTACATTTTAGATAAATACTCCTTCATGGTTGTTACAGGCCTGTAGTCCCTCCTTTGCTAGTAGAAATTATGAGGTCAGGGAAAGGTATTGATGACTAATGAGGCAGGTTAATTTTCTGTAGCTTCTGCTTCCTAAAATACACTTTTTTTTTTTTTTTTTTTTTTTTTTCCTGTCTTTGATTTCATATCTTCACTTCTCTGTAGCTTCTAAAGGCCTGTTTGGCAAACGCAGAAGAAGAGAAGATGAAAGCATGAGTGCCCTTTGGGAAGGAACCCATGTGGTCTGCAGCTCCTCCTGAAAACTGTCAGTTCTGAGACATTGTTGAGGGTACAGTTATGAGATAATGACAAAGACAGAGGCAGTCAGAGCTGGTACTGTCTTACACAGAAAACACTATCAAGTGATCAAGTCATGATTCACATATAGAAATATTTAATTAAAACCTTGTCAGAACTCTTTTTCTTGCTTTTTCCTCACTCTTTCTCACTGGTTGATAAAACTGACTGTTAAACAAATTTGATATGGTACCTTCTTTTTGTCTTATACATTTATCGAGGCTCATGTGATGAGAAACCTATGTATGGGTTAGAAATTATAGCCATTGTGGAAGTGACAATGAAGACAACAAGAATAGTGGGAAAAGAATATGAAAGGCCTAAATAATGCAAGTTTGGACTGAACTATATTTTAGTTGCCAACTAGGGAATACAAAAAAAGAGACAAAAATAACACATTTGAATGTCAATTTTTTCTCCCAGGGAAATGTAATAAAAAGAAAAAAATTATCTTGGAGCTACTAACTGTGTTGGTTTTGTCTCAGAATAAATATCCTATTTTTTACACCCTAAAAACACTGGGACATTTTTTTTAAAAAGCCTCTCCCATCGTTGCCTGACTAACACAATTTGACTTGAATTATGAACAGATGAATTTTGGTAATCTCTAAAACTATATATTTTGTTGCATGTCTATTCGTAACCAAACCTTCCACCCATTAGATGTGTTTTTGTGGTCTCTGAAACAAAAAATCAAGAAATTAAAAAAGAAATGGGACAGCCTACAGCAAGATGGTTGCAATTATTCACAGTGCTGCTGAGGTTCCATTGTAGAAATTACACAGTGATGCGAATTTTTTCATGGAGCCAGATGAGTCTTTGGTTGCTGTCACCCTGCTTCACAATCCCAGGGAAGATTTGTGGTCATCACTCCTTGGCAATACCTCAAGTACTTCTACAGCAAACTTTTTGGCTGCTCCAACTGCTTTTACAAAGCAAATGCTCTGTGAATGAGACGGTAGTCAACAATTGGGGTAAGCCAGCAGGATTCCCTCTGTGCTTCAGTAAATATGGTCCAATATAATTTAACTTGGAAAAATATAACGGTGCAGAGGATTGGATTAAACAACAGCAAAATGATCCACGCTTTAAGTGGAAACATCCCCCAAGACACTGCCAAGAAAATGGTCTGGCAGAAGTAATGTCTATGAACTCTAAACCATCAGCCAGTGTCTGGCATCAGTTAGAAAAATGCATGGAACACTGGGATGCTGTGTGGGTTTGATGTCACACTCTGCCTCTCCTGCCATGCAGCACCTAGCACCCAGTGCAGGGCAGGGCAGGGCAGGTTTTGCCAGGATTATGTGTACTGTGCTTTTTTGCAGCTAGTTTGTGGCATTGTTAGGTTACTAGATGAGAATAGCAGTCTGTGGTATGGTGGGTAATTAGAAAGCTTGCTTTCAAAGGCCTGCATTTTATCTACTGTGTTGTGTCTGTGTGGTGGGGGCTTTGGTAGCCAGGGTGGCCACAGTGGTGTCTCCTGTGAGAAGCTGATGGAAGTTCCCAAGCTCCAAAATCTGTCTGAGCCCATCAGTGAAAATGCACCTGTAAGAGGGATTCCTTCTCTTTTGGAAGGTACTCCACAATGAGCAATGGAAGCATGTGAGAAGACATTTTCTGCTGAGGAAGAAGAAGCATCAGAAACAATGTATGACAAACTGATTACAAGCCCCATCCCCGTTCACCCTGTGTCTCTGGAAGGCAGGACTCAGGTAAATGGGAGGCAAAGTAATTTGGACATAGGAGGAAGGAAGGAGGGGTAAGGTATTTAAGATCTGGTTTTATTTTCTTATTGTCCTTCTTTGATTCTATTATTTCCCAAGCGGAATGTATTTTGCCTATGACCATGATTGTTGACTGAACCCTCCCAGTCCTTGTCTTGACCCGTGAGCTTTTGAGTTGGATTTTCTTCAGTGGAGGGAGCAGTGAGTGAGCAGGCATGCAGTTTTTTATGCTGGCTGAGCATAAACCAAGACATCTAGTTATGTTTCTGTTGGTTTCTGTAGGTTTTGCTGTCCAGTGGTGAAGGAAACCCTGCTTTGTAATGATACTTCCTTCTCCAATCTAAGCTCAGGTTGTTATTTTCCAAAAAGCAATAGACAGAATTGAATTAACCCAAAGACAGAGGGTAAAATTATGTGGATGTGGAGCAAACACTCGAACTAGAACTAATATATAAGGTGTCTCCTCTGTGGCAGTAACTCAGCTTGTTACCATGGGCTGAGTCTGCAAGGAGCTTGCTGTAAATTTTGTTGAGCCTAGGATGGCAGAAAAGCCAAAACCAGGGCTGGAGTGCAACTGAGCTTGGTGAAGTTGCCTTTTAGTACATCTTGCAGCTTCATCATGTTGTCTGTGAAAAGTGAACTTCTTTTCATACTAGGAGAAGCCTCTCCTCTCTGTCTTCCAGCTTTGCTGAGAGACACATCTCCCTCCCACATGGATTTGGTCAGCCAGCAAAAGCAACATGTCCTATTTCTCAGTCTCTCACCACTGCAATCACTTGGTAGAGCAATGGCAAATTACCAGATATCAATACCATGGGGTCAGTACTCAATTACCAGAAAAAACTCTTTGCCTGCTACAAAAATCTGAAGACAATCCTCAGCTGGCCAGAGCGCTGACTGCTGAAGGCAAGGCTGCAGCAAAACCTGTGCTCCAATCTCTCCTTGATTTTTCGTGAAGTGGGATGATAGCTGTGTCTGCAGTAGCTCTTCAGACACTTAGTCTTTTTCCTCAATTTAGTCTGAGGCAGTTTTTTCCTCTGGAGGATGATGTGCCACTGAGCAAAGCAGATGATCACATCCTAGACAAGATGAAGCATAAAAGATATAGTTAAGTAATTTGATGTCTTTTCCACTTAAGAAGGTCTGTCACTTAAGGGCAGTTAGTAGGTAGTACTCTATTAGTAGGTCTCCATTCATTTTGGCTAGCACCAGAGACATAATTTTTTAAAACTGCAAACGGGCTTCCTGTGATCTGAACAGTAAAAGATGATTTTTAAGGTTCATATGTGAAAAAAACAAAAACTGTTGGCTAAAACTCCTACCTGAGATACTGAGCTTTTCAAATGTGACTGTGCACCAGGAACTGCAGGTCATCCTGCAATGACATAACCTTGAGAAGGTAATTTTTACCTGCTCAAGAAGTGAACTTGTGCAAACTCAATGAAGTTCAACAAGGCCAAGTGCAAAGTTCTGCACCTGGGTCAAGTCAGTCCCATGGTTGGCAGAAGAAAGGATTAAGGACAGCCCTGAGGAGAGGGACTTGGGGGTGATGGTGGACCAGAAGCTCAACATGAGCTGTCAATGTGTACTTGCAGCCCAGAAAGCCAACTGTGTCCTGGGCTGCATCAAAAGGGGCACAGACAGTGGGTCAAGGAAGGTGATTGTTCCTCTCTACTGTGCTCTTGTGAGACCCCACCTGGAGCACTGTGTCCAGTTCTGGAGCCTCCAGCATAAGGACACAGAGCCCCTGGAATATGTCCGGAGGAGAACCACAAAAATGATCAGAGGGCTGAAGCCCCCCCCCTGTGAAGACAGGCTAAGGAAGTTGGTGCTGTTCAGCCTGGAGAAGAGAAGACTCTGAGGTGACCTTATAGCAACCTTCCAATATCTGAGCAGGGCCTTCAAGGAATCTGGAGTAGGGCTTTCTACATGGATGTGTAGTGAGAGAACAAGAGAAATGGTTTAAAACTTGAAGAGGGGAGCTTTAGGTTAGACATTAGGAAGAAATTTTTTAATTTGAGGTGTTGAGACACTGAGCAGGTTGCCCAGGGAAGTTGTAGCTGCCCCCTCCCTGAAAGTGTTTAAGGCCAGGCTGGATGGAGCCTTGAGCAACCTGATCTAGTGGAAGGTGTTCCTGCCCATGTTGGAACTAGATGTTGTTAAAGGTCCCTTCCAACCCTAACCATTCTATGATCCTAGCCATTCTATGATCTATGGCTT
The DNA here is from genome assembly GCA_023637945.1 of Phaethornis superciliosus. Lineage (NCBI taxonomy): Eukaryota > Metazoa > Chordata > Aves > Apodiformes > Trochilidae > Phaethornis > Phaethornis superciliosus. The sequence continues at coordinate 21,811,624 of JAJQWJ010000004.1, forward strand.
TGGAAGCCAGCCTTCCCTTTTCATTAGGTCCCGGGGTTTCATTACAGTAGAATAATTATTGTAGAGAGATGAAAGGTAAAGATTATGCCATACAACCCAACAGTCCATCTTTCACTCTGTATAATTTTCCCCCTACTTTTCTAGAGACTCGTGATAAGTAAAAAATCCATATTCCTACATTTCCTTAGACCTTAAGATATTGCTTCTGAATGTGTCATGGTTTTCTGATTTTGAGACTTGCTACTGAAGGAGGATAGAATACATTATTCAGGACTGGATCTGGAGCTGCTCAATGCCAATGGCAAAAATTGCATGTGTTCAATACTACCACGTGCTGAATCCTTCCTTCTTTAATTAGTTTCATCCTCTCTTCTGAGGGATATATGCTTAGACATTTCTACCAGATTAAGTATTTTCAAACTTTGTCACATGCAGATCTCTTTCTCAGCAAACAGGAATTCAAACTCAGGCACAAAGTCTCTTTCTATATTCTTTTTTGATTTCTGATTGTGGGCAGGTCTCAGCTAGCTGTTCATCATTTTCCCCTTTCTGTAGGCTGCAAGAAAGAGAATACAAAATGAGGCAGAGCAGCTGCAGCTGCCTTGGCACAGCCAGCACAATAATAATGCACAGGGTTTTGTCATCTCTCCAAAAGAATGTATACTTCATCTCATCAGGAAGAAAGCGTTTATTTCTCTTGGTGTGCTTGAGACTGGCTATAGTGCTTTCATATTCTTTCAGATGAGTAGTTCTGTAGAGATGTGGCAAGTTTTCTCAAGAGCTAGAAAAAACAACATTACCTCTCGTAAACCTCTTTTTTTTTGTGGATTTTTTTGTTTGTTTGTTTCCAGAATTCTAAAACCCACAGAGGACCCTATCACTGTGAATTTTGCAGCAGCAAATCCTTACAGGCTCCCACAAGAGTAGTCTCTGCACCCTCACCAAGCTCAGCAACTTTGCTGATAAATTTAACTTCCACCAGAGCTGTGAGCAAAACTACCTGCTATCATGGACATGTTGGGAAATCCATTGGAGCCTGAGAACCTGGGCAGCCATTGCTCCTCAGCTACTGCTTTGGTTGTCGTCCCAGGCAGGATGGGAGGGTCTGCACAGCACGGTGGCTTCCAGATGGCTTTTGGAGAGCCCCTAGCAGGCCCCTTCCCCTATCCAAATGCTGCACTAATCAAGTCACTCTATTACTTAGTCTTTAAAATATGAATAATCCACTGACTCTTTGTGACCATTGCTTCTTCCTTGGTTTGCAAGCACTTTCACTTCTTTTATAAAAAATCAGCAGGTTACAACCTGTATCTTGCTCTGTAACTCAGAGCATTTACAGATAAGCCAAAAAGAGGTACTGCAGGTGCTTCCATGAGTCATCTGACATTTCCCTTTATTGCAGTAGGCTGAGGATAGTAGAAGTGAGCTACTGTGTCAAAGCAGGGCAGTTGGATATCTTGGTTAAACCCCTTCTCCACTGTAGACTGCCCATGTCTGTATTGCTAAGGTAGGTACACCAGTTTGGAAAAAAGATTTGAATTTGATACATGTATTTTCTCATAAAGTTAATTGTAGGGAAAAGACTGTTTACCTGGGTCACATGATGTTGGAATTTTCCAGCCACTATAATTAAATATATTTTACCCTTGTTTTACCCTCTAGAGTTCAGTTTTGCTATGCTACGAACATGTCTTCTTCCTCTGACTTGGCTGTATTTTTGACATGTTGGACCAGCAGTCTGAAAGTTCTAACTTGCTGTTCCTTTGAAACTGGTATAAAAATCTTAGTGTTCCTTGTCTTTCCTTTTTAAATCCCTGAATGACCATCTCATTAGCTCATTTTGTCAGCTAGAAAAAAAGTGCTGCTTCTGAGCATCAGCACCGGGGTGGGAGGGCTGCAGGTGTGTGGGGCTGCAGCACAGGTAGCTGAGGGATGGAGAGAGGGTGGATGCTTGTTTTGTAGAAGATGTCAGGGTGTGTGTAGGGCTGGCACAGAAGAGGCCAGGGAAGACAGAAGACAAGGAGAGTCAGGCTGAGAAAATATTTGGAAAATCTGACCCAGGAAAAATGTCACTCTAGGACTCAATGGCTGGGCTGGCAGATGAGCAGAGCCCTCCAACCATGAGCCCAGGCTGACAGACCTGACTTCTGGATGCCCTCAAACTGGGACTATGTGGCTGGGCACCTGGACTATGGGTGGAGATGACCGCTGTGGCCATGTGGAGCTGTCACAGCATGGGGGTTCCCATCCCCTCCCCCCTCTGCTGCACACTCTGGGTCATCCCCACCGGTGTCTGTGCCTTAGCCACAGAATGTATGGATAACTATTGCTGCTTTCCAAGTTTTGAAGCAGACTGAAGAACGCAGAAGTATGACATTGCCTGCATCCAGGCATGCACACTCTCAGAGAAAGCAAATAAAAATAGCGATGTGAGGGTGGGAGAAACTTGGAGGTGTAGTTGTTTCAAGAGCTGTGCTATGCTGTAAAGTGTTCCTGCCACCAATAGAATTATTCAGTGATAACATCTTGCCATGCTACTTTTAGATGCTGTTTTGTCCCATTCTGCCTCTCTTTCCCTGTCCTAATTACAGGATAGCTCTGGACAGAGAAAATTAAGGCAGAACTGGAGGTGTGTAAGATACTTTACAACTAAAGTTAGCATATATGAAAGCCTGAAGTGCATTAAATATTGGAAAGATCACAGAACTCGCCAGGAAGGCTGTCTGCTTCATCCAGGGGCCTCCTGCTGGCAAGGTACAGCATGCACCATGCTGGTGCTTTGCTCTTACTTCAGTAGGCAGAGTGGGATCTGTCAAGGGCACTAAATTCTCCTAGCTGGAATATGGTGTGGTCCCAGAAGTGTATCTCTGCTGGGAAACACTTCTTGACAAGGCAGAGTTAGCCTCAGGTGACTGCTGGGAGCTCCTGTACTGGGTCAGCACAGTGTCAACAGCCCTAACCCAGCAGCATGCCTCCTCTTCCTGCTGGCTGAAGATGGCCTTCCTTCTAAGGCAGAGAAACTGAACCTTTCCTTTCTGCTTCCATTTATTTCTTTTTTAAAACTGAGAGATTTCTGAAAGGAAGCACACAGGCTCTAATGTGACCCTGCCGTGTTCCTGTGCCGCGCAGACCTTCTTATTTCCTGAATGGCTTGCTCTGCACTGAAGTTAACTCACATCCTGGATTTTGTCCAAGTACATTTTGTTTCTTGATTCGAGGCCAGACTTTGGTGAATTGTGGTGCCGTTTTCTTCTCCCTGCTCTTCTCCCTGTTCCTCTATTATCATTCTCATTGCTGAGTGTCACTGGCACCCTGCAGACAAAGCTGGGGAGAGCAAAGAGCAGTCCCATGCCTGCCCCTGACAGCAGCTGAAGCCAGCGGGCTGGAGCTGTGGTAAATGCCTTTTCTGGTGAGCCTGCAGGTTGAGCTTCAGCTCAGCACGGAAAGCTAAGTCTGAAACATAGGTTTTCCAGCTGAAGCAGAAAACATTTGAACTCTGCACCCTGCCAAATAGCTTCCAGATGTGTAAGATGCAGCCTCGCTATGTACTATGACTATAGCTCTGTCAACATATGTCTGCACATTCCTGGTGCACAGAGAACATGAAAGAAGATCTTTTGCAACATCTGCTGCCTTTCCCTAGTTCTTCTTCCCTGCTTTTTGTGGTCTTTTTCCTATATTTAATTCTTCCATTAAAAAAAAAAAGAAAAAAAAAAAAGAAAATCCTTCTACTGATTTATAAAATCTCCCCTGTGTGTTTCTTTCTTTTTTTTTTTTTTCTTCTTTTTTTTCTTCTTTTTATTTTGTGCTGCAGATGTGGTAAAAAAATGAGGGAAAGAGAGATCTTGTTTTTCTTCTTAGAAATCAAGCCACTGCTCAGGTCTTTTAATGAATTCTGTATTGATTTGGGGCTCAGCTGGATTCTCTTCTTGTAGAATCAGATCATAACATGGTATCAAATTCCACTGAAAACGGGCTTTTGTAAAAACCAGAGATTTATGTTACTGTCACAGTAGGAATTACTGTCTTAATTCTGCAGTAACCCAGTCCCAAGGGATATCAGAGCTGAGCTGTGTGGAACAGGAGAGGGAGAGGGCAGAGATGTTGGGGATTAGGTTATTTAAGACTGTGATAATGTATCTTGTTTGAAAATAAAGAAAATTACTTTTTTTTGTTGTTGTTATTTTTTTTTTTAATTTTAAATCACAATTCTGTTGAAGAGAAAAGGCAAAAGAAGCGTTTCTTTTCTGCTGTTCCCAAGTGAAATGGGTCAGATAACCCTGTCTCTTCAGGCTTGCTGTGACTACTTATCTTCAGATCCCTAGCTGGTGGTTGCCTTCTGACCTTTGTTCCTACACCAAACTCTATGTATACCTCAAGAAATAATTATTTTTAGAGGCCATGGTTGTATCTATCTCATCTGTTCTTGGAAGATAACCAGATCCAGGCCTGGGATATATTTTGATGGGAGACCACCTGGGAATCACAGAAGCCATGTACATACACCAGGGAGTTGTGGTCAAAATCTTGGCACATTGTAGACCACAGGAATCTAACGAGTGGAAAGACTTCATTTGTCCCCATCATCACTTCTGAGTTGATTGATGGGGTTGAGATACAGCCACACTGACATAACCTATTTCTGTCTTTCTGCAGCTGAGCTGGGGCTGGGTGTGTGTGTGTTATATGAGAAGCCTGCCAATCAACTTGTGGGACTTTTATAGGTGAAAATGTCAGCTGGAGAGTGTCTGTCCTATAGTGGGTGCCTGGAAGAGGGAGACATGGTGAGATGGAAGAAAAGGAGTTTCCTAATCTAGGCTGCTTATAGTGCAGACTGGCTGGTTTTGCCTTCCCCAGTTTAGAGCAGTTAGTGCAGTTGTGTTCAACCATTGCAACGATGCAATGGTTCAACCACTGTTTGCAACGGGTCTGCCTAGGTGACACCTGAAGTAACTTCTGTTGGAGCTGTAATTCTCACCAGCAGCTCCAATTAGTCAGGTGTGCAAGCATGTTTGTGATTTCAGGCACATAAGGAGTCTGACCAACATGTTTCACATGAAGTATGCATGGACAGACCTACAAGATCACAACCATCCTGGTCTGGCAGCTAACCTTGTGGGGGTGGTCTGTCCCTTGCAGGCTTTTGGTGCCTGTGGGAGTCCCTCCTTCCTCAATGTGTTTTCTGTCATGAGAACTTCACCTTCTGCTGCTGCAAATGTATGGACAAGATCTTGTTATAAGCCTCATTTAGTTTAGCTGATGAAAGCTGTTGAGATTTTATTCCTGTTATGTCTGTTTTATTACTGTATTTTCTATATGGTTTGCTCTTTAATTGGCTTTTCTTCTGGTGGTTGATACAGAAGACTTCTATGCCACAACTAAGATCAGGGAAAGGCATGAACAGGCTATTGAGGAAAAAAAGTTTTAGGAACTAAAATAATTGTATTTATTTGGCCTCTTGCCGGCTCAGTGTCCCAGGGAAGATCTTCTTTGGAGTGTCCCCAGTGAGTGCCTACACTCACTGTGCCTACAGGACAAAGCAAAGTATCTCAGATTCAAAGTTTCTGAGCTCCTCCTCTTGTATTCCCTGCCTAAATATTATTTGAATGGGGAAAGAGAACAGGTGAGTACCAACAGTGCCATTTTGGTTACAGAGGACACAGCTTAGCCTAATAAACAGCACCTCTGATATAATCATTCTGCATGTTAACACCACCATATTCTCCAGTGCCCTACTTGTAGTATGCCTGTGATCATCATGGTAAATGCTGTAGGCAGTCCAGATCAAACAGAAGATGGTAAAGGAAACCAAACTTGCTTGAGTCTGTGCCTGCTCTTCCCTTTACTGAATCAGTTGTGGATCTGACTTTTTTCATTCACTAATCATCTGTTTGATCTGCTCCCTCAAGTACACTCCAAGCCACGTCTGTCTTCCTTCTCCAGTTTATATTTTTGCTCCCTGATGATATTCAGCTAGTCCTGTCTCTCTCTACTTCCCACTGCAAATCCCTTTGCCAGACTTCATATCTCCAAAGCCCAAATCCCAGAACAGTAACATTCCAGCCTCTTTCACAATAAATAGAAACTCTCAGGTGAAATGGCTTAACCTTGACCCCTTTTGTAATTTAATGCCTTGTGAGGCAGCTCTAAAATGGTTTTTATTATACAGAAAGTGGCTTTGTTACTCCTTACAACTGAATCTAATGTAAGCATAGCAAATCCAGTGATATAATGAGGACTGTTTCTGTCTTTGGTTCTGAAGTTGCCATCCAGGCTGCCATTAGGATTTTTCAGCAACACTATCAAAATGGCATACTCTACGTGTCTAAAGGCTTGGTCACCAATTGCTGAATAATATCATGTATATCCTGTAGGACATCATTGTCTTTTGAGAGAGTAAATTGGCAGAGATATGCTTGTTGAACTTGCTTGTGCTTAAGACCTAGATGATGATGCTTGTTCTGTAAACAGGTGTTCATTTTGACTGGAAATGAGAGGTTTTACATCTGCATGTCAGCTAGCCATAAGCTATATAACAAGCAGGTAATGTACACATGTTTTGGAATATAATTTGTTCCTGACCTCTACTGGAATAAATAAGCCCTTGTGATTTTTCAAATAGGCTTTCAGTTGTCAGATGTTTCTCCCCATATAGTGTTAGACAAATTTCAGATACATCAGACTTACGTGTTTTCTCAGAATTCAGGGATATGATGTGCATTTCTAATACTTCCCAGAGACTTTTTTTTTTTTTGTCAGTAAATCGTCAAAAATATTCAAATCATTTACAATAGATAGATAATTGGCATTTATTAAGAGATGTATGAACATTTCAACATTTCAAAGTGGGTTATTGCTCTCAAATATATACATTATTCCTGGCTTTGGACTGAAAGATTCCTAGAATACAGACAGGATGTTTCTCCTTCAGGGCAGAAGATATACTGAATAGCAGGGCAGCAAGAAGTGTTGTCAGACCCATGGATTTTCTTGTTTTTATTCCCTCTCCACCCCCTTCTTCTCCCTCCCCATGGCTGGCAATTGTTCAGCCACAGGATATGAGACATGAAATCTGAATATATACTTATGCATATTTACATGCCTGCCTATCATTTCCTAGACATGCATATCTGACTCAAGAACATTATCCAGAGTATTTTTTATTGGCCGAAGAGCAGAAGTATTTCAGATCTACCCAAATGGCATAAATCCCCTGGATCTGTACTTTGGTTAAAAATAAGGAAAAGTTTTATTCAGGATTATGAGTCCAGAGCCTCCTAATCTCAGAGGTTCTGAAGAGGCACTGAGAAAGAATTTCTTAAATCACCTTCCATACAGGAGGCCCTAACTCCCCATCTCCTCATTCACACAAATCACCATGAATTTCAACTAATAAGACTGACTGACAAAGACACATTAAAAAGGTAAATCCTGAAGTGCTAGTAATGGATCCAACGAAGAAACAGCAACAGAAATATAATTTTAAGCCAGTAGCAATGGTTTTGTAGGGTGCTGCTTAGCTTCACCTTCAGAGTATTTGGTAGTTCTGGACTAGGACAATGATCCCCTTGGAGTCATATTCCCCAAACGGAACTCTTTATAACCAGGGCAGTCAGATTTCCTTTACTGTGTGAAAATTTTATTATAAAATGCTTCAAAACCATCTCTAATCCAAATACATTCCTTTTGGGTGGACATCCTAGCTAGTAATAATCACTTTAGTCCTTCAGCTTGCATGGTAGATGCTTCTGGGCTGAAGTGGTTATTTGAGCCCAGATAGTCCCAGGTGATGTCAGCAGATATGTAACTGGTGGGCAAATAAGTTTCCTGGAAGAACAGATTATTTGCTCATCACTCTTTGCACTAGCTCACTGATGATGTTAGATCTGCAGAGAAAGACCCAAACATTCTTTTTGGCAGGGTGGAGGAGAGAGGTTGTTTTGAGACTCCAGCAGGCAGGCTCCCTGCACAGAGTACGTTACAGTTAGTTTTAATACATGTTCTGGGTAACTCTTCATTCAAAGAGACCAAGTGCAGGGTCCTGCACCTGGGTCACAATGATATACACTATCAGTATGGGCCAGGGGATGAGGTGTTAGAAAGCAGCCCTGCAGAAAAAATTTGGGGTGCTGGTGGATTAAAAACTGCACATGAGCCATCAGTGAATGCTTGCAGCCCAGAAGGCAAATTGCATTCTGGGCTGCATCAAAAGAAGCATGGCCAGAAGATCAAGAGATGTGATTCTGTCACTTTGCTCTGCTCTGTTAAAACCTCACCTGGAGATTTTGTCCATCTCAAACCCTCAACACAGCTCTCAACACAGGAAGGACATGGACATTATGAAGTGGGTCCAGAGGAGGGCCATGAAAAGGATCAGGGGTCTGGTATACCTCTTCTACAGAGACAGGCTGAGGGAGCTGGGGTTGTTCAGCCTAGAGAAGAGAAGGCTCCAAGGAGACCTAATCGTGACCTTCCAGCACCTGAAGGGGGGCTGCAGGAAGGCTGGAGACAGAGTGTTTGCAAGGGCTTGTAATGATAGGATGAGGGGCAATGGCTTTAAATTAGAGAAGAGTAGATTTAGACTGGGTGTTAGGAACAAGTTCTTTACCATGAGGGTAGCGAAAAAATGGAACAGGATGCTCAGGAGGGGGGTTGAGGCCTCTTCCCTGGAGATATTCAAGGTGAGGCTGGACAAGGTTCTGAGCAACCTGATCTAGTTGAGAATGCCCCTGCTTACTAGAGGGGGATGACCTTTAGAGGTCCCTTACGCCCCAAATTATTTGATGATTCTATGAATCTATAAGACTGAGACTTGGACTTAGCTTATTTTATGCATTTTGAATTTACTATAGATCTGTATTAGGTTTGCATCTTACAGTACATGTCCTAAGTGTCAAGCATTGCTTAAATAACACAGACTTCCTTGTAAGCCTGCCTCACCTCCCTTTTACAGCAGCCAGGTGATAATCAAACCATAAAGATGGTAGGAAGTTCTTTCTAGGAATATCTGTGTTCCTTTAGATGTGCTTCTGATTTAGCCACTTCATGAAGAAAAAGCATTAAAGCCTTTAATCTAACTAATTGTAATGTTTGAAAGACTCATTTTATGCAAGGCATTTTGGAGGGCTTGTTGGGGAACCTGTGGTGTATCTGATAGGTAATGACTTTTGGCAGAAGGATAAACAAGAAGCGATTTACTTTTTTTTTTTTTTTTTTAATGTTTAATCATCTTAATTACATGTCTGCATTATTTTCAGCCTGTTATTCACTGAAAGATAATAAGATAGTATGGATTCCTGAACTGCCAGCCCTGCAAAATTTAGCTCATTTATTTTAATGACGACATCATCTAGTCAATTAACAAGATGGTCAGGATCTTTTAATGAAGAGCATTAGTTCAAGCATTAGCAAGCAAGGGTTTTTTCTTAACATGAGTCTATATAAAAAATATTTGGGTTGTAAAGCTCCCGTTGAACAGTTGGGTGCCAGTTGTTGCTGCAGTCATTGGTGACTGCCTTTCCTTCAGTTAAATAGGACTTAGGCAAATACTCATTGGTTGTATGTTTCTTTAAAAAAACCCACCCAAGCCTTCCATAAACAGCAGTCAAACACCAAGCACTGAGGTAGAAGAGATACCCTCACACCCGGATTTGATTACTTTTGGGCCAGTAGGGCCTTTTTTCTTCACCAGTTTTGCATATCTGTGTGGAATTTTTCTGACATAACGTTGGTAGAGGAGAGCAGTGAATCAGGCCCAGCAGATGAGTTCTGATGAGATAAGATAAACTCAGTTGAAACCTTCACTCAGGGGGGTCAAATGACAGGAAAGCAGGACCTGCCTAGCACCTGCAAAGGGATTTGCTGGTGCAGACAAGTGGGTGACCAGCTACTGGAGCCTGCCCCATGGCTGCTCTTCATGGAGTGAACCCCCTTAGACCAGAGGAGGGCTGAGCTCACTAGGGTAGCTCTCTGTGCCCAACTTTTTGGATATAGGTCATGAACTCTGTTAAAACTTTCAGCTAGGAAGTTGGAGTGCTTCCCACTTTGTTTGCTGTGCTCCTACCCTGCACACCCTTATTCCAAGGAACAGATGGGGAGTACGGCACCATGGAGTCATCAGGCAAATGGGATGAAAAAGTATCAGCAGAGCGAATGTGGAGCTGTTGCAGAGATGTGGGCTAGCTGCAGCACAGGTAAAGTCATTGAAGAAATTTTTGTCAGAGCCTTAAGGTTCAAATATTAGAATTATTCCCAGTATCACACAAAACATCCAAATTGGTACAGGCCTTCTTAAGGATTAAGATGGTTGAAAGGAGGGAAATCTGAAAAAAGTATGTTTTCTAAGAAAGTGGCAGTGAAGCTTAGATTGGCAAACTAACCCACGAAGCAACAAGCTGTCTTCAAAAACTACAGAGGAAAAGAATGGCCTTAATGTACACAACAATTCACACAGTGCATCTGGAAAATGCTAAGGCACTACCTTTATTTCTTCAGGCTCTGCCTCCAAGATTTAAAATGTCTAAGATGTAGCTGTGCCTACACTTTTCTTGATTTCTGTGGAGTCTGGGGTATTTCATATATATGCATCTGGGCCAAGAGAGCTAGCAAAATATATTATCCCCTGCATAATACAATCTAATTTAAAAAGGATATATGTGCATGCATATATGAGAGATGTAATGCAGCCTCACTTCATGGTTCATGCTCTGAAGTCCAGGCATCAGAATCAGTGAGTTTGGTTTATCCATCCCAAGAGAGTCCTTGTGCAGTGTTGGAGGTATTATGTGCTGAAAGACCTCATTAATGATGCAAGCACTTCAGCTGTCATTGACTCATAAAAAAGCTCAGAAATAGGAAAGTCTGAAGGAAATTGATTTTCTTTAATTCCTTTGTGAAGTGTCATGTGGAATACCAATCATTTTGGTAGGAATGATTTAAATCTCCCTCAGACATCTACTGGAAGGCAAACTGGTTTTTATCTGAAGTTGTTTTCATTGTGGAACCATAGTGCTCATCACTTTAGTATTAAAATGTTTGGGATGTTCACTGCCCCAAAGGTGTCTTAGCCATGGTTTCTCCTTGGAAGGAGAGACTACTTACATTTACACTTATGTAGAATTACTGTTTCACATCGTGTAATGCCATACACAACTGTTTTATTGGCTTTGCAATGAATAACTGGGAAAACATTGTGGAAGTAGGAATATTACTCTACTTATAGTATGCCCTATCTTTGGAGAAGGATCAAGGTGATTCAAGACTCTGTTAGGATCAGTTTTATTAAGCCTCTTCACTACTAAAATTTATCTTATTAGCCTGGAATATAATTTGCAATTAAAGTTAGTGTTGAGAGAAATATTAATGGAAAATCCCTGTAGGAAAAAGTATAATTTTAAGTATTTTTATTTTCTATTTTTACAAGGAAGTTACAGTTCTGTGTTAGAGATGAATGTAATACTTTTTTTCTCCCCAGGCTGCATAGGTTAGTGAAGGTAAATTCATGAGAGCATAAAGTGCTGGGTGTTCTCAAGGTGGAAGGTGGGACAGAACTGTAAAATATTTCCTGGTATCCACAGGGAGTTATGTCTTTGGTCTAACACATTAGTAGTGAGCATTTGGAAATTACACTGAGTGATTCACTGGGAACCAAGCATTAGTGAATAATGCCTGTTTAGACATGATGTCCTGTGAGGAACATTTTGACCAGAAGACAGGTTGAGATTTGCAGGACTAACACATATTTCTAGAAACTTCTAGTACGGTCAACCAGTGTGACCATAAATGAGTAGAATGTGATATTCACCTTCCTCTACTCCCAGTTGCTCTGGCATTTACACTATACTGGTCTGCTAGTTTTATTACATGTCCTGTCTTTGGGAGATGAATCTATTTTGCTATATGCTGAAGCGAAGGGAAATATATAAAGAGCTTCCACTATGTGTGTTATAAAACAGTCATGGAGAGGAGAGTGCATGAATATTGCAGAGCAGCAGTCTTCAGGATCAGGGGGAGAGAAAGATGCAAGCTGAAAAATATTAATTCTAGTGATGGACTCAACTGAATCCAGTCTGGGGTTATGATGCAGCTTCCTACCCCCTGTGTGTGATGGAAAGGCTCATTTCCCAGCAAAATCTTCAGGAAGCATGGATACAGATCTCATCTACATTTAGCACATTGAAATATCTGATCTCAGCAGTGCTATTAACCTTATTCATTATTGCTCTCTAAGATAATGATGGGTATCTGATCTGCATAATGATTATCTCTCCTTTGCCATAATCATCATAACTTAAGATAGGTTGTTATTAAGTAATAGGGGTGAAGCATAGAATAATCACTTCCAAAATAAATGCCTCTGACAGTGTCAAAATGGGATCCTGAGGTAGCTGCAGTACATCTGACACACAGCAACCTGCTACTGCTCTGGATGTTTTATCACCTTCCTGTGACCTGCCCAATGGGCCCTGCTCATCTGAGGACAAGGAGCATGCAAAGCCCCATGGCATCAGCCTACTCCAGGCACTATATTAGTGTGGGCATTCCAACCAGCCACGGGCACTGCGTGGCTGCACCTGGGCTCTTCCAAACCCTCCCCTTTCTCTGCCAGTCCTGATATTGAAGTATCACTTCGATGTAATCCAGGGTCTGCTGCAATATAGAGACTGATACTTCCTTTCTCAAGGAAACTGCCACAACTCAAGTCTCCTCCCCTCCCCTGTGTGGCAGCTTGCTGTGACGGGTGACAAGGTGCAGGAAGGGCTGCTCTGCAATGTGGAGAGATGAGCATGGTGAGAGCATCGCCTATCATGAATATTGTAATGACATGATGCAATCCTATGAATATGTATGTATATGAATAAGTTACCACCCCCTCCCCTGAACTGTATAAATTACCTGACTTTTTGTAAATACGAGGGGAACTCTTTTGTCCAGCACGAGCTGGGGCTCCCCAATGTTGCAATAAATACCTTTGCTGTTTAAAGGCGAAAATACTGTCTCTAAACAGTTTCTTTTGGCCTTGTTGGGCATCACATGTTTGCTGGAGGTACTCTCAGCAGTGCTGGCATGGCACCTACCAGCACCAACACCACCAGTCCTGGCCTGCAGTGATGCTCTTGCAGCACTGCCAGCTCAGCAGGCAGGAGACAAACCAGAGGCTTTTCCTAGCAGTGTTGCCAACAGCCTCACATGTTGAATTTAATAACTCCAATTGCTCCATTCAGATGATTGCTGCTGCTTTTTTTCAGGGAGGATTTGCCCTTTAGAGGAAGAAGCATGGTGCTGAGTACAGTGGTGATCTGGCAAGCATGCAAAAAATGGGGAAACAAACCAGTTGAGGATTCCTGGCTGGAAATATTGTGATGGCTGAATGAGCTGCAATTTAACAATTAACACAAAATGTACTACTCATATACATTTAAATAGTCAGTGTAGCTCAGCTTCATTTCTGGTATCACCTTAATTTGTTGGAATTAAAACGGCACAGCTACAGTTTGAAAACAGTCTGATACTTTTTTAGTTAGAGCTTAAATCCTATTCAGTAAACACAATATTTTCCTCTTTATATTTGAGGTTTATAAGTATCTGAAATTATTTTAAATATGTTTACCCTCTTATCCTTAATATATACATACAAACACACACTATGCAAACAGTCTTGCTTTTGTAATAAAGCTGTGGTGAGTTTCTGGTGGCACTTCACGGAACCACAGAATCACAGGTCATGGATTGGAAGGGACCTCTGAAGATCTTTGAGTCAGACCCTGCCAGAGCAGGACCAAAACTAGGTCACGTCACTCAGAAATGCGTCCAGATGGGTCTTGAATATCTCCAGGGAAGGAGTCTCCACAACCTCTCCAGGGAGCCTGTTCCAGGGCTCTGTAACCCTTACAGTAAAGAAATTATTCCTCATGTTGCGATGGAACATCCTGTGCTCCATCTTGAAGCCATTGCCTCTCATTCTATCACAGGGCCCGTGGGGAGAAGTTGTCCCTTCCTTCTTGACACCCAGCCCTCATATATTTATATATATTAATTAGGTCCCCTCCCAGTCTTCTCCTCTTAAGACTAAAAAGCCCCAGGTCTCTCAGCCTCTCTTCATATGGCAGGTGTTCCAGCCCTTTGGTCATCCTCGCAGCCCTCTCTTGTACTCTCTCAAGTAAATCCCTGTCCCTCTTGAACTGGGGAGCCCAGAACTGGATGCAGTACTCTAGGTGAGGTCTCACTAGGGCAGAGTAGAGGGAGAGGAGAACCTCCCTTGATCTGCTGGGCACACTCTTCCTAATGCACCTCGGGACAGCATTGGTCTTCTAATTCTACTCATGTATTTGAGGAGGCTCTTCTTGTTTCCTTTCACCTCTTTTACCAGTTTCAGTTCTAAGAAGGCTCTGGCCTTTCCCTGTTGCCTTCCTACATTCTCTGACATCATCACTGTAGTTCTCCCAAGTGATAAGTCCTTTCTTCCATGAGCTGTGAATTTCTTTCTTCCATTAGACTTTCTTCAGAAGCTCCTTTCTGCTCCATGGAGGCCTCTTGCCACCTCTACCCAATTTTTTTTACTCAAAGGAATGATATTTAAAAATTGACCAACTTTCTTGGGCTCCCTTTCCTTCCACAATCTTAGCCCAATGGAATTCCTGCAACTAGATCTGTGAAGAGTACAAAATTAGCCCTGCGGAAACCCAGGGTTGCAATTCTATTTATTGCCCTTCTTCTTTCTTGCAAAATACTAACTCCACCATGTCATGATAACTGTCAAAAAGGCTGTTCCCAACCTTAATGTCTCCAACCAGACCTTCTTTATTCATTAACACAAGGTCCAACAGTGTACTTCTCCTTGTTGGTTCCTCTACTACCTGCATCAGAAAGTTATCATCAGTGCTCTGCAAGAGTCTTTTGGACTGGATATGCCTGGCTGTGTGGGCTTTCCAACAAATGCCAGGGTGATTGAAGTCACCCATAAGTACTAAGGAGTGTAATCTAAAGGCTACTTCCAATTGACTGTAGAAGGCCTCATCAACATCTTCTTGGGGTGGTGGTCTATAGTAGGCACTCACAACATTTTCACCCCCATTTGCATGTCCCTTAATTATAGGAGGTTCAAGTTGAATATCAGAAAAAATTTCTTTACTGTGAGGGTGACAGAGCCCTGGAACAGGCTCCCCAGGGGGGTTGTGGAGTCTCCTTCACTGGAGACATTCAAAACCCGCCTGGACACGTTCCTGAGAGATGTACTCTAGGTGGCCCTGCTCTGGCAGGGGGGGTTGGACTAGATGATCTTTCGAGGTCCCTTCCAACCCCTAGGATTCTATGATTCTATGATTCTATGATTAATTCTTACCCACAAGCTTTCAACCCCTTTTACTTCCACCCCTGGATAGAACTCAATACATTCCAGTTGCTCTCACACATAAAGAGCAACACCACTGCTTATTCACATAAAACACCACTTATTCCCATAAAATGAAACTGAGATCGTAAAACTAACAACTCTTCTATAGAAAACAAAAAAACCAAAACTGAGCAACTGGGTGCAAAGTTCAGTTTCAAATACATATCTAGCCATAAAAAGCCTGTGATAGTTGTCAGAAAAACAGGAATGTCTGCTGACTGTGTTACATCTGCATGAATTCCCCTGTCCTTGCTTGATGCAGTGTTCCTCTCTTTCTTTCCTGTAGTCCCAGTGAGATGTTTCTGTTACCATTGTTCAGTTGCTACTTACCCTCACAGTAATGGTGTTGTAATTCATGCCTGATGGACAATTCCTTTGAGACAGATTTTGTAAAGTCATGGCGTATGTTTTTACACAGACATAGCTGCAACTAAATGTCTCAGGGTTCTGGCAATGTTGGTAGTGCTAGAATAAGGTCAGGAATTGTAAAGTACCTAGGTGCAGGACCTCTGATTATGGTAGTACAAGGACAGTTTTCCAGTGCAGGGTCTTTTCTCTGCCATGGGGTGAGAGGACTTGGCTGTTGTTTCCTGGTGTCTGAGCTGCTGCAGATCTTTGGGACATGAGGTCCTGAGGGACAGCATTGAGTATTTCAGAACAACGTGGTCCTCATGTGTGTGTATGGAGAGTGTGCAGACTTCAGCTTGGAAATCCCTGGTCTCACTTGTTACACATGGAGCAGTCCTGCTAATCCAGATGCAGATGCAAGGGTGTCACTACTGACCTCATATTTTTCAATTTTCTGTGTTTATTTGAGGGCAATTAATAACTCTGAAATCTGTGTAAACAAAGGAGGAATACAAGAATAAGAGGTCTTCTCTTTAGTTGAACTGAGGATTTTGAGTGGTTTTCTCTTGTCCACGTGATCTGTCTTCAGTATGGGAGAAAACTCTAGAGCCTGAGGAATATGTTTAAAAAACAGTTTTAAAGTTTTAAAAATCCATTAATTAAATGAAAAAGATGGAATCCTCGGGTCTGAGTGAAAATATCAGGGAGTGGGTTTAAAACGAAGAGGAAGTAGTCCTCTGCACTGCTTAAACTGGGGAGCCTGTCATCACAGGATGTCTGGGAGGCTAAAGGTATGAATGGGGTCACAAAAAGGATTATTCAACCCCATAAGAGCTAGTCATATGTGAGAGACAGGGCATAAGCTCTGACACAGGGAGCACTGATGCCAGTGGCTGCTGGCAGCCAAGGATGTATGATGGTGATGTGCTGCTCCCTGTCGTGGCTTTCTCCCCAAGTCCTGATGGTCCCCAGTTTCAGCTGGTGCTGCTTCTAACAGTCAGGTCGGGAAGTTGAAGGGTGGCTTTATTTAATGCTTGTGTGGCTGCTAGATCCTGAAACTTATCCCTGTTAGCAACTCTGAGGTCTTGCAGTACTCCTGTGAGACAGCACTGGGGAAAAATAGGTAAATAAGTAAAGTTCAACTGTATTGCAGTAGTTATGCTTCAAGCTGGGAACACTGTTCCCAGTCACAACAAAGAGTCAGATCTGCAAGTTTATCATGGCAGCTCCAGGTTTTAAAAAAAAGGAAAGAGGATCTGAGGTAGCAAAGTGCCTTTTGGGCATGTCCTTTCCTGGTCACTCAGCTGACTGATGCACAAGCTGAAATGTGTTGTACAAAAGCACATACATATATACCCTAGAAATAACTGTACTGCAGTTATTTCTGGCAGGAAACGTGCTGAGAGTTGTCATAACTGGAGGCAGTTTGGTAATGAAATATGAGAAGTGTAGCATAGAGGTCACTTATCTGCCTCTCTGGTCAAAGACCTGGGGAACTGAGTGGGACAGTCTCATTGCTTTGAAGAACCCCTCAAATTCACACTTTGGCAAATATTAAAAAAACACAGCAGCTCACAGGTAAAAAGCAGTAAGGAGCACTGTACACTAAGTCCTCTGCACTCACAAGTAGCTGCTAGAAATGGGCCCCTCAGCCATGCCATGGAAATATAGAGACATAAATCACAGGAGGAAGTGTGAGAATCTGCTTTCCTTACATTAGCCATTTGAGTGGCATACATGTTCTCAGACAGAGCAGCGAAATATTTTTCAGCTATACTTAAAGTCATTCAGACTAGAAATCCAATACAGCTCGGGAAGCTCTTCTTGAACCCTTTTGTAAAATGTAGAAAACTGCAAATACAATATAGATGGAAACTATGCTTCTAATACCTAGGATGAAGCAAGTTGGGTCTGTACCACTAAGCTCTGGCATGACATGTGCCTCTACTGTTTGTAGAGGATGTAGCTTGTTTGCAAAAGAATTGTGTTTTATGGCCAAAACTTCTCCTTTGTTTTCTGACATGCTCCTCAAATGCTCTTTTTCAGGCAAGGAACATCCAAAGGAGCTTCTTAGGACCTAGCCAGACTTTCCCTCAGGTAAGATGCCTGCTAGTGCCTCAGGCCTTCTTGCTAAAGTACAAAGGGGAGTGTTGGAATCTGGATGTCTTGGGAGGAAAGTAAAAAGATGATTTAACTAAACTGCTATGAGGGAAATTTTGAAAAATATAGTACCAGAAATTCCTCAGAAGTAAATCTCTGTCCTAAGAACAACCCACGGCATAGTTAGACTTTCAAAATTTTATTTGTGGATTGTTGGTTTTTTTTTGTTTTCCCAAATTGAAGTATTGTCAAGTAAAATGCAAACTGAGTTTACTCAGCTGAATTCAAATGCTTACTGTCATCCATAAGAAACCACCCCAATGAAAGGAAAAAGGAGCAGATGTGATGTATCTGAGAGCAGTTTTGTAAAGGACAATATGTAAACAAGAAATGACTGGGAGGGACCGAGGGAAGGAGACATGATTTCTCATTTAAAGGTGTGGCACAGTATGTAGCCATCATAAACAACAGTCACAGCCTGTACCTCCCAAATGGGTTTCAGTGCAAAGCTTTGTTGGATTGTGCACTGGTGTGGTGTTTCTGAGGCTGTGGAGGCCACTTCTGTGGAATACAACTCAATGCTGAGGATAATTTGCTCACAATTGTAATACATTCTTAGTGTAAGCTCTGACTCATGTATGTGCAAAACTCAGCATTTTCCATTTGTCACTTGGTCAAGCACAGGGCAATGAGGGCAATGAGCAGTGTCGTCTCAGGTGACCAGGATATGAAGAGCAAGACTGAGGTATATAATACCTTGGAGGGAGCTGCCAGTGCCCTCCTGCCCACCTCCTCCCCAGCCAAGGTGAGCTACAAGCTACATCCTCTTTTTCAGTTGTATGCAAGGGAGTGGGGCAGAGAGACATGACCTGGGTTGACTTTAGGACAGGGATTTACATGCTTGAAGCTTGGCTACTATGGAAGGCTAAAGGGCTTCTCTGTCAGTCACAGATTTTGGAGTCCAAGTAAAACATGTGCTTCATCCTGAAGCAGTATTTGAGGGCAATATGTACATGGAGCCAGAACTTGGTCTCTCCCAAAGGGCCTCAAATAAGGTGGTTGAAATTTACCATGTCTATGATTTGCTGGCAGAATTTAGTAATTTCAGGCCAATTTGTGCAAGTTTGAAAGTAATTGCAGAGTTGTTAAATAGTTTTGAAGGAAGGGTTCATATGAAAAAGGATGACTTCTTAATGGCAATGGTGAACTAGCCCTTGGCTGTGGTATTTGCTTGTGTTTAATTTAAAAAATGCAGCTTCCAACTTGGACCATTGGAAACACTTCTGTCAGTTGCCCATGACATTTCTCAGTTTGTGCTTTGCTGAGGAAGCTGATCTTTCAGGGTTATTTGTTTGGGTTCTTTTAGGGCCTTGTTTTTATTTGACTTAAAACAGTAAATCAACAAAATCAATTAATTATACAACTAATAAGCAAATAGTTGCACCAGACTCTCTAACCTTCAGACGGCCTGTGGAAGTCTGATCTCTGCAGTCCAATTTGAGACAAAAATCCTCTCATGAATGAAAAGTAAAACTTTATATGCATAAGCATCAATTTTCCATGAAACCAGTTAACAGACTATATGCAAAATTTGATGTTGACTCAGCCCTTGCAATGGTTTTTAATGTGATTTATTGGAGCATTTACTCTTTCCAAGCTGTTGAATTAGTTCATCTTCTGAGAACTGCACATTTGCCCTCGTATTGAACTTCTCGGTAAAATTCTATGAAATGCTAATGCTGTGCAGTGGAGAGAGCTTTAAAAAAAGGCTCTGTAACAGCTGCAGAGCTTGTATTTCTGCAAAACATGTTTCTTACAAAATAGCACTGGCACATTCAATATCCAGGAAACATGGCCCAGCAATAACAGGTTTGTGAATTGTCACGGTTTAACACTGGCCTGGCAATTAAACCGAATGACAGATTGCTCTCTATTAATTCCCCTCTCCTCTCTGATAAAGAAAGGAGAGAGAATAAGGGAGAGAGACTTGTGAGTTGGAAACTAAACTACACAACTTTAATGAAACAGTAATGATAAATAGGAAAAATTACTAAATATATACAAATATACTAATATACAGGAAAATTGATATCACATTCCTCCCCCCTTCCCCCCAGTAACTCTCACATCACCCCGAGGCTGCAGGGCAGCCCTGGGAAAGTCCAGGCTGGAATCCTGGGGTCAGCAGCAGTTGGTAGCTGGAGACAGGAACACACAGATTCAGGCTGGCACGGATCAGGACCACAGGCAGAGGGATGGATGGAATCCTCCCAGGATGCCAAAGCAAAAACTGGGAACAGGCGAGGAAGGGAAGCGGGAAGGGCAAGATGACGGGTTCGACCCTTGTGATCCCTCAAATTTATACTGAGTATGACATGTATGGGACGGAATACTCTGTCTGGTCAGTTTTGGCATCTATTTTGTCTGGTCCTCCCCAAAGGAGGGTTTCAGGTGGGACCTCCTTACTCCTTCTGGAAGGTAAAATGTTCCTGAGAGCTGAGCAGTGTCCTTGGCTCTGCACACCAGTCTCTGTCTGTAACTATAAACATCGAGTGTTATCAGTCCCAGAAGCAGACACTGTCTGAGAAACTTGCTGTTAATTCAGCAAGTGCAACTACTTACAAGAGACTTAGCTGAAAGCAAAAGTAGAAACCAGAAAATCACCTTTATCCTGGCCCAAACCAGAACAGTGAATAAAGCTGGAAAGGGAAGATCTGTGAGTCTGAGTTGGGCAGAAAGGTCTGTAGCCTGTTGTTACAACCTCTTACATAGTTACCCCCAATTTCAGAGAAACTTGAATAGAAAGACTCAAAGTGAAATGTGGCAGGATAACGTCTGTGCTACCATAATGACTATTCAGGGCATCTTTATTTGATTGTCAATTTTGGCTTCCTGGCAAAATATAATTTACATGTAATTTTTTTACATTATTTTTTCTGTAATGAATTCTTCTCTTTATAATGAATCCAGATTAATTCCCCCCCCCCCCCCAGAGGAACCCTGAATGCTAGTGAAACTTCTGCAACTTGAAAAATGGCAATTTTTGTATGCCATTTTTTTGTATTTAAAAAAAAAACAACAAACATACCAGTCTAAATGTCAGTTTGCTGATTCACTAGTCTTTTGGGAATAAAAGATAATGCCATAATTATAGCTGTGTTCCAAATCTTGATCTCAGTGAGTGTAGGTGTATTCTAATAATTAAAACTTATTCAGCTGATTTGTGAACACTATGTTCATTGATATTTTTACCTTTTTTTGTTTCATAAAAAACAAAGCTTTCAAGCAATCTTCCCTCTTTGGGCTTCCTGTGCTGATAGGAGAGGGAGGAAGAAGCTGTCATTAGTGGGGGATGTTCAGAAAGCGGGTTGCCTGTGCATTGCTCATCTCCCCTTGCAGCCTGTGCAGGGTGTGTGGGGGGTCAGTGCCGGGGTGATGGGTGCTTGGAGGGGTGGCTGACCTGAACAGGACTCTGCTGAAACCCCAAAGTGTGGTCACTAACAACAAGTAGCAAAGCATTATGTTAGTAGGAGAGATCGCATCTTTGCACGCTCACACAGGACTTCAGTTTAAAAAGTACAGATTTTTCTCGATGTGTGCTTGAACAGACAACACCAGCAGGTGTGCTGGGCTGGGAAGGAGTGTCTTGATAGGCATGGAGAGTGCCTGGACCTGGGCAACCAGCCTGCAGAGACCAGCACTGCATCAGGGTAAGGGACAGCAGGTGAGCTGCCATGCTAGCACAAGCTGTTGCTCTCTGATGGACATATTATCTATCAGAGGTGCACCAGCATGCTACAGCCTGGCACAGCTGTGCAGCAGGATCAGTCCAGGGATCCTGCTCTCTCCAAACTGGTGATGCTCTGCAGGCACATGTAATGCTGTGTTTCTGCCTCTGAGCTGGAGGTGGAGGGACTGCAGACAGATTGATGTCTGCATGAGGTGCATGTCAGCAAAGAAAAAAATCTCAGTATCCCAGCCAGTGCCTTAATAAAGGAGGGAAGCCTCAGTTTTGCAAAGGGAGGGAGCAGCTGTCTCCAACTTGTTTTCCAGAGGGAACATTTTCAGTGGGTACATGTCACAGGAGGGAAGGCCTCAAAGTAGAGGAAGAAAATGTGTAGGAAGGAGGAGCACCAAGATGTTTCCTCATGGTTTGGCAAAAGTTTCTGCAGACTTCATTTCTTGAACAGGAGCAAAAAGTTCAATATATACTTTCCTCTCTGAGCTTTTCGAACTCTCACTTTCTTTTTTGCTCTTTTCTTGACCCTTGCTTCACTTAGCTTCTGCATGTCCTATTGTTCAGTGGAAAAATCCTATTAGAGGAATACCAATTAACTAGAAATTAAGTCAGATGCTGCCATGCTGCTATTTTTCCATGTCACTTGCAGATTGGAATTAAAAATGCCTTAGAATAATTCCCTCACTGTTTTGTGAGCTCCAAGCCACACCAAGACTGTTCTACTTGGTGACCTTTATCTATGCATAATTACAGTCTGAGGCATTCTTAAATCATTTGCTAAGTTATTTCTAGTGTTATTCCGTAGTAATCTTAAATGCCTATGGATTTCCAGGGATTAGTGCCCTATTTTCAGGGCACAGCAGATAGACATGTGAGGAATTCTGTCCCCTTGCACTTCCAGCAGACATTGTTATCTTTGATAAATCAGATTAGAGGCAGGTTTATAATCCCTTTGTAAAACTTCTGATGAATTAAGAAACATAACAAAAATGCATCTGTATAAAAAAATCCATGTGCCTTTATGCTGAAGTTCACTGTGTATTTTGAGCAATTTCATAATCCTATTAAATGATCATACTTCTGGAGTAAACTTCTTAATGGAATTTAAACTCTGGGCTTTTGCTGCAGAACAGGGTGAATGGAAATAATCATGTACATGCCACAGGTCAGCACAGTGGCTTCATTCATTAGATAAGCTGTATAGCAAGTAAAGTTTCTAGGGAGTGGGGTGTTAGTCCAGAAGCCTGAAATAAGCTCTGGGTTATAAGGAGCTGAATATGGATAGCAATATTGGTGCATAAAATTTCTATCATGTGATAGCTCTTTGTGAAGTAAGTCTGTGGCATTAGCCTTGTTTTTAAGGATGCCTGTGGGTTAAAGGTACTCTTTGCAAGCTAAGGCTAAAAGGTTCTTTCAGATGAAGATGTACTATGAGGGTGGCATTACAACTCCAGGTCAGGACAGAAAGGGACCACCCCAATCACAGTCTGACCTGCTGAATCTGAGACACAGCTTCCAACTGAGTGATTGTTGCATCTGGCTCAGGACTTGGTGCTGATCAGAAGAAATTTGCCCCGGGCTTTTTATGACGTTCTTCTGCCTAAGAATTAAACTGTCAGCAAAATACAGGAAAAAGCAAAGGAAGAAATACTTTTCTGTATCCTTAGCAAACTGGGGAAAAGAACTCTGAAACACTGAACCCCTTTTTCAGTGTTCTAGAAATAACGCATAAACAGCTCCTCTGCTCCATGCTGTGCGTATAAAAAAGCCCAATAGTTCCTTTTTTTTTCCTCTGCGTGGCAACTGTTATGTAACTGCCTCAGTTGTTTTGACACCTAGTACCTGATATGAAAATGTAAGGTTTCTTCCTAGAACTGGTAATTCAGTAACATGTTGCAAGCCAAAGAAGTTTTACAGAAATCTTGTGAAACAGCATTTGAACTGTTTTCATAGTATTTATTGAGAATGTATCACATAGTTTCTCTGCTTGCTTTATTATTTTTTTAAATTATGAATAAAGAGAGATGGGTAAGTTGTCCATGGTGATGAGTATTACTCAATACTAATGCTTTTTTCTTTTTTTTTTTCCTTTTTATTCTCTTAAAACTAGGCTCATTATTGGGGCAGAAAACAGTTTTAATGCTATAAGACACTCAGCTCTTCAGCTATCCTTTGGTAATCTCTATATCCCCACATGGATGAAGGAGGATGACTTCCTGTCATCTGTAGTAATTAAGTCTTGGAATATACTGGTGAAAAGATCTTGTTTAAGAGCCAGCTACCTCCCAGGGTCAGTGGTGATGCCTTTTTAGAGTTATATTTGTCCCTTCATTATGCATCTGTCTGTGTACATATATGCTCCTTCTTTGCAAACATGCAGACTGGCTCTGGACATATTAGTCTGTGCCTGAATTTGCCTACGGTCTCTCAAATACAGCAGCAGTAATGGCTCATTATATGAAGATGTGGGTCACAGCTGGAAAACTCCAGGGGTCTACAAATGTCTTGAAAAAAACCTTAGAATCCTCAACAATATATGCAAGGAAATTTGACTGCTCTGTGAATTGTGGTCTACAATTTTCCACAAACAAATCAGGTTAGTGGTAGAGGAAAAATCTAAGTCAAAATACATTCCTCCAGTCAAATCCTTTAGATTCACAACAGTGATTGGGTGAACAGACATCTTTTAAATCTTCTTCACTTTCCTTCCTTTATCTGTCCAGACTAAGAAATCTCCTCAAAGTCCAAATCCTGGCTGATAAGTGCATTAGGACTGGCAGATGTCTTTCTACCACTCTTCTTCTGCTCACTTATTAGAAGTCAGCAAAGCCCTTCTTGCATTCCAGCTTTCCACTTGCTGACATTTTGTTGCTGGGACTGCTGCAGGTCTACTGGCAGTACAGTAAGAGGTACTCAATGTCTTTGGAAGTGCAAAGGAAGAAGCAGCTTCTCTGTGATAACTGCCATCTGTTTCAAGTTTCCTCAGTGTCCGATTTTAAAAATTTATATTCTCTTCTTTGATGAGTCAATCAATCTCATTTTCTAAACACTGCTTTCCTTGAATGTCTTCCTGTTTCCTCCTTGTATGCTGTAATCCTAAACTTAAACTTCCCTAACAAAAAGAGTACCTGTTCTTCAAGAAAATGTGCAAGATGCCAGCTAACTAAACAAAGTTATAGAAGCTGGGATGAATAATATGGCTAAGTCCTAGGGTTTTGATTCAAGCTAAGCAGGTATTTGTAGTAGTAGTAATAACAATAATGATAAACTAAAAATGCAAATGCTGCCTTTCTGGTTTTACAGTACCTCTCAGTTGAGACTGAGGGCAAGCAAGAGACCTGCAATGTATTGCAGTGAATACTTAACATTTTTTCTCATTTTTCATCATGGTATTCCACCTTTTGGTGACCTCCTTTTCAAGAGCTTTCTTTATAAACCCCTTGTTAACAGGTGATGGATGTAAAACAGACAGGAGGTGATTTCCATAATGTGAACATTATCATACTCACTGTTAATCTGCTCAATTGATGAACAGCTCAACCATGAACTCTCTCCCACAGTGTACTGTAGATATCCACGTTCATGTGTGAAGACTGAATACTCTAATGACCAATAAATGACCTGAGGATAGTGCCATATGCAGGAATTCTCCCCTGCTCACTGTGGCCCTCAGCCACATGTTACTACATATTGGGTTATCAGTTTGGTAAAGTATCATAGAATCATAGAATTGGCTGGGTTGGAAGGGACCTCAGAGATCATCAAGTCCAACCCTTGACCACTACCGCTGCGGTTACCAGACCATGGCACTGAGTGCCACATCCAGTCTCTTTTTAAATATCTCCAGGGACGGAGAATCCACTACTTCCCTGGGCAGCCCATTCCAATGTCTGATCACCCTCTCTGTAAAGAAATTCTTTCTAATATCCAACCTGAACTTTCCCCCGGCACAACTTGAGACCCTGCCCTCTTGTCTTGCTGATAGTTGCCTGGGAAAAAATACTGACCTCCCCCTGGCTCCAGCCTCCTTTCAGGGAGTTGTAGAGAGCGATGAGGTCTCCCCTGAGCCTCCTCTTCTCCAGGCTGAACACCCCCAGCTCCCTCAGCCTCTCCTCACAGGACTTGTGCTGGAGTCCCTTCACCAGCCTGGTTGCCCTGTTGGTCCATCCTTATCTGCCACCCTTCCATGGACACCTGCTTTGGGCACTGCCACAAAGAAGCTACTAAAGCCAAAAAGACCTTTTGGTATGGCCCGTTTCAAGTGATCTTGTATATTGTACTAAGGAATCTAAATACCAAAAGGTGGACTTTAGCCTTTGACTTTCATTAGGCAGCTTTCTCTAGGTACAGACTCCAGAAAAAACATAGTGGGAAAGGTGTCTAGAATCCATTGCAGGGGGGCTGGAAGAAAGGAAATGCTCCAAGTTTTAACACCTGTTGTTGAGAAAACCTTGCTTTAGTAGGAGAAAGGGATAGATCAAAGGCTTGTGTGGTCGGGGCTGCTGGAGGGCCACACCAACAAGCTGTCAGAGCGCACCTCTGATGCTGCTTCTCAGAGTTCTGGAACCAGCACAAGACCCTTCAAATCATAAACCATGCACTTGGGCAATACACCTCAAACAGTGGCCAGGGAACAGGCAGCTTTTCTGCTGACCAGAAGCCTCTGCTGAAGCTACAAAAACACTGAGTGACCCTGGGGATGCAGAAGGGGATGGTTCAGACACTTGCCATGCTGTCCGGGCTTGCCTTTTCAGAGAACTGTCCTTAAGTGGAAAACATGTGGTATCATCTATACTGAAGGCCAGCTGAGATCCAGTCAGATAAAATAAACATCTGCTTAAAACAGGTTTCTGAGAACATGCATGCAAGGAAGGTCATTTTTATGCCTGCCTGACCGGTCAGAATACAAAAAAGAGGATGAAATGTTCTATCCATGATAAGCAAGATTAAATATAGCAAGATTAGTTTTTCATTTTTATTCAAGGCTGATGTATTGTGTTTCTCTGCCTGCCTTTCAGTGGCACATCATTGTCTATTTTTCCTTTTTACACTTCTTTGAATTTGAATAGTATGTCTCGTTCTAAGCGCCCTGCTCTGCCTCGACTATCATTTATCCTCAGAGATTTGGTTTGGGACTGTGCAGAGGCAATGAGCTTGCTTTCCATTTCCAGTATAAGTGAACAGGAGGATTCAGGGGCTGTAGCTGTACTTATTAGGATCACCTGGTGTAATGTGTGCTGAATGTCCTGGGATGAGAGTATATTCCATTTTCAGATCCCTCATCAGAGGGGATGCAGGAAGCATGGAACAGTGCTGAAATTCATGGCCTTTGGAAATGCTGCTATTGGTCCATTTAGTAAGTAAGTTAAAGATTAAATCTTGCTAAACCCTAAGGTTCATGTCCTTGAAATGCAGGGGTTCTTTTCCTGTCATTTTTAAATGCAGTTTTACAAGCCCACAGCAAAACTTACAATACCCTAACACTTTGCTTTTCTTAATTACAGTGTGTTTCTTGTAGTAAGAGTGCTTTATACAACTCTGCATCATCCTAGTGCTGACCTTTCGAAGAAATTATATTGGCACTGTGTCTGATCTGATCACACACCAGAATCTCTGCTCAAAAATCACTACTTGTCATGATGGTTTTTTGAGAGGTGGTGGCCTGAGATGTTATTCAGAGGTGTTATTAGGCCTGTTTATTTTATAGATGCTGCCCAAAGCCAAGCCGGCATTTTTACTGTCTGCTGCTTTATAAACCTAACATCTGGCTTTTTCATAAATTTGTCACAGACTATGAGGCCCCAAGGAACAACTGTGGCCATCCACTTTTGATTGCTTTGCATAGAAGCTGTTTAATTTCTCTAGAATAGAGTTCAAGTGTGCTAGTCCTCTAGAAAAACAGAGGATCTAATTTTGTAGATGAAGTTCCAAGAAGTCTAACAATTCTTCTAGTAATCTCCTCTACCTTTTAATTACCTTAATTGCTGTGAAACAATATCTTATTGCAAGGTCACATTTATCTCTTTTCATCTTCCACCGGTGAATTTTAAGCCTAGGTAAACCCTTCCTCTGCCTTTTCTCTGTTTTTCCTAGAAACACCTGGATGAGCATGTAACTAGCAGACCATCTCTCATAATTCTCCTTAATGCAATGCTGTGCAGTGCTATCTTTATATGGTATAGAGAACATTTAGTGAGGTCACTAAGCTTGGTCCAGAAGACCAAACTACTTGTATTATTTCTCACCAGCTTTTCTGATGCCTGGATATTTGGCTGGCAAGAAATTTATCCTGCCACTCTGGTCACCTGGATCACTGATAATGTCAACTAATGCCAGGCAAAAGAAATATTCTTGGGTCTATCACTTTTCTTGTACTTCTTGCTATCTTTCCATTAAAGCCACAATTTGGAGAGTTATCAGTGAGCCACTCTCATCTCCTTAGAAAATATTTGTTATTTACAGAAAATGTAAGCTTTCTAGTAAAAATGTGTGATAATAACAAGTCTTCAAACAACCTTTCCTCCACCAAAACACACTGAATGGTATTCATTGTACTTTTAGAGTCAAACTATTTTTTGATAAAATCCTGAAAAATCTCTGGCAACCCTTTGTCAGACTGGAAAACTAGCTCTGTTTTGAAGCAATAGAATTACACTTGAATATTTTCCACTTAGAAGTTGGATTTCTTCTAATATTTATTTAATAATCAGCTTCACTAATACACAGAGATTCAGTCTAGCTGAGGAATTTGGATTTGAATGCAATTGGAATCTTCAGTGCTAGAGATGAGCCATTGTTAAAAATGGATGGGTTAAGACTTCTGCAGCCATAGTATAGATTTGCTGTCATAACTTCCTTGTTTTTTAGAGGTACATATCTAACTGAACATATGTCTGAAAGAACGTCAGAAGCCTAGAGGCAACTTAATCTCAGTAGTTATGGGAAAACTAACAAGAATAAACTATTTCTGAATACCATCTTTTTGTCCAAGCTGTAATCACTCAAGCACAGCCTTACACTAACCAGGCTTCCCAAGAAGATGCAACTTTGGAGGAGGTCAGCAAAAGGACACTCACTCCAGCCACATGCTCTTCTCCCCAGGTTCCCTGAAGAAGCTCGCAAGAATAGTAGTGTGAAATATAGGTCTGAAAATGTAACTGGCAGCTTGTCTAAAATGTCCATGATAGTATCAGGAGTCTCTGAAACAAAAACCACAAAAGTTTGGTCTCCTTTCACTCTCACAAATTAGTCTCTGGGGAAGGGTGAAACTGTGCAAATAAGTGATTTTAGGGACGAAGGAGTCATAGAGGTTCATTGCATTTACTAGGCAGCAAAAAAAAAGGAAAAAAAATCCAGACAGTTTAGCTTTGTACTTTGTATTTCAGAACTCTGTTGTTTTTTTTTTCCTCCTTAGATCTGTCACATGAAAGTCAAAGTGTTTTCCTTTCATACCAAGCTGTGATATGATTCTGACAGAGAGCACTTTGCTTTTGAACAGCCACATGTTATAGTCATTTGGTGGTGGCTGATGCTGTGACATCCTCATTGTGTAGGGCCTCCCCCTGGAAAAAGCAGTTGTTAGCAGCTCTGATTATGTATGCTCCTAGGCTGAGCGCAGCTGAACTTTTGCTTGTCTGATAGATGGCTTTTGGGAGCAGTGAAGTTTCTCTTTTTTAATTTTTTCCCCCTGTTTTCTAGTAATTTTTATTTTCACCAGGAAAGTTGAGTGTCCATATGCTGCAATTAGAGGGGCACCTCGCAAGACTTTTAAAAATTAAACATTAAATAATAGGATCAAACTCTAATAGCTTTATACGCTTTCCATCAGGAAGGAAATTGGAGTCTTTTGGGATCCTGATGCAATATTTTAATTTCAGAGCTTTAATGCTTAGGATAAGGAATCTGCCAAAGCTAGTTTAGCAGTTAAGTGTAATGAATTATTGACCAGTGGGTGATAGTTTAACACTTGATCAATTAGCTCAAGTATTGAACCCTCCCTCTAAGTCAAAAAGGTCTTTCTTAGTAGGGAGAATAACCTTTAGTAGGGTTATTTAGGCTTTCTGTCCTTCACAATATGGAGGCCAAACAAATTCTTCAAGGACTTAATGTTCTTTGCAATTATTAGTTCCTTGAGCACAGTTTGGACTCATGCCTTATATATTTCTGTAAGTATCACATACATTAGCTCTTGAATACGAATTTGTCAATTTTTGTAGATGGAGGTTGACTAATTTACAGTAAGCTGATAAATGTTTTAAAGGAGATTACCACCATTCCATGCACAAGTGTAGCTCAAGTTAGCAGTAATGTTCTGCAAGTTTCACATAAAAAATAATTGGTGACCTAATTTGGTATCAAATAACTGTGATTTTTTTTTTCTTTTTTATTGTGGGGGAAGAAGAGAAACCCTCTTAGGTTCACATTTCTGATGCAGTGCGAATGGGATAAAATCTTGAACCACTAAGGATTACCCAGGATGGGAGACATAATTCTTGCAAGGGTCTTTGTAATTCTTTCTCTGCCTGTAAGTTTATGTGTCCATCAGAATGATTTAATCTAGAGGCTCATTGATTCAGGACAATGTTCTAAGAAGCAGTTAAAGTTTACTGACAGGTAATAGCAGGGATCTGTATAGGAAAGCCTCTTCAGTCAATTAAAGGAGACAGCAGTAGCAAAAATTCATCTTAGAGGAGAAACTCGGAGCTTTTTCTTACATGTTGGCTTACTTCACACACTGAAATTTCTCTTTCTACTTACAGCAGGTGGAGTCCATTCAGGTTTGGGAGATTGAACTGATTTCTCCTCCACCTTGAAGCACTATGGACATGAGATCTAATGGATTTAAGGTTTTTCTTGATAATTACCTATTTGTTTCCACATCTTAGTTTCCATGTGAGAACATAGATGTCTCTCCACATGTAATGAATTCTTTTGTTAAGGCATAGGTAATGATGGGGTGTAGAAGCAGCTACATATACTTGAATTCTGTAAGATCATCTGGGTAGGTCAAACAACTTCCAGCATAACTTGACTGACAGTAGCAAAAAAAAACAAACAAAAAAGCAAACAAAAAAGCAAACAAACAAAAAAACCAAACCAAACCAAACCAAGATGGAACAATATGGGGAAAAAACAACAAAAAAGGCTTCTTTGTTTCTCGCATAGCTACAAATGTCATGGTCCATATTATGCAGTGGGTTTCCTGGCATTAGGTTAATTAGTTCTTTCCTAGAGCCATCATTAAGCTATGCCAAACAAGTAGAAGCTCCTCCCCTTATGGGTGATTTACGGTACTTCAGAAACACTAGGAAATTACATAGGTTTTACTCTGTCAAGATTGCTTTCTTGATATTACTGTTTTTAATAGTTTTCTGTACTGTTAATACCATAATTCCCACCAGGAAAAATACTAGGAGAGGTTACCTGCACAGTGACCAGGCTACATCAGATGAAGAATTGCATGTGTATCTGCATCTCTTAGGATATTACATAATGCTGTTAGGAACAGCTGTATATGTCCCAGCGCAGTACTATATATTTTTTTGTATGGCCATTCATGTTCTTAGTAAGTAGGATCATATATATTTTTCTGAATCTTCAACAAATCTTTATAAAGTGTAAACAATCATTTAGGTTACATAAAGTAAATTAATTTTATGTATATATATAAAATCGAATAGGTTAGGACATGTAGCAATGAAGTCCCTCCATCTCCCTCTGATTAGACACAGAGATGGTCTTGCGGATATGCTATGACCCACTGTCAGTGCAAAACTCACAGCAGATGTACTGCATTTCTACCAGGTGGAAAAACTGCACTTCATGTCCATAACCATCTCAGCTAAAGACAATAAGAGCACTATCTGATGCTGAATTTTGCATGTGTAGCATAATTCTACCTCCTATTCACTGAAAAGACAGGACAAAGTTCCCCTGGAGAGAGGCAGAATTAAGCCATGAGTGAGCTGTGAGGGGTTTCCACAAGATGCATGTGCTACAAGGCAAAAATTTCAGTCAGTGCATTCAGAAGAAGAAAAGCTGAATCAGCTACCAATAGCCTTCAGAAACAAACAAACAAACAAAAAACCAAAATCAAAAGATGGATTAAGGCTGTGCAGCATCTTCTAACAGACAAGAAAAAATAAAGAAAACTTGAGGATACTCTGAGAAAGTTTTTAGGTTAATGAAAGGCTGATGAAAATAATTTATTTACTAGTGCTGCTAGAAAGTACAATACAATACAAATTTTAGGTTGATGGCTCTTTCTACTGAAGATTTGATGAGTCCCATGAGAGCTCTGGCCAGTCCCTCACCATTGTGCTGACACACAGTTTTTTCCAGTATCAGGGACTTTAGCTGTGCAGATCACTTAACTTGCAGGTAACCTGTGGAGGCTAAAGCATGTCAGCAGAGCCATACTTTAACTCTTTCCTATGACAGCATTTCCAGAGGTTGGGTATGTCAGGAATGACCTGGTCTATGTTTTAACACCTATGGCTACCTATGTTGGAATTCTAAGGTTTCTTCCTGGAAGGAAAAGTCAGAAAGGAAGAGCTGGATCTAGTTTTGGTGAAGATCTTCAGCACCCAACTGACAGAAGGTTCAAGATGGGGTTCCTCTTACATTTAAAAAAGCCTGATTTTGTCTGGAGAAAGTGTCTGGGAGCTGATACACATGCTTAGAGGCATTGTATAATAAGAAAGGTCTGTTAGACCAGTGTGACACAAAATTATGTGTAAGTGAGCCTTCTCTGAGTGAAAAAGAGACCAAACTAAGCATTTATAAATATAAAACTAACCGTACACATTTTCCTGACAGGCTTATGTTTTGCTAGCTATGCTTTATGGAAGAAGAATTGGTGTAACACTGATGACAGAATTCCTTGAGAAACCAGATGTAGGATAAAAATACTGTCTCATTCCTTAGTCTGTTCTAGTAGCAAAGTAAAGCTGTCCCATGAAATATATACTTCTGGTTGGATTTCAAAACTGCTTGTCAAAATCACGGAAGAATGAAAATATTCAGAAGATTATCAAGTTGAGATGAACCACTGTGTTTATTTTGTTACCTCAGGTTATTCTCCCAAGCCTTCCTGTCATTTGTGGTGTACTGTCTGCAAGCCTGAAAGCCTGGTGTTTGCTACCAGATGTTTACATGAAGTTGGTTATAATTAAGAAAACTTGAGATTTTTGACTAAACTCTCTGATTTAGTAATTAATACTGACTGCTCTGTTTGATGTGCTTGTTCCGCATAAAACCATGATAGAATTGTTTGGGGTGAAATGAAGTGAAAAGTCTGAGTGAGGCAGTGCAGACAGGGTTTTCAAATGCCACATTAATGTTTCCAAAATCTGGACTATGAAACCAACCTTACAGGTTGTCTGGACTTAAGTCATCCCAGACTGTGCTTTTGGGAAACCATCCTGGCTCCTGAAGGTTAGATTCTCTGTGGGATAGAAATGTGAACAAACTGTTGTTTCTTCCCTGTTTGATAGACAAGTTGTTAAGAGGTAGCAGAAATGCCAGCTACAGCAAACTTGATCAGGAATCAGCATCTGGACATTGACGGGGAGTGGGAATTGAGCTCTTGTAGCTAACGGCAGATGGCATTAAGACAATTTACTTGTAAGGAGAGGCAAAGAAGGGGGGAAGATCACAGGGAGAGGAACCAGGCTACACCACTCCCCAGGACAGTGCTCTGCACATGGTGCTGTACCTTAGACCCCTCAGCACGGGGCAGCCCTGCTCGGGCAGCTCCCTGGACCAACCTGTGTGTCCAACCATGCTCAATTGTTCCTTCTTCCTGAGAAAGATCCTGTCTCCGCTCCAGCTTAGAAAGTCAGGAGTTCTAAGCTTACAAGTTTTTATATTATTGAAAGAAAAATGCAGTGAACTTTGGTGACTACTGCGAAACGACAGACATAAGTTGATAAAATGAAATTACTCTTGTAATCAGTAGTCCCTAAAACATTTAAGTGGCAGGAAAATGAATAATACTCCTTTAGTGACAGAATCATCCCCTTGATTCCCTAGAGCTACTTTCTGTAAATAGTCTGGCTTCATCTTCTTTGGAGGGTACAGTGCAGAATGACCATTTGTTAGGCTCACAGTCAGTGAGCTGCTTCTACTCTTTAGAACTGATTTTCCACACAAAAAGGTCCTTCATAACAAAGTCCAGGAATGTTTGCAAAGGCTAGCAGTTGATTAAATGTTTTAATTTAAACTGTCAGTTACTTATTTAATGAACCAGTAAAAGCTCTATGCAGGTCAGTGTAAATTGTTCTTTTCATAGTAATTGTTTTCTTAGCTCCTTTTTTTTTTTTTCCTTTTTTTTTTTTCTTTTACTTTTAAAAATGACATAGTGGTTTTCAACTTAATTAAATGAAATGCCCTGGTAAAAACATGACTATTCTGCAAATAGTTTTATCTGCTATAATGGTGTCAGTGGAGAAAATGAAGTCTGGTAAGAAATCATTGAAAATTTCCTTCAGGTCTCAGCAAAATGAGTGCTCTAAGACTGCTCTCAGGCTATCCCAGACAATCCCATTCATAGGCAGTGATAGTGATGCTATTGCTGGTGGCAGATGCCCCTCCTTGCCAGAGCTGAGGCTGACTTCTCTAGGCAGGAACTTAAAGTTTTGCATGGTGAAAAAACATCCTCATAACATTTAATGTTAAACCAATCCCTTTTGTTTAGGAACTCACATTGCTCTACAAGCCCTAGCTAATGAAGCCTTGCGAGACCCTGCAGTGCACTGTAGGAAAGCGCTGTTTGGGATTATTGGGGTGAAGCACTGCCAGCTGGCACAGAGCCCTAACAGAGTCCTCCTCCTGACCTGAAACACATGCACAAGAAAGACCAGCCTGAGATCTGCTTGGCTATCCTACACTATCAGAAGTAAACAGACGTATCTCTCTGAAGGTGTGAAGGGAGTATATCTGTTGTGATTCTTTTAACAGTAACAGTGAGATATGATTTGTTGTTTGTAAAAATAAACTAATTCCTTGCTAAGGCAGTTATGGGGTGTTGCAACTGCAATTGGTATTGCAGCCCTGACACCCCATGTGGGCTCCTTGGGCCTCTGTTCAACCCCTCCTTCTTGAAACTTCTGGGTTTTTTTTCATGTTTCCAGAAGTGAAACAGAAAGGTTGAATAAAAAATATTTCTTTAGATTTTCCCTTTGTCAATGTGAAGAGTGTGTTAGAGCAATGTGTACAGTTAGAGCAATGAGAGGAGCAGAGCACAAGGTATTGACCCTGCAGCAGTCCATAGAAAATCTCTGAGGCCATCCAGCCAGAGGGGTGGCCTTGGGTCCAGCAAACTTGGTCTGGTTGGTCTGGTTCCTGTCACCACCTTGACAGCCAAGTGAAAAGGCAAAAAAGAAAATAACAGTAACTGACACATTAAAATTACACAGCAGCCCTTGCTAGTAACAAAATTATAAGCCCCAGTTAGAGAATGCTTCTGTGTGGCTGGTGCAGCCAGTTCAGTCCCGGGCTCACTTTCCTTCTGCAGTGATGCGGCCTGGCTGCAGCCTTGGCAGTGATTTCAGCATCAATGTGACTTCAGAGTGTGCAGCAGTGGTGAGAGTGGTGATGGTGGTCAGAATGGCAGTGATGGCAGTGTCATCTGGTGCTGGGGTACAGTTCCCAGTGCCCAGGAATGTGTGCACCATGGGAAAGCAGGTCTCATGCTTCTGTGCACAGGAATGCCACAGCTCTACAGGTGCCATCATATATAATCCTCCAAGTTGCTCCCACAGCCTCTTTTCTTGGGTTCTCAGGGTGGGTTTGGCACGTTTGGGTTTAATCTGACCTTCCCAGCAGCAGTGGGGATCCCATGCAGCTAAGCCCTGTACCCAAACTACAACGTGCAATCTCTCTCAAAACTTGATTCAAAGACACAGGGTTTAGCTCAGACACATAGATGTGGGAGCCATCAGACCTGTTTGGATCTCTTGGGGATTTTCTCAGGTGTTTTGAGGCAAGGAATTTCAACTTTAACAGTATCCTGATGGGCAAGTTCTGTAGGTCTGTCATATTTTTCACAAGCTGCCTGGGAGTGCTTTAGATATCAAAATGCTGATGTTTTTTTTTTCGTAGCTAGTCATGTGTGTTTAAGCCACACAGTATGCTTTGCCTTCTCTTACTCAGGATTTCAAATAGACATACTCTTTACAGCTATTATTAGAAGAAATAGTCCTTTGGGCATAATCTAGCAGGCAATTACTTTATACTTGCTCTAAGCCTGGAACATCATGATCAAATTCCAGAATGTTCATAAACTCTTGCTTATCTTATAATATTTATTTTATTAGGTCAGGACCTTCTGAAAAGCTTATTTTAATAGCTCTTCTTTCTTTATAGTTTTCATTGAAACACATATTTGCGAACCAAGCCAATGAGTTCAAACACTTGTGGGCTTTTTATTACAATTTTTCAGATTGCTCTCTAGCTTTTCAAGGCTGTATCTAAACATAAATGTACTGTCTACTTTTTTATAACAGCTCTTAAAAGGGCACTTTGCTTCAATGCTAACAGTATTTTCTGAATTCACTCTCTTATCTGTCTATGTTTCCTATCTTCTTTTTAATTACTGCACATTAATTTTGTCTTTGTTGCTGCGAGGCATAATTCTCAAGGCACTTCTGTTCTAGACCTAATTTCTAGAGGCGGCCTTTCCTGCCTCTTAGCCATTTTCTTTGTTGCCTTCACCCCTCTCCAGTGGAAGTGCATACATGATTATAAAACATAGGGTCTTGAGACTTAGACACGATCCATAGTTTTTGCATGGCTTTGACTAAAGCCTGTAGATGTGGACTACAGCTATATTCAGACTTATATAATAAACTGTTGTCTCTGAAAAATGTCATCTTGATTGTTTTTATGTCAGTGCTATTTTTTACTTTTTTGCTCTGTCTTAAAAGGCAAGGTGTGTTATGGGGGCAGGATGAATGGTTTTTAGTATGTGCCTTAGAAGTGACACAGGCCAGCTGCTGAGACAACACTGGGGCTGCCTCCTACTTTAGTAGTGCAGCTCCCCTGGGAGCTGGATGTTGTGATGATCTGCAGAGGTTTTTGTCTTCTGCAGAGGCCGTTGCTGCCAGCCTAACAGCTGAGCCACATCCCTCTGTCCCTTTCTGTGAAATGGTGGCAGAACCTCCTGCTTGACTGAAATAAGCTTCCTGCTGTGTCTTCCTGCTGAGCACAGTATTACCCCACTTGGAAGGGCTCAATTCCAGCAGAAATGTACAAGGGAAGCTGTAGGAAGTCACATCATTCTCCATTGCTCTCTGCATCCAAAATCTATCCAAAATTACACACTTCATTCTTGTAGAAATTTATAAATCTTATGTTTTCAAAGGACAAATAGCATCTTGTTTGGCAGTCCAGTAAGGACTTAGAAATACAGACAGCCAAAGAGGAATAGAACATTTTTTCTTTACATATTTGTGTCCCTTGCTCTTACAGCAGTCCTGATCTCTTGTGGCTCAATAATTTCTGAATGTGCCAGGTCACAATGATACTTTACAGACTAGATAGTCAAGCAGAGGCATCTTGAAGGGTGGGCAGAGCAAAGGTAAATTCTACCTGAACCTGCTCAATCCATATTCATTCACTTTCAACACTGTATTAAGATTGAGTTAATATTCTTTTAGATGCTGATACTGCTTCATATTAATCACTGCTAACTTCATAGAATGTAATTTTTTCACAGTAAATGAACAATGCTGTGAGCTGGCACACCTTGGTGGAATGGACTTGCACAAGTCAGTTCTGAGCAGACTGTTTTTACCAGAGTTGTCCTTTGTAAACTCTCACATCAGGGTTTGCGGTCTAGAACAAGACTGTGTAGGCATGACTCCAAGCTATGCTGGGTGAGCATGAGGGTAAGGAGAAGGGAGCCAAAGGAAAAGATGGGGAAAGCAAGCTTTCTTTACTCAGCATACCACCTACCCATTTGCAACCCGAGTCAAGACACAGAGGCTTCAGCACTCACCACAGTGGGAGCTGAAATGCAAGTAGTGTTTTGCTAAACCTTGGTGAGGTGCAGAACCCTCCTACTTTCATTAGCTGAGAAGAAAAGTCTTTTAGTGGCTTCAGGAAACATTCCTCCTTCAACAGGGCATATAAAGGGAACTTGGAGGGGTGAAGGCAAGTAGCTGAAAGGTGAAGATGATCTAAGAGGTTTATTAAAGGAGATAGATGTGAGAGGATTCTGTGGGAAGAAGTGTCATTTCACTACGAGAGAGATATCTAAACTAAAGCACGCCCCAGGAGGTCTTTAGATGAGACAGATATTAACTGCCTAATTGCAGGACTGCACACTAGTTTCTGTTGATTATCATTTTAATTAGCAGCAACAGAAGAAAATTCTGACAGCATTACAGCAAAAATCAGAGAGATCCTATGGAGATAGCTTTGAACATATAACTTAGCAGTCTGATATTAGCGACTGTTGTTGCCTTGGATCTAAGTCTTTTCTTGCACATCTAAATTTAGTTACTAACTGCTCCTCCAACTGCATCTACTGACTGACAAAACTTTGAAGAGGGTGTCAATTTTCCAAGCTGGGAAAGCAGAAAGACAAATGTCTGGGACCAGAAAGAGGCTGCTGGTGTAGCACAGGTTTAGAGCCATAATGAACATACCCCCCTAACTTGGACACTTTGTACTATTTCCAGAATGACCTCTGGTACAAGGTCTGTTGTTGAAAATATCATTCTAATACTGATGTAAACAAACTCTGGAAATACATGGAAAGTCTCTCAGTTCCTAGGGAAATGAGGCTTATGAACCACACAGTTTCTAGGTGTCCTTGACTCTCTGCTTGAAGTCAATCTGTCTTCTAAGTGACTGAACATGAATGAAGATGCACCTTCAGCCTCCAGTGTTAAGTTCAGTCAGCTGGATGTACCCAGGTGTTCAGCCAGGCCTGTGTCCTCAGAGTTACCAGAAACTCCGGAATTCAACTATATGTTCCCAACAGTGACAGATTCTGAGAGGTGGGGATAATGCCCACTCCTCATGGGCATGGAGAGGGCCATGCACCCAGGAAGCTCAGAGTACAAACTTGTTTTGTGTTTTCTCCAAAAACCTGATTCTTTTAACAAGTCTGGAAAATAGCTGGAAAGAAAGAAAGAAGCCCCCTGTCCACGGTACAGGCCAGCAAGCACCTGCCACACCTGACATTCCTGCACATGGATGTATTTTCTTTTTGCCTTCCTAAGCTGTTGTAAAACCATGTCCCCAATATTGTTGTTCAACCCCTGTTGAAAATGACAGCACTGGACAGCAGGTTCCTCTCTGAAATTGGGCAGTGGAGCTGTAAAACCATCTCAGAGCTGATGCTGGAGACCCAGGGAAGACATGGTCTGGGTGCAGGACCATTCCACCCTGCCTGTGGTGACACCATGGGCTTGGATGGGCTTGGATGGATCCACCAAGGATCCACCACCAGCTGGCCATTTGGATCTTATGGAAAATCCATGCCTAAGTCAAGATGTTAATGACCTGGGGCCTTTGACTTTGTTTACAGTGGAAAACTTATGATTGCACATCACGTTCACCAGCCAAAGGATTCAGAAACAGTAAAAATAACGTAAATGGAGAACGAAATCAGACAGAAGTG
Source organism: Phaethornis superciliosus (assembly GCA_023637945.1). Taxonomy (NCBI): domain Eukaryota; kingdom Metazoa; phylum Chordata; class Aves; order Apodiformes; family Trochilidae; genus Phaethornis; species Phaethornis superciliosus. The sequence continues at coordinate 21,850,834 of JAJQWJ010000004.1, forward strand.
TCAGGACTGGAGAATGAAAACTGTGCTTGTTAAACTGATAGAAATAAATGTTTTGCCATTGTTGAGGAAACATAACATGACTGCTAGTGGCTTGCAAAAAATACACTAAGATTGGCTGAGAGATGCTTGTCTGTTTTGAAAATGTTACACTGTCCCACTGCAAACACCTGCTGGCTGCACCCTAATAGCAGCTTAGCTTCTTTAGAAAGTGCTGGAATAGTCACTGGAGAAAATGCAGCTTATTCCTACAGAAAAAATTGTGGCCTCTAATCTTAGTAGTGAGGGGTCGTGCTTGCAGAGGGTATGTGTAAAGGTCAGAAACAACCTCTCCTGAAGCTGGTTTAGTCACTGGGGCTGGCTCTCTCTACAGACACACTCTTTCCATAATATAAACACAGGAAAAAAAAAAAGAAAAAAAAAAAAGGAATAAAGAAGGAATAAAGAAGGAATAAAGAAGGAGGGAAGGAGGGAAGGAAGGCAGGAAGGCAGAAAGGAAGGCAGGAAGAGAGAGAGAGAGAGAAAGAGAGAGAGAAAGAGAGAGAGAAAGAGAGAGAGAAAGAGAGAGAGAAAGAGAGAGAGAAAGAGAGAGAGAAAGAGAGAGAGAAAGAGAGAGAGAAAGAGAGAGAGAAAGAGAGAAAGAGAGAAAGAAAGAGAGAAAGAAAGAAAGAAAGAAAGAGAGAAAGAAAGAAAGAGAGAAAGAAAGAAAGAGAGAAAGAAAGAAAGAGAGAAAGAAAGAAAGAGAGAAAGAGAGAAAGAAAGAGAGAAAGAGAGAAAGAAAGAGAGAAAGAAAGAGAGAAAGAAAGAGAGAAAGAGAGAGAGAAAGAGAGAGAGAAAGAGAGAGAGAAAGAGAGAGAGAAAGAGAGAGAGAAAGAGAGAGAGAAAGAGAGAGAGAAAGAGAGAAAGAAAGAAAGAGAGAAAGAAAGAAAGAGAGAAAGAAAGAAAGAGAGAAAGAAAGAAAGAGAGAAAGAAAGAAAGAGAGAAAGAAAGAAAGAGAGAAAGAAAGAAAGAGAGAAAGAAAGAAAGAAAGAGAGAAAGAAAGAGAGAAAGAAAGAGAGAAAGAAAGAGAGAAAGAAAGAGAGAAAGAAAGAAAGAGAGAAAGAAAGAGAGAAAGAAAGAGAGAGAGAAAGAGAGAAAGAGAGAAAGAGAGAAAGAGAGAAAGAGAGAAAGAGAGAAAGAAAAAGAAAGAAAGAAAGAAAGAAAGAAAGAAAGAAAGAAAGAAAGAAAGAAAGAAAGAAAGAAAGAAAGAAAGAAAGAAAGAAAGAAAGAAAGAAAGAAAGAAAGAAAGAAAGAAAGAAAGAAAGAAAGAAAGAAAGAAAGAAAGAAAGAAAGAAAGAAAGAAAGAAAGAAAGAAAGAAAGAAAGAAAGAAAGAAAGAAAGAAAGAAAGAAAGAAAGAAAGAAAGAAAGAAAGAAAGAAAGAAAGAAAGAAAGAAAGAAAGAAAGAAAGAAAGAAAGAAAGAAAGAAAGAAAGAAAGAAAGGAAGGAAGGAAGGAAGAAAGAAAGAAAGAAAGAGGGAGGCAAGATTAGCCAAATAATCTGGAAGTAAATCTGGAAGGAAAAAAAAAAAAAGACAAAAATAAGTGCTTGACTTACAAGTTGCAAGAAGTGTAGGAGAGATGAAAAAATGCCATGGTTCACTGGCTTTCTAAGAGGTGGGTAAAAATTGTGTGAGGAAGTCTGAAGGTTGCCATAGGCATGCTTGACAGAAGCCCTTCCCTGTAACACATGGGCAAGACAGCAGTCTGGGAATGATCCTGAATGCTCATATTACCCATGTTGGGCAAAGCTGATCCCCACCTAACCCTGCCCCCCCGCTTGGCAGAAATAGTAGTTTAGAGCAAGGAGGCTTCAGGTGGGAGAAGAGAAGTGAAGACTGAGTCTGGCAGAAAGAGAATATGAAGCCAGGAGAGGAGGAGAAGGCAATATACTTACATTATTTTTATTTTGCTCACTTATTTTGTCACCTGTTTTCCATTCTATACCTACTTACCACCAAGGCTGTGTTAGACTGCTCTACAGATAGGTCCACTGCAGACTGACTTACTGCCCAAACAAATATGTAGAATATCACTGATATACATGTGGATTGTTTAAATATGTTTATGGTTAAAGACTGAACTATGGTTGAGACTTGCAAAAGGAGTAACAGGAGGGAAAGGATTCTGTCTCAATGATGGGGTACCCCCTCAGAGATGGCAACAGTCAGAAGCCAGTTCTCTAGACTGATGAGATTAATTTAGGTCTTCTGAAAAATAAAGCCACTAAGTGGGAAATTAAATGTTTAAAAAAAAAAACAAACCACAAAAACCCCCAACAATCCCAAACCAATATGTGGATAAAGAAAGGGGGGGAAAGTCCAGGGAAAACTGGGTAACATTAAGGTCCTATGAGGAAAAGCCAGGTGGGTGTTTTCTAGGAGTGGCTTTTGAGTAAATATCCCTGGCTTGGTGCAGAGCCAAGCTAGACCACTCCTGAAAAAGACCTGCAATGTAATATCTTTCCAGGATAAGGTATAAAATGGGCAGATGGCTGTAGCTTGCTTCCTTGTGGTCTGGCTTGGATCCATGAAAGGTTAGTATAGTAAAAACAGCTGCAGGGGAAGTTGGCTTCTGGGGCCCTTGGGACAAATGGATTCACTGAGGGACATGGAGGAGGACTGCAGCCTTAGGATTACAGATTAGGATAGAATGGGGTCACTATGCAAGATTTTTAACCCAGCCCCAAATTATTGGTGATTATTGGAAAAAATGAGATTCTCATGATCTGCCTCATATTATATTTTGATCACTAGAATACTATCTGGGGTCTAGCCTTCCATTTTAAAATGTCTTAATAGTCTTTGTAAGACAAAATATGCGTCCTCTCCCGCAACCAAGAATAAAAAAAATATAGCTAGCCCCTAGAGATGAAATATTTCTCCTCTCTTTGGCGAAGACTTGGTTTGTGGGGTCATGTCCCTGATGTCAATATGTCAGAGCCATCTGGCATCCACAGATTTGGCACAATGCCCCTACAGAGGGAGATGAGAAGGTTTTTTATTTGAAACGGATTACTGAGAGGATTGGTACACAGACTGGGAGTAAATGGTTGGTCTGTTAACACTTGCTGGTTTTTTTGCTTTCAGGATCCAAAGTCATTGGAGTAGTTCAGGTATAGCCCAGGACCACTACACTTCTAGCAGAGTGATGGAACCAGTCTACAAGGCTGTGGTCCACAATGCTAAGTTAATTGGGGAAAATGGTGCCAATTTCCACAATGCCTACCATGCTCAGGAAATATACATGGTAACACCTCCTCTACAAGCTTCATGCTTCATACTTGATTGCTTCCTAGAGAAGCTGAAGGCTACTGCTACCTGAAGTACAGCTGTACATCTCAGCAGTGGCTGCAGGGAAGGGGAAGGCTTCTTTTTTTCAGCTTATGTGTGCTTATACCTTTTTCTTTCCCATGATTCTTGGAGCATCAAGATTCAAATTTAGTTCCCAGAAGTAATGGATGGCGTGATACATATTTTTCAGGACATCGAGCAATCACTTTTCTGAACCAAAGGTTACAGCAGAACTGCTAGCTAAACTAGTTCAGCCCAACCACAATATATGTGATTCTGCCAAAATGTGGAAAGAACTTGGAATAAACCTGAAACTGTTGCCCTTAGAAAGGAAAACTTTCAAAACTTCTGCACAGATTTCATAGGATTGAGTGACACATCTCTGAAAGTCATAGATAATTGTGCTGACATATAAAACTTGGCATTATCATTGTCTGATGTTGTCCCCAGGTAGGGCCCTTGCACCCCTTGCAAGGGTTATTACTCCATTACCACCCCTGCCACTTCTAGGCAAAATATGGGGTCATGTCCTTTGGGGCCTTCACCATAGTTCTCAGGCAATGGAAAAATGTGAAAGGCTGATTAAAATGAAGCTGAGGCCTTATTACACAACCTTCACAGAGCTTGAGGCAAATGATTTCTGACCATGTTCACAGCACAGGGCTCTCTGTTGTGCTGGCATGTGGACACAGGACATGGGCTTCCTGAGAGCCAAATAGGAATGGAAAGGGTGTTATAAGGGAGAATGTTGCCTAAATGGAGTTTTTGGCATGTCCCCACCATCTGTAAGACTGGAAAGATTCTCCACCTAGCCTGTAGGCAGCTGGAGTGTGTTACCTTGATGAAACATGCTGACCTCTTTTTTCATTTTTTTCTTGCAGCAAAATTCCTTAGGGACACTTTCATGAAATTACTGACAGTTTTTGTTTGCAGGAAAAAGAAACAGCTCTTGGAGGTTCTGTAAAAAACAGTGTATATACATATGCATGCATATATGCACAGTTCCTTGATTTAGCATATGGAGTTAAGATGGAAAAACTAATTTTCAACCTATCAACCTTGAAAAGATTTACAGAGACATATTAATGAAGAGCCAAAACATGAGGCTCTGACCTAGGTTGGTTTATACATAAGAGCAAAAATATTTACTCAGCTAATAAGTATTTGATTAACCTTTGTTTATTGCTTCAAGATGAGAGACAGTTAAAATACAGGAACTGGTGGATTTTATTTTTGCCTTTTGGCTAATGTTCACTTCCTCCACAGAAAAAAATACGGTGTAGTTCAGAAAAGAATGTATTTCTTTCTTGTCTCAAAATCTGTATTTCAAACTGCAGAGATGAACTCAGGAGAAATGCACTTATTCTTTTCTGTGTTTAAAACTGAAGCAGAAGATAGCTACAAGCATTGTGGGGCCATATGTCACATAATGTCCCTTCTGCAGCAAACACAGAGATACAGGGAAAAAAACATGTACAAAGCTTCTGCTTTCCGAGTCGGAGAGCGACCTGGCTTCTTTATTTGTAATATAAAACTAAGCAATGTCAAATACTATGCCTTTTTATCACTTTCTGTTTCTAAGGCTTTATCTTACAAAATGGTTTTCACTTTAAGCTTGAGTATTTAAGTGGGAGGACAAAACCTCCTTTTTATGATGTGCATTGCTGTTGAAAATCACATCTGCCCCAGTCACCAGCCTTCCTGCCATGGGTGACTTATCTGGTGCAGCCCCTTCACACAGTGTCCCAGCATGTGCCAGTCTGTAAGGACACATGAAATTGCCCTCCTCTTTTTTTTTTTTTTTTCCTGTGATGTAATCCAGATTAGGAATTCTTTTGTCCTGAATAATATGATAGAAGCATGTTGCCATTTGGAGAAGGCTTCCTGCTACTGGAAGGTGGTCAAGGAGAAGGCTTGATGAGGCTGAGCTATACTGGGAGCTACAGCTCATGCTGGGGGGAGATAAGAAGAGTAGTAATTGCTATGTCATCTTGGAGGACTGGAACCCACTTTGTGACAAAGTAGAACAAGACCATTCGATTAGGTTTGAAGGCAGTAGGATGTAACCTACAAAGCAAACTTTTTTTTTGGGGGGGGGTTGTTTTGTTTTTTGTTTGTTGGGGTTTTTTGTTTTGTTTTTTAATAAAATAATTGTGCTCAGAAAGGGGAGACTGAATTTGTTGGATTACATGCCTTAATAGTTTGTAACTTGAGAATGACTTTTGAATACGAATTATCAAAGAAAGAACACTCTGCCCTGGCCTGAAACAGGTTTTCTTGTAATTTTCTTGGCACTTGGGACAGGAAGAATCTTTCTCAGGCACTCCTAGATATGCAAGATTCTCATTGATCTAGTACCATTCTAGGATATGGAGATGAACTGAGGTCTTTCTTTGTGCTTTTGCAGTGCAGCATCTGTTGGTAGGTGCTATAGACAAAGATGTGAACAGAATCACCAATGACAGCAAATACCTAATAGCAGCAACCTTTTCAGAGGAACTCTCCAAGGTCACGTCTGTCCTTGCCCAAATCATCTGGCAATTACAAAGGTGGTCTCAGGCAGCTTTTTGCAAACTAGTTGGCACTGGTGTGTCCACTGCAAGTGTTCATCCCCACCCAGGAGAGCAGCTCTGAAAAACCCTCCTTGCAAAATTCAGTTTGAACAGAAAAGGTGCCATTGGGTGCACAATGCAGCTGTTTAGCAAGTGTCAGCAAGTGTCCTTTTGTTCTATAGTAAACTCCTGTCCTCATTTTCCTGGTTCAAATTAACCCTTCATCAAAACTAGGTTTATAGGTTTGTTTTCTGGGCTAGCTCACCTCCCTAGACTGCTTCAGAGCCTGGACTTCACACAGCTATGTTTATGGAGGTGCATGCAGGACTGTCCATGGTCTCATGCTCTAGTGCTCCCTGTGATGGACAATACCCCTTTCTTGTGCCAATGCCTAAGCTTGTATTACTGACATTTGTGTTTGCTTTTCTTGCTGGGCACCTACACAATCAAGTCATTAATTAGATAGTAAAAAAAAAAAAACAAAACAAAAAACAAACATGGAACATAATTGTAATTCTGAGGGAGTGTTTAGAATCCTGTAAAATTTTGTGAGGGTTATACCTGGTATCGTCCTCATTACATGCAAAACCCAGGGGTTGGTGAAGGAAGACATTTTTCACTAGGTCTAGTGTTCAGGGGTGGGAACTGAAGCACGGAGAAATGCTTCTCCTCAGGGCTGTCCTCAGCCCTTTTTCTTCCTAACCTATATTTGTGCATGGGATTGCCTTGATTCCCAGGTGCAGAATCTTATGGTTGGCCTTGTTGAACTCCATGCAGTTTGCATGAGCCCAGCATTATCCAGCACTGCAAAGTGGTTTAATGGGAAGCCTTGGACTTGGCTTTTTGTTTCTCAGTCTGAATCTCTGTCTGCTATCAAGGTAACAAAAGGTTTCTCCACTTCCAGATAGAAATGCATTGCTTTGGCCTCAGCAAAACCCCAGAACACAAGTCTATTAAGACCTCTGAGCTTTATGATGGAGAAGCACGTTTATTTTACAGTTAAATTTTCTAATAAGAAAAATAAGATTGATGACAACAATTGTTTTGTTCCTTTTTCTCCTCCTCTAGAATTTACTGTTTTAAAAGCTCTTACTGATTTCAAAACCAATTCAAACTAGACTTGCAATGGTCTCACTCATTGCTCTGATGAGCAAGGAAACACTGGAATATAAGTCAGAGTTGAGCAGTAATAAGCAGTTCTGAGAGGTACCACTTCCAAGAAGCAGGTTTTTGGCTAATAAATGTTTCTAAGTGCAACAGAGAATGCAGATTGCCCATGAAAAAGAGAAAATACATATTTTTCCAGCATTTGCTGGGATTTTGTATCACCCCAGAATCTGCATGTTTGGGGAACACTGACTCTTCTTGCTGTTACCAGCTCTGGATATCCCTTGGTTAGGCTCTACAGAAGTTTTTGTGTCCATGAGTGTTTCTGTAAGGGTGCTGAGTGAGGAGGGTTCATCACAATAGGGGATTTCATACTGCTTGGTACTGTTCTCTCACCAGTGCACTGAAAACTCAGTTTCAGTACAGAGTTAGGTTACAGACTCCAAAAATTCTGGTTGAATGTTAAAAAGCCCACCAGTAAACCTGGTATGGGAAAAGGTTTTGTTGGTTTGTTGGTTGGGGAGCAGGCAGGGAAGAACAGGACTGATGATGGAAAGTGTCCAAACAAGAGAGTAGAGGTTTGGGAGCTGGGCAGAAGTTTGAACCTGGGTTCAAACCCAGTGCTATGCATTGCTTGCTAAGAGACCTCTGACAGGTCACTTGACCTCTTTGTGCTCTAATAAACCAAAGTGTAAGTTTGTTTACAAGCTGAAAACCAGATGCTGCATCTGGGAAGAGCTGGCTCGGGCAAAAATCCATAACTCCCATGTACAAAGGCTTGTGCCTCTTTCTCTGAGCAGTGCTGATCCAACCACCAGTCAGAGTAGATAAAATTAAAGCGATTTTTGGAAATACATTTGACTTGGGTTTTGGTGTGGGTTTTTTTGTTTTTTTTTGTTTTTTTCCTTATTTTATCCTTACTAAATATTGATTGGCTTTGAAGAAGAGAGAAGTGTCTTAACATGGACCAAAGTTCCTAAGAGACACATAAATTGTTCTTCTTCCAGAGAAAATCTGGTTGTAAGTCAGAGAATGGAATTGCAACAGTCAGACCCAGATGTCTGCAGGGAGGTTCCTGCAGACACTTTTGCCCTCAATGAAAATAGCTAGGCCATATTTCACTGCAGTAAAACCCCACATGCAATAGCAATGGGTCAGATAGTGACCAATATTTTCTAATTTTTTTTCCTATAACTTTTCATCATTCTAGCTGTCTTTGATACTTGGTAAAGGAAATCAGCTGCTTGCTCCTGACACACCCTAAAGTTCTGTGATTCTATGAGCTATAGCTATCTCACTGGAGCTAAGACCCAATCTTATCCCTGCTTCAAGCTTACTTCAAGATGATATCAGTTACAGGGCTCCAAAGAAAAGAAATCTCTGTATTTCCTAGTAGTTATGGTTATCAATAACAACTCATTTCTCTTTCCAGGAAAGTCACTTCACTTGGTTGAAGTCAAAGTCTTACACATAGCAGGAGCTGCTTTTAAAATAAAGTGGCTTACAGAAGTCACTGTGAGCTTGAGCAGACAGACTCAGACTGTTTTTCTTCTACTCCCTATCCAAGTTGGAACAAAGGTGAGCTCTTATCTCAGGAAACCAAGAGCCCTCTTTCATCCAGTAGAGGGTCCATCATCTGAACATGCATGGCCAAAGCTGACCTGATTACTTCCAGCTCCCTTGTAATCAACAGGCAGACACAACACATCTTGCTCTGCAAAAATAATCTCAAGCAGATCGTCTGCCTGGTGCCCCAAAATTGCAGAAGTGACTTAACCCAGGGACATCCACTGCAAATAAGTACTGTGAGGCCAAAAGCCAAAGAGCTTATTTGCCTGGCAGTAAGTAACTACATGAGCAGGAAGCACCCTCTCATTGTCAACAATCATCTATCTGTTTAACATTTTTTGCAGGTTCTCCACCATTTGAGTGAGACCAAAAAAAAAAAAAAAAACCAACAAAAAACCCCCCCAAAAAAACATTGAAAAATTGCACAGGCATAGCTGAGGCACTGAGCTCATTGAACAACAATCTGAGGAAAGCTGATGGATGTATTTCTTTCTCTCCCTAATCCCTAATTTAATCTCTGTCCTTTCTAACAACAATATCTTTGCCTTGGTATTATCTTTCTGTGCCTTTCAGCCTTTTCTCTGAAGCTAGTAATGCATCAAAGGTGCTCTGTCATATCCTAAGCAGTCTCATCAGCTTTCCTTGATGATAATGGCATCATTGTTTTTGGTCCCTTCAGCAGAGGAGGAAAACAGTGCTGCTTCTGTGTCTGCCAGCTCCCATTTTTTGTCAGGACACAGGTCCCAACAGGTCCTCACCACTGGGTGAGTTTAGTTCCTCAGCTGGCTTTGCTTTGGGAAGTGGCCACAGTTTGGCCCCACAGTGCCAGCTACAACCACAAGTGCTCCTTGGGCAGCTGGGACTGGAGACTGCAGGAAAGCCACCACCTGTGTTTCCAGAAGTGAGATGTGTTTCTGGAAGTGCCCCAGAGCATGGGAATGGTTTCACATTCACTTAGTCCTCCAGAGTATAAGGATAATCCTCCCCAGATAGAGAAGTGCAGATTGCCTGGCTGGTCACCATGGAGCATCCAGGGTGCACACCCATGTGGGTCTTCTCCTTGGTGTCTGATGTGGACAGGGTGCCCTTCCTCCAGCTGTCCATTCACCTATCCCTCCTTATTTCCCCAGTGGCTGGTTAGCTAAGTCACATGTTTTAAACTGGAACTAGCAGTGTTTCAGCTTTCATTGGGCTACTTGGGGCTGTTACGAGGAATGATATATAACATGGCAAAGTTTAAAACTACTACTATAGCAATGGATGCTGACCACATTATCACACTGCTGATGACAGCTCTGAGATCCAGTGATGCTGTTCAACAGCAGTTTGCTCTTGTCTGAGGAGTCAGCAGAAACACATGTAATTGTGAACAGCTTCATATTCTGTTGTCACAGCAGTCCTGGAGTCCCCTGTTGGTCATGTATACAGTGGTAAGTAGCTAATGGGGAAGTTTGGTCTTCTAGTTAAGCTCTGGTCTGGAGGGTTAGGTTGGTGTCTGCACTGCATCTTCCACCTCAGGAAAGCCACTTAGTACCTGCATCTCTGTTTTCCCAAAAGAGTATTGTTTTTCTTTTACCTCACTAGGATGCTGAACCTTCTTTAAGCAGATGCCACTATGGCAATACAACCATTGTTGGAGGATCCTTATGCATATGGGTCCCATAACAGCTGTTTGGACTTCATCTCTTCTTTGTGGTGGGCTGAATCCAAAATAAAGTGTACTTATTGTCCTTATTATGTATTTCACCATATCTGTTTTTGTCTGGCACAGAGTAAAAAGTCTTAATAAATGTAAACAACTGCAGGATTTTTTTTTTTTAAAGAACCACATTAAAACAAAACAATGATGCACTGAAATTTTAAGAAGAGTACTTTTAAACTTTATCCCACAGCAAGGGGAATGGTTCTACTTAAACAGAACAGCCTCAAAAAAAGAGAAAAATCTGAAATTCCATCAGCCATTGCAGATGTTATCTCTTGGTACTTCTGATAGGACTCCAGTGACCAGATATTGATGCAGATTTGCCAAGCCTTTCTCTCACAATGAGTTTCTCCAGGAAAATTGGAAGACTTTTAGACTGGAAATTTAATATGAGAATGATTAGCCTGTTAAACAGAGGAAACTCAAAGTGACTGGGGCAAAGAGAAGAGAGGGGGGAAGTGGGAAAGACAAAATGGAAAAGTTCATATGTGATTCACTTCATAGCCCATGCTGGCCCTGCCAGCCAGTCCCTGCTCCCAGATGGCTGAGTGGCTTTGCTGGTAGGAGGAATTTTGGCTCAGCCTCTGGGTCCCCCAAGGGCCAGCTGGTGCTCCCTGTCCCTTGCTGACACCTGATTCTCACAACTTCCCTCTCCTGACTCTGCCCCACAGGGCCTCAGGAGAAAGAGAAGAGGTCACTGTGCCCTCACTTCCAGCTCACCCATATGCTCTGTGAGGAGCTGCAGATGGGGTGAGCAGTGGAAGCACCAGCTCCATGCATCACTCCCCTGCTCTGTCTGCCACCGTACCCAGGTATTTTTCAAGCACTTTTTCTCTGTGCAGTCCTTTCCCAAAGGTGCAGGACAGTCCTCCAGGACTTTTTTTAAAAAGTTGTTTGTTTTGTTTCATATAATCATAGAGTCACAGAATGGTAGGTGTTGGAAGGTATTTTTGGAGACCATTGAGTCCAACCTCCTGGTCAAAGCAGGATCACCTAGGGCAGTGTCCTACAGAAATGCATCCAGATAGGTCCTAAAAATCTCTTAGAGAAGCCTGTTCCAGTGCTCCATCACCCTTATAATAAAAAAGATTTTCCTCACATTGAGTTGGAACTTACTGTGTTTCAGTTTGCAGCCTTTGCCCCTCATCCATCACAGGGCACCACTGAAAAGAGACAGGCCCCTTCCTCTGGACACCCACGCTTCAGATATTTATGAACATTAATAAGATCCAGTCTCAGTTTTCTCTGATCCAGACTAAACAGCCTTAGGTCTCAATCTTTCCTCATGTGACAAATGTCCAGTCCCCTGCTTATCCTTGTAGCCTCTGCTGGACTCTCCCTAGTATATCCTGTTCTGAGGAGGGGAACTGAGGAGTCCAGAACTGAGCCCAGCACTCCAGATGTGGTCCTAGTAGGGCAGAGTAGAGGTGGAAGAGAATTTCCTTGGACCTGCTGGATATACTTCTTAATGCACTCCAGGGTACCACTGGCCTTCTTAGCCACAAGGGCACATTGCTGTCCCATGGATAATTTATTGTCCACCAGGACTTCTCCATGAAGCTGCTCTCCAGTAGGTCAGCACCTAATCTGTATGGTGCATGGTGTTAATCATACCCAGGCGCAGGGCTCTATATTTATTCTTGTTGAACCTCATTAGGTACCCCTTGCCAATTTCTCCATTCTGCCCAGGTCTCTGAATGGCTGCACAGCCTTCTGGTGCATCAGCCAATCCTTTCAGTTTTGTATCATCAGCTATGTTTGCTTTGGTTTGGTTTTTGTTGTTTTATCTGCTTGTTGGCTTTTTTGTTTGTTTTGTTTTGTTTTGTTTTGTTTTGTTCTGCTCTGTTTTTTCCTTGTTTGTTTTTGTTTAGTTTCTTTTTTGTTGTTATTTTGTTTTGTTTTAAATGCTTGCATGATGTGCTTTTCAGAGTGAATGTGTATTAGCATGTCTTGGCAGATCTTCATCTAATCTGAGTAGCCTGAGCTCTCCTGACATTGGCAGACATGGACAAATCTCCCCATCTGAAGACAAATACTAGGGGCTCCATCCTGCTGACACAGAAGACAATGGTAAACCTCCCACTGACTTCATAAGAATCAGGATCTGACATTTAGTACAATATCTGGAGAGGTGAACTCTGGAGAACTTACACTAACATGCATTTCATTCTTTCCTGTGTGTCCAAGTGTGAGGTCACTTGTTCAATTACATCCCTATTCATCTTCTATTGAGTAATGAAGGGAAAATAAAGGAGTGTTTGCATTTGCTTATAGCATTGGATATTCTCCCAAAGCTAACACAATGGCACTAGGACATTTTGCTCTCAAGAAAATGCACCAAGCCAACAGGAGAGAAAACTAAAAAAAAAGCCCCAAACTGAGTAGCTTTAAGATGTTCTTGAAATGGTTCATAATGGGCTCCAAGGAGTTTTATTGAATAGCTTTAAGAAAACTTAATTCTCTAAAATAATTTTTTAGGTGAACATGTATTTAATTATGTTTCAATAGGATTTAAAATCCTCCTGTTACTGCTATTGTTTGATGAAAAGCTCCTATATTTAATTCACATCTTTTTCTGTAATTTAATTTTGAGAGAGAAACTGCTTTTTGAAGCTGATTGCTATTTCTATGAATCTCAGGTAGGTAAAAGAAAAAATTGTAACCAGAATTTTCTTTTTATGAAATATCAGCTGCAAAAAAAATTTAAATGACAGTGAATATAAAGTTGTGCAATTAATCTGAGCAGAAGTCTAAAGGCTCTCCTTCTGGTCTCCCTCACACAAATAAGTGTAAGGATGAGGTGAATTGAGCATGGTGGAAGGATATAGTGAAGAGAAATGCAGCAGAAGGGGCCATGATGAGCTGTCAAAGGCACAGGGCTCCCTCACTTCTCTCTATTTTCAGCACAGCCAAATCCAGGCTCGGTTTAGCTCTCACTTTCCAGCCTTTGCTCCCAGTGTTGAAATGTCTTGGCTCCATTCCACATTTGCCCTGTCCAACAATATTTGTGCAGTTGCATAGCATGGCATTGAAAATTTGGGCCTGGGATTAATAAAAAAGAGAAGAACAACGGACAGGAAAGCACCTCAAAAGATTAAAGACCAAAATTGGGTTGTTATTTGTTGCCTAAGAGCATTCTTGCTTACCTGTCAATCTTCATTTCTTTTCTCAAAATCTAAATACCTTCTTCTTTTATTGTCTTACACAACAACTGATCCCACTAGTGTCATATCACAACTTCTAGAGGAAACTGCTAGGGCTTTCAGGGGTTACATACACATCACTGTACACACAGAAAAGGATTACTTTTATTACCTATGACCCCTTCAGGCCAGAACACAGAAGACGGTTGCCATAGCAAGCCTTTTGTCTAAATCTATGAATGTGCAGCATACTTCTCTGGTTTTTAAAGGAAGATTAGCACATCTAACTGAGGAACATTACCTGTTTTTTAGTCTCAGGCTGCATGGCAAAGCCATTCCAGCATGTGCTATATTCTCCTTCTGGTACTGAAGTCTAAAGAAAACTGTCTGTTGCAAAACCCTACTAAGGGAGGTTCCCTTGTGCAAAAAAAAGGATAACTCCGTAAAGAAATTGTCAGAAGATTGTATCCCAACCTCAAGTATGTTCCTGCCTTGGCTCAGCTCCTCTGCCCAGTTTAGCAGACTCTGACCCTGGAGATTTTCCACTGCAATTGCCAAAGTAATTTTAGAGTGGATTTGCAAATGTTTTGTGACAATTTGAACTGTTTGGAACAACAGCAACTAGTACTTTTTGTTTGGTTTTACAACTCCTGTGCTTCTTGCATCTTTATTGATATTAACTAGTTTCTTTGGAGTCCTGTGTAGTTACAGAATAAGTATAAAATTAACTATTGCCCCTCTGGAAGCAATTGCAATGTATATCAGGTAAGGTACAACACAATGAGGACACAGTGAATGATGCAAAATTTAAATTATACAGTATAAAATTGTGGTTGTTCCTTCATCCAATAATTTTTTTTTTGTCAGTTTATACAGGTTTTCATGTTAGCCAAGAAATGGAAATGGAGTTGACAAGATGTAAGAAGTACAGTGAGATGCAGAAAAAAGAAAAGCATTTTTTAACTATTTATCATAATTAGTTTGTACCTAGCTTTAAATGTTTCTGTGTATAAAAGTAGCTCTTGTGTTTCAGGAAGCTTAGTTTGCTATGTAGAATTACACCCTGCTCCCTTTTCTGTGCAGAACTGAATATTAAAGCAAACATCTCAGCTCTCTGTGGATTCTTGCACACCAGGTGACAGACCTCACTTTTCAGGACAACATCCTGATTTGGCAAGGTTATTTGTTTGGAAGTGACATATTTAGATGTTAACTAATTTCTTCTAATGCTCCTAGTACAAAAACTTGTTTTCAACCATATGGGATGAAAATCCTGCCTGTCCTTAAAAGTACCTATTTCTTTATTTCCCCTGAAATACTCTTAACATTTTAAAACATTTTTTGATTCATTTGTGAATACAATGGCCTTTTATTTGTCTACACCTTGATTATAATGGAGTTTACTGGAGTGGTTAAAGGATCCCTCCCCAGGGCATTTGTCATTCCTGTGTTCCAGACAATGTTTGCACAAGTTCCCTTTCATCCTCTTTCCCATTATCTGTGATTTCTGCAGCACTGAGATCTCTTGCACAAGACCATCGCAGATACAAAAGCACCACGTATAATTTTGAAAGGCATTCTCTGTCATCTTCTAATTACATGTTCCTATTTGGGAAAGGGAGAAAGGCTCTTGGCATTTTTCCTGGAAGCCAATATGCCTGCAATGCCAGTACAGCCCCTGGCATCAGTCTGACATCAGAGCCAGTCTGTCGCCTTTCGCCTGTGACTCTTTGCCATGTACATACACACCTGCCCTCTGTGTGAGCATGCTTAATTGCACTGCCAGTATTTTTAAAAGGTATAATAATTTTACACAGTTTAATTTATTGTTCATCACCTTAAAACAGTTACTAGAGTCAGAGTACAAGGCAGTTCTCAGAGCCTGAGGACCTGCCTAGTACATCCCTTGATCCCCAGCACTTTACAGTCTGTAGATCACTCTTACAGAGCTGATGCAACAGGAGTTGATGCTCTCCTGTTGCATGTCACCGTATTTTCCAATTAAATGTAATGTAAGTGGGTGCTGCTCTTCCTTCAGGTACCAAGGAGCCTGCTGGGATGCTGAGCTGCCACCCCCTCAGGAGGAGGAAGATGTGCAGGACTGCAGACTGCATCCACACAGCAGGACTGCAGCTCCTGCTGAACAAGTAGAGCTTAGCAATGTAGCATGTTCTCAGAAGCAGAAAAGTTTCCTGCTGTTGGAGTGGTCAATTATTTCTGATTAAATTTGAAATGAGAAGGCTGAAGGCTCCAGAAACAAAATCAGCTCCCAGAGCTGAACCACAGTTTTACTGAACTCGAGGTGTTGTAAAGGGGGATTCATTCTCTGTAAAGCTGGACCTGATTTTAGATGCTCCTCTGCCCATTAATTGAAAGAACTCCTAAGCACAGCAAGTTAAGGAAGAGTAGAAGGTTGTATTTTAATATCTGGGTATCCTTCATGCAGCGTATGGAGTTATTTTTCCCAATTAATAGATTCCAAGATTACTAAACCTTTTCTTCAGTTGTTTGTTAGCTCCAGTAATCTGGATCTTCTCACCTCTGAAGTCTACTATCATACTGCTGTTAAGCAATGAGTACTTCCAGTCTGTTTTAGGCTTCTGATTTCAACTAGTGTGTACATGTGTATAAATACAGTCATTTCAGTGTGGATGTCTTCTGTTTGATGTCCTTTAAGTATCTGGCATTTCAGTTGCAACTGTTCCCAAGTGATGGTCAGGGATGCTCAGCCGTCAAGGAGACCTGCAGTGCCAAGCCCCATAAGTAGGATGCTTTAGAGGCTTGATGCATTCTACTGTGAAATCTCACACTTAATGTAGGGTAATGTTCTTAGTGTAAAGAAAAGTTGTTTAGTTTAAGAAGAGAAGAGGAAGAGGTGGGAAGAGATGGAAAGGGAAGGGAAGAGATACTCACAACTGCATCATGTTGTGACCTGTCCTTACATGCCTTGTGGTGGTCTGCAAGCCCAGGCTGTCACTGCCAGTGCTCTGATGTTTCCCATGGTGTGGGGCTGCCCCACTGCCAGTGCTCCACCTCCTCTCCCTAGCAGAGCCCCAACAGGGCTTGCTGGACTCAGGGCTGGTGCAGGGCTAGGTTGCTTCTTGGTGCCTTGGTGTTGTCATTTTATGGTCTTCAGGATGTAATATAGCATTGTTTCATGTTCTGGCCTTTCCCAAGTTTTCAGCTATCTGACAGTAGGAACTGGTCTATTTGCACAAGTGCCTGTCTATGGAGGCAGAGGATGATTTTCTCTAGAAGGCACAGACCTTGTGACAGGTACAGTGGATGTAGCCCACCTGCTCTGCTTCAAGAGCAGCAGGCAAATTCAAATGTAGCACTCTCTTAGATTTCCTTACTAAAGGGTAAGCTAAAAATCTCAAAACAACGTAAAATCCATAAGCATTCATCCACTTCTGTTTAGCAGCTTCTAAAAGGGCACAACCCAGTGTCACTGTCTCAGTGTTGCTTAAGACATGCTCCTTCCATCCCATCACAGCATCCAGCAACAGTAAAGCACTGCGGTGGGAATAAAGGCACCGCAGCCCCAGTCAGCCTGTTTTGGAAGGCTGTAAGTCATTCCAGCTGCAAAACAGTGACCAGTGGGGATAACTGGAGCTATGGGCTCTCAAAGGGATCACTCAAAATGGGCTCACTAACTCCCTCATCCATGTTAGCTACAGTGAGCAAGCATTGCACCAAATCTTTTTAAAAATCAAGTCCTGAGATCTGTTCTGCTTTTCTGTAGACTACATTTGGCTGAGTTGGTGGTGGAGGTGTATTGCCATGCTTCATGTCATTCACAGGTTTATTTAAAGCCCATGTTAGAGTTAACATAGTTAAGTAGGAGAATCCTTTAAGTGATGGAGGTTCTGAGAATATCAGATCCTAGTTCTTACACAATCTGATAAAAAGGGAGGGTGTTTCATAGGTAGTAGGATACTCATTAAAATGTGCAGAAAGAGTGTTTCTTAGTGTTTCTGGAGTAGTAAAACACCATAACAAACTTAGCAGTTCTCCAAGTAGGTGTTATGGTTAATAGGCATTATATGCTATCATATATCTTTCACATAAATTTCACCTTGTATTTCCTTCAGGTGTTCTCTCCATGCATTTATGCAGGCTTCAAAAGCAGTGATTTTATTCTAAGAGCTCTGAAAACTGTTTTCTTTTTCCCCTGTAAAACACTCACAACTCAACAGAACTAGAGATGAGAAAGAACCAAGGATTTTGGGGTCTGGATAGGTGTAAGAACCAAACTTCATCAGAGCCTGAGGTTCTCAGATGAATGCTTTTGGTTTGGGCTTTTAGAGAAATTCACTGAAAGCCACAATGTTTATATTCATAGGCTCAAAGTATAACTGCATTTTAGACCATCCACAGAACACATGAGAAGTAAAAAATTTAATCAGAATTTACCAGCATGGGAAGGTAGAATACCAGGCTTTACTTTTATATAGTTGTTTTTTCCATGAAATTTCCAGAAAAGAATGGTGATTTTTGGTTTCAGATATTCTCCAGTAGCAATTTGAGATATTTTTAATGAAATTCTGATTTGTTTAAGGGGTAGTGGACCACTGCCTTCTGAAAACTAGAACTTTTATAAATGTATTCTGTTGTGGTTAACACAGTAAAGCTCTAGTTCCTTTTTAGAATCACCAAATTAAAAATTTAAATTTTAATTTAAATTTAATTTTAAAATTTTAAAATAACCAGATTTAACCAATGAAAAAAAAGTAATTTTTGGCTTGGTTCTGTTTTTCTTAGATTATCCATAGGTGAGATCCTGTTCCTGCTACCCTCTTTGTCAAAATATCTATGGACTTTTTGGCACTAAAACTGACCCTTAATTTTGCAAGAGCTAGGTTGTAAAGATCAGCATAACTTGCAAAAATACAGTGATTAATAAATGTTTGTTTTGTTTTTTAGCCCTGGCTCAGTATGCACCAATTTTGTTCTTGTGACATCTTTCCTTCCCCAGTTGGTGTTCTGGAAGTCTAGCTAAGCCTCTTATAATAATTTTCTCATTTACCAGTCATTTATTCCATGCTTTCCTCCCTCTTCTGACCCCAATGATTTGCTTACTTCATAGATTTTTTTTGAAAAATTGCTTTCTGCACATTAAGATCAAACTCCCATGATCTGTATTTTTGTAGAACATTGATTCAAAGAAAACAAGAACATAAAAATAAAAGCTCAGGCTTATCTTCTCCTGTCCAGCTGCTAACCAAAGATTAAGGAATGCTTTTTAAGCCTTTGGAGCCACTAGTTCAAAATTTTTTCTACCGATAGCAAACAGTTATCTTGAAATCAGTATTTCATGGTAGTACTTTAGTTTTGATGGAAGTTTAGTACATCCTCCCGATGAACATATTTTAACTTCAGTGTGGTTTTTTAAGTCAGACAGAAATGCCTGAAATCCATTACGCTGGGAAACCAATGTGGAAGGGAAGAATCTAAGATACGTTTAGGTAACATTGGTGTGTGGCCTCCTTTTTCCCCTATGGAGCAGCTCCCAGCCTTTACTCTTTGCATCCTCCCAGGATCTGGGGATGATGACAAGCAATAGCACTCTGTTACTCCAAAGGGAGAGAAAGTGATTTGCATGGAATCTGGGAAATGCAGCTTATCAGGGAATTAAGTCTTTAAAAAGAAAAAAAATAGCTGGACAACAGAGCAGCAGAACAGGCAGTCCTCACTGCACCATGAGGGGGTTGCAGGAGCAATCAAAAACACAACTTTGTTGAAATGTTCTGGTGATTAAGAGCCCGGCGTGATAGTGGGAAGCAAGAGGAGCAGGGTATCCAGTGGAGGAAGTTGTGCTTGAGTCCTCATCCAAGCTTCTCAGCCCTTGAGAAGGAGTTTAATGTTTATTGAGGAGATGAGCATGGTTTGGTGTCTTGGGAAGATATCTTCAGCCATCAAAGAAGTGAGCAAATGACTAGCATGCCAGTATCTGACTGCAGGGATTTAGGGAGACATGAGTTATTTTTCTGATTCGTCGTTTTTCCAAAATCGCCTTTTAGACCCAGCTCTCACTTCAAAAACAGGGAAATATTTGGCATTAGCAATTCCATGTAAATGTATTTTATATGTTCCCTTTTCACACACTTGCTTTGTTCTCGCATGGTTTTCTATTAGCTAAGATTTTTGTCTTTGTTCTCTGCAATAAGCAGCAGACATGCCTGAACAGAGGCACTCTGTGCAGTCTTCACCATTTTGACCCTTTCTTCCACTTCCCCCTGGACCGAGTAGTAAGGCAGCTAAGGAGACACCTTGAATTAAATATTGTAGCTAACTGCTCCAATTGTTGCCTACTAGTTAGAGAGCTTGCTCAGGCCATGTTCATCTGTCAGCTGCCCTATGACCTGTGCAATCCAATGGCATAAGATTTTCATTGCCCACCTACTCATGTTTAATGAGATTAGCTCTGAGAGTAGAGAAGTCTGGTCTGGGATTTATACTTCTACTCCACTGCAAGGTCTGCTTCTCTCCAGGTTAATGTGTTACTGCCAGGACTCTTTTCCTGACTTAACTTGTATTTTTGATATGCACAATAATTTTTAACAATTCCCTCAAACTCTTTTTCCTTTTGAGGTAGCATAAAGAATCTCTTAATTTGTTCCTTAAAAGACCTCCTACTCTTTCCCAAGCATTGCAAGAAGGATTAGAAAGTAGCTCTGCAGATTTGAAGTTGTGACAAAGCTATCAGAGAGAAGGTGGAGATGTTTGAAATATGTAAATTCTGAAAATCTCCATCCTAAAAAAGTTATTGGCTAATATAATACTGACAGTCCTACCTCTCCTTTCAGCTTCCCGGTGGAAGTTCAGAGAACTGATATCTGTGATGACTCTCTTTCTGTGGGAGGCCTCCATGAGGTGTGGCATTACCAGTCAGCCTGTCTGCTATTGTGAAGGTTTCTTTGCTAAATAGACTGAAATGCTACTTCTGGATTTTGATCTGGCTGTTCATCCAGAAGATTAACACTTTTCCTAAAATTGTATCTTCTTTGCAGATGGGATGCCTGAAGCTGCAGATAGCATCTGTGGTTTTTTGTAAGGCAGGAAGGTGTTTAGGAGGTCCCTTTTGGAAAATGCAATATTTAGTTTAAGATCAGTTTCATTTAGAAATTACTTTCTTTAAAAAAGGCATAAATGATTTTGCACTCAAGGCTTTTTCTCTATTTTAACCATCCTAGTGGTGTCTCTACTTGCCCAATGATTCCTTGAGAAAGAAACTCCTTCAGTTTCTGCTTTTAAGACAGAAAAATAAATAATTCTTGAGTCATGACAAGTATGATGGTTGCATTCCTTCAGTCCTTCCCTGTCTTTATTATTGACCACTTGACTCCCCAGTGTCCTCAAACTCTTCCCTAACTGCATGGATGGCCTATTCTTCCTAGAGGTGACACCTCGATGAGTTCCATGTGTGATCTGCTTTTAAAACAATGAACATTTTAATATCTCTGAAAAAATTCCTGGCTGCTTATTTTTGTAAATATTTGTAATAACTTTAGTTCTTTTATTACTTTAGTGAGAAGCAAGTGAGCATTGCAAGTCCTCTTATAAATTTCTTCATTATCTTCTGTGATCTGCTTATTTTCTTCAGCAATATCATCAGTCTTCCTAAAGCCTGCACCCAGATTGCACTGAGATATTATTTTGCAAACTGGTAGCATAGTCACTTTTCTTCTGAGGTGTTGCATGTTGCTCCTCCTGCTAGCACTGTCCCGTTTTGCAAGTTCATCATTAGTGACTTCTTTGGTCCCAGGCTGGCAAGTTCAAGCATGGGATTCCTTTTGAGCCTTTTGGGCTCTGCTTTCTTCTTCTTGCCAGGTCACTCTAATAATGTAGATAAGCCTCACTGATTCAAAACCTGGGAATGTACCACTTTCTTGGCCACGGATACTTATAGTGCAAAGTTTGGTTGTGTGAGGGTTACACGTGCAAATATGTTTTCTTAATTCATTCTTTCTCCCTTTTACTGTGCTTTTGTGAGACCCCACTTGGAGTACTGTGTCCATTTCTGGAGTCACCAGCATAAGAAGGACACAGAGCTCATGGAATATGTCCAGAAGAGAACCACAAAAATAATGAGAGGACTGAAGCACCTCCCCTGTGAAGACAGGCTACAGAAGTTGGTGCTGTTCAGCCTGGAGAAGAGAAGACTCTGAGGTGACCTTATAGCAACCTTCCAATATCTGAGCAGGGCCTGCAAGGAATCTGGAGTAGGGCTTTATACACGGATGTGTGGTGTGAGAACAAGGAAAATGGTTTAAAACTTGAAGAGGGGAGCTTTAGGTTAGACATTAGGAAGAAATTTTTTAATTTGAGGTGTTGAGACACTGAACAGGTTGCCCAGGGAAGTTGTAGTTGCCCCCTCCCTGAAAGTGTTTAAGGCCAGGCTGGATGGAGCCTTGAGCAACCTGATCTAGTGGAAGGTGTTCCTGCCCATGTTGGAACTAGATGTTATTAAAGGTCCCTTCCAGTCCTAACCATTCTATGATCCTATGATTCTATGATTCTAAAGTTCTTCACTGGTGAACAGTAAAGATGAAGCAGCATCTTCAGAATTAATGCTTTAAACACAAAAAGTCACTGCAGGTTTTGTCTGTCAAAAGTAAAGCAAAGCACATTTACATGGGCTGTGTAAATATACAAAGCAAAAACACTGCAGAGAAATGTTTACAAAGGCACATGTTTAGCCAATATCATTGTGTTCCAGCAGAAAGCAGAAATGTCAAATGAGAAGTCCTGGGCAGTCATTTATTTTGTCAGATGCTGTGAGTCTGTGGAGTGCTTATGCTGAGTTGCTGTTAAAGACAGGAAATGCACCCACCAAATAGTTCAAAAGCAGCTTTATAATTTACTTTCTAGTTGCTATTCATAACTTTGCCAACTTATTTCACAAATAGCAATTTAGTGATATGGTTTTGCCTTTAAAGGTTAGACATCTCTGAGATGGATAGACTGCCAAGATGCTGTAATTCATATTTGCTCTTCCTCTTTCTTAATCTCTCAAAGTTCATGTTGCTGCTCTTGACTTCACCTGCCAAAGAATCTGGGTGCAACAGTTGATGGGAAAAGTGGGATGGCTATCTGAGATGATTGTAGCTAGCCAAATGGAAATCATGGTCTTTGACTCAGTAGGTTATCTTAGCTGGACAAATGGCTGAGGGAATGAGATTAATGTAATTGCTCTGGTCATCCCCCATTCCCTCTGCAAAATATTCCCGATTTGGAATGTCAACCAAATATGGCTGCAAAACAGAAGCTGCCTAAGTTGCTTTAGTTTTCATGGGACATGTACATGTAAGTGGAAGTGAGAGACCTCCTTCACCCACAGAAGAGAAGGCAGCAGACCCAACAGTTCTTGTTCTACACCTGACTGGTCACCTTAGTGCTGCTGGGAACTCAGGTCATGAATGATGCCCTTCAGCAGAACAACTGGAAGTGTATGGAATAAGGCAGCTTGGGAGAGGAAGCTTTGCAATGACCACTGTGTGCAAAGCATCTTCAGATCCAAGCTCAGGCCCACCCTTGCACTGTCAGCACATCCAGATGCCACTGAAGTGTTGTGGGAGGAGTTTTCTTGGGTCCCTCTGTGCTCAACAAAGAGGGCAACTCAGGTGGACTGCAGCATGTGTTGCAAGAAGTCCCTATTCCTCTCTGGTCCTATCTCATTTTGGTGAAATGAATCTGAACTTTGGCAAGTAGGATGGCAAGCTAATATCCTTCTCATTGCAGAGAGGCACATTCATGTCTCACTTCCTGGAGAAACTGTCATCATGCCATGGTGCCATGGAAGTGTCTCATCTTCTCTTCTGGGTAGGCCTTTGGTGGCAATGCTGTCAGTTTGCAGTGGCACCTGGGGTGACACCTTAGGGGAGGTCTCAACATGGGTACCATTGCTGGTCCTCTGGGCTGCAGCATCTCAGACCCAAGGCAGCTGCTGGGCTGTAAGAGACATGAGAGCATAAAAAACGAGAGGAAATTTACTGGTGTGGGAAAAAAAAAAAAAAAAGAAAGGCACTCATTGGATTAGATAAAGATTTGAAGAATGTATTCTGGATGCACTTCTGCCTGATTTCTACTCTGGGTGCTTGTGTCTTCTTGGAGTACTTGGGTTTCAAGTAAGAATATATAAGAAAAAACACTATGTCAAAGCCAACTGGTGGAGCTACCTGTTCCAACTGGGGTAATGTTCTACTCTCCTATGCAGCTTCCCTTCCCTCCTCTCCCTTACTTTCCACATTACATCAACTCTTTCTTTTCTTCAGCTATAGCCAGCAAAGGTGGGTACTGAGGAAGGAATACCTTTTTTTTTTTTTTCCAGAGCCATAAAAATAGTTTCCTTGGTTTTATTAGCAGTGCATGGATGTGAATTCAGCCTTCTCTCCAAAACAGACAGTGAGAAGGAAGTACTCGATTTGGCAATTCTTTTGGGGTTAGAAACATTGCTGCTTTCAAAATATGTTACCAGAGTCATTAATAAAGTGCTAGAACAGACAACTTCAACCAAACAAAACTAGGGGAAATTACATTTCTCTGTCCTGAGCCATATAAAAAACATTCATGCTTAAATCATACTGCAAGTTTTAATGATACCTCTCTCCCAGTAGAACATGGAGAAAATACAACCATCCTGCAATAGGATTGTTGTTCATTACAACTAAGAAGGATTTGGCTGTCTTTCCTTTTCATTGCAAATATCTAGTGAGAGCATATATGGGATCAGAGACGGTAGTGCAGATAGTAGTTTCATTTTTCCAAGAGCATGAACCAAGAAACTTTCTCCTAATAAGTAGGCTTATCCCATCTGAGAACATGGACAAATCAATCCCATTCCTGTTTAGTTTCAATGACTAGCATTGTGATTATCTCCAGAGTGTTGACTGGGTATACAGTCCAAATATACAGTTCAAATCACTGGGGGAATCTCTTAAGATTTAGCAGTTTGAGGGCATTGGCTACAAAACATATCAGCAGGCTAAAGTGTGTTCCTTGTGGGGCTGAAATATTCACTATCTCTATTATTGACTGTGATTCAATAACCAGTCAGAGGAGAGATGGCCTGACTTTCGTTTGATGTGAAAATGGGCCATAATTATCTAAGTAAGGGGAAGTCTTAGCATACTACACTTCAGAGTGGGCCATAGCTGCTACTGTACTCCTGGGTCTGTGTGCACTGGCTGGCCTGCTCCAGGCTGGGTTTGCCCTGTAAGGGACATGAACTTCATCTTTCCCTAGCTCCAGAAAATGTGGCAAGACCCCCTTCTGCTGTGTGTGCAACCAGGGAGTGTGCATCAGTGGGAGTCCTTGAAGCTGGGGTGCAAAACACCACTAGAGCACACAGAGGCTTTACTGGGGTCTCAGAAGCATCCCCCTCAGTAACTCTGAGCTCTGCTGTCCTCTGCAGTGGCAGCTGACCATGTGGATGCTCATGCTCTAACATCCAAACACCATGACAGTGTTTCTGCCTCAAAGTGCTATATGCTCCCATTCAGTTCCAAGTCTTCACTGTCTGACTGGCTTTATCCAAGGGCCCAGAACTGTTGCTTCTCTAGCTACCATCTGCAATAGGCTCTCTGACTCTGTCCCCTCCACATGCTGCTGCATGTGTGCAAGGTGGGTCAGAGGACATTGCTTACAGAATGGACGGCATCTTCCTCTGCCCATAGACAGAAATTGCTGCAGCTCCTGTGAGTGATGCTGCTCTTGAGAAAACTGGGACTGGGAACTGCTGCTCCATTACTTTCCTCCATTACCCTGCTTTGCTCCAACAAATTTTTCATTACTGCTCCTGTGTCGTAGACAGGTGAGCTCCAGAAGCAGCTGCCCTACTCAGATGAGACAGTTTGTTCCTTCACTCTGTTTTCATTGATTAGTCATCTCTTTATATAGCCTACTTCATGAGTCACTTTGCCTACCTACCCGCAACCAATGTGGTGTGCTATCCATCAGTTCCTTTCTCGGCAATTACGAGCTTTTTATTGCTGGATTTTTCTCTGAAGGACTCCTCCTAATGCCAGCATACTTCATTAATATCCAGTTTTGCAAACCACAAATTGTGACATAGCTGCAGGAGCTGGAAATAGAACAACTACATACCCTCTCCTAGAAGTGCTCATACAGAGCTGGAAGGGAAGTAAGGCTGAATTTGCCAGCAAGTCCCTTACAATTGCTTTCTATGAACATATAGCCAGCCAGATTTTGTTCTCACATAACTTGTTAATTTCAAATTTGTTCAGTTGGACTCAGTGGATGGAAGTTTGTTGTACAGATGAAACAGGACTTTGCTTAATACTGGAAAAACCTAAATTCTTCAAATATCACCACAGCCTTAGCACAGTGGCATGAGGTCCTGGACATATATAAGCTTGATCATGCTTTGGTTACTCCACAACTTTGTCTGGACAACTTAATTACAGGTTGTTTTCTAACCAGTGTCTCCTAGTGGTACTCTGAAGAATGGAGGTGAAAATCCCTAATTCTATTGCTGCCATGTTACAATATTATAAATATCCGTATAAGAGATTAGTTTTGGTATTGGCTCTGTGACAATGTTAACTTGACATCAAAAAACTTACAATTGTGATTTGCATGTCTTGGACTGAATATACCTAAGATTGTTGTTATTCTTTGCACGTGGAATGAATACCAAGAAGGTGTGGGGCACAGGAACAGCCATGTAGGATTAATGATATAAACAGCCTGTCATGCAGCCCTGAAATGAATCTCAATATATTCTCATTCAACCTTCCTGTCTTTTCATCTGAAGGAGACAAAGGGGTGTTGGTAATTTCTGTCCTTCCCCCTAGAGATCTTTTAGCAAACTTCCGTTCCCTAGTCACTGTGATCCCAACAGGGAAGGATACACTCTGTGAAAAGGTGATAAAGGCAGTCTTTGCCTATTCAACTAATCTCTCTGGTGTGACTTCCGACACAAAATGGAAGTATATATTGGAAGGGAAATATATTTTGCAACGCAGAGAGTACAACTCCATTCACAAATGAAACCAGGCCATTAAATTTGTTGTACATAAGTCTTGACTGCTCCAAATCAGATGTTCAGGCTGCTTACCTCAGACCGGGGAGCTGAGCACCCTGTGCCCAGAACCCTGATCTGGTCTCTCCTAGCATTGCCATGAGTGGTCATGGGTCCCTTCTGAGGGGTCTGAATGTCTATTGCCTATCTTCTTCTACTGGGCTGGGAATTATTTGCCTGATCCTTCAGGACTTGCAAAGCTACCTATACCCCTCCAGGATATGTTCTTTCCCTGGCACATTTGCTATATTGCAAGTGATGGCTATCAAGGGGTAAAATGACTGGGGCATTTTTTTTGTACATGAAATTTTTTCTTAAAATAAAGTCTTTTTCTTGAACCTCTGCCATTGTGTCCTGTACATTCAATTAAATGGTGCTATGCCTTTTCTGTTTATATACACTTTCCATCAGTGCTTCAGCCAGATGAGCTAAGCTGTACCTTGGGACACAACTTCCAAGTAGTCCTTCTCTGTACATTCCAATCTTGATTTAATCCAGGTTTATCTCAGCTTTGCATTAGCTGGTCAGGAATAGGTTTAAACTGAAGTGGACAAAGGCACTCAAACTGAAGCAAGAGCATTCCCACAGAGTATCACATTAGCTAGCCTGAATGGGAACAAAGTCCATGTGTAGAAATCTTCTTTATTAGTATTTGTCTTTGTGGTCTTTTCCTTTTTACTGAGCCTCTCCTTGATCCCACGTTTGCCTTCTTTCTGCTGGCATGATGTCTGTGGCAGAGCTAGTGTGACTGGGGTCTCAAACTTTAGAGAAAGCTATACATACTCAAAATTGTAGTCCTTTTAACAGCAATGAAATCTTACCAGGTGGTAATTCCCACACTTGTCAAGAGGATGCATGATGACATCTTTACTCCTGAGCATCACTAGAGGTTGTGACAGGGGACTGAATGGCAGGGGACTAATGGCCACACCTGCTACTTCTCAAAGTGGGCTGCCTCTCATGGGGGACCATCCTCACTGCAAAGAGAAAATGGACCATCATCCAGACCCTGCAGAAAATGAAGCCTGAATTTCCTAAACAGTGGAAAAAGAATAACAGGGCAGACAGGGGAGGGCTCAAATTTTCATGTTCACACTTGGCAAGAGTAATGACCATGTTTGAATGGGAGGCTGCACTGCCTTTTCCTAGCAGTGGTTTCATTTGCAGAAGTTACATTTCATGGCAGGGTGGTAAAACATGGGTCTTGGCATCACCACGCCCATGAGAAAGTTAAGCCTTAGTAGTGGAGGCACCATGAGGCCCCAGTGAGCTGTGCAGTAAATTTGCTGGTTGGGAGATTCTCAAGTGTCCTATTGCTTTCACTACAGCAATAAACTCTTGGTTTGTTCTTCATGAGCAGACCAATAGTTATAAGAATCCTTAAGGTTCACTCAACAATCTGCAAGTGAGACAAAAATTTTGTTAGGAATGTTCATTTTCTCTTTCAAAAATATCAATACAGTTTTGTTCTTCACTTCTTTACCTCTCTTTTCTTTCAGTTTTGTTTGTGGAAAGATAAAGAAGTGACTATGAAAAAAACCCATCAAAGCTGGCAAAAAACCTGACAGTATTTGGACAATGTAAAAATAAGGTAACAGAATTTGAAAAAGTAGCAAACAAAAAAGCAATTTTTTTTTCCTGAACCCCAATTCCAGTTGATACTGAATTATCGCATTTCTTTGAGAGTGTTTGTTCAAAGAGGAATTTTCCATTTCTTTTGATGATGCTGGAAAGCAGACAGTCTTGGTGCTCACAGGGCAGCCTGCTTGCCCAGCCCCATGCAGGGATGTGTGCTCTCCCTGCTCCCTGTGTCACTCCCTGCTCCTTTCAGTTAAAAAGGCTGTGATACCAACAGTCAGAAAATTAGCTTAGCTTACTGCCAGGGCTGGGTTTTTAAACTAGTGACACAGAATCTGTGAATTATAAACAGTCTTTTGCATTTTTTTTAATATTGTCCAGCTATTATAATTTATACCTAGGTTAAAAAAATGCATGGGTAATTTAATAGTCACCTGGAAATCACAAAAGTATCTTAACTGGTTTGTCCAGAGCAGCAGTCCAGAGCACACAGACCAGCACCTCACTCCTGGAAGGAAAAGGGAGAAATAAATTCACAATGGGCAGTGAAGAAACAGGCAGCCAGCTGGTATGCTTTTAATTAACCCCTGTTACCAAATATGTGCTTTATGTAGTCTCTTTTAATTTTTAGTCCCTGATTCTTAGTAAATAGCTTATTGTGCAATATTGTGAACATTCTCATTATATGTGAGTATTCGAATCATAGTAAACTGCTGACCTCGGTGATGTCTTTGAGTCATGCCTTCTGAAGGCTAATGAACAGTGGAAAATCTAGGATTCCTAGTATGTGATGAAAGTTATTATGCATTCATGATTAAGTATATATTAAATACATTTAATATAAACCATTTTTCTCAGAACACTGTTCCGTATGTACGGTCCTCAATGACATTGGTTGGTAATTTGCAGTAGCTCTCACTGCACTCCATTAGAGCTCACAGAAACGCTCTCTGCTTTGAAAATTTCCCAATTAGCTGTGTACCTGGGAAAAGGACCTGTGGCAGCTCTAAGCACACTCTGTCCAAGGTCAGATGATTGCTACTTACAGAAACAACAGTTATGAAATCTCTCTTTCATTAGCAGAAGCAAAACCTTTCTTTTGGTTAGTGTGTTTAGGTCCAGGTTTTTAAAAAGGATTCCTTAGAAACCTGCAGACAAGGGAACTATAAAGTATTACAGATAGTGGCTTGTTTTAATATCTCATTGAAAATGTTTTCCTTTCTGAAGTATTTGCAGCTCAGTGCAGTTGATCTAGGTTTGCAGAGAAAGCTGCAATAAGAGACCTTGTGGATCATGCTTGTAAAATGTTCTCTTGAAACAGGCTGGAAGCCCTGACATGCTCCAGCAACCAGTGAGAAATTTGTTGACTGACTTAAAAGTAACTTGATTGAACTGTGAACAGCATGAGTCACAGATCATTATGGCTGATACATAACAGCCTTTTAATTATTTGAACATTAGCCTCCGGTTTGAAATAAGTTGAAGAAACTGGATCACCCTGTTCATTTAGATAATGAAATCTTTCTGCTATCCCTTCCCCTGGCACCACCAGGGCTTGGGTGAAAGTCTGGCTTCACTGAAGCCTGTGATACAGTCCCTGTTGATTTAGATGCAAATAAACCTCCACACCTCAGTACTTACTCTGGTTTCTTAAATCTCAGTTCTTTATCCTGCATTTTCAAAGTTCTTTTCTGCATTCTCCT
This sequence comes from Phaethornis superciliosus, assembly GCA_023637945.1. NCBI lineage: Eukaryota > Metazoa > Chordata > Aves > Apodiformes > Trochilidae > Phaethornis > Phaethornis superciliosus. Next base: position 21,880,559 of record JAJQWJ010000004.1, read on the forward strand.
TGCATCATACCCATGACATGGGTGGAGTGGATGACACTCCAGAAGGTTGTGCTGCCATTCGGAGGGACCTGACAGGATGGAGTGTTGGGCAGGGAGAAATGTAATGAATTACAACGAGACCAAGTGTAAAGTTTTACACCTGGGAAAAACAACCCCAGGTACCAGTACAGGCTGGGGACTGAACAGTTGGAGAGCAGCAGAGCGGAAAGGGACCTGGGGGTGCTTGAGGATAGAAGGATGACCATGTCAACAATGTGCCCTTGTGGCCAAGAAGGCCAATGGCATTCTGGGGTGCATTAAAAGGGTGGTGGTTAGTAGGCCAAGAGAGGTTCTTCTCCCCCTTGTGAGGCTGCACCTGGAATATTGTGTCCAGTTCTGGGGTCCACAGTTCCAGAAGGACCGGGAACTGCTTGAAAGAATCCATTGCAGAGCCTCCAAGATGGTGAAGGGAGTGAAACATCTCTCTTATGAGGAAAGGCTGAGGGAGCTGTCTCTTCAGCTTGGAGAAGGAAAGAAGGAGGGTGGCCTCATCAATGTTTATAAATATGTAAGGGGCAAGCTCCAGGAGGATGGAGTCAAGCTTTTCTCGGGGGTGACTAACAATAGGACAGGGGGCAATGATTATAAACTGGAGCATGGGTAGTTCCATATAAATATTAGGAAGAATTTTTTCAATGTGAGGGTGACAGAGCACTGGAACAGGCTGCCCAGGGAGAGGTTGTGGAATCTCGTTTCCTGGAGATATTCAAAGCCCACCTGGATGTGTTCCTGTGTGACCTGCTATAGGTGACCCTGATTTCACAGGTGGGTTGGAATAGATGATTTGTCAAGGTTCCTTCCAACCCCTAACTTTCTATGATTCTGTGACAAGCCTAGAACTTTGGTGTCCCTTTTGAAATATGCTCTAAATGAACATCCTTAAAAAATAAGGCAACGCCCTGTGGCTTTCCTTACTGAGTAGGAAGGTGTCTCTCCAGGTGGTGGGGACCCCCAAGTGTGTGCTACTAGCTGTTCTCCATCAAAGGCTTCAGATGGAAAAGGCAAAAGCCAGCAGCTTCCTACCCCATGTCTGTGCCAGTGTCTGGAGCATGATCCTCTCCACCCATTTAAGGGTGGCAGGGAAATGGCCAAGCAGTTGAGTCCAGTGTCTGCTCAAGTTAAAAGATGACTTCAGGAACCAGGGATGGGCTTAGGAAGGAGGAAGAGGGTGCTCCAGGTCTTCCAGTCTGCCACTGGTTAACACAAACCATATCTGGCTGAAAATCTTATTTCCCAGATTTTGACCTGACAGACTGCTATTCTGCACAGTGGCTGGCAGCATGCTGGATTGAGACACCCACAGCCAGCCCTGGCGTAGTTTACAAACTCTGAATTTTGTCCCAGAGCTCTCTAAGATCTCTATACTCTCAGTCAATTTTAGGATAGATTGTGTGACAATTGAAGTGCCTCTGGAGGAACCTCTGCCAAGAATTAGTTGCCTGGAGGGGGTTAGTATCCCCAGACTAGGAGATGCTTGAAGACTCTGGGCAACTTGGTCCAGCTTCACCCAGCACTACTCAGAGCAGAAATTTGTCCTTGAGGACCCTGAATGGTGCTATGAAGGTAAAAGTGTCTATAGAACATCCACGCATTTTCTGTGAAAGCTGCAAACAACTGAGTATGTTTTGTGCATAAGTACATTTTATTTGGTCTGTAAAGGACACTGCTGTAGATCTAAAATTGGTTGCATTCATTTCCATTTTATCTGTTTACGCACATTTTACAAAACAGTGGGAACCAGGGAAGCTCAGATTTCACATTCATACAACATGAAGTTTGGCTTTATGGGATGAGACAATTTTTCTTTACTCAGACTGGAATTAAATTGGGTTTTTTCCTTTTCACAGTAGATAAAATATTAACTTTGTCTTACTCTCCTAGTTATCTTTTTGTTTTGTTTTGTTTTGGTTTTTTGTTGTTGTTGTTGTTGTTTTTGTTTGTTTGTTTCTTTTTATCCCTTGCAGGCATGGGAGAAATATCTCTGTAGTTAAATAGGGAAAGGAGGTGTGTGAGTGGGTTGGTGACATACTTCAATGAGGTGGAGATAATCCAGTTTCTGAACCCAGGTGGTTAAGGAGTTCATCACAATATCCCTAATGTCATTGTCCAGTTATTCTTACATTGCATGACCCATCCATAGGTCGCAGAGTAAGATCAGAGGAGCATTTATTCCCATCTTTCTGATGAACCTAAAAGTCACTTTCTGCTGATGATGTGGTGCTGCTGCTTTTAAAAATGGTCCTTCCCTTCCCCCAGTTGTCATCACTTCTATGCTCTATGCATGCTGCCTCCTGATAGACTAGATGTAAGATCTGGTTTGTTTGAAAATTAAACTTTGGGGTGACTCTCAGTTATTTTTTTGCCAGATCAGCTACCTGACTGACTACCTGACTATTGGTGTAGCCATAGGCTTGGCAGCTCTGGCACACGGAGGAGACTGAGTCAGAGCCACCCCTTTTTACAGGAGCCAGACAGTGTCAGCATAGTGTCCTTGAGGACAGGGGAAGTGCTGGGCTGTGCAGCTCTTCCACCAGCCCCATTGCTGCCCCCACACCCACACCTCCCTTGTGGTTCACCCCTTCAAAGGGACAACCAGACTACCCCCTACCCTAGGGCAGGAAATGTGCCTATGAGGGGCAACAGGCACAAGGATCAGGGTGCTGCTCATCAGTGCAACAGACACCCTGGTCCTGCTAAATGCTATCTCAGTGGCAGGGAAGAGCTAAGATGTACCAGACAGTGGGTCAGGGTGTCTGAGGTTTTTTTCTGATTATCTTTTCTTGTGCAAGGGTTTGCCTTATACTAGATAAAGCACTGCAAAGATGACTTCTTCTCTATGATTTTGTGTGTGGCATTGTGACTGTAATTTCTCTGTTGAGCTCAAGTATTGAACTGTGGTGTTTAATGACATGAAAAAGATTTACATTAGCAAATGCTTGACACCTGTAATTGCTATGAGCTGAAAATTATTTAGAGGGTTAGTGTGAATGTCATGTTTCTCCTTAGTAAACTATGATAGGACCAGAGGCAATGAATGTAAGCTGCACCAGGGGAGGTTTAGGATGGACATTAGGAAATATTTTTTCACTGAGAGGGCTGTCAGACACTGGAATTGTCTGCCCAGGGCAGTGGTGGAGTCACCATCCCTGGAGGCATTTAAAAGGCGTTTGGACCTGGTGCTTAAACACATGGTTTAGTAGTTGGCTTTGGTGTTGGTCAAAGGTTGGACTGGATGGTCTTGGAGGTCTTTTCCAACCTAAACATTCTGTGATTCTGTGATTCTGTATTACTTAAGCCTCTGGAGAGTACTGAGTTCATAGGTATGTTGTTACTTAAAACCATTCACATAGTGTCTCCTGTTCTTCAAAATGGGAATATGGGAACTAATAGTGTTCCATATATAGTAGAACTATACAGTGGAACTAAACATGAAATACTCTGGGCAACCCCTTTCATGGTATTCCTGTGTACATGTGTTTGCAACAGCTGCACTCCTTGCCACTGAATTGCCCCATCCTCCCCACACTGCCCCACATCCTCTTCACATCCTACAGATCCCAGTGCAGCACCAGCTGTGGCTGTCATACTCACGAGGAAAGTTAGAGGAAAGGAGTCACTGCAATCCTTACCTTCCCCAGCACTCCTGGGAGGGACATGCACCCGAGATGAGCACCCCAACGGGTATGGAGTGAGGGATCCAGTGTCAGCTGGAAGGGAAAGCTTTTGTGCCTGGGAAGGCAGTGGAAACTTGTGTTATGTGATCATAAACTTGTACTTTGTGATCATAAGCAAATGTATTCTCACAGGATTCTCTTAGTACAAACTGCACAACAGTGCACACTCATCTCTTCTAAAAACTGCCCTTTACAGTAGAGGTGAGGCCCAGGGCACCTGAGAACTTGCAGGAGAACTTGGTATTTTTCATTACCTTTAGCTAATCCATACAGATGCACCTTGTCAGGCACTTCCAGCAGATGGTCTTAGCCATGAAATAAATTGGATTATTCTATGAAAGGGAAAATGAATCTCCCCCCAGTGGCATTATTATAAAAGGGATTTTTCAACAAATTTTTTAATTTCCTTTCTATGTAGCCATAGATCAAACCAAACACATACAGATATCTGTTGTGCTTAAAGATAAGTATGAAATGTCTGGGAGCTTTCAAGACAGAGGCATAGCACTGAAAGCAGAAAGCAGAGGGGTGGAGGAAGGAAAAATCCCAGGAGTATTGAACTTGCAGAATTTCAGTATCAGGGCTTATCCTTATTCACATCTTCCCATATCTTTAAAAAATAGAATCCATGACTGAAAACATCTTTCACAGATGCAAAGTTATTTGACAAATTTTACCTGAAAAATTTACTATGTTGTTTACATTTTCTAGAGAACCAGCTATGTAACTGTGATTCCCCTGATTTTCAGGAAAGCTTAATAGGTGGCTAAATTGTAGGTGGGAAAGGTAATGCAAAGAAATTTTGTGTTTAACTTCATTCTCTTATGCTCCACCTGCAAGCTGTCCTTTGTCCTTTCCCTTTACTTTTCACTTTGCCCTCTTTTCAGTTCTTGAGCTCTAAGCCATCCTTACCTTTCCTACTGCCTTGTAAATTATGTCTCAGCTGAGATATTAAAGAAATAAACCCCCCAATTATTGATTTGTGTAATAATACAACATTATAAATTTAGACTAAAAACATTAAAATGAGAAACACTGATTGTCTAAATGCTTTTTTACCACTTTGCTTAATAATAGTGACTTAAGAACCACTATTTTACTATCTTGGTTTTTAGTTCAAACTTTTTATTGATAGCTCTGTAAAGCTGTGAATCTCTTCTAGCTTCAGATGCCAAATATTAGCCTGAAAAACTAATTCCCTTATGGTGATGTCTTTCTATGCCTCGGTGTTCCTATGAAGCACATGTTACTACTTCTGTTGATTTTATTTGTGATATTTTTTTTAGTTTTCCAGTCAAGAGGAGAGTTGTGCTTTGCTCATGGTCCTGTTGCACACGGATTGTGCACACAAGGCCAACATCTCCTGCAGTGTTGTGTTGCTGTTTCTGCCACTTTTGGCCTAGATGTAAAACTGGAGGGAAGAGAGATATTCATTGGTATCTGGTCTGCAGATAGGTTTTCCCTAAGAACAGAAGGAAAGAGTGACTCTTGTCAAGTGCAACAAATATTTTCCTTTGCCTCATAAGAAAATACTATATTATTTCCTTTCTTTTAAGCATATAAAAGCATAAACTTTAGATAAGTATGCAAATAAAATATTTTTATGAAGTAAATGGGGTTAATTTACAGGATACTGAAATTAAACATCTACTACTCAAGAAACAGTTGTCTGAGCCAAACCCACTAATATTGTTTAATCTATAGGCTCTGAGTGTGTTGCAGAGTATGGTTACGTGTTTATACCATTCAATCAAAAGTCCCTTCTCCTCTCTTCCTCTTTAATGGAAAGAAAATGGAAATTCATTTCACAGATGGCAAACTGTGGCAGAGAGGTGGTATGAAACGAGTCCCAGGTCCCAGGGGGGTTGGCAGAATTGAGAATCCCCTTCAGATCCCTGCTCAGCTTGGAGCAGTTTGGCTCTTTGTCAAATGTCGACATAGGTCTGAGCTCTGTATATCGTTTGTGGATGCAGTTCGTAAGAGTGATAAGCTCTACCTGGCCAGGGCATCCCCAGCACAGCTGATGGTGCAGATGCAAGCTTTCAGTCCAGGGCAGGCTCACTCTGCATCTCTGCCTTTCTTCAGAGGGGAAAAATAACAGCTGTTGTAGATGGATGCTGCTCCCCCACTCACCTCCAGCCCCAAAGTTTAGTAAAGCAGGGGGGAACAATATGTAATTGATTCTGTCTTTTCTCATTGCTTGCAGTGGATTAAAACCTGCACTCTCAGTCCAGGAAGGTCCTCTATAGAAATCAGCAGAGTGTTTGCATAAGGGCCTCAGGTGTCTAAAAGCATCCGCCTGTCTCTAGAGTGAAGAAAATAAATTCCAGACAGCAGTTCAGAAAAGGGAGTTGAGGGTTAAGTTCTGATATCTGCAGTGCACAGACCATGATGGATGAGAAACAAGTTATTCCCATTGTGCAGTTATGAATATGTGTACCAGAAACATGATTCTTAAGGTTGAAAACAAACTGTCACCATACTGTCCTATCAACAGTAGCTCGTGAAATATCCCAGAAAAACCTGCAACTCTGTCTTGAGTTGCTACATGTCTTTATCAATACAGAACCACCTCTCAGTTTACATACACTGCTTTTAAAACATACTATCATATAAACATACATAGCTTTTAAACATTACTATCTTATATATAAAATAACCCCCTACCCGAAGTGTGTGATTTGGCATCCTGTGGCCTGGATTGCTCAAAAAGGTGAGCCTCACTTGTACGTATGTATTTAAAGTACACAGATCTTAAATGCTTATTTTTAAAGTTTTTACTTTCACATAGATGTAGATGTATAACTATACTTATGCAAAAATAAAATGTACACTCTATATTTAAACTAAATGTCATTGCCTTGAACTTGCCGTGTAAATTTTTTAATGGGCAACTGACACAGTTATCACTCATTCGCATGAGAAGTGTCCTAGCTCTTTGGAAGCCATTTTGATGTTGATTTAGGGTTGTGTTCTGAGCAAAACTCCTTATGGGAAGATAGTTGATCAAGAGAGGTAGCATATTATTTCTAGTTCCTTACAAAAATCCTGTCTGAGATTGGTTGAAAAATTTCAATGGGTTTCATCTCAGATTATAGAAAAGCACTCTGAGATTCATTTTTGACCTCTCTCTGTTCTTAATGAAGAGCTGGGTAGAAAAATTAGGCACGGATAAAGAAGAAGTAACTTCTGTAAAATATGATGTTGCATCAAAGGGAATGGGATGAATGCTGAGCTTGACTGCTGAGCTCTGATCACAATGTGCAGTGAGTTCTGAGCTGTAGTGGAGCACATCCCAGCTTTGCAGGCTGTCCTGCTGCCACCATCTCTGCACCTCCTGGTCTCTGCAAGAGGTGCTGCTGCCCAGATGCCCAGCCTGGGCAAAGAGAAAGGTGTGAGAGGTAAAGAGAAAGGTATGTGTGTAGCCTGTGCCAGGATCTCACGCACCAGCCTTTGCCATCTCTTCTGTTGTGCTTTGTGCAGCAAAAATGGCTATGGTATCTGCAAACAGTGCCAAGATTTTTGCACGTTTCAGATCAAAGTTGAGCTTTAAGGCATATTTCAAAGAAAAATGAGGAGATGATGCCATGGGTATTTGGTTAGGGAATTTGCCTGTCAGGAAGGAAAATATGGCAGGAAGAAAAAAAGTTTTGGCTTTAAAATGTCCTCCTGGAGGTAGGGTTCAGCAAACAAGAGGAGAGTGAGACCTGGGCACAAAAGGATTTAAAGCTGAGGTGAGGTGTTTATCTTGGATTTGGCAGGCAAGAACTAGCCACTAGTGGTCTGACATAAATAAGCAGCTGGGGAATGATCTTCACAACAGTGGTACGAGTGCTGAAAGCAGGATGTGGTTTCATTTGACAATGCTGAAGATAAAGGCATAGCTGTCATCAAGAGAGGAGCTGGCAAATGGCATAGTTGACTCACGCGGTTGGTGGCTAGATCACATGGACACTGTCTTAGACAGGTTCTTGCAGCAAGCTGAAAGATTATGAAATGCACTGGACTCATGTGCTGAGCGGTGTCTCTAGGTTGGAGGTGTTGCTCTCAGCTACATGGGGTTTGATGCAGGACTGGAGCTTCATGGTTACATTCATAGGCACATCAGGGAGAGAGAGGACTTGGGGGGTCAAATAAGAGTCCAAGTGGCCAGATTAAGCTTCAGCTGTACACTGCTTATCACAGTGGGTATCACAGGGAGGTTGACTAAGAACTGTGCTTTAAAATAAACTTGAGTTTGACAGGAGTCCTAAATTAGGGATGAGCAAAGGGACTGAGATCTAAATTGCCATGAGTCTCTTCCTACGCCACAAATAAACTAACCATAGACTTTTATTTTTCCCTCTGTCCTTCCACTTCCTTGATTTTTGTGGGACTCCAATTAGAAATACCAGAGGCTGGGTTTCTAACATTTCCGAGAGAGATAAAAATCAGAAAATCTACCAAAATTAGCTTTGTTCATATTCTTGGCATGCTTTTTCAGATTGACTTCTAGACCAAAAAGTGATTTTGATCTAGGTATTTGTATACCTTCCGAACATCTGTACTTCTTGAAGTCAGCTCAACTTCACTCCATATACTTTGGTTGTGTTTCCTGCTGTACTACTAAAAGAACCACAGCATTGTAGGAACAGGCATATGGGGAAATTTTCCAAGAACAAAATACATGCACTTGCTTAGGTGCGATTAAAGACAAGGTGTGATGAGGATAGGCTTCTACTCATGCTCCTGTCCCCTCAGAGAGAAAGGGGAAAATCAAGTATGTAAATAGAAGTAATAGAGTCCTGCTAAGCCTCAGGCTGTGGTTCCTAGTTCCATTCCAGTTCATAAAGTGTCCATTTGAGGTTTGCAGAGATCTGGCAGGACATGTTTTTGACTCCTTTCTTTCCATACTTTCTATTTCTTGTCTGAGGAGAGCAGATGGAAATTTACTTATATGTTCATTATAAGTTCCAGATACAGAGGAAGAGGTCAGCTAGATCAGCTGTGACAGCAAGTGGTAGTTATTAGCACTTTCTATGTGCCTAGTAATCCTGGAGTACTTTCATAAGGAAGAAATAGATATGGGAGTGAGATACTACATTGGAAAAAGAGCAAACTTGGTATTATTATGCAGTAGAATAAAATAATACGATGTGTGCAGAGAAGGTAGCACTAGAGGGCCTGAGAACTGCACCATTAGAAGGTGCTGGGAAACTGAAAGGGGCTCTTTAAACCAGGCCAAAGCACATGAGTTTTCTGTGTTATTTCCAGTTCATGTGGAGTAAGAAGGATATCAGCAGAAAGCTCAGCAGTTGGAAAGGCAAAAAGAGGGTGACAAGAAAGTTCTCTTCTGACCAGGTGACTATTGATTATGACACTATAAATGAAGAATTTCCTGTGCAGCTGTGATTTCTCTCACTGTTCTGCACACTCTCAGGTGGCCATGGTGACATCAATATTCTACTGCCCAGAGCAGGTGGTGGATCTCTGATAACCTACTGATGCTGATAAATTGTTTGCTAAACTGGGATGGTTCCACAATTAATTTCTTTTTAAAGGACTTGTGAACAATTCTTCCTCTCCCTAGTAAAGAACCATATATAACAGAGGTTATAATCCCTGTCTAGCCAAACTCTGATCTAATGAAAACTTTAAAATAATCAAGTATCAAAGAAGCTATTTTTAGTTGCTTTTTAGAAGATACCTTGGTAGTGAAGCCAATGTAAAACCCTAGGAGAATGGCTAACATAGTCTGTATGTAGAACCAGAACTTTTCTGAAAAGGTAAAAGAAGGCATTAGAAAAAATTCATAGTTCCTATGCTTAGCACTTGCACTTGATTTTTTGACATCTTGTTTTTTCAAGGTTTCCTGAAGTCCATGTATTTATGGCATTACACAAATTTGGAGACAAGGGTTCCTTTCTGTATGGGTAAGTTATATGCTCAGGTTGTATTTGTGACTTTGGCTTATTCTTTGGAATACTGTTCTAATGCTTAGGTTTTTCCATAACTTGTGTAAGACATTTTTTGTGGCTCAAGTTAAATAGGGATCATACAAAATACTTTTTTGTCTTTGATGATGTAATTATTCAATTTAAGCAGCATTACTTATGGTATTACACATACCATAAGTACCCTTCAATACCCCAAATGTTTTGACAGAGCAGCGATGCAGTTTGATAAATAGTAGTGAAGTGGATACAGGTGCTTTCTGCACTTGTTTAAGCTTGCAGCAGGTAGTTTCAGATGGTCAAAGGGCAGCAACCAGGTCTACTAGGTTACTCAAACAGAGCAGAAAAATAACTTTAGTCTTTTCTCTCTAAAGGAAGGAAGGAAAGGATTTTAGTAGTACCAGGATGCTGGTCTTAAGCAAATATCCCCAGAGAACGTGAGTCTTTCTCAAGTTTTCAGGAAACACAAACTTTGCATATGCACAAAGGACAATTCAACATACTCTTGGAGATCAGAGGGCAGGCTGTATTACTGCTGGTGTAGACATAGCCATACTCAGCATATTAATATGCTGAAAAGCATAGTGAAATAGGTGTGAGTTTACTTTTGAGATTTTAAATTATGCCCAAGTGTAAATACAGATTACCAGAACAAGGATTTATGGTAGATGAAGACTGCCAAGTGGTGTGGTAGAGGAGTGGAGACAGTGTTGGTATAGCAAAGTTTAGAAAAACAAAAGAAAGTAATGAGAAGAAGCTTACAATGTCTTAATTACCTATTATGAAGAATGATTGAAATTGCATGCTTGGAAAATTATTATGATGAATGATGAATGATACTATTTTTTTTCCCTGAAATTTTACATAATTTAAGATATATTGATCCAGCCTTTATCTTCTAGGTCTGACAACTTACACTACTTGAGAATTTGGCTCATTAATTTAACTTGAATGTTTTATCATTATAGAACTTGTTTTTTTTTCTTCTAGTTGTTGGTGGGAGACAAGCTGAAAGATATGGTGTGGTAGTATTTTTAACTCCTTTAATCTTACAGTACATGACTGCATGTATATATGTGTGTGCCTACACATATATACATGTAAGTAAATGTATATTACTAATATCTTGTAGAAATCAACCACAATGCAATTAGTACTGTCTTGAAAAACATCATATTGAATGTTTTTTGAAAAATGATTTTAATGAGAGTTGCATAATACATAAACTGCAGATATGGAAATATTCAGATCTAGAAAAAGCCTCGTCCACTCATATATAATTGTTTATTTGGACACTGAAATTTCTTCTTAAAGTATTCTTTAATCTCATCAGGTTGCTGTCTCATCCAGAGGTGCCCAGTATCCATAGGCAACAAGGCTGACACTCATGAACTTTCCCTTGATTCTAACAGCTACACCCAGTCATTGCCTTCTGCACTTTCTTTCAGACTTAAACATAGTTTATATATACCTACATACCCAAAACACTTTGAAAACCTAAAATTCACTGGCATTTCACTGTTTAATGGAACCTTTCATACATGCCTCGTGTTTTGATTCCAAACATGCCCCAACTTTGGCAGGGCAAAGAAATTTAAAACTGAACTGATACCCAGGCCTACTGAATAAAGAAACAAGTACCTTTGCAGACAGGAGAGCTCAGTTCAGAGGTATTTTTCAGGGCATGCCTGACTTGCATCAAAAGGTTTAATGTTCTCATAAAAAAGAGTTATAGCAACTGCTTATTCAAGAAAACTATATACAAGTGAAGGAGGAAGGTATTCAAAGGGAGGAAGGTTTGGCATCCAGATGGGAGGGAAGACATTGAAGTCCTGATTTTGCTTCCAAAACTGTTTATGAATTTCCAATTAAGTTGTTGCATGCAGTAGTGAGGTATTGATGGGTGACTGGCTTCACAGGTGAGTTACCTGAACTATGTGATCCCATGCATAACTGTAAGGTATCTATCATGTACTAGACTAGTGCTAAGGATCTTGAAACAGAAAGAGCTGAGAAAAGGAATCTGAACTGAATACTCTGAACTGAAATGCTGAGACTACTTCATAAGAGCCATGTCTCCACACAAGTCCAAGAGCTCCAAATCTTAGAATATCTTTCCATGAAAACTGGTTTTGTTTCTTCTGTTCTCAACTATAGTCTTCTAAGAAGAGTGTCTGTTGCTTAAAGGACAAAATAATCTTGGGGAATAATTTCTGTTCATTGCAGCTATTTTGTAATGTGATTCTACCAGCTGGGGACAAGGAGGAAACCAGGCTGATGTAATTAGCCAGCTCTTACCAAGGCAGTTGACATCTACTGCCCCTAGTTTAAGACTTATTCTACTTATTTTTTTCTCTCCAACAAAGAGAATGCTTGAGAAAGACATCATATATATGAAACTTGCTGTAATTCATTAATGAAACAGTGCTGGGCAGTCACTAGAGATACAAAAGTTTGCAGTAATTATGGCTCGGGATTTATGCCTTTTTTTGATGTGACATCTCTACCACTGCGACAGTCAAAGATGCTTTTAACAAGTAAGTTAGGATGACTGTAAATGGATGCACAAGAACACACTTGGCAAGATGAATGTGGAACATTTATGGGGCTTGGGTTTTAGTGTGTTTTTCTTTTGTGTCCTGCACAAGAAGGGGGGCTTCTCCCTTCCCAGTAGAGCAATGTAGGTGTTTAAATGGTGAGCACTCTGTGCCTGTCTTCAATAGCAAAAACTATGTAAAGACACTGCTGCATGGTGCTTCTGCAGGCTAAGCTGTAGGGAATTTGCAAGAAATATTTCTTCTCTGTAGCACCATGTGGAAAATGTTTTCGGTTTTGTGGCTAAAGTGATGAATAGAAAGTGTGGTCACACACAACGATCTGGAGAAATACCTCTGACTGCACTTTGGAGGCTCATTTGGGCTTTGTAAAAAGTGTTTCTAGAAATGTACCAGTTTCCTTTCATCAAATGTGGAGGATATTCAAAGTTGGCCTGGGATCAAAATCAACCTAAAGGAATCCACTCAACTTCAACAGCACCATAGAGTAACCCGAATCTCTCTGATGACCATTAAATGATCCCCAGCATCCATGTCAGCTAATCCCAAAGAGAACAAGCTTGCCAGGAATACCAAAACTTTTGGCCAAGTGACAGCTGGTTTCTTTACAAAGATGTTGGAAAAACCCAGTGAAATAAATAGTTCATAGAAAAAAACACAGGTCAATTTATTTGGGAATTTTTTTCCATATGTGCTTTTTGGTTCTCAGCAGTCATAAAATGACTTGTTTTAGAAACACAAAGTTGATTTTATATTGCTGGATTTGCAGGAGATCTATTAATTCCTTTCATTCTTAGTGTGATAAACTTGTAATTATCAAATAAAGCCCTAACTCTAGATGTAGCAGAACACATAGGATGCTCATGTGTCTTATATGAACATTCAGGACTCATCCACAGGACTCATTAGCAAGAGGAAGTGAATACAAGCTGGAAGCCCAGGACCAAAGGCAGTTTTTAGCCAGCTTGGAGAGTTCTTGAGCATTTTGTGCAGCCTGAGGCTGGGTCTGCAACCTCAGACCCCAGGAATATATGAGTGCGAGCCACATGTTCTGCTATGCTGAGCATCTCACCACACAGTAAAGCGTCCAGGTTTTCAAATTTACCTTGTTGTCTTAAAATGCAGAAAACATCTTCACTGAATTTTATAAAACACCCTAGAAGATGAGTGACATTAATAATACTTACAGTGTGAGTTAGTGAATGCCACATTTGTAGGCCCTGCTAGTTACTCCACCTTCAAACACTAAAATGCCTTTCAAAACCTGGCTTAGATTCTGCACAGCTACTCCTGGTTGTGAAGGCTAAATGTTTACTTTGAACACTACAGGAATTTTTAATGTTAATTTTATAAAAAAAATATATACTAGTCTTGTTTTTGAAACAATTCTTGTCATTTCTGGTTTTTTATAGAGTAACACAAAATGTGTCATTTGCAGCTCCAAGAATACGAACAGCAGGAGGTAAACTTTGGCTTATTACTGCTCTCACTCATACAGATGATGATTTAGCTTTGCAGCCTGACAACACCTTTTGAACTCTATTCCAGTCTTATTTTAACATTAGCATGAGCTACAAACACACTGATGTTAATTTGTGTCCAGCAGGTCAAGGGAGATGATTTTCGTTCTCTAGTGAGACTTCACATGGAGTACTGAGTCAAGCTCTGGACTCCTTGGGACAAAATGCATGGAGCTGTTGGAGCGAGTCCAGAGGACAGCCATGATGATGATCAGAGGGGTGGAATACCTCTGTTATGAGGAGAGTCTGAGAGAGCTGGGTTGATCCTGGGGAAAAGAAGGCTCTGCAAAGACTTCATAGCCACCTCCCAGTACCTGAAAGGGGCTTATAAGACACTTTTAGTTGCAGTTGGGCAAGGGGTTACTCTTTTAAAACAAAAGAGGGCAAATTCAGAGTAGGTCTGAGGAAGAAATTTATTACAATGAGGGTGGTGAAACACTGGAACATGTTCTCTGGAGAGATGGTAGATGTTCTATCCCTGGAACCATTTGAGGACAGGTTAGATGGGGCTCTGAACAACTTCATCTAGTGGAAGATGTCCCTGCTCATTGCAGGGAGGTTAGACTAGAAAACATTTGAAGGTCCCCATCCAACCTGAATCATAAAAGCATAGAATCATCACGGTTGGAAAGGACCTTCAAGGTCATCAAGTCCAATCATCAGTCCTACGCCATCTTAACCCCTAAATCATCTCCTGAAACTCCACATCTACCCTATTTTTTAATACTTCCAGAGGTTGCAACTCCACCATTTCCCTGGGCAACCTATTCCAATGCTTCACTACTCTTTCAGTGAAGAATTTTTTCTTAATATCCAATCTGAACCTCCCCTGGTACAACTTGAACCTACAACCTATTGTCCTTTCACTAATCACTGGGGAGAAATGGCCAACACCCATCTCACTACATTCTCCTTTCAGGTAGCTGTAGAGGGCAATAAGGTCTCCCCTCAACCTGCAGGCTGAACAGCCCCAGCTCTTTCAGCCTCCCCTCATAAGATCTGTTCTACAGACCCCTCATCAGCCTGGTTGCCCTTCTCTGTACCCTCCCCACCACCTCGATGTCCTTCCTCTACTCTGGTGCCCAGAACTGCACAGAGTACTCGAGGTGCTGCCTCACCAAGGCTGAGTACAGGGGTAAGATCCCCTCCCTGGCCCTGCTATTCACACTGCTTCTGGTACAGCTAGGACGCCATTCACCTTCTTGGCCCCTTGGGCACACTGTGGGCTCATGTTCAGCCAGCACCTCCAGGTTCCTCTCTGCTGGGAAGCTCTCCAGCCACTCCTCCCCACGCCTGTAGCCCAAATGCAGGTTGTTGTGGCCCAAGTGCAGGACCTGACATTTGGCCTTACTGAAACCCATACTGTTGGCCTTTGCCCATCGATCGAGCCTGTCCAGACCCCTCTGCAGAGCCTCCCTACCCTCAGGCAGATCGACACTGCCACCCAGTTCAGTGTCACCTGCAAACTCACTGAGGGTGCACTCCATCCCCTCACCCAAATCATCAATGAAGATGGCAAACAGGGTCAGTCCCTGAGCCCTGGGGGACACCACTCACGACCAGTCACCATCTGGGTTTAACTCCATTGATCACAGCTCTTTGGACCTGGCCATCCAACCTGTTTTTTATCTGTTGAAGGGTGTACACATCCAAGCCATGAGCAGCCAGCTTCTTTGGGAGAATGCTGTGGGAAATGTGTCCAAGGCCTTGCTAAGGTCAAGGCAGACAAGATCCACAGCACTTCCCTCACCCAATAAATTGGTCACCCTGTCATAGGAGATGAGGTCAGTCAAATAGGACCTGCCTTTCATGAACCCATGCTGATTGAGCATGATCACCTGTTTGTTCTGTATGTACCCCATAATGGCAGTCAGGATGATCTGCTCCATCAGCTTTCCTGGTACTGAAGTTAAACTAACAGGCCTGCAACTTCCTGGATCATCCTTCTGTCCCTTCTTACATATGAAGGTTATGGTGGCTGATTAGCAATCTGCTTGCACCTCTACAGTCAGCCAAGACTGCTGGTAAATGGTGGCAAGTAGCTTGGTGAGCACCCATGCCAGTTCCTTCAGCACTTTCAAGTGCATTCCATCTGGCCCCATAGATTTGTCAACATCTATATGGTGTAGCAGGTCACTGACCCTCTCCTCCTGTATTGGGGGAATGTCATTCTGCTCTTAAAACTTGCTTTAATTCTGTTCTGTGATTCTATGATTCTAATGAATATACACTCACTCGTACTTGTTATTTAATATTAGAATGGAGACTATTTCCTGTTAAATCACTGTACTACAGAAGGATTCCATGGGACCCAGGAGGTCAGAAGTGCGAAGTCATTTACAACAAATATACCTACTAGTTTCACCAGATGCTTCAGTTTTACAGCCTGACACCCACAATTCCAGCCATTGGAGTTTTATCTCTGTGACTATTTTCCTTCGTCTTTTTCTGTGAGTGAGAATCTTCTCCGTATTTGAATGTCCAAATTTCAGCCCCATCTCCTTGCTCTATGTGTCTTGCCTCTCCTTTTCCAAAGAGATTTAAAAAAAAAAGACTGAAATAACCCTGGCTGGACTCAAGGAAGCCATGGCATCTTTTGACCTGGACCACCTCTGGTAGATAATTCAGTAAAAGCCAGCCACAAGTGCTGAATCCATTTCTGGGCACTGTTGAGAAAGTGGGACTACAGTGGAGGTTTGTGTACCACATGGGCTCTTGGAGTCATGGTGGGGTGGGAGGAAGGTGGCACCACTGTCACCCTCCTTGGCTGGGAGACTCAAAAGACTGTCAAAGAAATAGCAATAATGTTAGGAGAACTGGAAAAGTATTGTGTGTGAAAGAGGCACATGATAAGGAAAGGATGAGACCGTGGCTTTGCACCCTGGAAGTTTTTCAACTTTCCACAGTTCAGGAGGGCTTAATGCCAAAACTCCACAGGTGTTTGCTTCTCACCACTGAACTTGTGGGGTCTGAGGAGCTCAGAGATCAGTGCAGAGCTGTAAAAGATCTTGGCCACAATGTGCAGATTTGAAATATTATAATATTAATATACTTTCTTAATATTTTCACAAAAGCCAACATTTTTCCCATGAGAAATTCTGATTCTTTTCCTTTACTGGCATTTGGCCAGGGCTCCTGCTGACAGAAAGGTTAATAAAGGAAGTGAGCTATGCAAAGGGCTCTGACAATGTTTATTGTAATTTTTTTATCCACCACAGGCTGAGATTTTAACCTTCAAGGTCTCAGGAAATACTGTAGAAGAAAATGGATGTGATCCTCACCTTAAGTTGCTCATGACAGTTTGGAAATAAGTGAGAGTTATGCAAAGGCTGCTTTAAACTGAAGTGTATTTTTCAGATCGTGATTTGTATGCCAAAAAGACAAATTCAGGGAACTCCTTTCCTCTTAATCTCTTTTTAAAGCCTTTGTATGTCTACTTGTTTAGTTGAATCACTTTCTTTTACTTCCCTGTCATTGGAAGATATTGTGATTGCACAGTTTCATATTTAAAATAATGGAGTTGGACAAAATGTTTCCCAGAGGAAGAACCAAGCCCTAGCCCTCAGAATAAATTATAAAGTTTAAAAGCAGTATTTTAGAAATTTTAAAACTGAGACTTTCAAGCAATCTTTCATAGAATAGAGCTTTACTGATTCGTTGACAATTCTGAAATTAGATGGAGCATTTCAAAGAAATGCTACACCATCAAAATCCAGTAAGGAGCAAGAAAACGTACAGTTTGAACAGAATTATACTAACAGTAATTTCTAGAGTCAGTTTTGCAGAATGCTGCAAAGTTTGATGCTGGGTCAGCAACTTCCAGCAGCTCTGAGCTTTCAAGTCTCATTAACTGTGGGACAAGATGGAAGGCACTCTTGTATCTTTAGTGTAGTTGATCTAAGTCAGAAGTCTGGACCCAAAACTGGGTTCAAGATTGACTGCCTTCATGGTGTTTTGATTTTTAATTCCAGAAAAGCTCTTTTTAGAAGTGCTATCTGCCACGAATTCCAATTTCAGAGTTTATTCAGGATATTTAAGGTTTTGGTTTTAAACACATTGAATCTCTATTTCAAATCTAGTGGGAATATTTCTACCTGCTGCTAATTTACAAATATTTTTCATGCCAAAATGAAAGAAGGATATTTCTGTTTTTATTGGAATTGAACAGAAATCAGGTCCATCAATAAAATTATTTGTACCTGTATGAACTGATGTACGAAGTTAAAAGAGTCAGGTTGTGTATTTTCCAGAGCACCAGTATCCACATGTTGAAGACTCTCTAGTTCTTTCTAAGGATTCATACTGCATCTCTTCTTGCATTTGCCTCCCATGACATTTCTGACAGTGAGTATGTCTTATCTATGTTTGGAAAGTGCTTTGTAAACTTACAGCACTATTATAAATCCTTTTATGAGAATAAGAATGTAAACCTTTACCAGCTACAATAACATGAGTGGAAAATTCTTTTTTTGTTTCTCAATGCCTGACTAAATATTTTTTTTAGTCTTATATTTATAGAAAGTTTCTTTTTACAGACTTTATTGGAAATGTTATTCTTAGAGGTGGAGTTAGGAAAATCAGGAATTCAGTACATAGCTTTCACTTTTCTTGAGTGGCAAAGAACTTTTTTCTTAGTGCTCTGTGGCCTTCAGGCAGACAGAAAGAAACATGTGCTTTTAATGCTATGTGGAATTGGAGCGTTAAGAGTATTTTTGGTTTTTTCTGGGATTTCTAAAAGCTACCAGGGAGTATTTTCTTTTTGCAATTACTTTACAAACCCCTACACTATTCAGGTCTCCTTCATCTGTATTTTTTCTCAGCACCTAATTTCCAATTATAGTTTTGACTATTATTGAAGATAACCACAGAATCGTAGAATGTCAGGTTGGAAGGAATCTCAAGGATCATCTGGTCCAACCCTTTTAATGTTGTTGTTTATGTGAGATATCTCAGCACCCTGTTGAGATGAGACTTAAACCTTTCCAAAGTGGGGGAATCTACCACTTCCCCCGGGAGACCATTCCAATGTCTGGCTGTCCTCATAGTGAAAAATCTTCCTTTTGTGTTCAACTGGAATCTCCCTAGGAGCAACTTGTGTCCATTACTCCTTGTCTTATCCATGTGATTCCTTGTAAACAGGGAGTCTCCATCTTCTTTATAGCCCCTCTGACATCAGCCTGCTTTCTCAACACCCTAGGGTGGATGGCACCTGGACCCATCAATTTGTGTGGGTTAAGTTCCTGTAATAGTTGCTACACCAGCTCTTTCTTCACTGCTGGCAGGTCACTGTCTGCAACAACCTGAACTTTTGTTCCTATGGCTTGGGACCTACAGCACTGGTAAAGACAGAGGTGAAGAAGGTGCTGAGAAACTCTGCCTTTTCAGCATTGTTAGTGACTAGTTCGCCTCTCCTATTTATTAGTGCAACAATATTATTTTCAATTGGTTTTGCTTGCTGCTAATCTATCCAAAGAATCCTTTCTTGAAGTTTTTGACATCTCTGGCCAAATATGGCTCAAGCTGAGCTTTTGCTTTCCTAACTTCTCTGCATATCCCGGTGATGGCCTTGTAATTTTCAACAAATAATGTTCCACTTTTCAACCTCTGGTACATTTCCCTTTTGGTTCTGAGCAGACCCAGAAGCTCACATTTAAGCCATGGGGATTGCTTGCTCCACCTACTTCCCTTGCCCTTAGAGGGCATTAACTGGTTTTGCTTAACTAGGAGAGTGTTCTTGAAAAACTCCCAGCACTAACCAGCTCCTTTAGCCTTCATGGAAGTTTCTCATGGGATCTCTTTCAACTGAGCCCCGAGTGAGCTGAAGTGAGCTCTTCTAAAACCTAAAAACATTTTTCTTGAATTAACCTTCATTGTGCTCAGCAGTATCTCAGACCCCACAATACTGTTGTCACTGCAGACAAGTCTGTTAGTATCCAAGAAAACATAAAGCAGGTTTTCTTGGTGAGTGAGTAGTAAATCCATCTGTGCCCCATTCCTGGTTGGCACATCTGACATCTGTGTGAGGAAGCAGTCTTCTACACATTCTGGGAACCTTATTGATGTCAGATGAGCTGCAGTGCTGTTCTTATAGCAAAATATCCAGGTAGTTAAAGTGTCTCATAAGGACTAAGTTTTGTTGACCTGAAGCTTGCCTAATCAACCTGAGTGTTGCTTTATTGGTCACACTGTCTTGGTTTGGGAGTTGGTAACAGATGCCTACTGTAAGGACACCCTTGGAGACAACCCCTTTGATTTTGACCCAAAGGCATATCAAAGTCAAGCAATTACCACAGTTGACTTCCATAAGAGTTGAAGTGGACAGGATAAGTTCATGAAAAGGCAGTTTGAAATCTGGACTTTTTTTTTTTTTTTTAGAAATCAGAAAAAGTCTCCTGGGCTACTGTCTTTCTATGGCAGTTCTTCCTTCCAGATAAAATTGCCCTACACACCAGCTGAGCATGGGGCAGGTGTGGGAAAACATGCTGCTCTGGGGAAGACTGTGCCTTACCCCTTACCACAGCTAATATGGGTGGATGCTCTGTTCATCTCTGGGTAGCTCTAAATGGGAATGGCGAGATTTTGCACTTCCTTTGCCCTCACTTTGTACATGCTTGAGCAAAGCATGAGGTGGTGGAAATTACATCCAATAAATCAAGTGAATTTCTTTGCAAAGCTGAGATACAGACATGCATCTCTTCCTGCTTTGATGAGGTTCCTATTGAGGTTTCCTGCTTATAATTTACTTCACATAAGTTAATTTAGAAGTCATCAGAAAACAATAAAATATCTCCATAGATAAAACAGGATTAAAAGATGCTGCAATTATTCATTTGCTATCTTGCAGTGTTGATAAAGCTGCTGCTGCCACCAGTCTTTTGAGATCATTCTTTCTCAGGTTTATCTCCACTGAAAATAGAGAAACTAGTAGAGACTTCTAGATGCACATATATACTTTACACATAAATTCATAGGAGCTTAGAAATATTGTTTGGAAAGGACCTCTTGAGATCACCCAGTTAAAAATCTTGCTAAAAATGGGAGTATTGTCCAATGCTAGGCCAGGTCATCCATGGCTTTGTCTAGCTGAGCCTTGAAAACCTGCAAGGATGGAAATTCAGGAGTGCCTCTGAGCAACTATTTCCAGCACTGCAACTTGTTCTTACTAATATTAGAGTTCATATATTTTGCCACCTCACAACTTTCTCCAGTTACAAAAGCTTTAAACATTGGCAGAAGTGCATTATTGCCATCTTTCTACTCAATCTTTAGAGCTAGGATTGCATGTCTTCAGTCCAACAGCACAAGCCATTAACAGGGAAGTTATAAATATGTTCCAAATGATCAGTTACACCACATGTGGTCTTTTGTTCTAGTGGTAAGTCTTCTGGAGAAGAACTCCTTGCAGAAAATCATCTGAGAGGACAGCATTTTTGGGGAAGCTGGCCTGGTGAGCAACAAGGGAGGATGCTTGCTTGCTCTTTGGAGCTGAGACAGTATTTGCTGATACACTGCTTAGAGTCCTTGGTTAGTTTAACTGATGAGAAAGAAAAGAAAAGGTATTTGCTCAGTGCTTCCTTACTGTAGCTGGCACAGATGTTCAAAGAGGAAAAAGATGGTCAGAGTGCTTGTGTGTCCCTCCTATTCTTTACAATCAGGAAATAAATATTTCAATAACTGGACTTAGGTCTTTCTGTGTGCTAGTTATTATTGCTGCAGTATGACATGGTCGCTTCTTGGCAGCTGTTTATAGAAAGCTGCTACCTGAACAGAGTCTTGGAGAGACACTTACACCCCATTTCTATAAATACTTCCTAATATCTATAGCTAAGAGTCTCTGAGACCTCCGTGAACTCCTGCTGTTGGAGCAATGCTGAACAGCATGTTCCTGAGGATGTGTTTCCTCCTCCGTGCGGAGGGCTCTGCTCCTCCTGCACCGTGGTTTGGAGTCAGGCTGGTGTGGCACTGTTCCTGGGCTTGGCACCGACACACCGCATAATATGATAATCCCCGTGGGCTGAGTTAATGCTGTCCTTGGCCAAAAAGCTGTACTTGGAGGTAAACTTCTGACCTTGTGGCTTTTTTTCCAAAAAAAATATTTTGAAAATAAGTAATTGTTATCCTTTCATAAGCTATTCCTCACTCAGAAGGTTTGATTCTTATGAGTGCTACTGTGGTTTATAAAAGAAACAGAGAACTCTTCCTGCAGCCAAAACACTCCAGCAGAGAAAATGAGGAGGCAAAGCACTGGGGCAACTGGGCTCTTCCAAAACCAGTCACTCTCTAAGATATGTAACTGTGAAGTGTCACTCTCACTTTGGCTCAGACATTGGAAGTGGTGCCTATGTCTTGCGTATTCACTGTTAATCCACTGAGCAAAAGTGCTCATCAAAGAAGCTTTGGGGTTTGTTTTGTTTTTGGTTGTTTTTGGTTTTTTTTTGTTTGTTTGTTTGTTTTTAAGAATGATTGCACATGAGACATTATAGATCTATCAATGGGAAAAAGATGGCATTTCTTGATAGAGCTTTTAAGGGCTCCTCAGTTCAGTGCTAGTATGCAAAAGGTAAGAATGTATTTACAAGTAGAGACCTGTGGTGCTTCACTCTTAGCTTGAGGGTTTTTGTAAGTACTTGAGGACACAATGTGCTGAAGCAACATGTACAAAGGAAGACCTTTAGCTGAGAAGTAGTCACGGTCTAATAACTGTTACTCTCTTTGGAGACAACCACAATTGCACTAAAATTGGGGAAAAAGGTACATTATTTTTAAATAACAATACAACATTTCTAATTTGCACATTTACAAAGGAAAACGTTCAAAGACAAAGAAATATAGGTATTACCCTTTATCTTAATGAGCTGAATGGGGGGTGAAGAGTATAGCAGATGTAGTTCACTGCTCACAAAATGCAAACTCTAATTTTTAAAGCATCCTTTACTTTGTTTCCTGTTTTGCAGGTTATCATTTTAATGTGTCCAATAATTGAACCTGCAGCTCCTTATGGATTCAAGTGAGACTACACAGACATCTACCAGCATGATTTGCTGCAATCAAGTAATTGATCATTTGCAGACTATATCCTCATTTGCACCCAGTAATTGTTTTGGAAGTTATTTGCAGCTGCAGAAGTCTTCAGTTTAAGAGTCATGAACTACATGCACTTAAGAAAATCAGAGAACTTGGTTTAAGAGCCATGTGATTTGCATTCAGAAAGGGATATCCATGTAGATGTTGAAGGTAGAGAACTGCAGCATTGAGGAACTGTTGTCTGACTTCTAGCTTAGTTCCTACTGAGAGTGAAGCCAGTGTGATTAGAAGTAGGGTGAGAGATGAGAGTGATTTGGGCACATCAGCAGGTGTATCCTACCTTTCTAGCCATTTCTAGACAGCCCTGGTTCTCTTGCTGTGGTCATTGGGGGTGACTTTGCTCTGCTGACCTTACCCTCGGCCAAAGGGACAACATGCCATGGGCACCCACACTGCTGTTCAGTACTCCTTCCCATGCCAGGCAGCAGGAATGATGGGACCATTTGCAAACAAAGGCTTTTCCTCTTTTTTTTCTCTGAGTGCCTCAGGGAGTTGTGGGATGCAAAGATACTCATCCTGTGGTACTAAAGCTGAGATGGAAACCTGAGCCTCCTCTTTCCAATGCTAACCCACAAGGAGTTTCCAAAAAGTCACCAGGTGATCAGGCCAGCAAACACTGATACTACACAAGACAATAAGAGATACTGTGTTTGAATGGGCCTTCTGCTGCAAGACTCACAGATACATTTTAAACCTCATCTGCATGTGCTGCAGGAGACCAGGGGCAATGGTGGTGGCCATCAATCTAACTTGTCTGGCTTGAGTAAAAGTTAGATATAGCAGGACCCACCTCTCCCACAGAGAATGGATGGCTCTATGCTGGGGATTTTAGTTCCTCTGCCCTCCCAGCACCATTCAAGGTCTGCAAGAAAGACAGATGAGGTGATTGTGCACCAAAGGAGGAGCAGAAAATCCTTGAACAAAGGTGCTGATCTAACCCCTGCACTGAACCTGGAGAACACATGGACCAGAGCATGCAGCTCCTCCATAGTGCCTATGCTTTCCTACCAACCAGCTCAGAGTAAGCAAATCAGCAGCAGGGCCTGGTGCCCTGGAGATATGCTTAGCTATGAAATGGATAGCTGACCAAGCTGCATGGTCTTCAGACAATCAGCAGGATGCTGATGTGCCTAAGTATCTGACATTCCTCAGATATACTGGGGCATAAGCAGAAAGATTATCCCAGTGCTTGTGCAGTGGGGAAAACATGTAATTTTTCAAGTTTTGAGCTAAATATGTGCAGCAAGTCATGAAATATTTTAATCATGAGCAAAAGATCAAATAAAACAAACAAAAAAATGGAACAAAAGGCAGACCAAAATCCTGAACAACATTATAAAAAGCTGCCTGATGTTGAAGAAGCACCAACACTGTGGCTGCTCTCAGGCGATGGCAAGCTCTGGGTCTACATCATCCAGTCTTCAGGCCTCCATGTGCCTGTGAGGAGGTGAAATTTTTTGGCTGCCAGGACTGTGAGCTAGGAGGAAGACACAAATGCAACCAGGCTTCATGCAGCTGCAGAGACCTGCCCAAGCACTGCTTTCCATGCCCAAGGGGAAGATTTTTCATGGGGCTTTAGGAAGTTTTGGTACTGCAGCTCTGCAATGCACAGACAATATTTACTCCTATGAGCATTTAAGAGGAACAATTCCAGGGGAAGAGATGAACTGAAAATAAGGAGAGCATGACCTGGAGTCTGTTAGGCAAGCAGTTACTTTTGCAACGTTTTCAGGTAGGTGTCCACTCCTATCAATCCAGATACATGGTGACATGTTACATGGGCTACTGGATCATGACTACTGAGCACTGTATGACTCCTTCATCTTTTGAACACATCTTCATGGCTCTTCTAGATCCAGAGGGCATCTCTGCCAGCCCTCTCTTCCAACCCTTAAAGTTTCCCAGAGACTTACATATCTTCTCTCTGTCTATTTTCTTCCAGTGCTGGAAGCAGTGCATTTACTGTACACCTGAACTCTGGTTTCTGGGAAGCTGCATGTGTTGTATCTTGCTGGTAAAAAATATAACATGGCATTTACTTTTACTTATTCATTTACTCATTTATATATTTTTAAACTTTGGAGTTAGAGTGCCAGAGGTTTCTGAGCTAGCATCACTAGATCTGCATATGACAAGTACCCAGAAGTGTCTCCTTCAAGTTATAGTCATGACTGTGAAGGAAAAGGACCCCACAGGGAAAGGCAGCATGAGGAATCCATGTGGAGGAATCCATGTGGAGGGCTGGTGCACTGAAGATAGAAGGGAGCTGCAGAACTGGAGGTGTCCTATTGTCTGTTGCTATAATATCCCACAGATATTCCTAACTCTAGACTACCTAACAAAAATGCAGCTGAGTTATGTGCTCATAGCCCTGAAGATGAACACTGATAGGCACCCACTGGTCTTGTTGGCTGATGTTCAGGAATGATCAGGTACTATTCTTGCTCATCTCTGGGAGGATGCGTGGGTAAGGGTGAGTGCAGGCAGCCAGCATGCTCTGATCTGCTCTATGTGTGAGCCTTCCTGCCTGACTGATGCTTCCTTCCTTGCTAGGAGCAATGCTGGACCCTGATTTTTGCCACCAAATTATGTGAAGATACATGGGAAGGGGGCTGACAGCTGGTGTCAGGCTGCAGGCAGACATTAGATGTTCTGAGTGCTCAATCCTTGCCCATGTCTTGGTACCAGTGGACTGAGTGATGGGAAGTGCTGAGCTGTGGTGGCACCTGGAGGTGCAGCCTCTTTGCTGCAGGAGGCTGCACTGGCCCAGGACACTCTGGCATAGTACCATTCCCACTGCTGATGACAGTGGCAGGTCACCTCTCCAGGCCACCCTATGCTTATGACTTGCCCCAGCTTGCTGTTGGTGTCATGAAGGTCAGACTAGCAGTGATGTTACCCCCAAACAATGGCAATGAGACAGCTTGTAAGGAATGTCAGAGTCACCAAAGAGTCTGCTGTGAATGATGTTCTCATCTGAAGAAGCATAAACCTCTCAGTAAGCATCCACCAGCACCTATGCATCAAAGAGAATCATCTTCCCCGTGCCAGTAAGGTGATTTTCAGTCTTCCTCTCTGTGTCTTCAGGACTGGTCACCCTTGCAAAGCTGGAACTCAGCACTCATAGAGTCCCTCTGCTTGTGTCAAAGTGGGGAAGATGCTTTGGACCTGCATCTGAAGCTGTTGTCCCTGCAGACAAAGCCACTGGGGTATTCTCTGTCTCTGGAGGTATCTCAACATGCCTGGTTAGATATGTGGCCTGGCTGTGGCACCTGTCTAGGTTCCTGCTATGCCTGGTAGATGTCAGGCTCCTGCAAGCAACATCTCTGCACGAGCCAGTGAGGCAACTTACTCTCTTGCCACCAAACAGGTGTGTCCCTTGAGCAAAGCCAGGATGCACTATATCAGCTGCAGCACTGGGCAGAGTTGCTGGCAAGGGGAGTTTTTCTGGCATACATGACAGCTATATGGTCAGTGCCTTTGCCAGACAAAGGTCTGATTCTTCATCAAACCGTGAAAGCCTGTGGGTAGAATTTGAGAACTGTAATCCTGGAAGAGGTGAGATCAGGGAATGTCTTCCTCCAGAGGATGGAGAAGTCAGCAAGCAGGCAAGCAGAGAGATAGACCCTCAGCTGATGCAATGGGAACCATCTTAGGCCTAGTGTCTGTACTTTCTGTTCTGAAACTTCTCTGGTTTCAATTTAAATCACAATGGACAGACCCATGTTTTGTATTTCTAGGTTATCGTATGGCTGTGGAATTTGGAGCTGATTGTAGTTTACCTCCTGTTAACTTTCAATCACTTGTCCAAATCTAAGACAGGGAAAGTAACACTAACATAATTCTTTTCGCATGCTCAGTCTAGAACAATGATTCAACTGCAGAGAAAAATTATTCCTTTCACAGCAGAATGATTTCACCTCTTGTTCCTATTCTCCATGTCATGGTTAAATACTTGTTTATGTTTCATAATGAATTTTCATTTTCAGGAAGTTTGAGCTTGGCTCCAGAATTGTGCTTGGGGCTGGAACTCAGTATATCAACTCAACTTGGAAACAAACCACCATTTTTACAAAGCTGCTAAGAAATTCAGTTGGCTGGAGTTTGGCAGTTAGTAAGAATATGTTATGCTTCTAATCTTCAAAAACATAATCTAAAGTATGCATATATATAGTCCATTATCTCTCCATAATTAGGAGAAACAATTCACCTATCAACGAAAAAACACTGCTTTTGAGATGCTTCATTGCACATCAACAGCAGCTCAGATGACGAAGAGGAAAAGACTTTTTATGCCAGTGAAATTTCTTCAGGCATTTTAAAACAACTCCTTCTTGTCTTGAAACCATCAGAGGTGTAGCAAACCTCTGAATTGTAGGTGTGTGTAGAAAAATGTCTGGTGAGGCTGAATGGAATGTTACTGGAACATAATCTAGATACATGGAGTGAAAGTTTGTAACTTTAAAAATTGTTGCTCTCTCCAACTACATCTATGTATCTCCAACTCCAAACTGGTTTCTTATTACTGGTTAAAAAATAAACTTTTGAGCTGCCAGGGGTAAACATGTGCCAAAGCACTTTGCTGGATTAGGCTTTGAATATCTCAGGATTTAAGCTCCTCAGATGTGTGGGGAGGAGAAACGGAAATCATTCAACACAGACAGGGTCCAAGAATGCTCTTGGGTGTTTACAGTGGCTTTTAGTTTAATGTAGAAACCACTCTATCTCCACAGAATACCACTTTGGCAGGGATTTCTTAGGTATAAAATACTGAAAAGTTAAAGAGAAGAGAAGCTAGCTGGATCACTATGCTCATCAACTCACCAGGGTAGAACTATTTCTTACTCTAGTAATCTATAGTTGTTTGCTATCTGAAGTCCTCTACATGGATCAGATGAAGGTCAGACTAGCAGTGATGATGCTACCTCCAAACAATGACCATGAGACAATTTGTAAGTAATGTCAGAGTCTCCAAAGAGTCTGCTATGAATGATGTTCTTATCTGAAGAAGGATAAACATCCTGGCTGCAACGAGTAGCTCATGGATCTGACATTTAAATGCACAAACCCACCACTTATCTGGGGGTCTGCCTGGAGTCCAGGGGCACATGGGGCTTCCATCATGTCCAATTCCTTGGCACCAGGTTGTCCTTTGTCATGGGTGGCTCTGCCTCAGCCCAGAGAGTGCAGTGCCCACTTTTCCACATCCCTTCCCACAAGGCTTGATGTAGGAGATGCTCAAAGGATGATCCCCATCAGACAGGACAGCAGAAAACACAGACCTCCCACCAAACCCTCCCCTGGGTGCAGGCCTTGGGTCACTTCTGCTGGAAACTGTCTGTGGGAGGACAGGGGCCTGGCACGGAGGCAGAATGATGCTCTGTGATACTGCATTAGAAGATGTGTGTGTGATGTGGGTGTTGGTGTTTCTCTGAGTCATCCTCTTCTCTTGATGCTCTTTTTTGGATAGCATTGAAGAAGAGGTAGATGGTATGAGCATGAATTATGACTGCTCTCTCTAGTCCAGCAAATATGTGTTGACTCAAAGCAGAAGAGCTGTGTGGGAAGGAAGACATGGCTCTCCTCTGCACACTGGTGTGGGAGGACATTTTGCAGGGAATCTGGGGGTGATACACATCAAGCTGAGGAGGGACCCAGCTATGGTTTCTCTGGCAACTGTTTTCATTGTTTGACCACTGAACAGCAGAGAAGCACATTTTCCTCCAGTTGTTTGGTTTGAAAGGGCTTTTTTTACATTATAATTTTTTAAATTTTGTAATGATTGTGTTGCCTCAGGAGAGAGCCTGGGGCAGCCCTGTGCGAGAGGGTAACTGTCACTCAAAAAACCCAGTCCCAGTTGGGACTGGTAGGATGCCACACATACTTCTGTTAGTTCATTAGCTCTGGGTCACGGTTTTTTTGGTTTGTTTACTTTTTTGGTGTGGGTGTTTATTGTTTGATTTTGTTGTTGTTGTGTTGGTTTTTTGTTTTGGGTTTTTTTTTTCTCTATTATTTTTGAAGCTAGGTTCTCCCTGGACACTCCTCAGGTATAGAAATGAGGAAAAGTTAAATTCCTCGTATTTTTGCATATTATGTTGTGTCCTGCTCTTTTGCAGTTCTCCTAGTGGGCCTGAGGGTGACAAATTTTGCATTGGAGATGGAGAAGTCTGTGTGGGTCTGTATTTGCTTACTGCTTCCAGGAGAGAGGCTGTGTGCTGGACACCTTTGGCAGCCCAATGCTCAGGCATCATCTTTTGTTCTCTGTGTGCTAGGTTGTCTGCTGCAAGAAACAAATAATAAAACTGTCAGTTTGAGATTCCTGGTATTCATCTGCCCTCAGCCAAAGTGCTTAGGGCTGAGAATATTCCTTGAGGAGATCAAAGAATGTACTTTATTTACAAAATGAGCCCTCTTCCTGCTACCAGGTTTAAGACAAACATTACAAGTGTTGGCCTTCTGTGAACACTGGGTCCCAGGTTTGCAGCCAGGAGAAACCCAGTGCTTGATAAGGTATCAGGCAGGTCCTACCTCAGCTCAAGGAATTAATGGTGCTACTTTTTCCCATGAGAGCACTTGGCAATGAGGAGAAGCAGAGCCAGAGTTGGCCAAAATCCCCATGGGTATACCTCATTGTCATCCTTCATCTTAAGGGGATTTCACATACCTTCCAAGAGCTCCTTCCCTATGCCCTGCACTCATACAATGGATGCAGCAGAAAAAATTCACATCAAACCCATTTTTCCTTCCAGTGAAACGGAGGTGCGAGTGTCATACACACAGCAACAGTCACACAAAGTGGTAATTGGTGGGAATTCTGCACCCTAGTGCACTGCTGATAGCTCACAGGATTGAGAGGTTTGGGCATTTGTTTACTGACCTCCCTCAAGACCTTTTCCATCTGTGAATGTGCAGTCTCTACCCTGTCTTTGAATAACAAAATATTCCGACTGGGAACAAATGAATCTTCAGGCAGTTCTAGCTAATGAAACATAAAAACCAAGGACTGAACTAAATTTGCTTTTTCTTCTAAACACTCTCATGGCTTTTGATTGTCACTGCCTATTAGCCTGTTCTTGCTTCTTTCTTGTGCAAGAAATCTGGTTTGTTAACCACATTATCTTTGTTATGAAATGATAAATTACTTCATCCCAGTTTCCAGTAGTCCATGATGCCTAGAAAATAGATCTGTGACTCCAAATTATTCTAACAACTTGCTGATTTCTTTGGGGAAATATGAACAAAATTAATATGATGCTTATGCAATCACTTACTAAAACTATGACTAATTTGCATCCTGGTGGAGATAAGAGGAGATAAGATGATGTGACATAAATTACACTCCTGTCTTCCTCTATCCATCTTTCTGGAGCCTGAGGGTGCCTGTTCACAGCAGCAAAATAGTGCCTCTGAACTGAACTGCCTTTGCACCATAGGATATGTGCTAAAGCCAGGCTAATGAGTCTTGCCAGACCTGTGCTGGCTTGTGCTGGGCTGATCCTGCTTCCCTCTGTCCCTGCTCTCATCCTTGCTAGAAAGCCCTTAGAAATAGCCACTAGGAATTTCTCTGGACTTTTTCTGAAGCAGCTGCCAAGGACAACCTATCCTTTCCTGATTTAGTGTGGAAATACAGTCCCAGCCTGGCAGAAGTGGCCAAGCCACTTATAAAATATTCAGACTAAACCCTGCCTGCTATTCAAGACATGCATGGTTTTAAAAAATTGGCATTCCTCCTTCCTCAGCCCCTGAATTTGTTTTGTTTTTTTTAATGTTTGCACACAAGTGTTGATCCACATAGGGCAGGGGCACAGTTGCTGCAGCATGAGGACCAAACACACCGTGCAGCCTGAGACAGCAGCTGGGAAACTGAGCATTCCCAATCTTGCTGCACCATGTGAATGCAACATGAAAAATAAAACTACTTTTCAAGATAAGTAGTGAAAAGACCCTCCTTTAAAATGTTGTTAGCTTAGGTGGTTCTGTTGTATGTATATGGGAAGACGGCTTGCTCAAAGCTTCCCACTTCTGCTTTTCAGGGCTGGTGTTCACACTCTCCATCCTAACCTATCCTGCTGCATTGCCAGCTTGGTTTTCTAGGTCTCTCTCTCATGTATACTCCCTGCTCTATAGTGCTAGAGGTGAGCCACTGAGGCCTTGGGTTTCTTTCCTTCCATGACCACCCAATGCCATTACATATGTTGCTTCCATCTTTATGCAGCTTAACGGGCAAGGGAGACAACAGGCTCAAAATCTTTTGAGAGACATAAATGCTGTTGTTACAGAAGTTTAGTTTCCTTAGTAAGTCAGGATAAAAATAAGGTTAGCAGACTATTTCACAGTCTGTATTCTAAGGGCATGTCTGTACAGGTTGGTATGGTACCTTGCTGGGTCCTGAGCAAGCTCCAACTGAACCCTCACATCAGTGACACAGCTTTTATGAAGATAACTTTGAATACTGGCAGCATCTCTTGTGTTAGGGGCTGCTGTGCTGTTTCTGGTTTGGGAGCCATCTCATCCAGTGTTAAATTGACTGAAGAGCTCTACAGTGCACTGCATTGTGCAATGCATATATGCCCAAATAATTAAGATGAATACTATAATTCCCTTGAAAAGCTTCTCTCAAAGTGTGGATTAAAGGCCAAATTTGAGGTAATTTGCAAGGAATTGCAAAAATGTAACCCTTTCTTTAAAAAGTCATATGCCATTGAAAAGTTACTGCTGTTACAGGATGCCATTTACATCTGCATATCTCACTGTGTCTCCAGTCTAATCCAAGATGTTACCTGGTCATACACTTGGGGTATGATGTTTGGTATGGTACAGCGGTTGACATCTAGGGATCCTTAGGTAGGAAACACTAAAAGAAAGTGATAGAGGCACAGATTTGATCTCTCTGGATTAAAATGACAAGGTAAAGGAAATTAGGATTGCATGCACAGGAGGACATGGTTTATGGACAGTTGGGTGCTGCTGGCATCTCTGTGGATATGAATTGAAGCATTGTTAACTTTCCACCTGCAAGCTCCAAAGGTCACACTTAAGGTCTCACAGCAAAGCTGTCATTCTCAAAGACAACATTTCAAAGGTCTCTGAAACCCACACGCATGCTCAATCTGTTCTGGAAGTTGCTATGCCTTTGCAGAGCCAGAGGGTAAATTTAGTGTGGGGTCACTTGACACAGCGTGTTCTGTAGATACTGACTGCTTCATATATATATATACAGCTGCTTTTCATATCCAATTGTTCAAAAACCTCCAACCTGTCCATCCCCATTAAGACCAATACTGATTTGCTGCAGCGGACATTTTTGCTGGAAATCCAAGGTCTCTGGGGTGCAGACCATGGAAAGAGAGATTCTTATGGATTTTGTCAGTCTTCTGTACCTTTTGCAGTGCATAGCAGGCTAAAAAACAGTCACCAGATCCTCCACAAATAGGCTCTTTAATCTTACACCAGTCTTCAAGTATGTCATGTTGTCACAGTCCAAATCACACAATCGCTACAGCTGTAAAAGACTTCTAAGTCTTTTGAACCTGGTTCCATCTGTTAGCAAACAAAAAACTACCATGTCCACTAGAATAAGTTCTGAAATGCCATATTTAGACATTTTTAAAACACCTCCAAGGTTAGTGACCCATTCCAGTGCCTGACTACTCTTTCAGTAAAGAAATTCTTCCTAACGTCTAGTCTAAACCTCCCCTAGTGCAACTTCAAGCCATTTCCTCTAGTCCTATTGTTACTGAATTGTGAAAAGACGGCAACATCCATCTCTCTGCAGTCTCCTTTCAGGTTTCAGGGAACAATAAGATCTCCTCTCAGCCTCCTCTTCTCCAAAATAAACAATCCCATTTCCCTCAGGCGCGTAGGACTTCTTGTCCAGACTCTTTACCAGCTTGGCTGCTCTTTTCTGGACACTTTCCAGCAAATGCTTCACTGTCACTGTTTGAAGAGACTTATCTAGCATTTCTTCAGATACCCTTCACTGACGGACAGTGACCCAGCAGTGAACCTGCACAGGACCCATAGGTGCCTGCAGCCTATATGGGCATAGTGTGGCATTGGAGAGCCACTTGCTCTCTGTCCCAGAGTGGGTTCACCCCTAGGGCTGACCTAGGTTTACCTACCTCCCTCCATCCTCCACCAAAGCAAGTCATCCCAGAGCAGCTTGTGGGACTGGGCTGAGCCTTTGGATGATCAGGATCCTCCCCTAAGTTGCTGTTGGCCAGAGTGTGAGGAAAGGTGTGAGCAAGGGAAAGATGTGTGTGATTGCAGGTTCTGGGCAGCTGCCCCATGTGCCTGCAATGTCATTTCCCCATCTCTCTCCCTGCCGCACTTGAGGTAGGTGGCACTGGGGTCTGATGGATGGTTTGATGGGAGCCATCAGACTAAATGGGAAGAGGAGAATTTCCATAGATGAAAAATGAATTGCTATAAGGTAAGGAGGTTAGTGGTTCCTTATACTTTCCAGAACATGAAGCCAGTGTGTTGAAGTCCGGAAGCACAGTTGACTTAAATCTGCCAGTGCTGGGAAATTTGAAACTCGGTTTCTGCAATAGCACTTTCTCAACAATTTTAACTCTTCCCCTATATGAAATACTTCTCTAGCTTCTCTGAAAGCTTACCAGACTGGCCCTTTCCCAAGTCTATGGAGAACCATGTGGAAACAGGCAGAGTACCTGTGAGGCAGAGAGGGAGGCAAAAAGCTGAATTTAAGTCAGGTGTGATGAAGCAGGAGCCAGTTCAGTCCTTTGTGTCATCACTTGCTTTTCCTGCTCTGATAGAGCATGGGCTCCATAGATACCTGAGCGCAGGCAATGAGGACATGGAGGAGCAACTACACCTCTGAACCTTTCTGTTCCTCACCCAGCTAAGAGCTGGAGCTGTTACAAATCACTTTCATTTGCTCCTGTAGCCTCTCAAATACCAAATAGCATTGTTTAATGATAGCCATAAATCAATAAGTAGTTAAGCATGGAAGCTATAAAAAACATGTGAAAACAAACCTGGTGCAGTGATGTACATATAGAATTTGAGGTTAGAAAACTACACTCCTATGAAAACATACCTAGTGTTGCAGTGGAGATAGAGATAATCTGTGTGGGGAAATACTCCTCTTATCCTACAAGTTATTAGTTTTGGCCTGAAAAGTATTCATTACCATAGTTACATGGAAGTTTGCAGGGCTAAACTTGCAGGGCTAAACCAGGGCTAAAGTTCATACTGCCAAGTCCTAGAATTGCTGGCACATTCTGTGAAGCAGGAATGCCAATTCCATCCCTGCTTCTTCCAGTGTTTTTGCACTATATTCTAGCAGTCTTAATAACCTGAGAATTTTGCCAGCTTCCTTCACTCTTCATTTTGTTTCCTGGGGAGTATGTATCCTCTCAGGTCTTTGGCAGAGTATATGAGTGCAGCCTGGCCTGCTGACAGCACCTTGATAGGTTCCAGCACCAAGGGCTATGGCAACGGGCAACTTCCTGGGGTATGCTCGAGCATCTTTTTCAGCAGTCTGAGTTTTAATCTAGTACTTGTTCTGTTTCTTATGACGCCACTTAAAGTCTGTGTCTCCTGTCTCTCGCTCCCCAGCTGCTTTGTGCTCAACATGCTTTATTAAGCACAGGATGTCACCACGTGGATTCATGCGTCACATCTTTCTTCCCTGCTCCAGCTGTGCCTACAAATATGCAAGGGTTCTAGATATATCCAGTAAGCCATGCTCCTCTGGAGAGGGTGTGCCTGCATTAACACTGGATGCTGAGAGTGGGCCTTGCACTTCGTCTTCAGATACTGAGTTTAAAAAGATAGGTATTTTTTCATTTACTGTGAGATTAAATATCTGATACACATTTCTAGCACTTGGAAGAGTCTTCCCAAAAGGGCTATTTGATTTCCTCCTTTTAGTAATCTTGTACAATACTGTATTACATCCTGTGGTGTGTGCACATGCAAGCAGACCCTTGGGTCAGCCAGCTGGGATGTGATTTCCTGAGCCATTGACAGGAACAAGACTGAAAAACTGGGGCTGCTCCTACTTCCTCCCTGCTTCACCTCCTGCTGCATAGCTAACAAGGCAGTGGGCTATCCCTAGTTTGGGTTGCTGTTATTTTCCCTCTCACTGTAATATCGCAGAAGACACAAGGCCAGATAGTATTCTTAGATCAGAATACTAGGCATAATTAGAAACAGTCTGAAAGGAACCTTTGTTATATAAACATGCAAGTGTTTTATAGCCATGGAAATAACCATGAAGGTAAGATAAAGATACTCCCAAAATGAAATTATTATGTTAGACTGGATAGACTTGGTTTGTGCCAAGTCCTCCCCCCTTTCTGCCAGCAAATATTATTTCCAGATAGTAACAGGCTGAAAATTTCTGATCATGTTTGTAAAAGCTATCACTTCACCAAGGGCTTTGATATACCCACAAACTCAAAAGCACAAAGAACATAGGTGTGTTCACACCAGTTAATGCAGTAGTCTGCTAGCTGCTGAGCACCTTGGCCTTGTTTACCCACATTGCAATGCACTGAGATACTTGGCACTGACTTACATCTTAGTCAGGGCAATTCTATGGATTTACTTTAGGAAAAGTAGATACCACACTGAAAGGGAATTTTCTGTATATTGAACTCTAGGGACAGATCAAGAGAAGGATGCAGGGTTTCAGTGCAAGAGAGTGTGTAACCTAAATCCCACCCATAGAAGCAACATCGTCATATCTCATTTTATGGACATAACCAAAGGTGGCTCTCTCAAAGATGTAGCAGCCCAACAATATAAAACCAGATTTAATGGGAAGGCATTTTGGGTTGTGGTTATCTGCAGATTAAAATGTCATTTGTTGTGTCACAGGGTTACATATTTAGTACAGTGAAATGGTCTAGATGCCAGGCTCCAGCTCTGAGCCATGGGGCCAGTCACATTGCTTTCTGTTGAATCTTGTTAGTGAGATTAAATTTGACTGTATGCATATAAAACTTCATAAATTAAAATCTGCTGTCCCACAGACACTCAGAGTAGGGTGAAAATATGTAATTCAGGTTTAAGGAAAACTTAATTGCTTTCCTTTTCCTTCATAACTTACACTTTGGGGTAGATCACGTGTTTATGCAGCAGAAGAATGCAGGGTCAAAAGTAACAGGTTAGGGAACCACAGAGGCCTTTGAAATGAAGTGTGAAATGCTGTAGGATCTAGTTAGGGCCCAGGAAAAGCAGGAACGTTCTTTCTGAGGAGCACAGAGAAGAGTGGCCTCTCTGTTACTCTATCTCTTCCTAGAGCATCTCCTGGTGTTCTCACCAGAGCCTCTCTCCTGGAGAAGGAGTTCAGCTCAGAAGTACCAGAGCATCACTGTGGAGAGTTTTGCAGGGGAGTGGCTACGTGACAAGGGGCACGGCAACATGCAGCTGGTCAGTGTATAATGTTCTAGAAACCGCAAGGCGCCGCCTAGCTACAACTGCGTCAGTAGCTAAGAACCAATGATAAGCTTAGCTTTGTAACCTGCACCTTATAAAAATGCAACAAATGTTGAATAAAGTTGAGACTTGTTGACCATGATAGCATGAGACTTGTCTCCCGTGGCTCCGGTTATCCAACATCTGGCGCCCGAACAGGGACCACCCAGGAGGCAGAGGAGTTGAGGCAAAGAGCCGACTCCGTGCCCCGAGCGACCTTACAGAAGGGTCTCGGCCAACAATAGCCACGTTGGGTGCAGGTCTGTCTGCAGGCGTAAGGCTTCCCCCGCCCGACGCGCCCAGAAGACGGCGTAAGGCTTAAACCGCCCGACACGCCCGGAGGATTACATCGGTGATCTCCGCCGCTACGCGCTGCCGAAGCTTGGGGGGTTGCAACGGTACCGTCACGATGGACAGGCAAGCAGCGTATGATTTCTTTACCGCGTTTCTCAAAAAACGGGGCATTAAAAATTTAGACCTAGATAAGGACCTCCCACACCTTTTGAAACATGCAACATCTCACGGTTTCTTTAGAAATCCACACTCAGTTCATGATTTACACGAGTGGCGCCGTTATGGCGACCGACTCTGGGAATTAGTCCTAGATGACGATAAAGTAGCTAAGAAAATGAGTAAGTTGTGGAAGGTCGTACAACATGAACTCTTAATGTTGCAGGCAGAGAAACCCGTCAGGCTCACGCGAAAAATTTAAATTACACAATTACCGACCCCTCTGCGCCAAGTCCCCCCGACCCCTCCGCACCAAACCCCCCTGTTTTTACCTCGATTGAAGTGCCCGCGCCTAACTCCCCGCCCGTACTGTCCCAACCAGCCGTGCCGTTTTTGTCACCCTTTGAGCATGCGCACCCGTCGGGTTACAATCCTACTGCGCCGCCCCCCCCCGATGCCACGAGGCCGTTCCCCGGAGCCCTTTCGGACTTCGCGGAGGCTATGGCAGAGAAAAGACGGGAACTATGGGCTAGTCTCGCGAGACAGGGGATCGAGAGCGGTGACCTCGCCCTGGTCGAGGCGGCACAAGATCACTCGTCTCTTATGGCGTTTCCTGTCGGTTTTAATGGGGACGGGCCAGATGGCGCTTTACGCGCCCAGGTTACACAGCTTGATTGGAAGCTGTTAGCGCAGCTGCGGTCCACTGTAGCACAATTCGGAGTCACTAGTGAGCCTGCGAGGCAAATGATTGATTACCTGTTTAATTCGGCCGTTTTACTCCCTGCCGACATTAAGGGAATAGTCCGTCTCATATACACCCCCCATCAGAAATTAACATTTGAGAGCCGATGGAGGGAAGAGGCAGCTAATAGCGCCGCCCAACGGCGCCAGCGAGGAGACCCTTTACATGGCATTACCATAGATGAGCTCATGGGTGAAGGAAAATATTTTCTTATAGAACGACAAGCGGCACTAGGGGTGGAAAAGCTTAGGGAGGTCATGGCAGTTGCCAAAAGGGCAATGCAAAAGGTCCGCGAGCCTGGAGGAATCCCCATGTATATGGGAATTAAACAGGGTCGTGAAGAACCTCTTGGGACCTTTGTAGACAAGATCATTAATGCCCTGACCAAGGCGGGTATTACAGATCACATGCAGGATGCCCTTATTAAGCAAATTATTATTCAGAACGGTAATTTCATCACTCGTTCACTAATAGCCACGGCCCCAGGCAATTGGACAGTCCAAGACATTTTGGATAAGGCTGCAGCAATGCCTGCAAGCAATCAAATCTTTTTAGTCCAAGCCTTACAAAAGATAGGGGACTGTATAGACAACCAGGCCAAAGCTCAAAATCAGGTTTTAGCAGCCCTTGCACCCCTCCAAACTACCTCATCGCAGCGCCGACCGGGAACACCAGGAGGCCGCATGAAATGTTTTCGCTGCGGCCGCCCAGGTCACATTCGCCGCGAGTGTAAAGCCCCAGGATTTTGGTGTGGAAAATGCCAGTCTAACACTCACAACAGCAGCGCTTGTCGTCGTCGTTCGGGAAACTCCAAGAGCAGCGCGAGGGCGAACCGCGCCGAGACACAAGTAGCGGCACTTATGGTGGCGGGGCCGGGGATGGCTGCGGTGCCCAGCGACCTCTTCCCGCTGGTGCTCGGCTTCCTGAGGCAGAACCGCTTCGAGGCGGCGGCCAGAGCTTTCGCCAGGGAGGCGGCGGCGAAGGAGCAGGACCCCAACGCCGCCTCGCTGCTGGAGATCTACAGCGACTGGCTGAGGTCTCCAGGGGCCCAGAAGAGAAAGCTGGTTGCCAATGGCTCCCAGGTGAAGAGGAAGCCACCCTCCAGCAGTGAGAGCAGCTCCAGTGAGGAGGAGGATGAGACCCCCCCAGCCAAGAAGCCAGCTAAAGCAGCAGCTGTGCCCAAGACAAAAGCAGCAACACCTAAATTGGGAAATAAAGCTGCCCAGAGGGCCACCAAGGTGGTCAATGGAAAAGCAGCAAGCAGCAGCAGCAGCAGTGAGGATTCTGAGGAGGAAAAGGCTGCACCAAAGAAGGCTGTTCCCAAGAAATCACCCCTGCCAAAACCTGCAGCCACTCAGCCATGTCGAGGGAAAAACAAACGTGCCAAGGAGAGTTCCAGCAGTGAGGACTCATCTGACAGCTCAGAAGATGAAAAGCCACCTGCAAAACAGAAGCTCAAGCCTGGTCTGTACAGTGCTGTGCTACCACCCCAAGCTCCACAGACAAAGAAGGGCCCTGCCAAGGCTCCTGCAAAGAAATCTGAAAGCAGTGACTCTTCAGACAGTAGTGATGAAGAAGAGCAGGTGACCCCACAGGCAGGAGCAGTCAAAAAAGTAGTGGGTAAAACAACCCCTGAAGCTGTGACTACCAAGAAGGCTGAATCCAGCTCTGACAGTGACTCAGATTCTAGCTCTGAAGATAAGGGAGGGAGTAAGCTCCCAAACTTTAACCAAATCTTCCAAATCTTTTAGAGCATCTTCCTTGTTCTCTTTAAACTGATACTCTTGGACCTTTAGTCACTATATCTGGGCTACAGTACAAACTGGGGAAAAGGCAATTCACGTAGAGAGACACTTAAGCAGCTGTATTGCAGTCATGGGACTGCCTAAAAAAATAAAAACAGACAAAGAGACCGCCCCAACCCCTGGCCAAGAAGAAGGGGGGGAAGCGGAAAGCGGACACTCCCACCCCCACCACCACCGCCATCATCGCCACCAGCGGGGAATCCTCTCCCTCGGCCACGCTGCTGGAGGTCAAAGCCGCCAAAATCCCTGCTCGCCGGGAGAGCGGCCGCCCCATCAAACCCCCCAGGAAAGATTTACCGGATTCCCAGAAGCACCAAACCTCCAAAAAGGGGAAAATTATCCGAACAGCTCAAATACTGCAACGGGATCCTCAAGGAGCTGCTCTCCAAGAAGCGCGCGGCCTACGCTTGGCCCTTCTACAA
Organism: Phaethornis superciliosus; assembly: GCA_023637945.1. Taxonomy (NCBI): domain Eukaryota; kingdom Metazoa; phylum Chordata; class Aves; order Apodiformes; family Trochilidae; genus Phaethornis; species Phaethornis superciliosus. Next base: position 21,920,232 of record JAJQWJ010000004.1, read on the forward strand.
ACCCGTCGACGCCTCCGCCATGAACAGTCCACTGGCCCGGAGACGACACCGACTCCAGACGACGCTAAGACCCCTGCTGGCCCCGGTATTGCAGAGATTCCAGATTGACCTCTCTTTTGACACCGAAGAGGATGTGGAGACTCATGTTATCCCCTCTTTGGACTCTCTGCAGTACAGATACAGATTGCCTCCCTATTGTATTGTTTGTTCTTCCTATGAACATCTTGCTTGGGTAAAATTGCGTTGTGGGGTGTGTCACAGGGAATTTTGGATTTCCCAACGTAACTTACGATTTATCTTTTGTTGCTTGACGTGTGCTTTGGCTAGGGACAGGCAAGATCCTTCTCATGCTTTGGTTGCTTTGACAGGAGACCCCTACCCCGTGGCGATACATAGAGTAGAAAATAGAGAAGATCTTTTGTTAAGGTTTCTTAAGTGGCATTTGCAGTATACTGTAGAACAGCTTTTAGCAAGCGTTGATTCGGTGTTGTTAGAATCTGTTTGTGGGAAAAATGTTTATGTTCCTGTTGCATGGCAAGTGGAGCCCCAGGAGTGGGACGACACTTGTCGTAGGTTTCAGCCTCGCCGGCATCGTCGCCCCTTGGGGAACGATACTGAAAGTAGAAGAGAGGCAGAACATGTGGGTCACTTGGGCCAACAAGACAGGACAACATAACATGTGCCCTTCCTTAGCCACCCCTTCGGACCCCTTTAGAACCAGCAGAAAGCTCGAGAGCAGAGATGGTTGTATTGAGTGGTTAACATGTCAGAAATGATTGTTGTATTAGTCTTGTTATAGGTATCACTATAGGTTTAGGTTTTGGTTGTTTTGCTTACTGTTATTTACCTTTGTGCCAATTTAATTAACACCACAATCACCTTTTATTACATGTTTCACACTTAATCATTATAAATGTTGTAGTTACATTATGAATATTGTAAATACTTTATCGTTGTTTGTATTCATAGGTTTTGCATGTTTTGTCGTTTGTATCTTGTTGGATAGTAAAGCAAGCTAATGGCACTAGCAGAGTATTATCTGAATTGGCTCAAGATTTGTCCTCTGTGCAACATGCGGTCCTAGAAAACAGAGCTGCCGCTGATTTTTTGTTATTGGCCCAAGGCCATGGCTGTGAAGATTTTGAGGGTATGTGCTGTATGAATATGAGTGATCACTCCAAATCCATACATTGTGAAATACAGCAATTGGTGGAGCATTCGCAGAAAATAAAACAAGATGCGGGATTCTTTGGTTTAGATGGTCTAACTAACTGGATGGGCCTTACAGGCTGGTTGAAAAGTTCGTGTAAGACTCTCTTGTTGGCACTGTGTATTTTATTAATTGGACTTATGTGCTTTATCTGTGCTTTAACACTGGTTAAGAAGTTGTTTGTTAAAACTACTAATATTTTAGTTACACAAAATAAAAACGGGGGAATTGTGGAGGGATGGCTATCTGACAGGGGTCACATAGACATGCTGCAGCTGGCTGAGCAGGGCCTTGGGAGACATGGGACCCAGCTAGTCTGAGCTGCAGAGGTGGCAAGGACACAGTGTCCTTGACTGTAAGTTGTTCTATAGTAACAGTTTGCTTGTGGTCAGCCAGGCATGGGTAGAAAGGGTGTACGTGTGAAGGAGGAGCTAGGGGCGGGACAACATTCAAGGCCATGTCACGAGGAGCTAGGGGCGGAGACAACGTTCAAGGCCATGTCCAATTAAATGTTTGGGAGTTCATCAGCAACAGTGTAAGTATGATGTGCCACCGTCAATAAAGTTTGAAGTTTCAAATTCAATCCACCGTCAGTTGGCCACCCTTAGAGATAGTATGCATAAACTCCAAATGACCTCTGATCCCTTTACCTCCTGGTTAGCATCTTTTGGGCTAAACCCTTGGTTAATTTCTCTTTTGGAGAAAGCTCTTTTTGTTATAATAGTGATAGTTATTTTGCTCTTGCTTTTGCCTTGTGTATTGCAATGCATTCAGAGAATGACAATATCAGCTTTTGCAAGTAGCAGGACAGTAATGTTAGCTAAAGAAAACGGGGGAAGTGTGGAGAGTTTTGCAGGGGAGTGGCTACGTGACAAGGGGCACGGCAACATGCAGCTGGTCAGTGTATAATGTTCTAGAAACCGCAAGGCGCCGCCTAGCTACAACTGCGTCAGTAGCTAAGAACCAATGATAAGCTTAGCTTTGTAACCTGCACCTTATAAAAATGCAACAAATGTTCAATAAAGTTGAGACTTGTTGACCATGATAGCATGAGACTTGTCTCCCGTGGCTCCGGTTATCCAACACATCACCTGTGATAAAGGCAGGTGTGCTGCTGAGGGCCATCAGAGGCCCTTCTTTGCTGGGAAGACATGCTCTCCCCAGGCATGGCCTTGCTGAAAAGCACACTTGGGCAAGGTGCATCCTAACTGGCATCTCATAGAGGAGAGTGTTGGTGCATCAGTTCACCCGCCAATACTGCTACTAATTAAAGTTTCTTGGGGCATGGAGTAACACAAGATAGAGTTTGTGGTAAAGATTTAAGAAGCTGTAAAAAAAAAAAATGTATTAGAGGACAGACCTTCACAGGCTGCATATGGTGTCAGAGACAACCTGCCCACGTAGGCCCCACTTGCCCTGCCTGTTGCAGAGGCTGTTACTTGGCTGGTTCCCAGCCAGAGGGCAAAGAGAAGAATGCATAAATAAACACATGCATAAACAGGTAGCCATGTGTGTAAGTTGTGTCTGTTCTGGGATTTCTCTGGTAGTAAGGATTGCTACTATAGAACGTAAAAACCTCTAGGTAAGAAACACTGGAGCTGGCATCGTTGCTGTTTAACAAGTGAGGAAAAATTGCCAGACATTGCTGGCTGAATTTCAGCCTTGGATATGAACTTCCATGAAATGGTAATAAGAGTTTTATAGGCCAGTAGCTCAGAGGATGAAAACTGCTTTCCTCCCCAGGTGACAGAGTGTGGTAAGAAGGATGCTTCTGAATTCCATACTGCCCTGCTTTTGCAGTTTTTCTGTGTATGACTTAATTTTTATTTTAATTTTTCACTGGAACAGGGAAGTTATGCCAGCTAGAATTACCAAGTGTTTTGGCATTTTCTTCCTACCTTAGCTTTGCCAAACTTGGAATATCTCAAGGCAGGAACGGGAAAAACAGAAACAGCAATCTGTTTTCTCATAAAGATTGAGCCAGGTGTCAGGTAGACATGACCTTCACATCACTCCTAAGATGTGCCGCTCTGGCAGGGACTCTGGGCATGTCACTGGTCCCCAGGGCCCCTGGGCTCCTATGAGCTGTGAAGGGAAGCAGGGAGCCTGGCCATCTTTACCTTGGAGCCATCAGTCCTGAATCTTTTGACTGAGATACATTAGACACTTAGAAATCCATCTTACATCTTGTCACAAATTCTTCCATGTCTTTTATTTCAAACAGAACAATAGTAAAGCCCCCTTTATTTATTTATTATTATTTTAACCTGGCCTGGTATGTATTTCTTCTTTACTAGAAATTCTGAATTAAGTGATTGACTTTGCAGAAGTGAAATTATTCCTCAGACTGGCCCCCAGCACACAGCAAATCTCTTCTCATGAGGTGCTATGTTCAAGCTACACCCAGCTAGGTTTTGTTACAGAGCTTGTGGTGCAGAAGGATGTTCCTCCCCTTGCTGCTGATTGTTAAACAGAACAGAGGACTTTAAGTATAGCAAAAGGAGCACAGAAAGCATTCTAAAGCACAATGGTTTGGGTTTGTTTTTTTTTCGGGGTGGAGGGGGATGGGGCATGTGGATGTACTACTTTCTAGCTGATGCTGTCTGTCCTCTATTTTCCATTAAATGCTAGGAGTAGCTCTTATTTTTAGTGACTGAGAAACACGTGTTGGTAAAGAAAGGGGCTTGCTGATTTTAAACTTTCAGCTTTGTCAGATCACAAAAGCAGGTAAGAAAGAGAACACTATGTCCTGGGTTTTGTTGCCCTAAAGCAAACGTTTTTCTCTATCTTGTTTGATTTGGGAAATTTTGTACTTACATGGAAAAGCAACCAAGAAGTTCTGAATTGGTATTATCTTAAACTTCAGTGGGCTATCCTCTGTGTTGTTACTCTAGAAAGAAGTGGAAATGACAGTGTTCACATTGCTTATCAGGGCTCAGAGAGACTGATGCCACACTCCTGTGCTGTATCTTGTAACCCGGGAAGCAGTGCAGTGGCTGGAAGCTGCTACCAGCAGTGAAGAAGAGTAGTGATAACTTTGCTAGAGTTAAACTGCTAAAAAACAACTTGAAAAAGCAAGAATGTGGTAGAAATCTGAGTGAGATCCCAGAGGAGGCAAAGTTTAAGTCAGGAGGCCCCTCAAATGAAATAGAAAAAAAAAAAAAAAGAATATCTGATTATATACGGGAAATAAGAATTGAAATACAGATTGCTTGAAATTGCTTACAGGTCAGGGAGTGGTATGTCTGTGCAATCAATATGCTGTATTCAATGCAGCTTTTCCAGCAATGTGCATTTAAACAATGGTATGAAGCATCACTTGAACAGTTTGATGGAAGAGAGGCCAGAAAGGTTGTCTGCATTTGCTGATGTAGTCAGAATTATCCAGGACAATGCTCAAATCAAAATAAACTGTCAGAAATTTACCATATCAATAACTGCACAAACGTGAGAAAAATGGCTTCATTCTCTTGCTAGAGAGAAAGAGTGTGTATTGGGGCTGCTAAACTAGAAATACCTTCTTAATAGCAATCTTATCTGCTCAAGTTTCTCCTGCGCCTTGCAGCTCTTTTGGCAGGGGTAGGAGATCTCCTGATGTAGTAAGTTCATGACAAGATAACACCTTTGTAAGCAGTGGCAGGTTCAGACAAGTTAATTGTACTGCAGTGCTCAGTGTGATAAGGGAACCCAGCCTGGGAGCCCAGGGAGCCTGGCCTCTGTGTACACAGAGCTCCTGCTTACATAGAAATGAGTTAGTCACAGACTTGAAAAAGAGATGTATGCATTTGTGTTTGATTACAGCTTCATATCTGCAAGGGATGATGCAGGCAAGTTGGATCATCACATTTAGAAGCAGGTATAAGAGAAGACTTTATCAGCATCAGCCCTTGTAGTAAGGTTAGTAGCAATTCACACAGTATTTCCTGGGTTTGTTTTTTTTTCCAGTTGGTTGATTTCCTTCTTGCTGTTACAGTTGCTAATTGGAAGGTTTTGTTGCATGCCACGCTTCTAGAAACTTTGCTTGCTTTTGGATTTCGTCCTGGATTCCCCACTAGCACTCAGCACAGCTGTGTAACAAGAAAAATGTCCACAGGTCAGGAAACAATGTCATCTTCATGATCTGCCTGCAGTAGCCTAAGAAAGAGAGTGTTTTGGAGAAAGCTGTGGCCTTTGGCGGACAGCAATCTTAGCAGATGTGAGCTCTCAGGAATTGATTTTTAACTGCACTGATATTCTGGGTGAGATTCATTGTACTTGCTTCTGATAAGATGTCTTCACTCAGTGCCTGTTTTCCTATTTGGTAATTATCATGTCATTCTTTTTTAGACCTGGCAATCTGTCCTCAGCATAGTGTCATCGTCATGAGTTAAAGTAATGATGTCAATTCTCAAAAAAACCCAACCAACCAAACAAAACCCCAAGCCCTATAATTGGAGAAAAACAGCCACGAGCATCTTTTTAACACAGCAAGAAGTAACTCAAACTGCTTTTTCTCTTTAATAGCTCTTCTGACACACCATCCTTCCCTTTTGTCATTCATTAGTTACTTGAATGTAATGTCACTTACAGTACACTAATAACACAGAACCCTCTTTAGATTTCAATAGAAAAGACTAGCTGCAAACTTACTACTGGAAAATCAGAGTATGAAAATGGAAGTTGACCCATTCTTTAGCTCTTTAACTTCCCTGTACTTTTCCTGCTCTGTATCATGCAGTTGCCAAGACCCTTTACAAGATCTCAGCAAGAAACACATTTTCTAGAACAGTAATTATTCTCAATAAGCATTAATGCTGTATGATCACAATTTTTACATCAAGATATCTAATGAACATATTTTTTTTACTATAAAGTGAGAAGGAAGGAAGGAAGGAAGGAAGGAAGGAAGGAAGGAAGGAAGGAAGGAAGGAAGGAAGGAAGGAAGGAAGGAAGGAAGGAAGGAAGGAAGGAAGGAAGGAAGGAAGGAAGGAAGGAAGGGAAAGAGAGAGAGAAAGAGAGAAAGAGAAAGAAAGAGAGAAAGAAAGAGAGAAAGAGAGAAAGAAAGAGAGAAAGAAAGAGAGAAAGAAAGAGAGAAAGAGAGAGAGAAAGAGAGAAAGAGAGAAAGAGAGAAAGAGAAAGAGAGAAAGAGAGAAAGAAAGAGAGAAAGAGAGAAAGAGAGAAAGAGAGAAAGAGAGAAAGAAAGAGAGAAAGAAAGAGAGAAAGAGAGAAAGAGAGAAAGAGAGAAAGAAAGAGAGAAAGAAAGAGAGAAAGAAAGAGAGAAAGAAAGAGAGAAAGAAAGAGAGAAGGAAAGAAGGAAAGAAGGAAAGAAGGAAAGAAGGAAAGAAGGAAAGAAGGAAAGAAGGAAAGAAGGAAAGAAGGAAAGAAGGAAAGAAGGAAAGAAAGAAAGAAAGAAAGAAAGAAAGAAAGAAAGAAGAAAGAAAGAAAGAAAGAAAGAAAGAAAGAAAGAAAGAAAGAAAGAAAGAAAGAAAGAAAGAAAGAAAGAAAGAAAGAAAGAAAGAAAGAAAGAAAGAAAGAAAGAAAGAAAGAAAGAAAGAAAGATTATTGTAAACTAGACATAAATTTCAACAAGGAACAGTTTTGGGGCTGTAATTGATTTACTCACTCACTCACAAATCATGTGGGTAAGCATGTTACAGGATGTTCTTTCACCTAAGTAAAGGATTTGGATTTCTACAATATGATACCCAATTTAATGTCATGGGAAATATGACACTTGTACCTTTTTTTGTACAAAATGAACATTTGAGTAACAGAACCTAAATCTAATGGTTGGATGGTGATTAATTCAGAATGTTACAAGCAAGTCACCAATTCACCAAGATAGTTTTAGAGATCTCTTAGAAAAACCTGGTGGAAAAGCTTGTTAAAAAGTGGCAAGGAAATGTTAAAAAACAAGTTGCTGCTCCATCTTTTTATTGTGCTGAAGTACACACAGTCAAGTGTAAAAAGTGTCTATGATATAAAGGAGACTAGAACTAACTGAGTTAAGGAAGGAGAAGATAATAGTCACAGACTATGGAGTTTGAACCTTAGGTAATACCTCTGTTCATAAATAAAATAAATCCTCTTTTTTTTTTTTTTTTTCTTTTTTTTCTTTTTTTTTTCTTTCTTTCTTTTTTTTTTTTTTTTCTTTTTCTTTTTTTCTTTTTTTTTTCCCTGTTTTCCTCTGTGAAGAGACCTAGGGTAGATATCCAAACATTTTGAAGCTGTGGAAAGAGAATATTTCCTTTCTATTCCTTTCAATTTTTACTCAGAGATGAAACTCCAGTTTTGTGGATATGTCCTGGACTGATAGGAGCACTGGCCCAGTCTGGTCTGTTCCAAAACCCAAAGTCCTCTGATTGCCTCTCTGCATACTTGTGACTGCTATTGTATATTGCTTACATCCAGTTCATGTACCTGTAAATGAGCACTTGCTTCAGTTAGGGTATTTAGATATGGTGAAATGACAAAATATGTTCAGGTCTTTCAAAAGCCAAGGCAAAAAGACAGACATTTAATAGGGTCTGAGAGGAAACAGCCTCCTTGGAAATAGATATTTATTTACAAACACATCAAACAAGAAGGACACTCAGCCCCAGAGGAGGAAGGCTGCCTTTTGTTCCATAAACATCTATTTGAACATCCCAGGTAACCCCGCCAGTTGTTCTGGGGTGAGTGGAACCAGCCAGTAGGTTGCCCTTGCGGCGCCTGACTTGTGATGGGTCTGGTTGGGTCAAGTTGGGTGGGAGTGTTGATACGTTTGAGGGTAGGAAGGGTCTGCAAAGGGACCTGGACAGGCTGGACCAGTGGGCCAAGGTAAATAAAATGAGGTTCAACAAGGCCAAGTGCTGGGTCCTGCACTTTGGTCACAACAAACCCGTGTAACAGTTACAGACTTGGGGAGGAGTGGCTGGAAAGCTGCCAGGCACAAAAGGGCCTGGGATATTGGTTGATACCTGGCTAAATATGAGTCAGTAGTGTGCCCAGGTGGCCAGGAAGGCCACCAGCATTCTGACTTGTATCAGGAATAGTGTGTCCAGATTGCATTTTGTGCTTTCCTCGTGATACAGCTCAATGACACCAACGGAAGACTCAACCATCTGGATCCCAGGAGTTAGGGGGAATATCTGTTTGCTCTGCTTATGAAAAACACTTGGAAAATATCTGGCTTTGACTCTGTTTACTTATAGGTTCTTGTTAGGCATGGATATTTTAGAAGTAATATATATGTTGTTGGGATATCTTAAAAAAAAAAAAAAAAAAAAAAAAAAAAGAAAAGATGAGAGTTTTAGTCCACACCTGGGACCCAATAGCTTTGAACTGGTTGTTACCTGAGCTTTGCTGTTCCAGTGAAGCTGTTCAGTGAATCTGGGACTTCAGTGACTCCTTCTCCAAGAGAAGCAGTGGAGCACAGATGGTTTAGGAACAGAGTGACCACTCATGTGATGACCAGTCACCAGAAACTGCAAGTTGACTGAGGGATAAGGACATGCCAAGCTTAATGAAAGTCATACAGGCTAAACACAGCTGGCACACAACTGTAATCATATTTTGTCTTCCCTGCCTCTCAAGGAAACTACGGGAATGCACCTTTTATTTTCTCTGTCTCAGAGTGGAGGAACATCAGGCTTTGTGCCACTGAAGGTTCTGAGGAAAAGGCTCCCTGTGGTCAGTGCCTTCTGGGAAAACACTTGTCTCCTCAGCATCTGCTGTGCAGCACATTCTGAGGGTTGAAATACTTTCTATGCATACCTAAACCTGTCCAATTTTATTTTTTTGTTCTTTTTCATTGCGTTTTCCAGCTGTAGGTTCCCTTGGTGTTGTCAACAGTCAGGCTCAGATTGGGGGTTCTGTCTGCCACTGAATGCTTCAGCCTTCTCTGACCAGTAATAACATCAGAATCAGCTTTGCTGGGAGTGGCCCTAGGAGTCTCTTAACATACTTGAAAATCCCCTTTCTCTGTCTCTTTGCCTGTGCACTGGTCAGAGTACCTGTATGCTTGAAAATCAGGGACATTTGCTAGATCTGAGCATTTCTCAACCAGCTGTGGGAGCCACAGATATTGCTGTAAGAGGTGGTGGTTCCCTGCCCTCCTTGCAAACCTCCCCCCAGACGCTGGTTGAGTGGGGAGTTTTTCCTGGGTAAGGGCTGAATAATGACACCAAGGTTGGACCTGCATGTGATATTCATTAGGCTGTGACAGTGTGGGTTACCAAGTGTTTTTTACTGTCTTCCAAGACCCTTTTGGCATAACACAGTCAGGTAATGAATTTTACATAGATGTGCCAAGGATGCAAGCAAGCAGCTCCCCAGCTACCACTACTGGTCTATATTAATTAGAGAGACAGATTTCTTAGTGTCCACACAATCATGGGAAAAAGGCAAAATGCAAGCAGGCAGGAAGGAATTAAAGCAAGTACAATTATTCTACATTTTTCTCATTTAGGGAACAAGCAAAATAGCAGTGTTGATCAGTGGTCTGCTATTTTCCTTTCTCACTAATTAATGTTTTGAAAAGGCAGAAACTTCTGGGAATTACGGTGTGTAGAAAATGGGGATATTTCAAAGCTGCTATCCAGGTAAGGAAGAGGGAGGTGGGGTGTGATCCTTGCTGTGTGCTGCTTCTGGGGCTAACTGCTTACATCTTGCCAGTGTCCCTTGGCTGCCCCTGTGCCTGTCCAGTGTCCAGGGATGTGCAGCACCCAGACAGCCAGGGTGTGATGCCCCTGTGTTGTTCTTTGTGCTGAACTGCATCTTGGCCTCCAGGTGCAAATATAATACCGTCTACGGACACAGCTGTCTCACAGGAGTGTTTTTCATTGAAAAGCCATAATTTCTGGGAGCAATTTTTATTTTGCAGGTGAAAAATGTGAAGGATTTTACACCAGATGGGAGGATCACAGTAGGACAGTGTGAAGATTTGTGATGAGACTCAAAATGACTGACACATGAACGCTGCACATTCAAATTAAAAAGCTTTCAGAGGAATCAGTGAAAAAAAAAATCCCACATATAGATCTACACAATCTGGTCAACAAGAATGACCTGATGTGGTGCTTTCAGCCATTATCTGCCATGGCATTAATGGGTGATTGAAACATCATCATCCTGCCAAGACTAGTGAAGTATCGTTGTCAGGAGCTGGTGGCCATCTGTTCAGCAGAGATGTGGTAAAAAAGCACAAAGAAATTAAAACAGGGGAAAGCAGAAGAAAAACACAGCTCATGGTTCCTTCATATTTTGAGCATAAGAGAACTGCCTGCTTATATTTTTCATAAGAATATGCTTCTTAGGCTATTTTAAAAGACTGATGCATGAATAAATCTAACGAGAATTTCAGAAAAGGCAATTTATTGAGTAGGTCTTGCTCAGACACAGCTACTCAAAGATCCCGCTTCAGCACTCAGAAGAGCTACTTGATGGTTTCCCAAAGACTAAATCCATTGTGAAGCAGCATTACCCATGTCCACCCAACTCAAGGTACTCAGGAAAATTTCAAGTGTATGATTTAAAATACGTCCTTGTAAGAGAGACAATTATGTAGACATCTTAGTTATCAAACAGATGTTCCATGTGATGTAAAATTTGTTTTGTTTCTTCAGGTGGGTGGGTAAGTATATTCACTTTAGCTCTCAGGATCAAAATAGAGGCCACAGTACTCAAATAAATATTATTTACATATGAAGGACAATATTCGGGAATGTCAGCAGTTCTAACTGACAATTAGGAAGGCACTGCCAAGCCTGGGTAACGAATCAGTTATTAGAGAAGTCAGACAGTGCTAATCTCTTTACCAGCTAGTCAGCACTTTCAAACAGCCCGTGGAGATGGCAGATGCTGTTTACTTAACACAGACGTCTCAGCTACTCTTCTGGCCATGCTGGGAACAGTCAGTGGTCAAAAAGCCATGTTGGTCCTTCTGATTAAAAGAAGTGTTGAAGTGTCCCCTGTTTCACAGCATGCTTTCCTCTCTTTGTCTATGCTGTCTTTGCGGAGTTGCATCTCTTTGGACATCGAACAGATTCCTTCTTCTTTTTTATTCTCCTGGAAGACTTGTTTTAAAAAATAATCTTCAAATACCTGTCTCTTGTTTCTTGTGTGGAGAAAATGTTGCAATAACATGGTTGGGATAGTGCAGTCTCCTTAGGTCTGTACAGCACAATGAGCCCACACCCAGAGCACACTTGGCAGAGCCACCCCTGACTTTAGATGTCACTGGCCAGGACAGAAACAGGGGTGTGGGTAGTTTGCTATGTGGAGGGGCATCCTGGGCAACACCTAGCTAGCTATTTGCAGACCCAGGCATTGCTTGCATCTATGAATTAAATCAGGTCACTAATCCCTGCTCATCCTCAACACAGAGGTGCCAGGAGTTCTGGGAGGATGGAGGGTAAGAGCAAGGCTGGGCAAGTATGTGAATTGGTGAGGTCCTTTGGTAAGGGCAGGTCACACCTTTGCCTTGTGCCAGGGGATGAAGCAGCAGCACAGCCTGGTTACCAGCAAGACACCATTACCTACCACCTGACCTGTTGTTGCTTCTTATGCTTCTTTATATCTGAGGATGGCTTGATTTATTCTTGACTTTTTGGACAGTGCTCCCTGGACCAGCAAAGCAGGGTCAGCTTTCTCCCATGGGACTTCTTCTGAAATCAGCACTGCACCAGCCTCTGGTGAGAGGAAGCATGGGGACACATGTAAGCAAACATGCACACACCTTCCTCTGCACAGAAGCCAAGCACAGGGCTACCAGGACTGAGGAGGCATGCAGGGAGCTGAAAGAAAAGCATCTTGTTTGGGGAAATAACAAAACAAGGAACTTCAGCAAGATTGCTGCTTTATGTAAATGAAAGCTGACAGATGAGTGGCCAAGAGGAGTCTTTCCCTGGTCTCCTTGCAATCCCTGGACAATCCATCCCAGGGGCAATGCTGTGCAGAGGTGCCACACTAACTCTCCAGCTAGAAAACCCTCCACTTTATTTCCTTGCATGTACCTGTGCTGCAGCACTGTCCCGTGTTTTCTAGAAGCAAAATGATTCCTTTTATTTCTTGATTCTCTGGTTTTGTTCTTGGTGATTAATTCCCACTTTTATATGCTATCCCACTACTGGGACTGCTACCTGCTCAGTGAGACATAGAGCTGGAATGACACAGGGGTCACCAGTGAGTCCAAGTGAGTTAACAAAGGTGCCCAAAGTAAACTTGAAAACTTTCTGGCAATACATAGCAGGGCTGAAACTTCTATCACCTCCACCAGTTTTTAATTCATTACTTCTTTGTTCTTAGTACATCTAAAACAATTTAAATTAATCTGCTCACTTTCGAAACCATCTTTTTCACATTCTTCAACTCCCTTATTTTTTCTTGGAGATATAAATCAGCCACCTGGGAAAGCTGAGAGACATGATGGGTCAAGTACAACATGGTGACAGGGTCATCAGTAAAACACCCTTACAAAGCAATTAACTGTCTGAGAGCTCTGCAAACCCCTTTCCTTTTCTGTCCATCAAGGCACCTTTTCCTCTCGCACAGGGACACTTCAGAGTCCCTCCAGGGCTGCACTGAGGTCTCATAGTTTACTCTGAATTGACCTAAAGGCTGTGAGTTGAGACACCCAGCACAATCAACAGGTGGTTTGGAGACAACTAAACTTGAAAAAAGCAAGAAATGTATGCATGTAGGTCCCCAGAGCAACTTTGCTCAGCATTCCTCCATTTCAGGGCTCCTTCAGCTGTATAGAGCAGCTCTGGACAGCCATGAAGCCTTGGGAGTTAAGGCCTTTAGCTCTGTCAAAAGTATGTACATTTAATTAAAAGTAATGAGTGCTGCAAGCTTACTCCTAAGAACACAAACATTCAATAATACATCAGCTTCCAAATGTTCCCTGTGCATTTATTATTCTCATTTTTACCAAGGGGACCCTTAGTATTTTAAATTTAGGAATAAATTTATTGGAATGCATATTTAAGATCTGTATCAGATGGGATTTTTTAGAATTCAAACCATATAAGATCATGTGTATAAAAGGTACTATTAATTTTCCCATCCAAAACTAGAAAAAAACAAAATTGAGGTGGAGTAGTTGATGGATTCAGATGGTATCTGAGGCAAAATTTTTAGTGAAGTCTTTGTGGAAAATTATGTATATGTGTCCTGTCTAAAAAAACCCTTTCTTCATTGAAGACTTTGTTTCTTGGTGATGCAAGGCTAGACAGGAATGAATTGTTGCATTGACCTTTTGCCTGATGATATTACTGAATCATGTTGGAGCAGAGGTGGATTTAGGGATTTAGTAAATGGCAAACCCCTCTGACCTTAATTACTCTAATGCCTTCTTAAATCCCTTCACAGCTATGCAAATAAAGTGCACTTCCTGTGTTCAGAATAAAGAGTGCTCAGTCAGTTTTAGGTTGCAGTAATGGTATATAATGTTAAAAATGTAAAAGAAAGACATTCAGTCCACTTGATGGGGAATTCTGTATCAGAGTGACCTGGTGCTGTGCTGGGGGCACTCACCTGGGCAGCCACAGCAGACATCAGTGGCTGCCTGTCTATTCTGCACATTGTGCTCATGGAGAGGGCTCCTCTGGAGAGGCATCCAGGGCTGAAACTTGAGCTTTGACTCCCTTCTCTGCTCCTACACAAATATTCAGGGCTAACACATAAGCCAATAAAATGAAGGTCATACAGATACATACATGTATATCGACACACACACATAGCAGTGTGCCCAGGTGGCCAAGAAGGCCAGCAGCAACCTGATCTGTATCAGGAATAGTGTGGTCAGCAGCAGTAGGGCAGTGGTCATGCCCCTGTACTCGGCACACTACAAGAAGGAGATTGAGCTGCTGGTGTGAGTTCAGAGAAGGGCAACCAAGCTGGTGAAGGGTCTGGAGAACAAGTCCTGTGAGGACAGGCTGATGGAACTAGGAATGTTTAATTTGGAGAAGAGGAGGCTGAGAGAAGACCTTACTGCTCTCTATAGCTAACTGAAAGGAGGTTGTAGGGAGGTGGGTGTTGGCCTCTCAAGTAAATCATGATAGAGGACTAGAGGAACTGGCCTGAAGTTGCACCAAGGGAGGTTTAGACAGCATATTAGGGGGAATTTCTTTACTGGAAGAGTAGTCAGGCACTAGAACTGGCTGCCTGGGGAGGTGATGGACTCTCCATACCTGGAAATATTTAAAAACTTTGTGGATGAGTCACTTTGGGACATGTTATAGTGGGCCTGGTGATAGAGATAAATATGCCTTGTTTTACTGGGATGGGGAGATGTTGATAGTTGGATGTGGTGATTTAGAGGTCTTTTCCAACTCTGACAATTCTGTGATTCTATGATTCATGTATATATGTTTGTGTTTGTGTATGCATATAAGGCAAAGGCTGTGAAGAGGATATTCGTAGCTACCAGGGAGACTGAGCACATGTATCAACTTCGTTGCTCTTCACTATATCTAGGACCTAAATAGGTCATCCTGCGTGTGTTACTTTTTATCCTCCCTGCTCAATATATATTCACTCAAAAATATATATGTATGAGTATCTGAAGGAATTGGGCTGTTGAGAATATTTAATTGGATGCCCAGAGATTCATGTGTCCCTCACCTTTCCTTGCATACCACCGCAGAAGGCAGAACTCTGGACTCAGTCATGCAGAGTGTTGGCACTGACCCAGCTGTGCATGTGTGTGCTTAAATCCCAGGGTGTACCTAATCTTGTCGACTTCATGATCAACATTATCTTTTTCTTAGGGCAAGGGATAGCATGTCCTCAAGGGTGGCTGCCAGGCAGCCACACAACCCTGGTTTTGGGGCTGGACGCAGGACATGCTACAATCCTGGTTCAATTCCTATGCATTTGGAAAAGGAAACATGGAAGCAAGTGAGTGGCAGTAAAATTACTTGCAGCACCCTGTGAGTGATTATTTCATCACAGGTGGATGTCTTCAGAGCAGTAAACATCTCACCTGTAGGCCAAGAAATTCTACTTTACACACCCTGTTTGTTCTTTTTATGTGCATCACAAAAAAACGCAAATATGCGGTATTTAACAAATAGGATATAACCCGCAATTTATTCCACTTTTAGCTTCTTTTCATGCCTGTAGCTTTACTGAGTTCATTTGTTATTCAAAATCAGTGACAGAAGAAATTAGATGTACATCATCATCAGCCTAGTGATTGCGAACATCTTATTCCGAGCATTTGACATTTGAAGTATAGTAGTAACACTTAGCTAGGCACAAAGTAATGCATAGAAATATATCTGCTGTCTTGCTGTAGATATATAATTCCTAAAATAAGATTTTGGTTGCAAACAGGTACCATTATGAGCTTATAGTTACCTTTGTAAAATTTCTGTCAGGATTAATTAAAATTCAGTTCTTTTTAATTATGTGATGCCAACATTTACTGGAACATTTCTAGGAAGATAATTCAACAAAGGCCTGAATGCAGATGACAATTGTTTTGCTTTGCTGAGGCTAATTTTTGCAGGACGGCTCAAGTTTTATTCCAGTCCTATGATCACATTGAACTTTGAGAAGAACAGTAAAGAAAATTTGGGAAAGGAACTCATTACTGACCCTCATACTTATTGTGGTCAAAGAAAACTAATGTATCAAAAATGAAGAGAAGAGAAGAGAAGAGAAGAGAAGAGAAGAGAAGAGAAGAGAAGAGAAATAACCTAAAATAAAACAATAAACCAGTGATGACAACATTTGGGCAGATGGTATCAAATAGCCAAATGGCAGCATATACAGAGCTTTGCTACACTTCACAGCAGGTACAAAACAGCTGGACAAGTTCTTAATTTTTCTGAAAAGGATTATGTTTTCAATAGATGCCATTTGGAATTAACTAATGGAAGCTCAGGAAGAAGTGACAAATATGGGATTTGAGCTATGATACTTCAACAATATTAATTGAGATTGACCCACATAGGTCTGAAAATGGTTCGCAGTTCATGGCATGTGGCTGCTGGGCTACATCACTGAGTCAGAAAACCATTAGAAAGTATGTGTTGCTCCTGAAACTTTCAAGAAGTGTTGGCATTAGTGAGAAATCATTGGAAAACCAGACTGAGTAGGGCATCTGCAGCCATGAAAAAGAAGAGGGGCAGCTTAAAACCACCACAGCTCTTCTTCCCTCACTTCTGGATCTAGCTTCACAGGTGAGGTAGAGGTGTGATGGTGAAATCCAGCACAAGAGTGATGATCCTGATCAGTGGTGCCTGAAGCAGATTGCTTCTGTCAGAGCACAAGAGCACGGTGGTGTCATTTGGAGGATAAATCTGGTTAGACATAGATGGCTTACTTGAATCAGGCAAAGCAATGAGAGAGCTCGGACCCCTACAGACCTGGGGTCTACTGGTCACTTGCATTGCTGAAAATGATCATTCTTGGCTGGCTTCATTATGTGTGATGAGATTATGGACATCCAGGAGAAGCATCAGTCAGAGCCACACACACTCTGGAAACATCCAGCTTGCTGCACTGGGCACTGGGACTACACCAGCCTCAGCCAACCAAGGGTAGTAGATGTCCATTCTGTGGTCAAGCTCTCTCTGTAGATTGCTGTGGAGGACATTTTTCTATGTCACTGCAAATATAGCACCCTGGTTTGCCTGTCACACCTGTGACAAATGCAGTGGTCTCTCCCATCAAACTGGTCTTGTCCCCACAGCACCTGAGCACTGTGAGTGGGGTCAGAGTTTGATGGTACAAAGCCTTCTGTGCAGAGCTGGTTGCACCTTGGACTGGGAGGGTGGAGAAATGCTGTGAGCATCAGCAGTCTGCTCTCACTGGGGATGCTGAGACTTTGCACTTCACACCAGAGCAGGTGGTGAATGAAGCAGGATGTTCTGGTCTCCGGAATATGGGAACTCAAGACAGCATAAAAAATGCAGCAGCAGGACAAAGACACAGATGAAGCAAAAGTAGGAACTGAGAGAGTTCAGCTCATTCATAAAATGCTTATACACTGTTTATTTAACTGCTTCAAGATACAGAGTGCTTGCATGAAGGGATGTGTTTCACCTTGCTTTATCCAGGATATGGCAACAAAGAGTGATTGCCTTGCCCTGCTATCCAGACATACTGATAGCATAACCTGTGCAGGGCTGTCAGTGGAGACATGCAATGCCCTCTTACATGTTTCAGTGGTCATAAAGCAATAATTTAATGCAAGCATGAACAGTGGAGCAGGATGGCTTGAGAAAAACCTGAGGTCAAGGTAGCAGAGCAGCCTCCTCTAGCTGTCCTCTCTGCTAAACAAAGTACCCTGGTGGCCTCTCAGCCACACAGGACCATGAGTGGCACTTCAGGCATGCTGTTCCCTTGAGAAAGAGACAGCACAGTCTCCTGGGAGCAGCTCCAGCATGTGCACAGATGCACACAGGGTGTCTGTGAAGCCGTGGAACCAGCAATTCATTCACTGTCACTGCATGTTTTCTATGCATCATGACAGAGAGATATGTGAAGTAAAGAAATTCCAAGATGTGCCTGCCCACCTGGCCACAGGGCAGAGGTTAAGCTATGGGCCTCTCCTGATTCTTCAGAGCAAGTGCCTGCTGCTGCCAGTCCAGCCCAGCATGGTTGTGACCTCACCAGAAAGAAAACTTGGGTGCTTGTGGACCATGAATCCCTGGTTTGCAAACAGCCTTGCCCAGCTCAGACTCGTTACCAACCAGGGGTGCTCACAGAGATAAATAACCCTGTCTCAGACTGGACCAGCTACTCCATGTGATTATATTCAGGCTGGTATCTCAAGTCTAATCTGCTTTAGCTGCCTCTTTGGCAGGCTTTTGCCTGTGTCACCAGGTCTGGCCTCTGTTGCAGCATTCTACTGGCCCAGTGCCCTTTAGAAGTCCCTGTGCCAAGCCCAGGGCTCTGAAGGGCGCTGCCCACACAAGCATGGTGTCCTAAGCCTGCCCTTCTACCTGCACCCTCAGGGAAGATGGGTTTGATGCAGGACTACACAGACCATGCAAAGGAGCCATCAAAGGAGCATTTTGCATGTATATGGCACCTGAGAGGCACCAAAGACCCAACAATAACCCCTTGTACTCCTCCAACAGTTTGCTTTTCACCCCAGCAGGTAATATCTGTGTGGGAAGGGGGCAAAGCTGCTGCATTTGCTCACTTTCTCCTTCCTGTTTGGTCTTGCCTTTGCTCTGCATCTTGGTAGATTCTGTCTTTTTATAGCTTCCAGCCTCCTCTGATAGGTCAACCTCAACACCTATCCATCAGAGATTATTAAAGCCTCCCTCTGTCAGTCTTCTGCTACATTAGACACCAAGAGGCTAGGCTTGAAAAACAAATTCTTATCAAGATGGCAGCAATTTTATTGTTCTGCTTGGGAAACAGACCATTTATTTGTTAATTGTTTTTAATACCTCTGCTTCAGAGGCAGACTTGCAGGTGCCTGTCTTACTTCTTCCTGATGAATAAGGCAGTGAGTGCTGCACAAGACACATCAGAAAACTGCAACACATGTTAACTCTTAAAGTGAAACCAACTTTGCAAGCTGTATATATAACAACTAGTAGCCAACCTTCAGAAAACCAGAGAAAATACCCTTATCTAGATAAATATCTTCAAGCATATTTACATATGAAAGCAATTTTATCTTTCTCAGTAATCGCTAGGTGACCTTCTAAGCAAAACAACTTGCCAGATTTCACTGTGTTTCCACTCAGTTCCAGCAAGACCACAGCTGAAGCAACTAATGACTCAACACTAAAGACTCAACCAGTGTCTCTGGTGACATCTGGCCCAGAGGTCTCTAAGGGTGACATAATGGGGAAGACCTGTGAACGTAAGTTTTTCCAGCACTGTTGTCCATCAAACAGAACACTTGTTGACTAACTCCTGTAAGAACATATACATAATCTGTATTTATAGGCTTAAATTTGCATATAGATTTAGATACTTCAAGCTTCCCTCCTCACCTGTTTTAAGTTCAATTTAAAATGTCCTTTTCCTTCTTAAATATACAGAAATCAAAGCCTATTGCTCTGGAAAGTATATTGTTTTCTGTACAACTCTAGTGGTCTGTACAGCTCTACAGTGGTTTCAAGCACTTTTGAGTATCTTCTGTAAGTCTAACTGATTTTTTAACTGGCTTTAGTCTCTCTGATTCCTGCCTCTAGCCAGTCAAGAGCCCTCCTAGAGTAGCTGCTTGACTCAATTGCTACAGCAGCTTGAGTATTTTTAGCCTGAGAGGAGAATGCATGCTGCTGACGTGCTCTGCTACCCAAGGCTGCTGAGGCATGGATCCATTTCTGCTTAGCAGAGAGAAGTAGCTGCTGTGTACAAGCAAGGGTACTTTTTTTTTGCCATTTATACCCAGGCCAGCACTGAGGTGCTTGCTAGAATAAAGAGTCTTCTCAGTTTTAAAAATTCTTACTATTCTTCTAAGTTTGCAGCTTATTGACCCTTGGGTCAGTGGTGGAGCACCACCACGTAGCAATGCATTCCTGATGGACTTTATCAACCAGCCCCTAAAGCAGATCCCCTGAAAAGCACCCATGGTCCTTTTGCAAAATGTATGCATTCCCTGGACCTTGGCTGTTCCAAATGGATGGGCAGGCTGTTCTGCATGGAGACTGGAAAGCCACTGGCCCCAGTGAGACAGCAGTGACCACAGCACATGCTTGCATCAGCAGGGCTCCTCCCACCCTCCAAAATCTGTGCATTTAGTTCTGCCTTTCTTCCTTCCTTTGTGAACACTTTTTTTAGGAAGAGAGTGAAAGAATTTAACCTTGAAAAAAATGTGTATTCTCAAGAATACTTTCAAACAACACTTCCTAGTGAGTGACCTAGCAATATGAAGTATTCTTTCACTAGTATAATGATGACTTTAACAGTAATCTTTCGCTTCTCTGTAAACTAAACTGAGGAAAAACTTACAAAAATGTCCCACCTAAATGGAGTGTATGTGCCTGAGTGTAAAGGGTGTTTGTTGGGAGAAGGCAGATATCACATGTCCCATGAGAAAACAGCTTTTTATAACAGCATTGGTTGCATAGCTGTTAACAAAATGAAAGAGACTACTGATAAAGAGAACTGATGAAGGTTCAGCTAAGCTATATAATGCTCTATTTTTAGAGTATATGTTTTTTATTTTTTCATGAAACAAGTTAACAGAAATCTGTATGTACCTGACATCTGTCTATGCATAGGCCATCTTGCAAGCTCTCCCTCACTCAGTGTCCAGCCTTGTTTGTGCTGTTTCACTCCCTGATTTCTTTGGCACTTAGGAGCTGTTGTGGGGATGTTGTTAAACCACATATGAAAAGGAATCGAGTGAAATATTGTACAGCCTGAAAAATGGACCAGAGCCAAAGTTAAATGGTTTTAACCTGAAAATAAAATGCTTTGAAGCACAGTTTGCAGGTTAAGAAGAGGGAATATCAATCCCAACCTAATATATGCTGCAGGGCTTTAACTTTTTAAACACAGAATACAACTCACTTCCTGGGCAAATTTTGGCTTTGATCATGCCTTTTCACAAATTTAAAAGAGCTAGATCTGTTTCAGTGACTTATTCTACTCTACAAGGAAGCAGGAAAGATTATAGAAACCCTATGCTTTGTGACTTACAGAGCAGAAGAGGGTCTCTGTTGCTGAATTGACACCAACAACAGGTTCAGAGTGGACTTTTGAGCTAATGATAAGTGCAGTAAATCTCAGCTTTAAGAGAAATCTGAAGGTCTTTTTGGCTAACATCCTGCTCCAAGCATGAGGTTCAAAGTTAGTGTCAGCAGATATACATAATATCTCCCATTTATATGACTGTATTTAATATCTTAGGAGTTGAGAATTTTACAACGTGTGTGCACAAATTACTACATCCACTAGAGAAACCTCTGGGGATGAAATCCCTGGTACTGGTGAGGTGACATGCCATAACTCTTCAAGCAGTGTGTAGAGAAACTTCCTGCAAGTTTTAACAGGTGTGAAAAAAGTATGCTATTTCTCTTCTTCCTAAACCATTCCTTTCTCTCTAGTGCATGTCATGTCATTGTTCACTGCATCCAATGTGAATAATTTTCCCCGAAATTTGCTTTTCCCCTGAAAATAAGCTGCTAGCATTCTGAAAAAGGGCAAGTTTCTAAGCAAGACTCTAGAAAAAACTGCTGGTTTACTCAGCTCCAGATCTTGCTTCCTCTGAAGGAATAGAAGAGAAATGGAGAGCAAAAAAGTCTCTACAAAGTCTTCAAACATAACCAGTACACATGGTCTCAGCTATGGAAGAACATCAAAGTTCCCACTTTGCCCTTTAACAGGGCAATCAAAAACAGTTAAAGAGAATGCTAATTATCTTCCTGAAACCTTTTTTTAAAACTCATTGTAATGAATTATCTAATTACAGGGTTCATTTGTGAATCCTCATTTGGCATAAAGCCTGTCATTTCAGAGACTGTAGTCAGTAGCTCTGGCTTGCAGCAAAAATACAGAATGCCATTCTCTGGTGTGAACACTGAGGTTACTCCTGTCAGTGGGAAAGTGGCCCAGGTTGCCTGAGCACTGCTCTATTGCAACGGTAAGGTACATAAGGGCTGCATACATTGATCCAAGTCATAATTTGAGCAAGCCAGGGAGGATGATGGCTGGCAAATAAAAGCCTCAGAGGAGTTAGAAAACCCTCGGGGTTCAAAGGGAGCCAAGCTATATTGAGACGTGGTCAATAGCTACAGAGTGGGAACACTTACCTGAGCACTTTCTGTTCAGAAAAAGGGAATCTGTCTCTTGGATAACTCCTTAGTAAAGACACAATCTGGGCAGTGATAGGAATGCTGCAAAACCCAGTGTTGAAATTGGATGCAGTCACATTTTCCTTTCCTCCAAAGAGAAATGCCAGAAATCCTTTTGAGTCACTGGGAAACCAGCCAAAATGGCCAAAGAGCAGTTTTCTAGATGTCATTATCAATAACACATGATTAGAACTACAGCAAGTCCACACAGCCCTAGCATGGGAGCTGGGACCCCCCATAGGTGTAGAAGGCTGGGCACCCCCAAGCACTGCCCACAGCCAAATGCTGAGATTGTGAAAACATCAAGGACCCGTCCTGTCTTGCTAGCTGGCATGAGGACCACAGCAGAGATATGAGTATGTTCGCCTTCCAAGTACAAAATGATTGTTGGCAGTACACTGTGAACATGTCAGACTTGGGGGAATATATTAAGAAAAGGCCCTTCAGTGGTTTTCTTTCTTTAAATGGTAGCCACTGGAAAGTTATGCAAACACTTCAGCTGTGGAATATATAATCTGACATCTGGCAGGGCTCCTTTGTTGACCCAAGGAGTGAAGTATGCAAGGGATGGCTAGAAGTTGTTTCAGTGATTATTCAAAATGATAAATTATATTAGATGGCTTTTCTCCCCCACTGCTTCTGCTCTAACTTGGTCACTCCCAGTAAATAAATCTGATTCCCTAGTTTTCTAATAATGAAATGCACTTTTAGAGGCAGAAGGCTGGAGCAGAGGGAGCTGAAAAAAGGAGCCAGAGAGGGAGTGTGAGCCTGTGGCTGCACATTAAAATGAGCCCAAACCAGAGCCAGCTATATGAAACATGCACCTAGGCAAATGCAGTTGCTTTTTATAAAACAGCTCCCTGATCCAAGCCACTGGAGTTAAGCAACTGGCCAAAGAGGTGCTGCTAAATCAAAATCATTCCTGTTTCTGCCCATTTCTCATCAAAATGGAGATTGCTGAAACCAGAGCCTGTTTGTATAGCTTTTCCCTGTTGCCACAAGCCTTGGGGTCTTGGTCTGACCATCTCAAGGGGTTGATTTTACAGCTTCCCTCCTCTCCTCTTTCACTGGCATTGTCCCCACAGGAACCAGCCTCTGCCCCTCCACCCAGACCCAGTAAAAAAAAACGAGGGTGATTTTGTGTCAAGAAGTCCCTCAGACTTCACTCACTGCCTGACAAGGTATAAAGGACAAATAAAAACCCCAGACTTCTCACAGAAGCCCCTGTAGCACCTGATACAACACTCTGTGCAGCTCCAGAGGAAATGAAACTGTGCTGACCACATGCATTCTTTTAATTAGCATTTGTGGGCAGAACAAAAAGCCTGAGTTACATGAAATATTATCTTAAGCTTTTCAACATGTCCTATCTCCTCCTGTATTTATATTCTGTGTGAATACTTACCTACTAGTTCATTTAAAAATTTTTAACACTTTCTAAATGAAATTAATTATGAGAAACAGCTACAAAGCATCAAAAGTCTTACAGTCTTCTCTAAAATAAAAAGAGAATGCAGTCAAAAATAGATGTTGAGATACTCAGTAAACAGGACAAATATTAATTTATTAGTCAATTATTGTTACAGGAATGATCTGCTAGGAGAAAGTAAGTCATTAAAGCATTTGAAAAATAACAGGAACTTTGAACAGAGTAGCTGCTTAGCATGAGAAGAAAAATCAGTGACTGAAGAAATAAATGAACCAGCACCATAAAATACCTTGATACCACTGGAATACAGTACATTAATTGGAAGCCATGAAGAATTTTTCTCATCAAAGAGGCACTTCTCCATTTTCTTTGATTTTCTGTTAGTTGAACTTCTGCTTTCCTGCCTTTGCTTTGCAGCAAGTGAACTGTTGTGGTTTGATGATGGGCATCTCTTTGAGCTACATAGGTTTCTTGCAGATTTTGCTTGTTTCAGAGGTAGTAATAATAATTTTTACTGTTAATGACTAACTATTGTCATTCTGGATCCATGAGTAGGTTGCAGTGTCTTCCAGTCCTCATGCAGACACCAGGAACCTGGAATAAAATCCATATAAGTGTCTGTCTATTAAATTTAGATCATTTGGTCAAGAGCAGGACACAAATTTCATGTGAGTTTTCTCCTTGACCTTGGCTTTCTTAGAAAACTTATTAACCATATTCTTGGTCTAAAGGCCCATGGTAGTTCCCTTTTG
The DNA here is from genome assembly GCA_023637945.1 of Phaethornis superciliosus. Taxonomy (NCBI): domain Eukaryota; kingdom Metazoa; phylum Chordata; class Aves; order Apodiformes; family Trochilidae; genus Phaethornis; species Phaethornis superciliosus. The sequence continues at coordinate 21,944,358 of JAJQWJ010000004.1, forward strand.
TCCTGCCTAGTCTTAACTCCCACTTCACAGCCATCCCAGGAGCCTTGCTTTCCTTCACCTAGGATTATATGTGCTTCACTGGTTTGTGAAAATATTATTTTGTGCTTCATTCCCAAAGCCTCTGTAAAGGGGGCTGATGTGTGAGATAGAAACCTTAGGTGCCACATAACACACCAATTTGCTCTGTGTCCCCTCTTCTGATTTTTCTTTCTCATCCTAGAAATGAACTCACATCCACACACATATGCAGTCAGAAACTTGCCATCCTCCCACAAGGATTTCATATACTGAGGAATATCAACTATTTTTTTAGTTGAAGGAACCTATGGAAGTAAATCCAAACCAACCAGTGCAGAGTGACTTTGTATGAAATATTGTCCAAAATAGTCCTGATATTACATCCATTCACTAGCATCTCCAGGTCCCTTTCACCTATGCTGCTCTCCAACAGCTCAGTCCCCAACCAGCACCGGTACCTGGGGTTGTTCTTTGCCTGATGTAAGACTCTACACTTGCCCTTGTTGTAATTAATCAGATTTTCCCCTGCCCAACTCTCTAGCCTGTGTAGGTCTCTCTGAATGGCATCACAGCCCTCAGGGGTGTCAGCCACTCCTCCCAGCTTTGTGTCATCAGCAAACTTGCTGAGAAGACACTCTGTCCCATCAGCAAGGTCATTGATAAAGATATTGAACAGGACTGGACCCAGCACTGATCCCCAAGGGACTCCACTAGTCACAGGTCTCCAGCTGGACTCTGCACCACTGATCACCCCTCTTTGGGCTCTATTGTGCAGCCAGTTCTTAATCCATCTCCCTGACAGTTCTTCTATCCCACATTTCCTGAGCTTGTTCATGAGGATGTTATGGGAGACTGTGTCAAAAGCCTTTCTAAGGTCAAGGCAGACTGCATCCACTGCTCCTCCTGCATCTACCCGTTCAGTCATAACATCATAGAAGGCTATCAGATTAGTCAACCATGATTTCTCCTTAGTAGATCCATGCTGACTACTCCTGATAACTTTCTTATCTTCCATGTACTTAGAGATGATTTCCAGAATGAGCCACTCTATCATTTTTCCAGGCATGGAGGTGAGGCTCCCTGGATCCTCCTTCTTGCCTTTTTTGAAGACTGGAGTGACATTGGCTTTCCTGCAGTCCTCAGGCACCTGTCCTATTTGCCTTTTTTGAAGACTGGAGTGACATTGGCTTTCCTGCAGTCCTCAGGCACCTGTCCTATCTTTCAAAAATGCTGGAGAGTGGTAGGGTGATAACATCAGTCAGCTCTCACAGCACTCTTGGGTGTGTCCCAGCAGGGCCCATGGACTTGTGTATATTCATTTTGTATAACTGATCTCTAACCTCATCTTCATTGACCATTGGTGAGTCTTCTCTTTTCCAGGCTTTCTCTCTTATACCCAGAAATACAGAAATATCAGAAATACATCAGAAGAAACACAGCCTCTGGAAAGCTGTCTGGAGCTCCCACAAGAAAATATTTCTTGTGCCTCTTTCTTCCAGCTGGGTTAGAGTCACCATAAGAACATTTTCTTTCTCTTCCTTTCGACATCTGGCAGTTTGACTTCTGCCTGGATCTCGGGATCCTAGAGGTTGGTGAAAATAATCAAGAAATAATTATCCTTTCAGAAATAATTCAGTTCAGGTTTGGATACAATTTTAGATGGAGGCCTAAGGGCAATGGAGAATTTTTACCACGTTCGAGTCTTCTGGCTCTGCCCTTGGCAGCATACAGGAGGCTCTGTTTCAGCTTGCTTATTAGGTCAGAAATAAGCTGGCTCTCTGGAGGCATGGGAACCCGTGTTTGTAACAATGTTGCACTAAAAATCAGTGCTCATTAACCTCTGCAGTGCTGTCTTGAAGAAGAACAACCTGAATTTCCAAGCCTTTGATACGTACCATTAACCCTTAATTTTTATGAAAGCATTTCCCTGTCTCATAGTCATATTTAATCAAAAAGATATTTTCTATTGCAGAAATGGAGAAAACTGGGGTCAATGGCAGTGCTTGCACAGTCAAACCTGGGTCTGGCTATTTCAACACCTTCCTCTAATACCAACCAGAGTGCTCAGTGTACCTCTGTGGGATCCCACTGGTGAGAAGGGGACCTATGACATCCTGTTCCTATGCTGTCTGTGTGCCAGCTGTGTGCCTCATGAGGAGGAAGAGGACTGACTGCCTCTGGGAGGCAATGCTTGACTGCTGGTGGCAGTGCTGCATGGTGGCCTGCATCATGTCCCATCCCTCCAGCCCACTGCCAGTAGCAAACACTAATCGTAAATCAAGCTTTGGAGACCGAGGTTGTTTTGTAACATCTCTGTCTGTATTACAGGTAAAACCTCAGCTTCACCTCCACTTCAGGGATCTCATGCCTCTTCCCATCATTGATGAAGGTCTCTGCTGCTCTGGGGATGCTCCTGGTGTCCCACACTGTGTAGGAGCTGTGGGAATCATAGAATGTTAGGGGTTGGAAGGGACCTCTGGAGATATCTAGGTACAACCCCCTCTGGTAGAGCAGGTTCATCTAGAGTTGGTTGTACAGGATTGCATCCAGGTGGGTTTTGAATGTCTCCAGAGACAGGGCCCCTCTTTGGGCGCCCTGTTCCAGTGATCAGTTACCCTTACAGTAAAGAAGAATTTACTTATGTTTCAGTTCAATCTTCTGTGTTCCAGTTTGTGACATTTGCCCCTTGTCCTCTCACTGGAAACCACTGAAAAGTGTCCAGTCCCATCCTCTTCCTGGCACCTATTAGATATTTACAAGATATTTATAAGAATCGATGAAATCCCTTGTCAGACTTCTCCAGGCTGAACAGACTCAGCTAACTCTGCCTTTCCTGATCTATTAGATGCTCTGGTCCCTTAATCATCTTACTGGCTCTGTGCTGGATTCAGTTCAGTAGTTCATTGTCCTTCATGAACTGGGAAGACCAGAACTGGATTCAGCAGATGGTTCTCCAGCACAGAGTGCTGGTATCCTCACCAGTTCCCAGGGGCCATTTGTGCTGGCAGGAGGCTGAGCTGGCATGGAGCTGCAGAGAAGCACAGTTCAGATTGTAGGTGAGTTACAATTCAATCCCCAGCTTTTCCCAGGGAGTAAATTGTTCTTTACTCTGAGATAGAGGGCAAATTTGCATCCTAGTCCTCAGAGAGCCCAGAGAAGATACATAAAACAAACCAAATGTGTGATTTCCTGTGTCTCTTCTATAAACTTCACATAGAGAGGGATTGTTCCTGGAGGCAGCTGTTACAGTTACACCACTGTTGAGAATAATCTTGTTTTCATCTTGATATCACCTTAATTCTGTTGCAGCACACAAGACACCATGTAAGACAGCATGCTGAAGCAGCAGGGGTGCAGCAGATGGGCGCAGAGCAGGGAGGATTGGTTTGCTGGTGCAAACCAGCCCTGGTGCTCTGCAGACCTCACCATCAGGCATTAAGTGTGAGTCTGTGAACAATGCCATTAACCAACAAACCTCTTCTCCAGACACTCCTCTCAGGGCACTCTCCTAACTCTAGGTTGGGACATGCTCCAGCAGAACAACCAGTGGCAGGAGTGCTTGCTTCATGAAGATGTCAGCTGCTGACCTAAAAACATCTTGATTATCAGGTACTTTGAAGTGGACGAGATGTCTCCCTACAGCCTCTTTTTGCTTCTTAATTATGTTGCAAACTTGGCTGTCAGTTCTTCAGCCTGGACCTGCAAAAGTCCCAGAAGTTCTCTGGTCTAGGACTCATGCTTGTGCTTTGGGGACCAGGTGGTGTTTTTTGAGCTAGCCTCATTCCAAGTCTTAAAGACATTGATTTGTGAACCAGCCATAGCACCACCCTTGTCTCCACTATATGGGTCAGAAGCAAAGTAATCTGGCTGCTAACCAGCAGAGCAAGGAAAAATATGCTTGATGTTAAGCATGTGACAAGCACCTGTGGAGCTGACAATAGGACTGCTCTCCTGTCCCAGCTTTGTGTCCTAGCATCTGCCAGAATCCTCAACAGAGCATTTCAGAAAGGCTCCAGAACCAACCCATTCAACCAAGCACTTGCAGACCACATGCACAAGCCAGGCATCAGCACTGTGCCTAAGGCTGACCAAAGGTACTGAGAAGTACTGAAAGGGACATTGCTGCCTTACTCCAAGTGACACATTTCCACCCACCTCAGTGTGAAAGAGGAACTGGGAACATTGTAGGCCCCAGGATATGCATGATGAACATCTCTGCTGCTCTGCCTTTCCTCTTCACTCTCCCCTACCTCCTTCAGTTTACAAAGCCCCAGTTCTAGGCTGGGCTCTCAACTCTCAGCTGAATATGAATTAACTGCATCAGAATGGGTGCCACAGCATTTTCATTACATCAGTGAAAAAGCAAAGGTGACTTCCCCAGAGCTTGCATGGCTGTCTGTACTCTCCCTGCTGCTGCTAGCTGTGTGAGCATCAGGAGCTCACATGTGCAGCCCACACTGCAAACCTTTCTCAGGCCCCAAGACTTCCCCTGACTTCTTGGCATAGCTGAGGCATCACTCCTGCTAGCTCATCTGGCCTGTAGGGTTCAGCTGGTGGCAACAATTCTACAGGTTTTGCCTTCCCGTTGTTTGCGTGCAGCCAGCTCACAGTGCTTTGCAGGCTAGCGTGCAATCATTTTAATGACTAAAACCAGGTTGACACGCCAAGCAGCTTCAAGGCAAAAAAAGCTGGCATGCTCTAATGTGTCCCTGTGAGATAACTTGCTGTAGCATTCCTCTCTGTGTTGCACTGGGCCATACTAGCAGCCAGCAGTGGGGACCTCCATCAGGCTGCTGTTTATATACATCCAGATAGACACCCTGCAGTCTTTCCTCAGGCCAGACCCACACAAATGGTTAAGGGTTAAATACTGAGAGCTGTTCCTGGAGATTTTAATTTGCTTTCTGCATTCCTTCTTGGACAAAGATCAATTAAATCGAAAGAGATTTTTTCAAACAGGATTTCACCTGACTAAAGACCATTGCTTTTAAGAGAAGCCAAAGATAATTAAATATGCTTTGTACTGAGTATAAACTCTTTATAATATTGGGAATTTTCCAGCTCTGATAGTAGTGGGATCCACAAAAGAGCAAAGATAGGCAGATAGACGATTTTTTTAAATGAAGGCATAATTCACTAGGCATCCCCCCAATTATTTGAAGATACCATCTTGGGCCTCATTGAAGTATCAGCCAAACAGAGAAATACACCATGCCTTGCTTGTTTGATTTCAGTTTAACTTGGGTTTTGCTTCCAGTCTGGAGCACTTTATGGGCTACCAGCACTGTACTTGGAGTGTGGACTTAAAGTAAATTGATTCAGCATTATAGTGATGATGATATTTTGCTGCCCTCGC